>CM077116.1:396398676-397079048 GCA_039619475.1 Icerya purchasi
TTACAAATTACCAACAAAAACTGTAATCTTTTAGTTTTCTAATATATATATGTTGCCCTGCTTTGCAGTTCATATTGAACATAGGCGATTAATAATAGACTACAGGATAGTATTGGTTGTGCATTAAAATATTTTACAAAGCTGGAGAAAGGTCTAAATAAACCCGAAATAATTTTATTTTGCCGAGGAAAGCCCTTGCTACCTAGGAATTTAAATGTAAACAATACCACTGTCAACTGGGCTAATTAGGTATTACTTTGACATTAAAGCTAATAAAACTGTACTAGTCATATACCTGCTGTTTAATCGTAGATAACATATCATAATGTAAGTCATAAAATAATTCTGTGTAAAATGTTAATAAGACCATTATGTTTGTTTCGTCTGGTTTTTCATTTCTGATTTTACCTATAATAAATGACTATCAATACGAAATAGATGCTTGAGATGTATACTATGCGCCAATTGAAATGTAACAATATCATCAGAAATGCGTGAATATATTAAAGTACCATTCCTGAAAAATAATTTTTGCTGAAAACAGTGAGGACCATGCTAATGAACTAGTTAAAACAACTGCGAATTATGACTTAAAACAATTAGTGTATATTTATACTAAGTATAAACACCGTAGGCTTAAGTAAAATATGTTAATGTAAAAGTAATATGTGCCAAGAGTGGATCCAGAGAGACATTTTGGGGAGGGAAATTATATAATTATGTAATTATATGGTAGACAGTAGATTTGAGAAATACTTGTTTCGTAAAGAAAATCTAATAGCAACCTCTTTAGAAATTTAAAACTGTTTTGACAATACATAATTATTACAGTTTAATTTAAATTCCATTTTATTTTTAAGTGAAAAATAAAAAAATTATAAAATTGTGGCTAAAGTAGTAGTTTAGAATTTGAAGAGTAAATTACTAGAAAAAATAAAACTATAGTATTTTTATTAGACTTTATTTCTTTTGTATGTATTTTTGTCACTAATTCGATCCGAATTCCTTGTCCGTGAGCAAGTAAAAAATATATATATATATATTTCTCATTGAACTATTTTCATTTACATCGCAAAATAAAAATTGAAAATAATTAACAAAGACAAAAGATCGACGGCAGTTGCGTATAAAACAGAATAAATACGTAACAATAATAGTTTTACTAGAAAACAGTATTAAATATTAGTTATAATTAAATCCATATGTTGTAACATTTTTAAGTTTCCCTGTTTTCTAACAAATTTTTTCATCGAGGTTTTGGGTCTTTGGCGAAGCGGGATGCCCCCCCCCCCCGAATTCCCTAGTGTATGTGCACATGTTAATGTGTGTAAAACATAAATGTACATTTTCTACTTCCCAGGGCAAGTTTAAAAAATAGATACTGGGCGAAGTGTATGATCGGTATGCAACATATATACTTATTATGCACAATTCTATACTACTTAACATGCAAATATATTTCTTCTTCTAATTACTCTATTTATAATTACTACAATAAACGTTATCCAAAGAAATCGTAAATTAATAATAAATTAAATAAGAAGAAATAATAATAATTATGATTTCTATTATTAAGTTTTTAATTATTCTGGCACTTGCATTATACGCTTCATAACTAGAATCTCTGGGGCTACGTATATACTTGGTATATTCAGCTGTTAAATTCAAAGAGCGCGTATGTATACACCAATGACATAACATGTAAGGCCATCATTTTGTTGAATAAGGTTGCTGCTAATGAAATTTTTAATTTGTGTTATTTTTAATTGTTTCTTATTGTTTAAATTATCGTTTCAGTACACTTTATAGTTCTAAAATCCAAAATTAAGTTTACAGCGTATTTTAGTTTTGTGGTCAGCTACGATATAGACATTGAAAGAAATTATAAATTGTTCCGATTCCATAATTTTATGCTTCGACGAATTAGCACTCTAAGCGCAATCATTTAATTTATTAATTATTTAAAGAGAAAAGATTGAATACGGTTTTCCATATAACCGTAATAACTGTAAACTTATTTGTTGCTTTAGATGTTCTTAGATTCGTTAACACAAGATTTACACAACAGAAATAGAAATCTGTTTTCGGGTTATGTTAAAAAGATGAAAACAGAGTTTGGATTAACTTTGGCTATTCCAAAGTAATAGTTGAATTATTTTTTATCGGATAAAACTAAGAAATCCAATCGGTACTGATTGTTTATCAATGAAAATTGGGCTACCTTTAATCGTAAAAATTAAAGATAAAATAAGTATTGGATTTCTGAAAACAAACATTCAAATCAGTTTACTTCTTGATTTACATATTAGCTTTCCAGACTTTACCCGTTTCTTCTATCATATGCCTAATTATCTGCTATAACATCAAAGTATTGAATAAATTTTATCCTAATGTCATTATTTCAACTGATCAACTACTTAAACCCATAACGAAAAGCGACAATACATTTTCAATGTGAGTAATTTACGGAATTTAAAATGTCATAATTTATTTTGAACTCTTCTTATTAAATATATAGGGCGGCATGAAAGCCGTAATCATGACAGATTCCTTTCAGGCGGCTATTTTGATGTTGTCATTAATTGTGATTGCTGTTTGTGGTACGTACTCGAAAAGTAGTATTAGTGAGATATTTGGGTTAAGTTGGAATTCATCGCGAATAGAAGTGGATAAGTAAGTACAAGAAAATGCATGCGTTTCACATAACTATAAACGATTTTAAAGATAGTGAATTATTTTTACTGCTGACGAAGTCAATGCCGTAGGAAGACTCACGTTTTATTGACTAAATTTATCTATTTCTTGTCAAAATTTTATGAGCTCAAAAAAAAATAAATTTATCGAAACAGTTACGTTTATTTTAAATAACAGTGAAGTGTTTTATTATTATTATTCTTATATTTATTCTTATTCTTCTTATTATTATTATTATTATTGTTATTATTGAGGAACAAGTTCATTGTGAAAAAGAAAAAGCAATATAGCTAATGTAAAAAAATGTTGACCGATTAGGATCGCATCTGGAGGGGTCTAATTAGAGGACCTTTAACTTATTTATATAACCTTTTATTTAACTCGCTTTGTCATACTGTGTTTCTGTGTGTCTGTTTGTCTGCGAGGAATCTTGCAAACGATTTTTCACCTACTTCCCGATGAATTAAAAAAGTGTCCTTTTGCAAAAATGCTTGTTATACATAGATGACAATACAATATTATGCAACATCTGGGCTTCCAACTTTAAAATTACACCCTCGCGGCGCTGAAAGCTCAAAATTATGGAAATTTTTTTTTTTTTCGGTCATGTGATATATTGTTGGAAAGATCACTGTTTGTCGAGAACAAAACCATTTTTTTTTTCTTTAATGAAACTTTCGAAGTTTACGAAAAGTTCAAAAAAGCGCACTCTCTTTATGGCGCGAGTCTTATAGCTAAAAATTTTGAACAAGGTTGAAAATATGACATACACGTATATTTCTTTGGTTTGGAACATCTAGGTTTCCAACTTTAAAATTAGCCTCTCGGGGCTTCGAAAGTTCGAATTTTTGGAAAAAAATATATTTTTTTCCGGGCATATAATATACTGTTATTTGTCGAGAGCAAACTAGTATTTCATTTTCTTAATGGAACATTGGAAGTTTACCAAAAGTATAAAAAAGCACAAAAATTGACATGTAGCCCCCGTTTGTGGCTCAGCTTTATAGTTAAAAATTTTGAACAAGGTTAAAAAAATGCGCATTCCTGTGTGTTTCTTTACTTTGGAACATTTGGGTTTCCAATTTTAAAACCGAACCCTTGGGGCGCCGAAAGCTAGAAAGTTTCCAAAATTTTTTTTTTTTTGATCATGTGATATATTAATGGGAAGATCGCTGCTATTAATCAAACATTGTGTTTCGTGTGCTGAAGATTCCGTGTGTATTGTATGAAAAACAAAAGACAATATAATAGAAAGAATGCGATCCATTATTTAATAAAAATTTCTGTAAATGTCCTATAATCAAGATATTGAATAAAATAAAGCAAAATAAAATACAATTCTAAGTTTATTGCTTTTTATTGAAATACATAGTGAAAAGTCCAGACTAAAAAATAAAACAAATAAAAACTTTTTAAAAATAGCCTTTTATTTATGCACTAAAACGTACAAAATAACATTTTATGATATTAATGTTTAATTATTAATCTGCGGCCCCCGCTTTCATTTTTCAGAATATTTTGTAGTTTCAGATTTTAATGTTAAGATGCGTAGCTGGTAGTCACACACTAATAAAGTTATTTTGTACTTTTTAGTGTATAAATAAAAGGCTATTTTTAAAAAGTTTTATTTTTTTTTTTTATTATTCTTAGGATTCCGTACACGTATAATGTATGGAATCATAATAAGCGGTTCAGAAACAACAAAAATATCAAATAATAATCAATAACTCACAAACAGTTTGATTTGCAAACTTTAAAATTGGATCCTAAATTACAATTAAACTTTTTTTTAAGACAATCTATAACTTCAAGCTAATTGATTACTCTGGGCGGAAAAAAAACTCAAAAACCCGTTAAGAATATATAATGCAGAATTTAAAACGACATCAGAAATCACCCTTGAAAAATTCATAACTCATTACCAGATAAGCTTTTAAAAGTAAAATTCAAAATATAAAACTGAACACAAATCCTTTTCGTAAAATCAAAAAAATACTGTAAACAATTATTTACACCCTTCCCTATTTTGGACCAAAAACAGCAAAAAAAAAAGGGATGTTCACGTAAACATTAGCCAAGGTAAAAATGTTGAGGAAACCAAAATGTACCTCCAACATGTGCATAAAGGACCGCTTTATAGGAAAACTTTTATTTAGGTGCTTGGGGCCGAAAGCTTGAAAGTTTTGAAAAAAATAATTTTTTTTTCCCGGGGACGTGACATATTAGTAGAAAGATCGGTATTTGTCGGGAACGAACACGTATTTTATTTCCTTAACAAAAAAAACCGAGAAAAATGACGTGTAAACGTGAGTATTTTAGTTGAAAATTAAGGTTAAAAACACGCGCATCCGCGTCTATTTCTCTAGTTCGGATATCCGAGTTTGCAGCTTTAAAATTAGATCCCCGGGGCAATAGTCATGAGATTTCCAACCTAGATTACAGAAAAAACCCTTAAATGAAATACCTCTAATCAGTTTACTAAGCTTTTTTTCTTTCCGTATTACGAAATACATCTAGCAAACAAATTGTGGATTTGACCTTAGATTTTCTTATCCTTCATTAAATTGGTTCATTAAAGTATTTGTAAAATTCTGTACAATCGACTAAAATCAACGTTTATCACGATACTTAAGACGAAACCACAAGTAAATACCACAAGTACAGATGTGAAAAGCAGGGGAGAAATTTTGGCTATTGCTCGGAGGCATATCACAAACAGAGATCATTTTGCCCACGATCAGTCTTGATGCGACATTTTTCAATGGTAAAATCTTTTTAAGTTTTTGTTTTAGATATAAAACCATGAAACATAGATACCAGTGGTTCAACTTTTGAAACAAACCAAGGATTTAAAAAGAAATTTTGATCGGTTACTTTCCGGCTTTGTTGAAACTAGCGATTTAATTAAATGTAACAGCAGCTTTGTTGTACAAAATTTGTGTATGGTTAAAACAAGCACGAAGTAAAATTATTTAATGCGAAGCTGTATTAACATGTTCTTCCTGCTTATTTGCATATATATATATATATATGTATTTATTCCTTGCGGGTCATAATGTTTAGTGAACAAAACGGTTGATACAATTCATACGGTTAAATTCGCAATATTGCGTTATGCTCCATTAGGACACTGTAAGTTGATTATCTTAAATACATGTTACGATGTTGTTATTCGTGTTATAAATAAGAAAATTATCAATACATGACAGTACAGATGAACCTGGCATAAATTGAAGGTGAAACAATTGGATAATATATACATTTTCGAGTCTTGTATTAAGCCTTTTTAAGTAAATTTAAGCTCGTAAATTTTGAAACACCATTTAAATAGCATTGATACCGATGAATAAGAAGGTTACAAATAATTGCTGCGAATTGTTTTCCTACGTTAATATTCGTAGATTTCTTTATAAAATTGATAATCGCCATCAAAAACTGTTTGGATGTTTCAGAACATGGTTTATAGATAATAAGCGCGAAAATAGGTTATGTCCTAAATCAAAAAATTTCTTGTGAAAAAACTTTATCGTTTTCAGATATCCCAAATAAGACAATTTTTAATTACAATTTTAAAAGCCTTCCTAAGGCAACAAGCCTAAGAAATACGCCTAAAAGACGTAGATTCCAAAGGTAGCATTTCCAGTTTATAAATCATCTGAAAATACGCCATCATAAAGTGTAACTTGTCGAACATAGACACTGGAAATGTTTTCTGATTTTTTTATTTAGATATATTATTAATACTTATACAATAAATCTTTTGCGTTCGCATTCGCACTTTTACATGTTCGTATTAATCTTTAAAACTAAAATGTTTTTATCGTTTTTTTTTTTTTGTTTATTTTTAAATGTCGTGTATTTATTAATGTTTTGTTTTGTTTCTGTAACCGAATAACACTCTTGAAAAAAGTGTTAATATTTACAATGGTTATAAACTTTAAATTTAATAATTTTATTTTATTTTCGGGAAAGGACAACAGAGGGGATATTTTCTTCGTACAGAAAAGCAAAGTATTTGTTTGTTCAAGAGATTCATAGGAGGAGTATTTTTTGGATCCTTGAGATGTCCCAAAATTATAACATCAAATAATTATTTCACTGTTTTTGACTGAATTTCTATTTTATTGATAATTATAGAAATAAAGCCTAGGTAAAATCTGTTATATGTAACGGAAAAGGAAGAGTTAAAGTATACATACTATAATAATAAGTTATAATTTAATCAAAACTTACAGCATAATAACAATACATTATCGGTTAAAAAATCAAACGTAAATATTTTTATTAACTACCAGAAAACTATCTGGTGGAAAGTAAAGACGACCGAGAGAAAAAAACAGGCCCCAGTATTCTCATCAGATTCATTAGGCTTAGTACAATTATGAAGAGCTTAACTTCGCAATCTCCGACGCCCTGCTAAGTTTTTCTAGGCGCGCGATCTTCTGCTTCATGCCACCAATTTGTCCTAAATTTTTGAATTTTATCTATGTTTCTTCGGCCGTCCTAAAGTTCGTTTCCCATCAGGTTTCTATAATGTTGACAGATTTATCCATCGTTCTTCGCCCTAACCACGTGACCGTACCATCTCCATTTATTACTTTTAATGATATTTACCGCGTCTGTTACCTCTGTTGTTTCTCGGATACGCTTTTTCATCCATTTGTCCTTCAGAGTTATACCCAACATAGAAACCGTTCTATTTTTCGTTGACTGGCGCTTATTTTCTGTTCTACTTTTTTTTGTTAGTACCTATGGCTATCATATGTTAAAGCTGATAGAGCATACTGGTCAAACACTCTTTTTTTCAGATTTAGAAGTGTTTTAGCCTTCTTAAGTATATATTCCTAAGTTTTTAAAATGGCATCCACGCTAACTGTGTTCTTCTGCATATTTCTCATCCTCCTAATCGTTATTCGCTTTAATTAATTAATCTAAATAAATTAATTGTTCTGCTCTTTTCAATTCTCGTGTGTGCCTATATGCGTATGTTACCATTTTTATCTATTACAAGTTCATTGCACATGTATTTGGTTTCGTTTATGTTTATTTTAATCCTTATTTTTGAGTATTTTCCACTGACCGTATCATTTCTTGTAGTCCTTTTAAGCTATTTGCAAATAGTATAATGTCATCCGCATTTAATAGGTGTGTGTTAACTTTTTATTTCCGATCCTTTTTCCCAGTTAACATTTTCGACACTGTCTTGAAGTGCAGCCGTGAATAATTTTGAAGATAGTGCATCTTATTAGTTGAATATTTTATCTCCCACCGTAGCTGTCGCCTTTTATATATTTATATATATATATATATTCGCAAGTATGTGCTACTAATTTTTATTCCTTTTGCGCTCATGGAAACTTTATAAGCGCAGTGCTGTACCGTTTTAAAAATTAAAAAAAAAAAAAATCAAACAGTTTTATTCGTTAAAAGCGAGAAAAATAATATATTTATTATTAATTTTTGTTCATTTTTTTTTATGCGCAGTGTGCTCTCAGTTAAAAAATACACTTAAAAAGTATTTTCCAGACACTACTCCAACCTTAATTATCGCGATTTTGTTGAGTTCCTTTGGATTTATTTTTCACATAGGTTATTTAGTACTTTTTATCGGTTTTCTATCAAATCATTCGACTACTGACTTATCAAATGAAAAAGTAAAACGAAGTAAACAATAGGTACAGAAAAAAAAGGAAACGCATTTATTCATGATTTTTTGTATAGGCCCTGTGCTTAGTGATTTTTTAAAAATACTAATCGATTAGCGCCAAATTCATTTTGGAAATTCGATATTATATTCACATTGAAAACTCAGTTGCGCGGCTAAATCTGGTCGGTAAGTGAACTCTGCAAATCTTTCAACACAGTTTCAACTAAAAAAAACTCAATCCGCGAAATTGTGATATATTTATTTCAGAGTTTGCTTTTAAATAATTCTCTGCCTATTTTCGAAATAAAAAAACAAAAAAAAAAGAGCAAAAAGAAGTTAACCCGATTTATTTTTCTTCTTCTAACTACACTGAAATTTCCATTGTTTCCTGCCACCCATGATTATTAACGAAAAGCGATACTGTTAATTTCTAACGTTCGAAGAACGCTGTAAAAAACTCGTTAAACATTTGCTAACAACTATCGTCGTAAAACCATTATCACGTTTGCTTTGCCATGAAACCTAATCTGTAAATTCATTTATGCAGTAGTGTATTAAGTGTTATTATGAAATACCGGGATATTGTTCTGATTACAGTATGGATCTATCGTTAACGGAAAGGGTCACATTTTGGACGCAACTTGTGGGCGGTGTATTTTATTGGGTGTCGATGTTTTGCTCGAATCAAGCATCAGTGCAAAAATACTTGTCAGTCAGGACTGCGGGACAAGTAAAAATGTAAAAAGTTCACATTAATAATTTTAGTAATATACGCATTTAAGCACGGACATGGTTCCCATCTAAATGACAATCATATTTTAACATCAGCTGTAATCTTCGGCGATGACTTTTTTCCAACGGTTGCAAGTTTCATGTTTAAGAAGACAACACAAACGTTATCGGTTTGAGTGAAATTTAATTTCAACAGCAGCCTTTTACTGGAATGTGCGCGACAAAATTGGCGCATAAATTCCATTGCTACTGGAATTTAACATGATACGTATACATTTTTTTCTCCTTGATTAAGACTTGGCATTCGTTTAATTTGCAGAGCACTGTGGATCAGCGCACTAGGGTTGACCGTAATTTACAGCATCAATTTTTTTACCGGAATGATTTTATTTTACAATTATTATCAATCGGATCCGTTGAAAACTGGCGCAGTAAGTATACGTGTGAAAGTTCATCATTTTTCTACCTGGCCACTTAAATAATAGTAATAATCTAGAAGTTTTTTAAAAAGTGTTGAAATTTTTTCTAAACGGCGGCCTGCGTGAGGTAATTTAGTAGTCGAAATTTACGAAAATTTCGATATATCTCAACAATGATATTTACGGGGGCTATTATGAATCGATATTTACTCAGAATTATTAAGAAATAAAAATTTTTCGGGGAAAAAAAAAAAAAAAACTGTAACCCGGCTATTGCAGTAAATAGCTGTGGAAACTCGAGGCTTCTATGTATCGTTTATCTGCCCCAGATAGAAATATTGCGAAAACGTCAGTATTATCACTATCACTATACTCAGTTCACGGAAATCAGTTTGGATTTACGGACATCCATTGCACGGTTCCGTCATCGCTCTATTCCACATAGAATAGTCAATTTAGCTCAGTGCAGGAGCTACATATATCATTCGTGGCATCATGTCGGTCATTGAACATCACGAGAGCAATACAACCGCGATTGTGTCCCAAAAGAAGAAGTAATTCCGGAATACTTTCAACACTAAATACAGAAGAAAAAAAAAACTGCCTCATTAGGAACAGAGAAAAAAGACAAAATACCAGCGATAAAACCAACTGATAAAATCCGTAACTATTATCTATTAAAAAGTTGCGGAACGTACAACGGACGAGCCCGAAAGATCAAGTTAAGTTGCATTACTTCGCCATCGAACATTTCAACTTCACACACACAATTGTCCGTTCCACCTGTGAACTGCAGTGCAAGATATTCCCGTTATCACATATATGTATCTCAGTAACAGAGTGCGCCCCATAACTTTAAGCTTGTATTCTTGATGACCTTCTCTCAATTCGATTATTTATAACAATCGTTCGCATTCATTTATTCCAGAAGATTAAGATGGTCTCGGTACTTTGTTGACTAAAACATTCGTTCCATAACTTTTCCTTCACTAACCGCTGTCCGCACGTATCGCTGTCGCCGTTTCTCGCAGGTCCCCAGTTGCAGGTGTCGCACTCGTCACCATTTGTGTTCCTAGCGAACCGTTATGTTTTAGTCATATCGCCCTAACATGACTCCAGAAATCCCGCTTATCTGCACGCTTGCTAGTGAAATTAATAACCGAATGTTTTCTCACCTAATCACAGGAAACTCCTACGTGTTGCCTCCTTCAACTTGCTTCTTCCGTTCGCAAACATGTTATCCGGCCGTCCACCGTATAATTTCTATCTGTTCTGAATTTGCAACATTTGATTCATCCTACAATCCGTACCTTTCCGTTACATAAGGTACACTCTTCAGTCTCCCTTCAACAGTAACAACCCGAACCTTGTAACCTATGTGAAAGCATATAATATCGTCCCAGTAATTTAATTCCTCATATTTTCCGTAAAAACGCGGTTTACGGTAACGTAACAATAACTAAAAAATAATAACTAAAAAATAATAACTAAAAAATAATAACTAAAAAATAATAACTAAAAAATAACAATTAAAAGAACCGTCAAACCGATTCATATTTTAACAGATATTTCTGAAAGACTATTTTAAATAGAGTCGAGAGTTTCGAATGCGCTTACTACTCGGAAGTCCAGCAGCGTCAGATAAATTTTGTTTCGGCTAGATACGGACAATAAAAAGAGATGATGGACGGGGAAGAGAGAGGAATAAACATAACATGGGAATCACACGGTACAACAATATATATTTTAACACGTGGCAACGTACGAAAGTGAAGAAGTCACGGTATTTCGCACTATACTTGCACCGGCAACTATAAGATTTTTTTTTCTTTCTTTTTTTTTCTTCTGCTATTATTAAACCAAGTAGGTCAGAAAGCAGCTTACTACTACACTCACACCGCGATACTTTCATTAAAATAATATTTATTTCAAATTGCTACCACGGAAGCATTAAATGTTATTTGGAAATGGTAAGTGCAAAATTAAATACTAAATAAATAAATAGATAAGTAAACGGTACATTAAATAGCCGTACTCGTGACGTAGAGCTGTCTGTTACTTTTAAGTTTTTTAACCTTCTTATTAGAGGTTGCACATCCCACACTACGTGTTAAAATATTTTTTTGTACGGTGTGCTTGCTATGTTGCGTTTATTACTTCTCCGTCTATCATCTCTTGTTATTGGTCCCATCTAGCGGAAACATAATTTATCCGCCGCTGCTGGACTTTGGACTTGTTTGTGAGTGGGTGGGGGTGGGGGGGGTTCTTGTTCGATACGTCTGCGAAAATAAAAAATTGTACTTTGCTCGCATTTTTATTTTTTCTGCCAAGCGGATCGTGGACAATCCTTAAATAAAATTACATTTTAATGTTCTTTTTCGAATTTCTCGAATATTTCACTCTTTCTGTGGTTACCTGTTTTCACTGTGTAAATTGTAAGAAAATGTTTAACCTTCAGAGAAAAATACAACCCATTGAAAAATGATATATTGAAAGCGGTTGATTAGGCAGTGGTGGTTTTTTTTAGGTAGGATTTAGTTCGAATCTCGCTGCCGCATTCTACATAAATTTCTCTTGCGTTGACTTAACGTAGTTGACGAGGCCAAAAAAAAAAAAAAAAAACAAACAACAAAAATAATGAAAAAGAGGAAATGGTACGGAAGAGTTTTTGAACGCATATTACATGTTTGCTTTTTTATAACGCCAGTGCGTGTACATTTACCGTAAAATTTTGTAAAAACATTTTTTATTCAATTTCGATAATGTTTTGTTTATTTAATTTACACAGATTAAAAAAGAAGACGAAATACTACCTTATTACGTGATGAACTCCCTGGGAGAATATGGTATACCTGGATTATTTGTAGCTGGAATATTTGCAGCGTCGCTGGGGTAAGTTTTTTCGGTTCTTTTTTTCTTTTCTTTTTCCTTCTTTCGACGAAGCATTATTGAAACAATTTCGGAATATACGTTTGTAATTTAGTTTCATATTTGTTTTTATAAGCGAAAGCATCAGAAATATGTATATAAATAAACGCTTATTTCGTAAAGTCTAATTGCATTATATGGCGCTGGAATTTTTGCACTGCATTCTTTTCCCTTTGCATCTACACCATTCTTCTGGCCAGTTTTCCGTATGGTAACTACATAATCAGTGCATTATATTAATTTCTGATTCTTCTATCAACTTTATAAACTCTGCCGGTATCCATACCAGCTGCCTTGTTAATCTTTAATAGCCCCGTTCTACTTCCATCTTTAAAATTTTCGGTTCCTGATCCATAGATAACTTTGCTACCTTCTTATAATGAGCATATAAATCCTGACTGTACTCTCTCCGAATTTCAGTTATTTCGCTACTACCCGTTTTTAACTGCCCTCGTTTATTCTCCGTTGCAAAACTTTTCGGTCTAAATTCTCTACATGGAAATTTAACTTTCTTATAGGGATTTCTAGGTTTATTTTTTTTTTCATGACGTTTCTGTATCTCCTTACATATTTCGGTAATAAATTTGTTCGTATCTTTTCTGTTTTACTTTTTTATTAATCATATGAAATTTCTCTTCTATTCTGGAACGTTCCGCTTTATGTTTCTACATTTTTCAATAAGTTTCATTGTATCTTTTGATAGCCGGGGTTTTCGTGGCGTAATCGGAAACTGCATCTTCTTAGGTTTTTGACATGCACACGTTACACGCGATTTAACCATCTCCATAGTTCATTAGTGGGTCTCCTTGAGACATCATCTGCATTTGAGATAATTTTCTTGAATTCTCGCACGAATCAGGTTTTATTTTCAATTGCCAGTTTTTGCCGTGTACATGATCTTACTGAACTTTTTTATTTTACTATACAATTTCAGGACCAGAGTAGTGTCCACGGTCACTGCCATATTCTGCGCCAGGATAAATCCTTACATTTTTACCTGACACATCTTCCAGCGTTTTTTGATTAGGATGTAGTCTATCTGATTCCTGTATCGGTCATCTGGTATCTTCCATGTATTGAGTCTGCGCGGCCGTTAAAGTCACACCCATTATAATTAAAATTTTCCGATTAGGAATCCTATCAATCTCCTCTTGTAACTTCATATAAGAACACACGCTTCAATTGTCTCGTCTGAAACATAACACATAGTAGCACATTGCCCAATATTATGTTAATTGCAATTGGTTTCATGTCTAATCTAAGTACTAGAATGCGGGGTCATTGTTTGCACTGTATTCCGTAACCTACATGGTTTACTTTTTTTATTTGTAACAACCGCTACGCCATTTATACATTCTTTTTTATTTTTTGACCGGTACATTATATTATCATCCGTTGAGAACCACTACCCTGTAGGACGATAATAAATTTTCGTTAAACCACATATACAGTATAACGCTGGAATTCCATTTTGATTATTTTTAATTTTCTGCGCTGAAACAGTTCTTGATATTCCACGTGCTAAACACATATATTCGTTGCCTATAAATCTTTCGGTAATTTTTTTCCATTCAGTACCTGGAAAGCCTTACTCTCATGGCTGGCGATATATTGTACATCTTGACCCCGGATGTCAAGACGCCGAACGCCAGCAGAATCGCGTGATAAACAGTTTTGTATCTTCCATCGCTTATCATGATTTTCGAGGGAGAAAACTTTAACGGTTTCCCGTTGAGTTTTCCTTCGTAACATTATGGCCGCTCCTAATACGGAGAACAGACGCCGACCAGGTAGCCGCCCTATTTGGGTCAGATGCTCCTGGATTTAATATCTGAAGTAAGCTTAGTCTGGCTCCTCCGTTTAGTCCTGTTTGGCTCGGGTGACCCTTCTGGTAACTACGTTACGCCAACGCAGTTCTAAGCATCGTAGAAGTGCGCACAAGGTAAATTATTTTATGCGGCGTATTTTTTTAAAATAATATT
Organism: Icerya purchasi; assembly: GCA_039619475.1. Lineage (NCBI taxonomy): Eukaryota > Metazoa > Arthropoda > Insecta > Hemiptera > Monophlebidae > Icerya > Icerya purchasi. Next base: position 396,413,079 of record CM077116.1, read on the forward strand.
AACAATAATGGTGGTAATAAAATTAGTTTAATGTTAACGTAATTTATATTTGTCGCATCAGCTACAAATCAGAATGCCCTATTATTTTCAACGTCTTTGATGTTTGCGATATTAATAAGGATCGTCTTCACTTTTATTAAACCATCGCGTTTTAACGCCAAATAAAAGAAAATATTTTAAAATGTATGCTATCACTTGAATACGATAAGAAATATTTTCAAAAACAAAATAACCAAAAACCAAACTTTCAAGATTTGCTCTAAAATTTTTTAATAAAAATGCATTAAAGAACCAAAAATAATTACTCAATACGATACGAGGTAATATGTTTTACAGTAAAATTACGATTCTTCTTAAATAACGTTCTTACTTACAGTCAACATTCAAACAGCAACAATTAAAAACCCCTTATCAAATAGCTATTACAACACAACACTTATTTTAAACCAACTATTGCAAACATAAGGAACATTTAATGAACTTTTAATTATTATTTCAATTTGAATTTGACGCGATAATGTTGTTTAAGAATAATCGAAATATCGCGTTTTATATACATTTTTATCGAGTAATTATTTTTTACTTTTTAGCGCATTTTTATTATATGTTTAGTTTGCTCTTACGAGTTTTCTTTTCTTTAAACTAATTAATTATACAATTTTTAGCGAAAATATTTCTGAGCGATAATAAAGCCAACCTAGTCATTGTTTCTCCATCCTTGGTCTTAATCAGATTTCATTTCTTGTGACGCCTAATTGATACTATACGTTTTTTCACGTGTTGATGGGTAATCGTCTACTATTGGCAAGCCCAGGAGAAAACCGAAACAAGAAAAAAACCTAATATTTTCTGTACTATATAATACTGGCTACTGGTTTAACAACCCTCAATTTCTGCCTGAGTTTGTAAATCGTATGACCCTTTAATTTTAAAATTTTAACTACTCACATTTTCCTTGTATTCTAACGAAAAGTTTTTGGCTAATTTTTGTCCGGTTATTTTAAACGAAGGAAATGTATTTCTAAGGTGACTTTTTTATTAACGTTATTTTTATGAGCAATTGGTAAATAATCGCATAAATTCAGCGTTACTTGTGTATGCAACACTGCTGACCGGTACAATTACTCATAAACAAATGGTATTATTGGAGTCACTCCGTACGGTCATTATCGCAGTATTATAAAGACGCAATATTTCCTCGCCACTGATGAGAAATAGCGCTATGACGATTTCAAATTTGTCTGTTTTTTTTTCGAATCTACACTTATCCGTGATAATCACAAATGTCTGTGTGTTAATACTTATATACTCACACGGCACCGTCACTGACCGGTAAACTTTTGAATGAACAAACAATCATCAAAATTTGTCTACATGGGCAAAAGTTATGAGCAAACAAATTTAGAAAGCAAAAAAAAAAAAAAAAACAAGCATACGCGACAAATATATGTAAGCTCTTTTTTTTTTTTAAGTCGGTAAAAATATTTACACATTATAACTCTCCTCCTTGTAGAACTATTTGTACGCGGATAGTTTGACAGAGCCAGGTGGAGTTGGAGCCTCCTTTATCCTTGCGGACGTTAATATCTTGGAATCTTTCAGTATTCCTTTCTCTAGCGCTATCTTCACCTACAAAAATTAATGACTATCTTTCTCTCCGTTGTTTATATTTCCTTATAACGTTTTTTTTTCCAATTATTTCATTATCTGAAACATTATACTCCTTCTTGTTTTCCCGTTCACTCCTGCGACTTTGTTACTCTTCTCGTACGCTCTCTTATTTATATTCTACTCACAGATCATTTCATCCGTATCGATCTGCTCTGAGTCTCTATCCGGAAGGGAATAATAACGAAATGACAGATTCCGTGGCTCAGGCTGCTGCATCTTTCTGCCTTTATTTTTCTAAAATTCCCGCTTCTAACCTGCTTGCTCCCGGTAAAAATTTCCATTCCAGTTGCGAGTCAGATATCTACGATTTTTCCTTTTACAAGAATTCTTCCCTCTACCTCCTTCCCTCTACCAGTTGATTCCCACCACTTTGCCGTTATCATGTCTATTGATCGTTTGCGCCCTAAATTTTCTGCCCTTTTCACGTTTTCGTTTAACACACTCCCCAAACCGGTCTTCATTGCAATTACCAAGATATTTGCGATCCTAGTCATATCGTTGAATGTGTGCATCTCTCTTTACGGAACGTGACATTCTTTATTCTGATTTATTATCTCTCGGGTTTTCTAGTGTCCCTACTATCTTGTCACTTCCCTCATCACCCACTTTTTCAGTTCTTTCCTCCTTCGTATTGTCATTTTCTGACCGTATCAGCGTGTATCTATTTAATATTTCATTTTTAAATGTTCTTTGTCGACGTGCTTCGTGAAAAAGAAAAAAAAAAAAACTAAAGATAAATGTAAAAGTTACTGTAATTCAAAGCGGACGGTTAAAATTGTCTGCCAATAAAAAACGGCGTCAGTGAAGTCAGAGGTTTTTAGGGAAACATTAACTTTAAACTGTGTTGTAACGGGCAGATATGATTTGCTTACAGGACTGTTGCTTCCACTTTGAATTCTTTGGCAGCGGTCGTTATGAAAGATTTTTTGGACAAAATTCTCGGAATCCGGGTAGCAACTAACAGGGAAGCTGCACTGTCAAAATGGTTATGCGTTCTATTCGGCATAATCAGTTTCGCCATAGTTTTCATTGTGCAGCATATCGATCGCGTTCTAAAAGTAAGTTCTGACAATTGTAAATATTTAAATCGTTACCCTGATGTTAACGGGTAAATTTATTGTTTAACCTTTTCAACTTCCAACATCTGCGCGATAACGTGAAAATCGTTTTCCCAATTCTTTAGTGACGGCTCGTATTAACGGCTCGCTTCCATTTCCGTGCGTAATTTTTAGTATAGCATGACCATTTTTACAGGATGATTTCTATTCGGTCAGGCTATTTACTTCATTTTTTTCAACCGACCCGAATTAGCTGAGATAAAGTAGCGTTAAATTCCTGATATTACCTTCAGTTCCGCTATTATGAAAACTGTGTTCCCATTGGCGTTTATGACTTACACGAATTCGTTGGCATACGGCAGCATTGTACGACATTAACCGGTTAAATTTTAACAATTTAAATATGAACTGTTCGAGAATACTTTAGCATACACTTATGAAATTAAACAGAATTCAAAGCATAAATTCAATTTCCCTTGATGAAAATCTACCAACACCAATTTCTATCTTAGAAGCGCGGTCATTAGTCGGCGCGACTGTTGACATGTTAGTTCCCCGGCTAAGATCCTACAGTAGGAGGCCTCAATAACTACAACTATCGAGCAAGAACGGAAGAAAAGAGACATTTAATCAGTCATAAAAACCGTATTGCGACGAAAACGGTTTATTATTATTATTATTATTATTATTATTATTACTCGTTGCAAGATTATATGGCGAAAAGTTAATAATATCGCGGCGTGCTTTTTAAAAAATAAATATTCAACTGGTTTAGCGAGCAACCACGCTATATACGGGTAAGAAAATGAAGCGCCTGGAAAACAAATAAAATTCAGTAATAGAATAGCCGTGAATTAGAAATGAAAAGATTTGAAACGGAAACGATACGGACGCTTACTCTTTTTTTTTTTTTAAATATATTTATTTATTGTCGCTCGACAATGGAACCATTTGCGACGAATATATTACATCAACAGTTAACTTATTTAGATACTATTATACATATTTACATGTTTTAGGTATGTTAGTACATTTTCACAATTTGATCTGTTGTTGTAAAGGAGTTCTGGTATAGGTTTTCCTACCATGTCGCAGGCTGCTCGCTGCTGTGTTTCCCACTTTTTGCATGTGAAGAGGTGGTCTATCGAGAAAGTCTCTGCGCAGATTTCACAAATGGGCGCCGGTTCCTTGCCGAGGATGTACTTGTGGCTAAGTGAGCAGTGCCCTATTCTTAATCTCGAAATAACTGTTTCGTCTTGTCTTTTTGGCCAATAGTTGGTTTCCCAGTCGGCAATTTCGTTTTTGATGCGGCGTAGTTTATTTTGGATTGGAGAGATTCGATTCCACTCTTTTTGCCAAGCTGAGCGAGTCACCTTTCTGATATATCTGGTTAAGGACGAGTCCATTTTTTTGCATCAGTTTAAGTCTGCTATGGTTTCTTGAAAAGTTGTGTGCCATGGTGGTAATTCTCTTATGTCCTTTACGATGTCTGGTGTGCCAAAGTTGATGTTTTTAATTGTATTTAGGCATCGTATTCCCAATGGCTTCGCAGTTTTTGGGTATTTCTCATATAGTTGAATAAAGTTTGGCGAAATAGTTTTTTCGGAAGTAGGATTGATTAAATTTGAAGTCATTTTTGTATAGTATTTCAGGGATGAGAAAATTTTTCTATGTTGCAATGGAAAGATGCTTGATTCTACGTGAAAGCTAGCAATTGGGCTGGTGTAAAATGCTCCTGTACTGAGTCTTAGAGTTGAATTTTGAACGGTGTCCAGTTTTTTCAGAACATTTTCTTTGGCACTACTGTAAATCACGGAGCCGTAGTCCAACTTGGAAAGAGTCAGCGCCGAATAAAGGTTGTTAACTGTATTCGTTTTTTTTCTGTTTCATTCTAATCAACGTGGTAGACGTTTTATTCATTTCTCTCAAAAACATTTTTTTTTACTTTGTTTCAGATTTTAGATAAGCCTTTGTAAGAGCATCGCCAGCCGATGAACCGGGTGGGGGGGGGGCAAGATGATAGAAAGAGAATATGCGTTATAGGGAAAATAAAATTGATAAGTTGTAAAGGCATAATATTTTATTAAACAAGAATAAAATCTTAATTAAAACATAATTTTCGTGGGTTTCTGGCAAATTGTTCTACTACTCTATTATAAAAGTCTTCCAAATTGTCCATGATTACGCGTCTATGAATACTCATCAAGGCCAGTTGATTAAAAAGTTTCAAGGCTCCCGGGAGGGCAGCTGCCTCCCCTTGCCCCCGCTGACGACGATCATGCGTCTTTGTTTTTTTGGTAGTTAAGTTAGCGTATTATGCCAACGGCCCGCGGTAAAATACTTGAATTTATTTTTAAGGTCACTGAGATTGTTATCTTAACAAAAATAAGTAATTTGGTCTATAGCAACACGGTGAAGAAAACCAACTCGTTTTATTGCACAGTAACTGGGAACTACAACTTTTTTGAAAAACTTGTGATTAGATTTTCTTCAGCAAGTCATTTTCACTAATATTTTGCAGCTCATCAGTTAACCGTTTTTTCTATTTTTTAACTGATGTATTATTAGATAAAAAGATGTCTGGGAAGATGAAATATTTAGAAAAATATAAGGAAAAAAATTCCCCGAAAGGAAGAAGAGGGAAGAAAACCATTTTAAGTGATTTTAGATCATTTCAGAGTAGACGCAACGTAGTATATATATATATATATATTAGGAATTCCTCGACCGGCAGATGCTGGCATAAATAATAATAATGAAGTTAGTTCATGCAACATTCTCTGTTTATCAAGTAGTCAAAAATAATAAAATCATAAACACAATAAGGAACATTTTACGATTGAGTATTTAAAATATGCCACGAAGGTCTTGTCTAGCGAGAATACTCCATTTTCAATGCTGGAAGAAAGAAATTAATGAAGATAAATTTAGAGTATACGTTGGAATTCAAAGGAAACCTAAACATTTTATCTGCAGTTGGACAAAAAAAAATAATAATAATTTCAACTGATTTATCACTAACAATGCCGCGTATTATCATTAAATATTCCGAAATTTCGTCTACATTGCTAGTTGAGAGAAAATATGACTTCCTTAAAGAACGCGGCAGGCTTGCGATAGAAAAAGAGAAAAATTAGCGTATACGGAAGTTTAGAAATATCAAGTTAAAAAACCGTCATCCGAAAACAGATAATACGACGATAGTGACAACATCGTTGTTAAAATATAAATGAAATATAGGAATAAAAATGAAATTCAAAGGGGTATTGTATAGGTAAATAATTATAAAGATGATAGCGTTGGAATAAGATTAACCTGTGACGGATAATATGAACAAAAAATTTAATACTATTAAAGAAAATTCTCTCATACGAAAAATCATCAAATGAAACATGAAAAACAATAACGGATGATGTAAAAAGGCTAGTAGAAATTACAATAAAACATTGAAACGCTATAATTAATATATTGACGTAGGTCTCAATGTGAAAGATAATGTCTTTATCTTTATCTTTCGCGATAGTGTGTAGTTTTGTCTAGTGCGGGCTACGGACGTTAACAGTATTATGGCGGTAACACCGCCTGATACAGCCATCGACTTATCAACCCCTCAACAACTTCCCACACCAACTTTACCAACACATCAACAGCAATCGTCATCAATAATATTACCGTCACCACTATTATCAGAAGAAACATCTTCATATATAGGTAAACAAATCCAACAGAAATCAGGTAACAACAATTCATATACTAACTACACAAACAACAATGATAACAGTTACGCTAAAACGGCATCAGCTTTTAATTTTCCATCAAAAGAACAAGCAATAGTTTTTAACATACCGAAAGGAATCAATCAAAAAGATTACATTATTAAAATAGGAGAAATCATAGAACCTCAAAATTTAAAATATACTAGCTGAACCCGGCCACGCTTCGCTGTGGCTTAGAATGATATTAATGATTAGGGAAGTAGATAAAAGTATTGTAGTAAACATAGATTCACTGAAAAAAGACACCATTCAATTTAATACCATACTTTGTGTTGCTATGGCTATGCTGAGGAATGCAATCAAGTGAAATAAAATAATCTTTATTATTATTATTATTACACGTTTTGACTCCAACATGCAACGTTGCGCGAGATGTAGATATTTTAATTTAGAAGTTACTAACAAATATCGAAATTATTATATACAAAAAAAAAAACAGTGAAACAACATGAAATTAAACAGCCGGACGGAAAGGAATATTAATATTGAAATTATATACAAAATAACAAAGTGAAATTAAATAATCGTGTAAAAGTAATATAAAATAACCCAATAAAAAATAAAAATTGCCGTTATGTAAATGCAAATAATACTTCTATTGTAGGTACTATAAAAATAATGTGCATGCCCATGAAAACAATCCTATTCATAAAAATGAAGCCGAGCAAATAATATAGATATAATTACATTCGTTGAAATTGTAAGGAGAAAAATATAAACAAAGAATAGTGAAATGGAAATAAAAGGAAAGAAAGAAAAAATGTTTCCCTGAAAATTTAGACTATAAATTGAACGATTTACGAAATAATCAGGTTTCATTTGATGGAGCACTGTCCGGTGATTTTAATCAAACGCTACCAGAGATATCTCGCTGATGAATTGCATGCTTGCATAATTAGATATTGCATACGAATATGTCTTCGCCGTTGATCTACTGCTTCTTGGCGTTGGTGAGACGAACGTGCTGCTCTTCTTCTTCTCGCTTTTACCCGTAAGACTTCAAGTTTTTCTGCCCACTGATCTGTTAATTATTCTGCTCGCCATTGAGAAGTTCTGATTCTAACATGTTCATTATTGTCTGACGTTCTTGATCAGTGCGGATCAATCTTCTCTGATGTTCTATGATTATGTGTCGAGAACGGCGCTTTATATTTGCACGTTGCCAAAGCATTACAGATGATTAATGAATGCGACTTGTACTACGGATGACGGAGACACAGATGATGAGTAACTACATAAAAATGAAAGAAACGAACCGAGTACTCACACTTCGTTTTTCGAGAACAGACAATTAGATCATTTTCAAAACATTCAATATGAAATCAACATATCAAATCAATTCTAATCTGTTTTCATCTTTTTTTTCCTCTTTATTATGGGTTTTTATTTGTTTTAAAAAAAAAAAAAAAAATTACTAATTAAAGTAGGGGTGTCAACCTAAATGATCTTGCGGGCCATTTTGAAAGTGTATCATAACTCCGCGGGTCGCATATAAAATCATATATCCCCATATTAGATTTAGAACCACCATAGACACACTTAAGAGTGAAACATAAAACTTGTTATATTAAATGTTCCAACATGCGTGTGCATTATGAGTTCGCAGAACATAATTTTTTACTACTTTGGCCATCTCACCGGCCGCAAAAATGTTCAAAACGGGGCCGTATGCAGCCCGTGGGTTGGCCACCTCTGAATTAAAGGATTTATATACGGTTACACCTTCCTTTTTACCAAATACCTCCAAAATGCAGATGAAGCGTTTGATATAAATAAATCATCCATCTTTGTATCTGCATGTGCCTATTTAAATGATATTTGTGCGGATATATACTCTGCCTATAGATTATAATTAACTAAAGGGATATACATTAGATAAAGCAACATAATACAGGGTGCGGCAGCATAACTTCCTTTTTTAAAATGCGCCACTTTTTCTCTACTAAATTTTTTAAAGAAATAATAACAGAAAATCGAAATACATACTCTAGATCACATTGATCTGGAGTATGTATTTCGATTTTCTGTTATTATTTCTTTAAAAAATTTAGTAGAGAAAAAGTGGCGCATTTTAAAAAAGGAAGTTACGCTACCGCACCCTATATATAGTCGAAAATATGTAATTTCTTTATTAAATTTCAATGTGATTGCTTGAGTGTTTTTAAAATAAGCAAAAATCAATAAACCAGATCATAATGGAATTAATTTTAGAATTCAGTTTCATAAGTTGTATATACATATATGTGTATATAAAAAAGTACACAACCACAGTTTTCTTTTATTTAAATGTGCATAGTAAAATAAATATATAGCATCAATAATAAATCAAATGAATAAAATATACCATATTAGAAACAGGTTAATAAAGGCTATAGCCGTATTACTATAGTAAAATCTAATGCATGCACTATAAACAAATCGATGGGGGTTGAAAAAAAACTCCTAAATAAAAACATTATTTATGTGCATCAACCAGGGCAGCGGTGCCGGTATTTCGCTACAGCGGTTTTCAGGCTAATTTTGATATACTCAAGCAATGTTTTTGATCATGTTCTTTTCTTAATATAAATTAAGTATGCATGTTTAAAATTCCTCAGTAGCATAGCGTCAATTGTGAAGCAGGGGATGCCTATTTTTTTTTTTTAAACAATAAAGATATTTCAGTATCGCATAATCTCAAGATATTTGGTAATGTAATAGAAACCGTTGCAAAATAAAATTGATACTTATAAGTAGAAATGAATGTGTAATTAAAAATAACCTCTCGTAAAAAGTAAATTAAATAAACTTACATTTGTGGTATTGATAACGATGTTCATTCAATAATAAATTATAAATTAAACTCTGTACGAAATTATCAAAACAAAACATTACTGGGAAAATGACACTTTTATTGACTTTTTAGTTTGCAGAAATTAAATAGGTCATATTGCTGACCAGTGTAAAGAAATAATACCGCAGTAAAAGCAATATTAATTTTTTTAATTGCGGGAGATTAAATATGGCTGGAAATAAAACTAAATATTGAGAGACAGAAACGAAGTATGAAATTGAATTTTACGTTGTGTGTTTTAAATTATGGCCGTTGGCTAAATACGGGGTGCGGCAGCATAACTTCCTTTTTTAAAATGCGCCACTTTTTTTCTATTGAATTTTTTAAAGAAATAATAACAGAAAATCGAAATACATACTCTAGATCCCATTGGCTATGCTTCTTCCGTTGCAGTTTTATTTTGATTTTCTGTTATTATTTCTTTAAAAAATTTAGTAGAAAAAAAGTGGCGCATTTTAAAAAAAGTAAGTTATGTTGCCGCACCCTGTATTATGTTACTTTATCTAATGTGTATCCCTTTAGTTAATTATAATCTATAGGCAGAGTATATATTCGCACAAATATCATTTAAATAGACACATGCAGATACAAAGATGGATGGTTTATTTACATCGAACACTTCATCTGCATTTTGAAGGTATTTGGTAAAAATGTTTTTAAGGGCCAATTTTTAGGTTATGAGATTTGAAAAATATTATAGTTATTTCTTACATGGAAACCCACCATTGTGAATTTTTTCAGAATTTTCAGATCGAAAGCGCTTCAGAAATTTTTTTTTTAAAAAAATGTTTTTTGACTTTACTACGCATGCACAGGGGATAGAGAGCTGAAAATTTGTCTGTAGAAGTTTTTTTCAGCCCCTATCAAATGGTGTAAATTTTACTATAGTAATCCGGCTATAGCCTTTGTATGAAAAAAATAAATCCCAGAGAAAATTTAACAGAGAGAAATAAGTAATTGAAATTATGTGATCTGAACGATTGAAATAAAAAAACAAAATTAAAATAGAATTGAAAAAATAAAATTGTGATATAAAATAAATAAGCCTAATTGAAATTATCAGAGAATGTGTGAAATGAAAACAATATATAATCAAATGCCTTCTCATCAGATCAATTCTAACCTTTTTTCATCTCCTTTTTCTCTTTATTATAGTTTTTTTTTTCTTCTTTTTATCACTAATTAAAAGGTTAATATACGGTCACACTTTTATTTTTACCACGTGTCTTGAAAATGCTGATGTAGTGTTCGATATAAATACATCATTCACCTTTGAATCTGCATGTATCTATTTAAATGATATTTATGCGGATGTATAATCTGCCTATAGATCATAATTAACTGAAGGTATACACATTAGATAAAGTAACGTAATATACAGCTGAAAATATAAACGTGTAATTTCTTTTTTATATTTCAATGTGATTTCTTGAGTGTTTTTAAAATAAGCAAAAGTCAAAAAAGAGATAATAATAAAATTAATTTTAGAATTCAGTTTCATAAATTGTATATGTAAACATACATATATGTATACAGAAATAGTATACAACCAGTTTTCTTTTATTTAAATGTACATAGTAAAATAAATATGTAGCATAAATAATTAAATGAATAAAAAAACACCTGAAAAATCAGGTTAATAAATTTGTATGAAAAAAATAAATCACGAACGGAGAGAACAAAGTGATTGAAAAATACATGATCAGAACGATTGAAATGATCAAATAAAATTAAAATGGAGATGAAAAAATAAAATTGTGATGTAAAATAAATAAACTTATTTAAATTATCGGCTAATGTATGAAATGAAAACGACATCATGAAGTGAATGAAATTTCAAAATTCAATAAAAATATCGAAATCTAAAACGAAATACTTTAGAAAATAAATGTTTCGGAGGGAAAAAGAAATAAATAGTTGATTAGAAATTTGATGCGAAAAAAAAAATGTATTAAATTGATTTCCATTGGACTTAAAATATATATTTGTTTTACACATAAGTAAATAAAATAATTTCATGTACTTACTGAACAGTAAAAAATATCTGGAAAATGTAAAATTGGTGTATGGGCCTTTCTTGTATATAACTGAGCTGCTGCCGGTGCGATAGCTATAGATATTGTAAAGTAAAATAAAAAATAGAAGAAATAAATATGTATACATATCGCTTAAATAATAATGTTGTAGAAAGTATAATTTGTTACTCCGCAGATAGCGTGAAAAAAATTTTTCTTTCTTTCTTTCTTTATCTAAATATCTAGTAGTATCTATTATTACTGTTTTCATAGAACTATATTAAAACCGTTTTTAAAAATAAAAATGTACCTATTGTACTACAAAAGTATATAAATGTGAAGGAACCAAATTTCGTCGACATGTGTTAAAAAGATAAAATGTAAAGTACTTATTAAATCTTTCTTTCGCTAATAGAAAACAAAAATATATATTTTAGACGTATATGTTGTGAGAAAAAGTAGTGAAAAACTATTATTTCATTTCTGTATACTATTGATTGCCATCGTATACATAAAAAATTAGTAATGTATTAAAATTGTTATTGTACATATTTTGTAAAATTCGGTAATGTTTACTTGAGCATATATTTCAAGCGGATAATTAGATTTGGACTGAAAAGTTTATTACCGAATACAAATAATATTGCATAAAACGTAAAATGTAACAAATAAAATAAACAATGTATGATAGTACTTACCGCAATAAATGTAAACGATGGATGATGCAATAATCACACCGCGTGAGTGAAATTTTAAATGGCAACGCAAAATTGACAACTGCTTCGGAAAAAAACAATATGCACAGCGCAGATCACAATTTCAAATGCCATGCGGTTCAACATTCTCCAGCACTCACCCATCGAAATCACGAACAGTGTCATAAAAAACGTTTTTGTTTTTCTAGCAGCTCGACGATGATGATCGGTTCCTTTCCAGGAAACTGTTGTTACACACTTTCTCTCTCTCCATCGATATATATTCTCCGTCACTCATCTCATCACTGATTGTAGACTGTCGCCGCGTATTTAATTTACACACACTTATGCAATTACAGAGCTTCCCGCGTATACAGCCACAATACGTTTTTCTGAAATTCCTCGCTATAACGCCGAAAGCAAATCATAGATCGCGCCCCTTACAAAAGCTTAAAATTTCCTGTTCCCGGAGAAACTTAGTGATAAAAAAATTATACAACCCATCTTGTATAGAAATGCAACATTGTGTAAAAATTTCAAGTCAATCCATCCACTACTTTTTGAGTTCTGCGCTCACAAACATACACCGTTTGATTCATATATATATATATATATATATAGATATAGATATCACGAATGTCGCGCGACAGGTTTGCGATATTTTTATCCAGTAAACATTTCGTAGATTATTTAGTAGACACACACAAAACAATCACAATAAATAACGACGTAATACATATAAGAAGACTAATAAACCCTAAAAAAAGAATAATAATTTCAAATGTCTGTCCTTCTATACCATACCACATTATAGAAGAAATACTCAAAAAAGACTATAATGTAAACCCAGAAACCCCGATCTCTTTTATAAAATACGGGATGGGAGAAACGAGGGGATACGAGCACTTATTAAATGCCAAACGACAATTTTTTATAAACCCAGAGGAAATCAAAAAAATCCCTGGAACAGTACTTATACACTACGAAGAAATAACATACCGAATATTTCTATCTCCAGACACAGTTTCATGTTTTGTATGTAACGAGAAAGGACATACTAGTAAAAACTGTCCAAACACGATAGAAGACGAAGACATTTCAAACAACGTAAATGATAAAATAAATGACAATAAAAATGTAAATGTTGACATCAACTTCCCCACTCTTCCGTTAACGCAACTCTTAAATGGAGCTGCTAAAAGAGCACTATCAACAAATTCTTCCGAATCAATAATGTCAGGTAATAAATTAAAAAATGAAAAGAAACCCAAAATTAACAATATATTATTAAACGACCAAAACGCTCAAACAGATGATGCAGCAGAAACAAAAGAACAGGCAACAGTAACATACGACAGCGACCAGTCCATAAAAGCAGATGAAGAAGAAAATGAATCGATAATAAAAAGAAATATACAAACCATTAGAAATAAATATCCGGAAAGATGAAAATAAATATCCGCTTTCGTTAAATAATTTTATGTTATTTGTAGGAATGTGTAAGGGGAAAAAAGATATTCTCCAGACGGCAAAAGAATTTACGGAAGACATAAATGGCTTAATGAACATGCTAATTGAAAATAAACCTATCCTACATAGTAGATCAGCAAAAATTCAGTTCACAAAAATTATCTTATCAATTAAACACTCCCAAAGAGCAAAATACTCATATAAATAATACATGATGAAAGGTAATTTAAATATATTATTACTTAATGTGGGTAGAACCAAAATTCAACAGTACGAAATATTAATAAATAGTGAACAAGACCTAATAATAATACCGGAACCGTATATTTACAAAAACAAACTATATGGAATAAACAATGAACAGTATGAAATAACACAGCCGAATATTGCAATAGCCTATAATAAAAATATAAACTTGTCAATAATAGGAACAACTCAAAATATCATTTCAATTAAAATAGGAAATTATATTTTATTTGTGTCCTACTTTTCCCCTAATGAAAGTATAGATCCACACATTCTTACAATTAACCATTTAATCACACAATTTCAGGAATTAAAACCGATACTGTTAGGTGATTTTAACGTTAGATCAACGATATACGAAAATTTAAACAATATAAACTATAATACGAAAAGAGCAGAAAAATTCGAAGAATTCCTATTTGCCAATGATCTAAGCGTTTGTAATCCTTATAACATAAAAACTTTTAACAATCACAATGGGAGCAGTGTAATTGATCTTATAATTGGCCACGAAACAATCAGCCAGAACATTAGAAATATAAAAATATTACCTTCTTCAGTAACGCAACACTTAACAATATGTCTGCAACTCGCAATAAGGAAAGATAGTAAATCACTAAATGAAAATACACAAACAGTTGACTATGAGATCTTTCAAAAACAAATTATCAATGCTCTACCTCAAATAAAACAAAAAATAGAACACATTAAAAAAGTAACTAAAAAAGAAGATTTAGAGAACGATATCATAGAATTTACCGATATAATAAAAGTACTAATCCACAATTCACTTACAAAAACAAAAATTCGCGACACACCTTATTGGAATGAAAAATTAGAAAGCTTTAAAAAGATACTAAAAAGACTACAAAGGAGACTATACAAAAGCAAAAATAAAACAAATAATAAAGTGGAATCATTAAGGATTAAAATTAGAAAACTGAAAAAAGATTACAAGGAGGAACTGCAGTCATCAAAGCATGGAAAATGGAAAGAACTGATTAATTCGTCGACAATCTGGGACAAGCCGTATAAAATATGTACGGATAAAACCAAACAAAGAGTAGACATGCCTGCTTTTAATGTCGGTGGATGCATCGTACACGATAACATTGAAAAACATAAAATAATTTTTGCTGAATTATTTCCAAACCGAATACTTAAGTTGCAACCGACTCAGCCAGATAAAACTCTTCAAATATGTGAAAACGAATTAACTACAACAATCAAAAAACTGAACAATAGGAAAGCCAATGGACACGATCAAATTTCTAACAAGATGATTAATTCTTCACAAAGTAGACGAAAAAATATTTAAATCTATTTACCAAAAACGTATCGAACTAAATTATTTCCCTAACGTCTGGAAACAAGGAAAAATTAAAATAATAAACAAACCCGGAAAAGATTTAACAAATCCGAAATCATACAGGCCTATAACGCTACCGTCTAGTTTAAGTAAAATATATGAAAAAATCATAAAAAATTTTCTTGATACAGAAATAAAAGAAAAAACGATTTTAAACTAAAATCAGTTCGGATATCTTAAAAACAAATCAACTGAGCTAGCAATAAAAAAGTTATGCGACTATATTGAAAAATATAAAAAACAAACAAGACATACGTTACTAATCAGCTTTGACATATCCGGAGCATTTGATCAAATAAAAATTGATGAAATCTTAAAAATAATGAAAAGAAAAAATATATCTGGTAAAATACAAACTATAATTCGTAACTACTTAACAGATAGAAGAATCGGGTTATTTAATCAAGAAAAATAGGAATGTCAACTCAGGAGTACCACAAGGTTCGGTTCTAGGGCCAGTACTCTTCAACATAGCAATGAGCGAAGTTCATAATTTGCATTTCAGTCAACACTGCAATAAGCTACACAGACGATATAATGTTAGTAGCAGGAATTAATAAAAAGGACGAAGTTTACAATATAAATGAAACAATAAAAAAATTGAGTAAAAACATTCAAAACTTAGGCTTACAATTCAACATAAATAAAACCCAAGCACTACTAATAAGTAGAAAACAAGACAGGGAAGAAATGATACATTGCATTGAACAGCACTTATGCATAAATAACGACAAAATAAAAATAGTAAAAGAAATAAAATACTTGGGAATAATCATAGACACAAATTTAAATTTTGGAAAACACATCGAATTCATAATAGACAAGATTAAAAAAATTTATTTCAAATTAAGATCACTCAATATTCAAATATGTTCGAAATATAAAGATAGAATAGTACTCCATAAAGAGCCATTTTTGGATCAATAACAGAATACTGCTCTACAGTATATTTTCCAGTTTTACGAGAAAAAGACAAGAGAATAAGCTGTTAAAATTACAAAGGAAAATATTAATAGGAACAATCTCTGGTTATCGCACAATATCGTATACTTCAGTCAACATCATAGCAGCAATAATAATACCTATAGACACTTAAAGTTAAAAACTGTAAACCAAATCAAAACATGCAAACAAGAAGAACTAAAATTTTAGACAAAAAAAAAGTCACGAAAACAGATCAATAAAATTAATTCAAGTAGTATACGACACTCTGGCAAGTCAGGTGTGATAAATCAAAAACTAGTAACACGGGAGAAATAGTTCCAAACTTGGAAGAAAGACTACAAATGAAACATTTTTATACCGATTATAACTTCACTCAATTTTTAACCGGACATGGAAATATAATGGGGTGTCTATATGAAACGATTTAAAATTGCTGAATCAGACATCTGTATAGACTGTAAAGAGGAAACAGATGATTAACATTCGATTTTCGAATGCAGTAAGTTTAAAAACGAAAGAGAAAAACGGAAAATAATAAAAAAACCAATAACCGAAATACATAAAAAAAACTTTTTTAATTTGATCAGCTTTGTCAACCATGTAATGAATAACAAAACAAAACACATCAACAACAAATAATAACAGTAACAATCAGAAACTCTGGCTGAAAAACCGCAAGGTACAGCGGAGTAAATAAATAAACAATAATAAAAAAAAAAAAAAAAAAAAACCCAAAAAATAAATAAATATTTTTTTTTCCCTTGTTTTTTTCCTGAGCTAGTCAGCAACGGACGATTACCTATCAACACCAAAAAAAATTAGAAACTAGAAAAAAAAACAAAAGAAAACTTAGCGAAAATATAAAAAAAAAGATTTAGAACAAATATTACAAGATTATATTCAAGCGGTTCAGGAGCATTGTGCACAAGGTAGAGAGCAAAGGTAGAAATCGGTAGAAAAACCATCTAAGATAGTGGTGTAAACAGTACATAGAATTGTCGTCGAAAACTAGTAATTAAGAAACAATTTTTCTTCACCTCTGCCCAACCAAGAATGGTTGATGGCTAATAATACCTGTTCGTGCGTTCTTTTCATAGCACATTCCAGGTACAACGGAAGTGTACGTAAGACTTCACTCTTGTTTAATCGTTATACAAATTCACAATCTCAAGTGCGTCTGTGCCTATAATGTACACTTGCGCACGTAACATATTAATACAATTTTATTTTACTTCAATGATTTTATCGATTTTATTATTTCCTCGCTTTTAAGTACGCTAATTAGCCATTTTGTGAATGGTACTTAAACATCAACAGGGCAGGCGTGTGTGCGATAACACACCAAATGCCGACACAAACTTTTTGTACATGAATCGGCGTATTGATCGGAAAAGTGGACAGGAATCAGTATAGAGTTCCCTGACCTACTCAATATTGAATAGTTTTTTTCATTACTAATACTCCTTGCGATTTTTACCGTGTCTTTCCTATTTTTTGTATAATTCTTAAATCGCATTTTAGTTAATTATTTATAATACCCAGATTTTCTAAATCATTAATGATCACATGGTCAACTAAGTCAAACGCTTTAGACAGGTTAATGAAGGTAATTATAAATTGGTTACCTATCGATAGATTTGTTTTATTTATCATTGTTCTTAGTAGCGTTATGGTGGATTTTTTTTTCTCTAAATCCGTGTTGATTTTCATAGGGTAGATTGTTTTTTTCCACATAATTTCTTAAATGTTCATCAACGTAGTGTCCTAATATTTTAGCTGCTACAGGTATTATTGTTATTAGGCGGGGTAATTTTTAGGTTGATTTCGCGGCCCTTTTTTATAGATCAAATACCTCTTTTGAGTCCATCTGTAGTGCTCGCAGTTACGGACTTCTTTCAATTCACTTTCACCTTTTCTTATTGATTGAAATGAAACTGTCACCATTAAAGAATACCGCTTGGCTTATTAATTTATGTATCAAAAAAAAAAGCCGGGAAAAAAATGAAGCATTGAAAATGAAAGAAATTGCTTGTAGCTGGTATACCACAAAATAAATAAATAAATAAACAGATACTTATGAAGAAATCCTATTTTTATAATTAAAATTTTAGCGTTGATTTTCATATTTTTAGGCTCGACGTGGATGACACGCACTAGGTGGTTATTATTCCCCGCCATGATAACGTGATTCGAGTAATTCATTATAGCCCACGCTATATACCATTCGATAATCAAAAAACGACTAAAGTATCCTTGTTCTGCCATCCTACAGGAGCTACATTTAAGCCTATTCTTAGGGCATTATGATATAGAGTTCACCTGTTCGAGAATTTTGAAATAATACTCTTTTACTGTTCCCGAATAATTTTTCATCTGAAATTCGATGTACCGTTGAAATTACTTTCGCGTTTTATTTATAATTTCTTGCGTGGGTACTTTTTAGTTTTTCGCCCCGAATATTTTGTGTCCGCAATGAAGTGAAACATGAAAATAATGACAAAAACATGGAATTTTTGTTTGAAATCTTACCATTCCCCTCTTCTTTAGGGAACGAGGAATCGGCTGAATAAAACGGTAATGCGAATGACGGTTAGAAAATAGGGAGGGATAAAAATATCCGGCCAAAGTCTAGCGTGATTGGAAGTGGATAAGGACAGAATATCTGAAGAAGGGAAATATGGTTGAGGAATGAATCAAGGCGACCAGCAGAACGAGCCAAAGAATCGGCTGCGTCATTTCTGTCAATTTCGGAATGACTGGGGACCCATTAAAAAAATCAATAAGAATAAAACGGGATGACTGCAGAGTAGAGGTAAGAGAACGAATTGAGAGAATAATACTATCAGAGGTATGTGAAGGAGGAGAGGACAGAGCTTGAAGGACGCCCTTAGAATCCGAAATAATGAAAGGTCGGTTAAAAGTATCATATAAAGAGGATATAACTGGATCGGTCGCATTAATCTATCATTATATAATAAATTTGATTTATCAATACAAAAAAAAAAACAATAATAATCAAAACCGCGGGTTTAGTATTTTGTTGTTAGTTTTTATATCACCGTAAACTTTAATTGACTTAAAGTTGTTTTTCGATTTACTATTCGTTTGAATTTTGTTTGCTGATATCAATAAAGTACACGAAGATTGCAATCTTTCTTTAATGCTGTTTTTTCCCCTCTGACTTTGAATGTAAACGGTCGTCCTACGAAGGAGGGGTGGGTTGGGGGGGTTGGTATCACAAAACAGTAATTATACCAAGTCTTTTAAATCCGAATTCGGGATAACACACGCACGCTGTTATGATAAAAACGCAGAAAATTGTTGTGTTATATAGCTGAACAGCATTGCGAAAATTTCTAAAATACACGGAATTTATTATCTGAAAAACTATCGACCTATAAGCTCCGTTCTCTGCCAGAGGAACATCGTGACCTCAAAACTATCCGAGTACGTAATTGAGATCTCCTATTTTCTACATCTTAATGTCGAGAACTTTTCAATGTTTTGATTTTTTAAAACTGTTCACCGACTAACATAATTCATTTACGAATTGCAGGCGGCATTAACCTTCAACGGCTTTGTCGGTGGTATCACTCTGGCAATGTTTTCCTTAGGAATGTTCCTACCTTGGGCCAGTTCGAAGGTACGTATACGCATTTTACCTTTAACACTTGAAAATCGTATGAATAAAAAATGTTCCGATTTATTTCGCCGGTCCATCCATTATGTGTTTAATCTTTATTTAATATGCGCGCCGGTGTGAGTAACGGTCTTTGTATACTTTTAATTAATTTAATTGGGCACACCCCATATTCCTCCTGGTGAACCGAGCACCGCTCCCTTTAGTTACAGTTACAATTAAACAATGATTTTTTATTGCACTTTGAATATATCTTTCTTTTTTTTTTTTTTTTCATTGTCGATTTCTATCTTTACTTTTTCTTCGTCCGTAATCCTGTTTAACGGTCAATTTCGCATACTAATCTCCCTTCTGTATTTAACAAAATCTCTTTTAACGAATCTGTTCTCAAGTGATTTATGGGTTGTGTAATAACCTTAGCAGTTAACACAGATAAAAAAGAAAATAAATAAAACAGGGGGGGTGGGGGGGGGGGTAATACTGAAAAAAGGTAAACGCAACGGATATTACGGGAAGAAATGATTATATTATTTGGGGATCATTTTTGTTAATGGAATTAACACTCTAGCTATAATTTTTAAAACGGTTTTGTTTCGTTTTCTATCGGAATGCAAAAACAAAACGACATATGAAGAAATGGTCGGATATTTTAGCTTTTTTTCTTGTATTTGTCTAGGACTTAATTAAAAAAGTTATTGCGTAACTTTTAGATGCCTTATTAATTTTAATTTCATCTCTAGCGATTACGTTAATGATTCCGATATCCGACTCTGTTAATCAATTTATTTATATCACCGGTGATAAAATCAGCGCCGTGCATAGGATAAATTTCTCTCGTTAGATTCTTGTACAAAATTATTATCCCAAAATGTCCGGTAATTGACCAAAAATCCTGTACACTGCGATTGATTACGTTAGAGAAGTTTATTTCGCTCTGCGAAACATTCACAGATATTTTCTCTCTGTATTAATTAAATTCTTGCAATTAGCGCAATAATTATAATACTGCATTTGCCTCCTTTTTTCTTTATTATTTTGCTTTTTTCTTATTATAACTCGGCGGACTACTACGTGTAGTTTACGAAATCAGCACTGTAACGCGATGAGAAAACCGTAATCGGGTAAATAATTCCATTTTTTCTTCCAGGGCACTCTAGCAGGATCTCTCTTAGCCTTATTATCACTTTCCTGGATTGCCGTTGGCTCCTACGTAGCCGGTCCGAAGGAATTCACTAAATTTCCTAAGCCGAATTACGACCAAAGCTGCTGTTGTTTCGTCAACGTTCCAGAGGAATCAGTAGATGACGAGTAAGTCGCTAATTCATTTCAGTAATTCTGTACAATTTAGGGCATACTTAGATAGTCTGCGTCTTGCAAACTCAAGTTACAGAACCTACATAGCGGCGAGTTAAAAATTTCCCCCTTCAATATAGCGAAATATATTTTGAAGTTAAACGAATTCGGTACTTGTAAGTTCTGTAAAAGAAAAAATAATGCCGATAATATATAAACTCGTCTGAAAATGACCTAGATACTTTTCCAGAACAACTTAATTTTCAGTCAATTCTATCATTTCCGACAATTGGTCTTACCCCGTGCTTCGCGTAATTTTACGCAACAATTTTTATCTGTTCTCATGTGGTATAACCTAGAGGCCATTTCTTTATATTCTATCGTAGCCTTCACATTGACGAATAATATTTATGAAAAGAAGAAAAATGTCTAGCAAAGATAAAAAGGTCTACTTGTTATCATTTAAAATTATCCCTATCTGCGTAAAAATAATTTTTTGCTAACAACAGTGTGTCTTGCTCATCACTAATTTCGTATCTTGACTCTATTATCAGTGTTCGTCGCTTCTTCCGTTTTTAACCTGGTCCAGAAAAAATACTCGAAATGATTTCCTAACACTACTCGTGTTACTCATAATTTCCTACTAATTGTGGAATCCGTGTTTCACATAGGTACTTTAAAGCTTAAAGAACACAGTTGGTTAAAAACTGTACTTTTCAAATACGCGATCATATTCGATTTAAATGTCGCGAAACTTTGTCCAGATGTGTACGTTATAACATTTGTAAATCAAAAATACCGGATATAGGAGATACATGGGTTAATGCACCGACACCTGAAATAAGCTCCGAGGGCAATTTGTAAGGTATCATGATGGGTCTCGAGAGACCACTGATCGAAGAAACATGTCAATTCACCGTATACATGGATAGAAATATAATTTATGATTTATGTCTAACTGTGCGTTTTAGGGCAGAATAGAATTTATAAAGTTTACGCTGAAGGTAGAAAGTGTGAAGAATCCATATAAGATCTGAAGCAACAATATGAAATTCAAAAAAATGGTCGGTAGCTATTTAGGAAAAGAAAAAAAAGGGCCACGTTATCGTATATTTTATAGAAGTGATTTAATACGAAAGAAAGCCAGGCCATTGTTTTTTAGTGGACAATAAAAAATTTATTTTCCCTGTTTTGTAACGAGTAGTAGTGTACTTCATCACGGATTTCTAGGAAAAGAAAAATAAGTTAATAAAAAAAACGACTTCATTTTTATTATTATTTTTTTTTCCTAATAATTCTCTCGTAATTAAAAATTGCTGAATTAGTCAATTTTGGGTTTTGTTTTTAAATTACTAATTATTTTTGTAAATCGAGCGAGTATGGGTAAAGTCGATTTACTTTACATATTGGTTGACTATTTACATTAGTCGGTTTTATTAGATTTTTAACTAGTATTTTTATATGTATGTGTATATTTTTTTTTCCAAAATAAATTTCATCTATAACTAAATTATAATGCTCGAACACCCTTATTTTGTGCTGGAAATTCCAGTAAAGTTATTTGAAAAATTAATATTTTTCTTGTTACTAGGGACGCTGCCTTTCAAACCCTCACTAGCATTTAAAAAACCAAAAATATTGCAAAAAGTTGAGGATAGTTTCTTAGTAAATGATCACGCATATAATAAATACACAAATTAACAAATCAGCGTTGTATAATTTAATTTAAAAAAAAAAAAAAAACATTACGACAATCACGCGTATGACGTACTAAAAATTGTTAATTAGGAAAAAAATTTTTGGAACGAAGTTCTTTTACGCAGCTTGTCGGTAGGAGTAAACTGGCAGAAATCGTCACGACACGAAAAAGTGCGTTATGCGTCCTCTAAGCGATCTTCACTCTCATTCTCTTTCACTCTGTCCCTTTCTACTATATACGCGTGTGTGTGTGTGTGTGTGTGCGCGTGCGTTCATGCGAGTATCGAGATTCGAACAACAAGCATTGTGCGCGGTCAGTTGTATAAGCTCAATTCTAAGCACGTGTAAATTTTATTGAATTTGAAAATTGGCTTGGTTTTTTTGTGTGACGTTAGCACACTTGAACGAGTCTGGTGAGATTTATTTATTGTTTTTGTTTTAATTAATTCATGAACGGGATTCGTATTTTGTTGTTTTTGTTTTAATTCATACGGGATTTATATATTGTGTGTATATTTTATGAATGACTTTATACTTGTATATCTCCCAAAAAGTGAAAGGAACTTCCTTCCTACCGGGTGTCTCCCTCTAGACTTCTGTTTTTTTTTTGTTATATAGAATGGTAATTAAAATTAACAATTTTCACTGAAAAACATTGAGCAGTTTACCCGATAGACAGTCGGTGTCGTTAACAAACACGAACATATTAGACCTAATGAAATCCGTTTTCATCGTTAAACTCTGTTTTCCGGTCGAGACCGTACATACTCGACATTTGTATAACTCGTACTACTATAATAACGGTTGTATACATATGTATACCCTCGATGTTTTGAAATAGCTTGATAATATATTTTTCTTCTACTTGTTTCAGCACATTTTACCTGTATAAAATAAGTTACATATGGTACTCTGCTATCGGTTTCACTATTACCGCTTTTTCAGCAATTATTTTTAGTTATATAACTGGATTTGAAGATCCCTGCAGAATTCATCCGGACCTGATATCGCCGGCTGTGCAACGATTTTATGGAAAATTGTCTAACAAAACAAAGAACAAATTGCACTTACCGTTAGAAGTAAGTAATAATTCTGTCCGATCCCGTTGTAGAAATTATTGATTATAATACATCTTACATCATCTTTGTTACACGCAGATTCGAACATTTACCGAAAATGCCTAATGTTCACTGATACATATTATCCCGACCTACGAACAAGTTCATTTTCTTCGTTAAACGTTTATAATTGTCATCGATTAAGCTACGTACAAATCGTTTACTAAACTACCGAAGTGTCCTTAAATATTATTTTTCTCTTGCGCGGATTTAAATACACTGGTTATATCGCTTGTATTGTTTACGCGTATGCGCAATTCGCCAAATTTATTAATTCCTCTTCCATGACCCAATTGTAGAAGGCAAAGAAAATAATATCAGGATTAACTTTGATATAATCACTATTTAAATCCGTTTAAAACGATGGTTATTGTAGTTTTCAATTACCACATCGATAGTGTTCGTGGCTATTATCGCTAAACCTCGCGACATCTTTTAGATAATCATAATTCTCGCTAGTTAATGATCGTAATAGCCACAGCGAGCAAATATTAAAATTTTGATACATTCTTTGATTACAACACTACCTATCCTTACTTCGTTTATTTCGCAATCCGGGTAATAGAGAGAAATACATTTATAATTATCGTTGTCATCAACGCTAACCGAACACATGCAGCCTTTTCGTACATTTATTTCTAAATAGCAGTATACGGTTCTCCGTTCATTGTCTGCGGTATTTTTCTACCATGTGCAATACTTCTCTTCTATTATCGTTAATTTTTTGCAATTACTGATGCTCTTTTTTCTCCTTCCTATCCGATTGCGATCCAAACCTTATTTATGTAATTCATTTCTGACGGTATTGTCTAAATCTTCACTTGAAATAGCTCTACGCTACCCTTTTTTCATTCACAGTTGCAATAACTATACTCTACATGTAGCATATAAAACATCTCTTGGAATTAACGATGTTTGCCGTTTTGTTTTTCCTCTTTTCATATTCTAACTTCCTCATTACATTTTGATACCATGTAAATTCCTGCTCGATTACCAAGGAAACTGCGTTTTACTAATTTCAGTTTTATGACCTAACTACGTCTATTAAATATTTCGAACAATATCGAAGTAAATTGTGAATTAAAGCACTTTTACACATTATGTATATATAAATATATATGTGTGTATATGGGTGTACATGTATGAATATATATATATATATATATATATATATATATATATATATATATATATATCAATTAATTCGTGCTAGAAATTAATACAATAATAAAATTAAATTTAATAATCGCGTGAACGGCAACAGTAAATCACCACGTATACCATCATATGCGCGCTAATTAATGTATAGTAGGCAAACACACACGGGGCTGTATTTGTATCGTGATAAATCAAACAGTCACAATATCAGTTCCAAGTGCAATACTTCTTTATACTAGCATTGGATATTAACAATTGCCAAATTATCCAAATTTCTTCCTTATACGTCTATCGTAGCTTGCATATGCGCCGGTTATAACGTGCTTGGTCGTCTTGGTTTAATCTTGCCACTGGACGATTACTAGAAAAAAACTAAATAAACCAATTGACGAATCGCGTGACAGTGATTCTAACACTGAAGAAGAATAAATTTCTCATCATCTTCATTTGTCATCAATCCGAGAATTGTTTTTTAGCATCGCGAACATATATCCTAGTAAATTAGCAAGTAATTATTTTCAGTTTTTAAGTACATATATATATATATATATATATATATATATATAAGTAATAACAACATACCTAAATTTGTAATGCTGGGGGATTTAAATGCGAGATATTCACTTTGAGATAAAATTAACAATTCCAGAGGTAAAGAACAGTTTAATACAATATTTTGACTTACATATATTAAATATTAAAGATAAATACACTTTCAAAAGAAACAATGCAATACAATTGACAAAACGCTAATAAAAAAATAATATTATACAAGTAATTAGAAACTGGAAACTATCTCGCGAAATAAATTATGGTGACCATTTTTACATAATGTTTGAATTGCGAACTAATAATGAATATGATAAAGAATTTGTTACAAAGATTGATTATAATAGGTTAGATGAAAATATCACTAAATTTAATCATATAATAAATTTAAATGTAACATGTAATTCAATAAATGAATATAGACAAATGGTTAAATAAATTTCAAGAATATGTAAATATAGTAATACAAAACTCTAGTAAAGTAATAACGAAAGCGACAGTTCATTGGTGGAAGCCTACATTACAGAGATTAAAGTATTTAGTAACTTATATAAAAAATATAGAAATTGTAAAAATTTAACTTTAAAAGCAAATTTTTATTAGAATTATAAGAACAAATTCAATAAATATAAATTTATGATAAAACAAGCAAAACTGCAAGCTTGGAGGAACCTGCTAAATGATAAAGCAGTTTTTGGATTGAAATATAAGATTTTACTTGGTAAAAATTTCAAAGTTAAATATACCTACGTTAGATAACTATGCTCATAGTGACCAAGAAAAAGTAAATTTATTAAGTAAAACATTATACTTAAATTCTAAACCTTTTAAACAGGAATTACATAAAAATAACGTAACAAATTCAATGAGTAAAGAAGAAGTTGCATTAATTATCGATAAAATCTTAAGAATAACGTAGCTTATGGATTGAATAAAACATCAAATGGATTTCTGAAAAATTTTAATAGAAAATACCCCGGAAGTGATTACAAAAGTAATTAATTTATTATTTTAATATGAACACTATCCACAAAAATGAACATTAGCCAAGACAGTAATATTTCCAAAAACGAATAAAAATTTAAAATTATCTGGTTCGTATAGAGCAGTGGTTCTTAATCGGTTGTCCTTGGAAGCACCCGAAGTGGTCCGCGAAGCCATCCTAAAAACGAGTTGACACAACGACTCACGGCGCGAGTCGCGCCACAAACGAGAGCCGGTCTCAAGTAGCGGACGGAGCTGCCGCCGGGGCGAGACAACTGTTCTTGCCAATGATACTATAAAGTCGGCAAAGTTGGAACGTCATTTAAAGACCGTACATCCGAATTATCGTGACCATCCGCGAGAATTCTTTGAAGGCAAACTAATATATCTTAAAAAAAGGAAACCCGAACCCGGTGCAATAGGTTATGCAACATCTGAAACAACATTAGCTGCATCGTTTGAAATTTCAAAATTGATTGCCAAGTCCAAAAAAGCACACACGATCGGTGAATCTCTAATAAAGCCTCGCATACTTAAAGCTGCAGAATAGCATTTACGACGGGAACCGCAAAAGAAATTCGTGAAATACCACTTTCAAACGACACAGTGAAGTCGCGTATTCAAAAAAGGTCAAATGATATTGAAAAATAAGTTATTGACAAGATAAAATGTAGTCCTTATTTTGTGCGACAATGTGATGAATGTCCGACGTTCGTTTCAGAATGTTTTCAATTACTTGTATTTATTTGATTTTTGTATGACAATAAAACGTTTAAAAAGGAGTTACTATATTCGGAAGAATTGGAAAAGGCGTCGCAAGAGATGTTATGGATGTAATAAGTCAATATTTGGAGGAACGTGGACAATTATGTGACAAAAGCTTGCGGGGCTTTGTGCGGATGGTGCTCCTGCTATGCTTGGTTCGCGCTCTGGTCTTGCAGCGTTGATAAAAACAAAAAATTCATCTGCAATTATGACACACTGCGTTATTCATCGGCAAGCATTGGCTGCCAAAACGTTCCCGGAATGCTCTGCTATTGCGATGAAACTTCATTAAAAATAGTGCACTTGATACTCGTCTCTTCAAGCAATTGTGCTTCGATACGAACTCTGAACACGAAACTCTGCTTTTCCACACGGAAATGTGTTAGCTTTCAAAAGGAAAAACACGCTGTCTAGGTTGTACGAACTAAAAGAGGAAGTACAAATATTCCTTAACTAACAAGGAGAACAAAGAGTTGCTGGGTCAGATCTGTCAGTCCAAATTTTAAATACGTTTTGCTTATTTGGTCGATTTTTTCGCACAACTAAATAAATTGAACTTTTAACTGCAAGGCTCAAGAAATCCGAAGTAATCAGAAATTTTGTCAAATGGTTCCTCATCACTTAAAAGTTAAGAACCGCTGGTATAGAGCGATTTCACTTTTATCAAATTACAGTAAAATTTATGAAAAGTGTATATTAAATAAATTAAAAGACTTTATTCAACAGCATAATAACGAAGACCAGTATGGCGTTTTACCGGGGAAATCAACAGAATTGGCAATATGGAATATTTTAAAGATAATAACTTACTATAAAAGCAATTCCTATTTGTGTTGTCTAATGACACTAGACATAGCGAAGGCTTTCGATAGTCTTGATTTAAATAGTTGAATTAAATTATTAAAGGAAATAGAAATAGATTATAATATACTAAATATTATTAATAAATACCGCGCAAATAGATATACTTATATTGAAATAAATAATGTACAAAAAAAACAAAAATTAGATATGGGAGTGTTACAAGGGTCCGTATTGGGCCCGTATCTATGGAATGTAGTTTTTTTCTCAATTATACAAATAGTATTACCTGACGATGTTAAAATATATACCTTTGTAGATGATATTGCGGTTGTACTTGCAGATAGAAATGAAAAAGTTTAGAAAATAAGATTATCAATTTTTCCCAAGTATAATAGATAGATTTAAAAATAATCAATATACGCCGCATTTTTTTTATATCCAATTTATAACGGGGCACGATTTGTTTAAGGTATATTTATATCAATTTAAGATTTTTGGTTCAATTCCAGCAATTCTCGCAGAGTCTAACACACCACCCCTGTCTCTTCACAAATCTTACTTCGGCTATCGTTTCCTCACCAAACGTCTTCCACTCACGTCCTGTACTCTTATTCATTCCTATCTTTCAGTTTATAAGAACTGGCGTTTTACGCCTAGGAAAATCCCTGTTCTAGTTATCATTTCCTTTTGCCTTAGTTCCTTTTGGCCTTACACAATCTCAGGTAATAATCTTCCTGCTTTTTCTTTTAGCTTTGCCGACGATGTTTTTTTTTGTACCTTCACTTTCTAAATCCCTTCCTCAGGCAATAATTCAACAGGAATTCCACAGCATTATCAATTCTCAACAATTTCCATCGCACTTCACGGATGGCTCCGATGGACCTCATGGTGTTGAAGCTTCTTTTGTCCTTCCGGATTTCAGCTTATCCGAATCACTTCGTCTTTTTTCTTTCTGTTCTACCTTTATAAACGAATTAATGATTAGCCTATGCTCTATTATCTTCATTTCTTCCAGTCGTCGATTTTCTAATTATTTGATTATTTCAGACTCCATGAGTGTTTTTCAAGCGATCAGCTCCCCTTTTCCTGATCACTCTTCCGATTTCATCATTCTTCGCATACGCTGTCTTGTCCGTCTTCTTTCTTCTCACTACTCCATCTGTGTTGATTTTCTGTGGATTCCCAGTTATATGGGCATTAAAGGTAATGAGAGGCGGATTCCTTGGCTCGAGTTGCTGCTTTCCCTCGTTCCTTCTTTAAAAAAGTTCCATCCTCCAACTTGAATTCTCTATGTACTAAATTTCATCTCAAACTTTGATCAGATATTTACCCTTCCTCCTTTCGTAACGATCAATCCTTTTATCTGTCTGTACAACCTAGTCTTCTTTCTAATTCCTAGTTCTTTGAGTTTCCTTCACTTCCCCGCGCTAATGTAATTTCTATGATTCGCTTGCATTTTGGCCATCCTGCTTTTCCTTCTTCTCGTTTTCGCTTTTCCCTTGTCTCCTCTCCAAATTGTCCTCTCCATCCAAATGAAGCTGCGATTTGCGACGCCAATCACATCTTTTTTGAATGTCCATTCCTTTCTGTTGAACGTTGTATTCTATATTCTTGTCTGCTGAAACTCAAGCTCGCTGCTCCTTATTGTGCATCTTATATTTTGTCCTCCTCGCTATCCATTATTTCATCCGTTAATTCCTTTATATTGTCCATATCTGACTGAATCAAAATTTAACTGACGGCTCTTTTCTTTCTTATTGTTTCGGAGTGTAGGTCCTTAGCTGACGTGCCCAAAGGGGGATGTAAAAAGAAAAAGAAAAAAAAAAAGGTTTCTGGTTCTTAAAACTGTGTAATATGTAATTTTAGAGATGATGTTTTTCATATACTGCAAGGATGCAATTATAATAATAATAATAATAATAGACTCTTTAATTATAATATAAAACAACTTGTACAAAATTATTTTAATGAATTTAACAAATTTGCAGCTGAAGAGATAAAATTCCGAAATAATAATAGGACATTTATATTTAATGTAAATAGTAAAAATATAGTAGATATTGTAAAAAACTGTAAAATGGTAATTAATATAATACCAAATAATTGGATGAGTTATATTAATTCCATTATTATAATATATCAATATTTCAGTAAATAAATGTACCCTACCCGACTTTTCGGACACTGGAAAAAAAAACCTTGCCACTGGATCGTTCGTTATGGCTGTATAGGCAGCAAAGGAGCTACGGAGTATCATCTTCTACGTTTTAACTTGCGTCACTGTACCGTCCCATTTTCTGTTACATCATCAACTCTTCTCCTTGTAGTTGGTACTCCTTACTCGGATATCGAGTGGACAAATGATGATATATCGGTGGTGAATCTTGATTTTTTCCTTGCTACTTTCCTAAGACAGACAAGGTTCAAATGGAATTAATTCAAACATTCAATCGCACACACTACAACGTAAACAAAAATAAAGACGAGTAATTTTGTGCTAAATATAAATGTGAAAGTACTCCAAATCCTCTTCGAGTACATAACTGATAGAACTGCCACCAGGTAAACTAGCAGTATCCGGTTATAATATTTCATATTGACTGTGTCATCTGGAAGCAGTCGTAAGAAGTGGCTTATTCATTGGGTTATTATCATCCAAATATAAACGTATTATCTGTACCACTATTATCAGTATCATTGTTAGTCTTAGCACACTGTTATCATTACCGCCAGTACTATTATTGCAGCTATTAATGTAGACATCTTCTGATTTGCCACATCGTTTTACAGCATGGCAGCATATTCCGGCTTTAAAGAATAAGATCATACAGAAAACTCTTGTCAACTTTAACATTGCTTAGAAATCTAATCCAGGAGGAGCGGTAAAACTCCGTGCAAAATCTAATTTATAAATTTTATATATTAAACGCTTCTAAAATTTTCAAAAACATCAGCAAGTAGGTGTGCATCTATCTTTTCTGCAAAATATAAAAAGAAACAAATCAGGCGATGTAATGTTGCTGATTGTACGATGAAACGAACTATCAGGCAAACAACTAGCCAACTCCTCAAAACTTGACACCATGAAACAGAATGTATCAATAAATTTTATTTTGTTTTTTTTCTGATAGTTCTTTCGAAAATAGAATATAGCCATCTTCATTACTTGGTACTACTTCGATGTTTCGTTATGTTAGTCTCTAATGAATAAGTATCATACTGAGGTCATATATAAACGCGGGAACAAATGGTGGAAGTTTATATTTTAAATTAGACTGCGCATGTGATGCACCATGAAATGTTTCAAATAATTGTGATCTACAACTTTATCATTGTGCGAAGGTTCTTCACAAATGTGACATAATGACGAAATGTAATATTTTTCGAAATGCTTATTTGTCCACTGCACAGGAGTATTTTTCTGAACACTGGCAAATTTTTTTTTCTTGCATTAAGACCACGATACACTTTAAGTTTCAACGGGATATTCGCCACCTTCTTGACATCTCTATACAATATGATAACAGAGAAGTTAAATGCTATATATATATGGGCAGAAATTATCGATCAACGAGTTTTGGTTACAGTACTTTCGAAATGTATTTTAGTCGATGATTAGCAGTATTGTTTTATTTCAGAAATAATTCATAGTAACGTAACGTAAAATAAAGAAAGTGTTTTTGCAAATTGATATACAAAAATGCAAAGAAAACTATAATACATTCACGCGTGCAACATATCTCTTATCACAGATTAAAATGATTATAACAGAAATAGGTCAAAATAGGTTCGTCCTATACTGTGATAAAATGAATTTAGTTTCTTTCAAATTTTCAAATCTTTAATTTTCCAATTTTTCTGTTTTTTCAAAATTTAGATTGTCTTCTTGCCAAAAAACACTTTACTTTAATTGAATAATTCCGTAAACTAGAGCATTGTTGTACGTAAATATAGTATGAATGACAGTAGTATAACAACGCTTGCAGAAAACAAGGTTACAGACAAAGCAAGTTGTGATAGTGGTACTACTTATGCGAATGTAACTAAGTCAAATGTTAAGCCTAACCAACGACAAATGGAATGCAGCATAATTAACCAACAAGCAGATGTACAACTTTCCAATGATGTACTTGATAACATTAGAAAGTCTTAATAAAGAGGTTAAAGAAATAGTCATTAGATTAAATAAAATGGAAGGAGATTATAACCAGAAAATTAGTCAGTCTCATCGAGGCCAACGCCAACGGCGAAAATATAAAAAAAACGGCTGAGTCATCACTCCGTATCGTAACATGGAATGCGAATGGACTTAATTTTAAAAGGTTAAGTGAACTGGAGGTATTTATAATCAATAGAATTGATGTAGCTTTGATATTTGAAATACACTGGACTATTAGAAATTCTTATAAATTTCAGGGATATGTAATATATCATAGTCCTTATACTGATGGTGGGGCACATGGCGGATCAGCTGTAATTATTAAACAATGTATCCGGCATTTTATTCAACCGGAATACTGTGAGACTTTTGTGCAAGCAACTTGCATAGCTGTTGTACAGAGTAATACAATTGCCAGTGTAGCATCCATTTACTTTCCACCTAAACATCTCGTGAAACAACCACAATATGAACAGTTTCTTCAACATTTTGGAAACCGATTTATTATTGGAGGTGATTTCAATGCCAAGCATGAGGCATGGGGATCTTCCTCAGCCAACAGCAGAAATCCCAGTCCTGCTCATGGAAAAGTAAAAGAGTTATTGAAGGCGTTACGCAATAACCGCAGTTCTTTTATATCTGCGAGAAAGACAACATACTGGCCAACAGATAGAAGGAAAAAGCCTGACTTAATTGACTTTTTCATTATAAACGGAATTGTAACTAGTTTTGTACTAGCTGAAACCCTAATAGATCTATCATGGGTACAGATTGGAGCCGATTTCGTGAGGAACTGAATCAAAGAATTGAGCTGAACATACGGCTTAAAAAACCTTACGAATTAGAAGTGCAAACATCTAGCCTCATAGAAGTTATCCAGGAGGCAGCTCAGGTTGCTACTCCACAACCAAAGAATGACAAATATCAAGAAATTGTCTATCCGCTTGAAATTCGTAATAAGATAGCAGAGCGACGGAAAACTCGCAAAAAGTGGCATAACATACGATCACCATATGATAAGAATAAATTTAATAATATTAATAATCAACTTCGGTGTCCTATTAAGAAGGTTAGAATGAAGACGTTTAAAGCTTTCTTAGAGGAACTCAGTCCTTAGGCCGATAAAAACTACTCGCTATGGAAGGCTACTCGTCGCATTAAGCAACCAGTAATCAGAGTTCCACCGTTGATAGATGAAACTGATAACTGGGCTCAGTCTGATGAGGAAAAAGCGGAACTTTTTGCACGTCATCTTTCTCAGGCGTTCACACCGAATGATATTCAGCCAGATATAAATCCGGTACCAAGCTGCCTAGATAATCAAGTGATAAGACTTTTCAGTCCACTAGAGGTAGCAACAGAAATTGATAAAAATATCAACCCGAAGAAAGCTCTCAGTATAGATGAGATTTCATCGGCTATGCATAAAAAAAATTTTCACGCAAAAGTGTTATTCTTTTAATGTATTTATTTAATGCATGCTTAAGACTTGAGCATATACCTAATGTTTTCAAGGTCGCGCAGATCATCATGCTTAAAAAAAACCATAGAAGCCTGCAGAAGTACTCATACAGGCTAATATCAATACTACCAGCGGTTGCTAAACTCTTAGAGAAATTGTTACTGAAACGTTTACTACCACTAGTTGAAGAACACCTTCCACTTCATCAGTTTGGATTTCGTAAAAAACATTCCACAATCGACCAAGTACATTGGGTTGTTGCAGTAATAAATAGTGCTCTAGAAGAAAAGAAGTATTGTTCTGCCATCTTCTTAGACATTGTGCACAAGAATTCGATAAGGTATGGCATGAAGGCCTAATCTTCAAGCTAAGTCATTTGCTGCCAGGTAACCTATGTCGACTGGTTAGGTCGTACCTAACAGATCGGAAGTTTAGAGTCCGTCATGAGGATGCTAAATCAACATTATACAATATACAGACTGGAGTTCCCCAAGGGAGTGTCAAATGAAAGTGCAAAAAATTAAAACCAAAGTGCGACAATTGTACTGGTTAATAGATAGGCAATCCGTACCGGATACGTCCTGCAAACTATTGTTGTACAAACAAATTATTAAACCGATTTGGACGTATGGAATTGCCTTATGGGGATGTATTGCGCGTTCCAATCGGGAAGTGATCCAGCGGCGTCAAAATATCATCTTACGTGCAATTTTAGATGCAACTCGATATTCACGTAATGATGATATTCATACGGATCTCCAGATGGCTACCGTCAACGATGTCATTACGGAGTTTGCTCAGGTACACGAGAAGCGTTTGCATAATCACATGAGCGTGGAAGTAATACAGCCGCTAGAGATACCGGCTATGACACCAGACGTCTTAAACGCAGACATCCAGTAGACTTAGTGATCTAAATATAAATATGGGGTGAAGTCACTGAACTTATACTCCAAATAATATTTAATTGTTAAACACTTATTACTGTTAGTACTTATTTAATTTATCGGTTAAGATTGTACCTGTATTATTTAAAATAAAAAAATAAATAAATAAAAATAATTAGCTCGACAAGGAATTGCACTTGGTAACTACAAAAATAAAAACAGAAATTGCCATCGGTTACTTTCATTAAGAATAGCCGCCGATATTCAGAAAGTAAAAGGTTTTTTTTTCCCCGTGTCCCCCGAAATTCAAAATGAAATTTTTCGCATTATGAGCAACATTCTTTTACGGTGGCTTTTGACAGAAGTAGATCAAACCTACGACATTACCGGTCTTATGAGCAGATCAGCCGTGTGTATACGATCTGTTGGTAAAAATTATGAAATTCAAAAATATTTTACAGACTTGTGTACTAAGAACGACAGGTATGGAGATCTCATGCATCGTTTTAAACGCATCGATCAGACATTTACCCAGTGAAATGTTTGAAAAGCCAGTGTTGTGACGAAGGAGCGAAAAGGGGAGTATTAAAAAAGCGATGCAGAGTCGTAAAATTCAACTGCGCAAAACAGCGTTAAATGTGTATTCCGTCAAGAATTTACTGGAAAGAATTATGAAAGTGGCGCTAATTTTGTAGAAAAGCCTAAAACTAGTTTTGTTCACAGAAATTAAATTAACCCCTACTATAAATGAAATAAAATCTTCACCCCGTTCATTGTGTCTAACAAGGTGAACTATCAAAGCTAAAAAAATTAAAGGGTTTCTAGAAAATTACATCGAATGTTTGACATTTTTTGACAAAGAATAATTTATCCAATTCCAAATATAGTGTTCTAGAAAATCTCGTGGTCTTTATCGTTATTTTATGCGTGGTAATTCTCGTCTCGCTTTTTAAGTGATCAGATTTTTATGCAAACAGAACAACCAAGTGAAATTTTTGCCTTGACTGCTAGCGGTGCCAAAAAGGCTGTAAATTTTGTTTTGATCTATTTAAAAAAATTTAAGAAATGAAAATATTTAAAAACCTTTGAAAATT
Source organism: Icerya purchasi (assembly GCA_039619475.1). NCBI lineage: Eukaryota > Metazoa > Arthropoda > Insecta > Hemiptera > Monophlebidae > Icerya > Icerya purchasi. The sequence continues at coordinate 396,448,768 of CM077116.1, forward strand.
AGTGAAAACCAGCCTGAAAAAACATTGAATGAACCCCATCTTAGTCTAGAACGTAAAAAATTCAAAAAACTAGTAGTAGAAAACAAAGGGATATTAAGGATATAGCGCGTTATTGCCGTAGCTCGAAAGAACCATGCAGGATATTTCGAAGCTCTCGGTAGAACGGAAATGGTTCTGTAGCCGATAGTTTCAAAGCAAACTTTCTTCTAGAATTCTAGATTTGAAAAAGGTGTAGAATATTTCAAAAAACGAAATATTTGTGGATGTATGTAGTCTAAAGACCAAAGTCGAAATGTTTCGAGAAAATTAATAAATTTTTCAAATTTGTTTAATGCTACTGAAAAGTTTCTTCTGTCAAATCTAAAATTGTGTCGTCTTTACATCACCGGCAAGAAGAAGTTTCTCTATGCTTTGACACTTCATATTTATTTTCAACTATGACTCAGGATCGCTTTTTAATCATTTATATACATGTTAAATCCGTATCTAACGATTATATCCGTGGAAAGGATATAATTAATAATTTGATTTATGCAAATCAATATCATATTAATATTTTTGCTAAGTAAATGAACACATTTTATTCTAGATTATATATGTATATATATTTAATTATCGGGTAAAATTCCCATACTCCACCATAAAGAAAACAGCGTTGCCCCTGTTGTCAACTGTAATCATTTTTCTTATATTTAGAGAATTTTAAAATATTTAAATTCTATTGTTTATATTAAAAATAATAAAATACTTTTCCTACATTGTTTTTTTTTCAGACGAAAGAACCCATTCTAACATTGCAAGAAATAAATCTAATAAAAAACGGTAATATTCAGCTGTGCGACAAAAAATAATCCACACTCTTGGATCATAAACGCCGCTGTGTTTCTAATTATTTTTAATCATACATTTACGAAGCGTTTATTGTGCATTTAATTTGTAAATTTTTAACATTAAACATTTTTACTTTTTCGTTTTATTTCTTTGGCAATGTACATATAGACTGTAAATGAATAATCGGCGTGAAATGAATTTAATTTAATGTTTCTCAACTACAATTCTTGAAAAACGTGAAGTACAGTGTAGGCAATGTGCCGCATTTTAGTAAATGCGCAGGAACGCGTTTATGTTTGTAATACTGAGTGAGATCACGGTTTACTTAATTAATAACAAATCAAGATTTGGTTGAAAAATCGTTATCGACTTGGTAGCGTTCTAAACTCAATTTCTGGCGATGGTAAAAACTAAGATTTAATATTCACCTCCGTATGTTTTGTATATTTTTAACCTTGTTCAAAATTATTTACTATAATAAATAGTTGCGTCGCAAAGGGAGCAGAATCGTCATTTTTCACGGTTCTCTGAACTTTTCGCCAACTTCAAAAGTTTCGTTAAGGAAGTGAAATACATTTCATTTCCGACAAGTAGCGATCTTTCCATCAATGTATCTCACATGTCCGGGAAAAAAAATACTTTTTTTCCCAAAAAACTTTCGAACTTTCGGCGCCCCGAGGGTCTGAACATAAAGTTGTAAGCTCGGCTATAGTTTTCCTATAAAAAGCGGTCCTTTATTCGTATATCTGGGAGATACGTTTTGGTTTACTCAACTTTTTTACTTGGACTATTGCCTACGTGGACGTGTCCTTTATTCTTACTGTTTTTGGTCCTAACTGGGGGAGGTCTATATAATGTTTTTAATCGTAATTTTTTGGTTTTATGGAAGAGCTTCTACGTTTTGTTTTACATTTTAAATTTCACTTTAAAGGGTTCTCCTCCGGTGATGAGTTATGAAAAATTTGTTAAGGGTGATTTCTAAGGTTGTTTTAAATTCCATATTATATATTCTTGACGGATTTTTGGGTTTTTTGACGCCCAGAATAATCGGTTAGTTTAAAGTTAAAGATCTTCTTAAACAGAATTTTAATTGTAATTTATGTTTCAGATTTTGAGATTAATAAGTCAAACCGATCGTGAATTGTGGCATATTTTAATTGAATACTTTTGTCGTTTCTGAACCATCTTATTATGACGGACATAATTTATGTGTGCGGAATCCTAATAAGAATAACTTGATAATTAATTAGTAATGTAGAAAGCGACAGAAGCGGTCAGTGTGCATCATCGCTATTAAAGGAAAATAGATATTGACTAAAATCAGGCTACTATTTCGCAAATCCCCCACTTTCTACTAATTATTCTTCAGTTGTCCGTGACACATATTGAGATGTCTGACTCTAATCAGTTACATATTTACAATCCTCTTCAAACTTTACCAAAAAGTTTAACTCTGAATTAAAACTCTCCTGGGATATTCTGTAGTCGTTGTCGCTTTGGCGATACACACTTGCACAGCACGGATTGGTTGTGATTAACGTTACCGCTTACATCACGGATCATTATTGCACTCACTATGAACAAACTTCCGTTTCTGCTACACTAGAAGTTACAAAATCGGAATTTACCGGTTTCACTGTTTTCGAAGTACGTTATTATATAATTAAAATAACGCGTGGTTTTGAAGCGAATTTTTACTAAATTATCATGCAACTTCTTCACGTACGTTGAATTTTTGTTCCGACGCGATATTATTAATAAATAAATCGCTTTAATATTCCCCTAAAGCGCAAAATCCGGAAAAATCCTGTATTATAATTTTTCCTAGTTAAAATGTAAATCGGTAATTTAATACGAAATTTCCCCCTGGAAATAAAAAGGAAAATCAAACGCTCCGTTTTACGCACACGGCCCTTCTCACGAATTTTAAAATAGAATTTTGTATTTTCTTTGTTTTTTTTTCCCTTCGCAAAGGGATTGTTTTTAGTTTTGACCGAGCGAGAAATGCAATTATATTATATTATTGGAAAACTTTTAAATGCATTTTTCTTATTTCTACCGAAATTAAATTATGAAATTGAGAAGACAAATTTTCAGCTGGTCTAGGAGTGCTGGTAAAAATTTCATAACTCGTTACTTCGCGGCTACACGGACAGGTTGGTTGTTTATTTATTTATTGTCGGATGATTTTCCTAGCTTAATCAATAGGCGGCTTTTATGAAACGCGAACAATTTGGCCCGCTAATGATTTTGTGGCAACAACTTTATACGTGAAAGAAGTTGCTGTTTTCGTTGAATAGAAGGCGATTAGTGGAGAACAACCCCTTTCAGAAAACACTTCCCGTTCAAGAGGTGTTATAAATTAAAAATAAAGTACCGAAAATTGTTTATCGTTTGGTTCGCTGCATCATCAAGCCTCGACATCTCATCGCAGTGATTGGTCACGTTATTTTATTTAGTTATATTCACACAATGAAGAAACTAAATCAGTTTTTTAATTAATCACTAAAATACCAGAAATGATTTACTTCCATTTTAGCTGGACGTTAAGGTGGAGAATAGAACTTAATTTTACTTTTTTTTCTTCTTAAATTAGGTTGTTGATTGTAATTCCATTCATCTTTTTTTTTTTTTTTATTATTATTCATTGGCCCAAGAAAGGGAAAAGGATAAGAAGCGGAATCAGATGTTTTTATGCGATCAGACATGGAGGATAGAAAAGAATTAAGTGCTGGAATGACCGAGGATGAGATGTCAAGGGGAGAACAAAAGATGCACAATGCGGAGTTGGAAGACCAATTAACAGAAGAGAAAAGTAAAAGGAAGAACGTTCGGAAGCGATACAGGTGCACTCAAACAAAATGTGATTAGTGCCACCTATAAAGTTGTGAGAGGAAGGGTGTAACGGACAGAGAGAAGAGGGGACTAGAGAGAAGCGAAATAAGGAAGCAGGAAGGAAACTGTGCCCATAGCGTAGGCGACAGTTCGCAGAGAGAGTTGAACGCCGCATGGAGGGAAAATTGAAAAACCATGGATAAGACGGTAGATTAGACTGGATAAAGAGATAGAAGAAATCCGGATTTGAGAATGAGGAGGAATACTAATTTTTGTAATGAGCTGAAGCGGAGAGGAGATTAATATTATGAGATGAAAAGACGCTGAGAAATTCGCCGGTAGAAGAGGATGAACGAGCTAGTGTATCGGCCGACTCGTTCCCCTGGATTCCAGAGTGTCCAGGAATCCACAATAGGTCAATTTGAATAATAGAGCGAGAAAGGAAATCTTGATCTTCGTCAAGTGTTTCACTGAAAATTGCTTCGGCATAGAGATTAAAAAGTAGGAGAATCATACGCAACACTGTCGAACTAACTCCCTTTTTAATGTGCGTATTTTCCGACGTTGCATTTCCAGTTGTTAACTCGGCCGTTTGTTTCCAGTACAGATTACTCTTCATATCGATGGGAACCGATTTTAATATATCTATCGGTTTCTCATATTTTACGCATTTAAATGCTTTAGTCGACGGCGCGTGCATGTACATCGATGTTTGCTCCCGGCAGCGTTGTGTACGCATGCGTACTGCCAATAAAGTGCTTATTATGGCATTTTTGAATTGAAACTGTGTGTTTTTCCTATTTTTTCCTTGCATATGTTTCAATATGTATAATTTTCAAGAACATTTTCAAAGCTTGCGACATGAAACCTATCAATCGGTGTGATCGTCGCATTTCGTTGATTTTATTGTCTTCAGTATTGCAATGAAGGTCGCGTTAGTCATTCAGTCGGCATTTTTCCTGTGCTATATATTTTGTTGAGTACCTCGATCATTTTATTAACGATCTTTCCATCGATATTTGACATGCCCCGAAAAAAAAAAAAAAAGTTTTTTTAAAACTGTCGAGCTTTCAAAATATAAACTTATAAGCTCGGCTACAGTTTTCCTATAAAGCGGTCGTTCTTTATGCACATATCATCTGGAATACGTTTTGGTCTCCACAACTTTTTTTCTCCGGCCATTACTTACGTGAATATCCTTTTTTTTTTTTTTTTTTTTTTTTGCAGTTTTTAATACCAAAAACTTGGGCTATATAATTTTTTAACCGTAATTTTTTGATTTTATGGAAGAGCTTCTACGTTTTGTTTTATATTTTAAATTTCACTTTAAAGGATTCTCCTCCGGTGATGAGTTATGAAAAAATTTTTAAGGATGATTTTTAAGGTTGTTTTATAAATTCCATATTATATATTCTTGACGGATTTTTGCCGCCCAGAGTAATCGGTTTGTTTGAAGTTATAGATTTTCTAAAACAGAATTTTAATTGTAATTTATGTTTCAGATTTCGAAATTATCAAGTCAAACCGTTCTTGAGTTATAGGATATTTTAATTGAATATTTTTGTCGTTTCTGAACCATCTTATTACGACGGACATTATTTATGTGGGCGGAATCCTTACAGTGCCAGTTATTTGAATTTTAACGATTAGGGGGGAAACAACATTAATAGATGATATCTTCAAAATTCTACGGTTGAGTTATCTGAATGGATTCCGTGAAAGTTGAAAAATGCTTTCAACTTCTTTCAAAAGGATTAAGATTTTCTTAATAAATTTGGTTAGATATTGTGCTTATACTGTAAATCGTTTTCACGAAACATGGAAAAATTTTGATGAAGAAGTAATTAACCATTTTTCCCGATCGTAGAGGGTTTTAGAATAGAATTTACTCACAAAAAATTACTGTAAAAGAAGGTTTGTAACACATTAAATTTTTTTAAAAAAAGAGTAAATAAAATGGACCTCGCTTACGGTAACCGCTGCTGTGGATAAAAAATAAAACTTCTAAGTATATATGTCCATTTCGCTCACGTCATTAATTAATTAGAAAAAATATAAATAAATACATTGCGAAACAATATCGGGTGAATTAATAAACCGAAGTATAATGAAATTTAAATAAACCCAAATGCGTGGGCATCATTTTTACATTTATAAATAATAATATATATAAATAGAATGATTTATTTAGAAAAATAAATAGATAAATTTTAGACGCTCTTTAAAACTAACAATAATTTATAATAGAAATTACCACGGACATGAATAATTCTAGAAGCAGCAACATACGCGCTAAAAGTGGCATATAAAATTAAACAACATATGACAAATTATACACATCTAGGATACAGCGTGGAAAAAGTTAACGTTACGTACTACGAACTAAAATAAACAACTACGTAATGTTTATATGCGTGTTTCCTTTTTTATTTAATATTCATTTCTGTTGGTTTAAATTTTCTTTAGTAATTATCATCATGATCTTATATTTCATAATTATCAATATTTTTCCGTTTTATCGGAATATTTTATTGTACCAAATTTAGAAAATGCAAAATGCAATGTACACATAAAAAAGAAAAATTAAACGATTCATTCAAATTTGAAAAGACACGTCGGGGTTCAACAGAGAATTTTCATTAACCAGTAATTGCTTCTTTTTTTTTTTAAAGACAAAAAAAACTCGAATACTAAACTGTTCATTAAAGCACATTCTGCGCTTTCGTAATTTCATACATCGTAATTTATGTATTTTTACTTCCTACAATGTGCATTTGAATTATATAATATAATATATATTATATATATTCACCGCTGTGAGGGAGTATCAAATAGTCGTACAATTAAAATAAATTAGAACAGCTCGGAACTAAATTATAACAAATATATAACTAAGATTAACTAATAAAACTATTAAATAAAACAATTGGAACGATACATTCGGTTGAATATTCTAAACACTTCTAACGAAATATCACATTTTTTTGATATTTATACGAAGGTAGCGCGTATAATCGATTTGTCTTCGTTATCACCAATTTTACCTAAAAATACATTCGTTAAAAGATAAATCAATATTAGTATGTTTGTATAACACTAAAGTAGCGCTTCGAACCGAAACTGAAAAAAACTAGGATTTTGCTAGGAAAAAAATTCTTTCTGTTTTTTTGTGTAAGTTCATTATTGAAAAAAGAAGTAATTTTGGAGCCCATTTATATTTTTTCTCATATCATTATTATTGCATCGCCATTGAATTACGTTATTCTACTGTCTTTTCATTATAAATTCCATTGTTTGTTCTTGCTAATTCTAAAATGGTGGGTGGGGGGGGGACAAAAAGGAGCGCTTTGGAAAAATAATTTCATTGATTTTGCAAAAGTGAAAAGTAATTTGTAACACTATTGATATCCAAGTTCTTCTTTTGTCGCTTTAATAATTTGCAGTGTTTATTTTTTTACGAGTCTTGTCAATAAAGAAAATGGCGCAAAAAAAAAAAAACTGTCGAAATGTAACGAAATTAAATGTCAATGTTAAGATGAGGGCGGAATATCAGGCAAGGAAAAAAGAAAGACGACACAAAATGGCTTCATGTGGAGAAAGATATTTAAGTTTTTCATAACGGGGACAAGGAAAATAAATATAGTTCAAACGTGAATGATTAATGAAAAAAAAAAGAAAAGAAAGAAAAAATATTTGTTCTTTTTTATGTTAACTTTAAAAAGTTTAGTAAATTATTAATGAACGTTATTTGACATTTTTCTTGGAAAATTAGTTTAGTATTCGGGAATAGAACTGAAAACCAGAAAAAAAAAAGTAAAATCAGAATTTTTCTTGGAACAAAAGCCGAACCTGAGTTGTTTTCTAATTAAATCAAAAAGAAAATTATAACGGTTCAAAGTTCTGCTTAAAAATTTATCTTAGTTATATCACGTGATTTAACTCCAATCTTTAAATTATGGAAATCGAAAACCGGAAAAATAAATTGTTGTATATCTTTTTTTACAGATCTAAAATTTTCCAAAAAACGCTTTTTATTTTAATTCCAAAGCGCTTTTAGCCGACATCCCGATGTTGACTGTTGCGAAAAGTAACATACAATCGAATTTTGTTCATTATCACCGTTTTCACCTGGAAAAAAAAAAAAAAATCGGTTGCAAAATAAAGCAATTATTTTAACGTCGATTTTTAGACATCATATACAACTTATAATAATACTAATATGCCGCAGTTATTTTATCTTTTATTTTTCTCGCAACGCTTACGCATGCGTTAATTTTAATCCGGTACGATCGTGTTGAAGAACAACTGTACACTGTGTTTTGTTCATTTATTTTTATTCTTTTGTGTGTGCTAACGAAGAGCAACAACAACCCAATCAACCGAGGAATCTAAGTAATAGCTCAAAAGGAGCATAACATATCAGATTTTAATTTGGTGCGAGATAGAATGAATAAAAGAAGCTAGAATAGGAACAACTGACAAGGAAAGAAAATAGAGAATATAAGAGTCATTGTATGGAGTAGGAAGACCAAGATCCAAAATCTGAGAATAGAAGAGAAAACGTTCTGAAGAAAGTGAAGAACATTCGAAGAAAACATGATTGACATCACACAGAAAAAAAGGATCCTTCTGGGTGAAGCGGACACCGCGGAGATGAGACGAGGGGAAAACGAAAAAGTGACGAAGGGAGAAAAGTATGACCGAAACGAAGACGACATATGGCAGTGTGATCGGGGGATGACAAAGAGAAGGAAACTTGTCAAACCAACTCTGGTCAGAGAAGGTAAAGGCTGGACGGAAAGATGAAAGGAATTCGGATTGGAGAAAAGGGAAAAATAAATATCCTTCCATAATGTAATATGAAACTGTCTGGGTATATGATTAATGTTACGAGCAGGAAATTTATGGAGAGTCTATTGAAAGAAATTTATCCGAGAGGAAAGAAGAGGAAGAGATCAAAAGAATTTCATGAAGTATGGCGTCAGATTCACCAATAAATATAGAACAGCAGGAAGGAAGTTTAAAGGATTCAGAGTAATGAGAAGGAAAAACAAAGGCGGCGGCGCCAACTTCACCACTAGCCCTCTTAGACCCATCAGTAAAAATAACGGAATGAATGGGATATAAAGAATTTAAAGTCACGTGAAATTCAGATCTAACTATAGAGTGAGGAAGGAATTTAATAGAATTTGACAGATGAAATAAGTAGGAAGGATGTAATAGACTGAAATAGTTAAGAGAAAAGTACGGAGTTTTATCATGGAAGAAAATATAAGAAGAAAAATTAGTAAGACAAAAGGAAATGAATGATGAAATTAGAATTTTGTTTGGGAGTAAAACGCCGGTTATGAAAAATCGAGCAGTAAGCAGCTTTAATCCTATTGATTAAGACGTTTAATTAAGAAACGATAACCTAGATAGGATTTTCGGATGAACAAAGGAAGTGATTTTGATTCGGAGAGAATGGCAGAGGAATTGAAGTAGATTTACGTGCACCCAGCCTCAAAGACGAAGACAGGAATTTAGAATGCGGTCAAGCTTTAACAGAAGAGACTTAAAAGAGTTGCCGTATATATAGGAACAGCAGTCCAACTTAGAAAGAATAAGGGACTTATAAAAAAAAGAAAGAATGTAAGGGTCACCACCCCATCTGTATGATGAGAGTGATTTAAAATGATTAATCTTTTTAAGACAAGAAGTGTACAGGCGACTGAAATGCTCCTGAAAGGACAAGCGGCCGTTAAGGAGTACGCCCAAGTAACAGAAGCACTCCACAAGAGGAACAGGATAATGACTTAAGGTTAGATTGATTGAGGAAGGATTACATGAACGGAAAGTAAAAACCATGACCACGGATTTAAGAGGAGAGACGAGAAGATGAATATTGGAAAGAGCATTTTCTATAGTGGCTAATGACTTTTTTAGTTCTAAAACAGCATCTGTGACGTTGTGAGAAGAAAAGGGATATCATCAGTACAGAATAAAGACGATGAATTCAATGGAAGAAGGACAATTTGAGAGGTATAGATGTTGAAGAGAGGGCTCCGTTAGCGATACCTCTGATTCCTTAAGTGCCATGCAGCCATCGTTACGGATCGCATTATAATTTGGCTTAAGGATTTTTAGAGAAGAAGAATGTAGACAGAAGGAAAGGAAAACCCTTATCACTCGCTTACACTAATAACATCAGGGTCAGAAAAATACAAGAGTTAGTCAAGGGAGACCGGAAAAGATGAAGAGAACTGTGCCTCACCCAAAGACTAGTTATACACTAGCGAAACAAGGTGAAAGACAGCTAGGGTACCTCGGGTGCGTCATACCCATACTCACAGGTTGTGAGCCTCTGAGGGTTTGTTATTATTATTATTATTATTATTATTATTATTATTATTATTAGTGAGGTTGGGCAAGTCAGGTTGTGAACGCCGCAGATCTTTGTTTGGAAGAATCATGGACGATGAGAGGGGGATGGATGGCTTACGCATTCCGGCAGCGTCAACTTCCACTAGGTTCAGCGGCATATTCGGTTTGGCGATTTTTGAATCTTTGGAGGAGGCCGCTAAGTGAAATGTAAAAGAAAGAAAAGATAAACAAAACTAAAAAGAAGAAGAAGAAAAAAAAACTAATATCAGTTAAAAAATAGAGTAAGAAGCAAAATGAAAAAAAAATGAAAAAATACCTGTAGATTTTCAAAAAAAAAAAAAAAAAACAAAATAAAATTACAGCTGCTTGCAACTAGCAAATAATATTTAATGCGATGAAGAAAAGACAATAGACGATGCAGCGTTATCTCACAACGCAGGAAAGACAACTTTATCACTTAATCGACACGATGAAACCAAGGTTTTATTATTTTACAGCTCATTCAAAAATACTTTACGATACAATAAGTAAGATATAAATAAACTTACCTCGGCGTTTAGGAAACAATACAGAAATGATACTAACATACCCTGGAACGAACTAAAAAAATATAGTAAATAGGACCACAACATGAACAGAGTAGCTGACTTGTCAATAGGCGCTTCGATTAAAAATAGAAGATTTGGTACTCCTAGCAATGGTAATAATAAGAGTGCTGCTTTAACCGCTTTCCTACATAACAAATTAAAAAATATGACTTTGTAGAGTTTCGAATTATAACTTTACGTTTACTCACTTTAAACGATTTATTCTGTGGATTTCTCGCTAAGAAGCTAGTTAGAACACAAGTATTACATTTAATTACTGAATATATATATATATCTTAAAAAAAAAAAAAAAAAAAAAAAAAATTATATATATTAATGAAATAAGCATTAGGAGTTCTAAATTTTTTTGAGTATAAATTTTAACAGTTTACTTAATAACAATAATAATAACATTTGAAAAAATAATAAATATTTCATTTTGGTTACTTTATGAAATATTATAAAACTTTTTATGACTATCAAAATGGAAAAAGAAAAAAGGAAGTGTTATTATAACGTATACCGGAATTTTTGTAACATCTTGTTCATCTAATTTAAAATCTCTTCCGCATTTATTTTAAGTTCCCGCCGATCGATAATTATGTGAATATCAAAAAAAATTTTGATGATATGATTATAAAAATTTTTACCGATAAAATTAAGGTTAAAAATTTACCTTTTTTTATTTCCTTTCATATGATGACAGTTATAAACTGGTTACCTAATGATGGGTTCAGAATTCTTTTTCGAAAATTAATAATAGGTAATTTAAATCAGATTTATTCGTTACTAGTTAACTTTATACATTTTTAAAGTATGAATAGCATAATCGTAAAACAACTGAGTATAATCTGAAAAAGCGAATTCGAGAAATTTTTTCGTATTTGTACTGTCTGCAGTGATGAAATTTGTGGACCTCATTGAATCATTGGTTAAAACTGTAAAAATCGTAAAACTTACACGGTGCATATAATTAGGAAAATGTTTTTTTTTTATTTTTATTTTTTTGTGACGAAAAAGAAGCAGGGTAGATACTAGACTGTTCACGACATATATGCTGGATTAGATGAATCACTTTACATAACACCATATATTCGTAAAGTGATTTATTTAGAGTATCACTTGAAAAATGTGTTATATTGTTACGTTTAAAGTATGAAAGTAGTGAAAAATTAAATACTGAAGCCGTAGTAAGTGCATAAGCATTGAGTACCATCTAACATAGCGATTATTATTATGTCATTGGTTCTTAAAATGTGCCGTAATAATCCTTGTTTCTTAAATATTTTGTAACTGAACTTATTTCAGTTTTTTAGTATCTTTAAATTTGCACATAGAAATTTTATTACTTGTGAGATTATGTAAAATTATTAGATAACGTATGGAGATCCTCCGCAATTCATAATATTTCTTTAATGACTGAAGCAAATAGCTTTTGTTTAAAAAATAATGCGAAAGAATCAATCAAGGCATGATTCAGGTAGTATATTAATTATTATCACTCACTGTAGTTTTCCGCCGGTTTTTTCTGTCTTTAATGGACATTAGTTTCGGTATATTTTCGAATGACAAAACCATAAAAGTTAATATGGTTACTGTCGTGTCATATACCGTTTTATGCGGAAACATTAAACGATTCGGTGCATAATGGGTTCAAATACACGATTCGGTTTATTGCACTTTGGTCATGCAATGCTATTAACCCCGACACTCTGCCAAGAGTATGGGACTTACTAAACTTTTTTTTTTTAATACTACTAACAGGCTTCGACAGCTTTACTGAAGATTTCGGAAAATCCTTTAATTTGATTTTACTAGTATAGTACGCTTCGAGTTGTATCGTTTTAATTTAACGAAGTCGGCAGACAGTACTTTAAGTATTTTTGTCATTTTATTTAATGCGTAAACGGTTTATTGCTAATGTGAAAAAAATATAATAAGCTCCGTTAATAATTTTTTTTTTTTTTTTTTTTTTTGAACAGAACAGAACAGAACGTATATTTAGCTAAGAGTACAGTAATACAGTATTTATAAACAAAATGCGTACCAGCTCGAAAGAGACTTAACCGCATTACATTAGAATGATAAAATAGAATATTTACGTATTGTTAACAAAAATATAAATACTATACAAAAAAATACAAAGGGCAAAAAAAAAAAGTATAACAAAAAACCCAAAATAATTAAAAATTACAACCAATTGTTACTATTGAAAACATTACTTAACAGCCTAGAGATATCACTAACTAACTAAATTTTGTTTAATCCGACGATGCTTATATTTAACGTACATCCGGGTTAGTTGCTCGGAATTATAATCGCCTATACTCCTGATAAGCATATTGCTATGGTAGGAACAGCCATGAAAAAATTTATTTGCTGTATTAATTATAAAATCTTTTACATAAGGCAATTGTAACCAGTCATGCATATTATCTATTTTAGTCCAGCGGGGAACGTTTAAAATACACCGACAACATCTATTCTGCAGCAACTGAAGTTTATTAAAATCGGAGTTTGAAATCGAGCACCAAACTGGAGCTGAATAAGCCAATATTGGTCTAATAATACTTTTATAGATAATAAGCTTGTTTGCGGTGTTTAAGTAAAATCTCCGATTGATAATTGGGTACAAAGCTGCAATGGTTCTATTTGTTTTCGCTTCAGCGTATTTTAAGTGTTCCTTAAAAGATAATCTTTTATCTAGAATTACACCAAGATATCGAACATGATTAGCCCATTTAATCCTGGTGCCATTAATAATCAATTGCCTTGGAAGGATGGGATATCTATGAGTAAAAAGTATTGCTTCTGTTTTAGTTGGATTAATTTCAATTTTCCATTTTTCCAAAAATTTTAAAACCCGAAAACTATGCAGCTATAGACGATTATAAATAGTAGACGTTCTATACGAGCTACGGTATATAGCCGTATCATCAGCATATAAAGCTTAACTCGTGTGTTACAACTTAGGGTGATCGGACAAGTAGACTGAAAAGAGAAAAGGCCCCAACACACTACCTTGAGGAACTCCTGCGACGGCAGTTTTGATCATCGATTTACCATCTTGTAATGAAACGTAAAAAGTTCTATCGCGTAAGTAACTTTTAATTAATTTGATTAGATATTTCGGAAAATTATATTTTAACATTCTGTAAATGAGCCCGTCGTGCCAGGTCGTGTCAAATGGTTTTGCAATGTCAAATAGAATTAATCCAGTGTGTTTGTTTATATTAAAGTTATGCGTGACATGATCAGTAATCCTAGCAACTTGATGCGTAGTAGAATAACCTGATCTGAAACCAAATTGCTCCACTGGAAGTATGTTATTACTATCGGCGAAATTACGAAGCCTGTGTAGCATAACTTTTTCCGCTATTTTGCTTAAATTGCTAAGTAAATTAATGGGTCGTATATTATTCACTTGGGAAGAGTCTTTGCCTGGATTAGGTAGCGCAATGATTTTGGCTACTTTCCAGAACTTTGGAAAATAGCCGAACCACATTGTAGCATTAATTATGTGCGTTAACTCTAGCACCCCCTTCCGAGGAATCTTATTTAAGATTTTTACCGGGATATTATCATCACCACAAGAGTTTTTTGCTTTAGATTTCTTGAGGTACCTAAATATTTCAGCAGGTGAGGCAGGACAAAACTCTGAATGAAAAATAGGAGAACCTGTAATATTATTGAAATCAGAACTAGTTAGTAAACGTTTTACTGTATTAGTAACTAAATTATTTTGATATGTAGACGCAAGTCGCATGCTCGTTTTATGAATATTTGAGTAATACTCGGCTAACAACTCCGTTTTTGCTTGATCCTTATAAACATACGTGTTAAGATCAGAATCAAATAGCGGTGGAATCACTCCACAGCTCTTACTATACCGCGAACATACTTTCCATAAACTTGTATCTTGTGTATTAACATTCGTCAGAAATTTTTGAAATTTATCATTTTTGGTTTTTCTAAGTACAAATCTGACTATTTTTGTTAAGAATTTTATTACAGGTTTCAGATGACCAATATTAGAGTGAAATCGGTATTTTGTATAAATCCTCCGAACATAGTTTTTAAGTTTAATTGTATTACGGACAAAACTCGGAACATAAACTTGCGGGAACACGTCTGACACGTCTTTTCTTTGGGATGTAAATAGATTAATACTGTCAGTAATTGATTTAGTAAAGTAATTCAACCTGCTATCAATATCAGAATTATCTTTAATTGGTTGATTTAAATGTTATCTGAGATATATTTTTTTAAACTATCCCAATCCGCATTATTAAAGTCTAGATACGACCTACTATATAAGAGCGGTTTTAAATTTATAATAATCGTAAAAATTGGTTTATGATCAGAGATAAGATGATCAAACATAACGGGGAGTTTTGCACTAACATTTTTTGCTACAATTAGATCTAAAACACTGATCGAAGCTGATTTGCAGAAGGAAAGTAAGTAGGTTCCCGAGGAGCCATTATTTGAAAATTATCCCGAATGGACATATTGAATAATATATTACCTGCTAAATTGTTGTTGAAGCAACCCCATATTCTACTTTTAGCATTTAGATCGCCAACTAAAATAACCTTTGGATGTAAGTTAAGAAGTGATCTAATGTCATCAGCATATTTTTGTGTAAATCTAGGTGGCTTATATATGGCGCAAACAACAAACGAGTTTAAATTTTGATTAACATGACACAAAAAATCAGAATATATTTTAACAGCAATGCATTGTACGTGCATTAAACGAGGTAAACGCAGTAAGACATGTTTAATATTATTGTTTATAATTAATGCTACTCCACCACTTCTACGATTAACATCTTCTCTATACAATTTGAAACCAGGAAATTTAAGGTTATATGAAGAGTGCAATTTGGTTTCGGAAAGGGCAGTTATGTGAATTTGGTTATTGCAAATAAATTCATACAATTCCTCATACTTATTAGCGATTGAGTTACAATTCCAAGCAACTAGTCCGTTATTATTGACAATCATTAGTCACAATTAAAAATAATTCTTACCTATAATTTCCGTAACCTTACCGATTACATTACAAATATTCTTTTGATGCATGCCATTAAATTCATTTAATATGAGTTTAATTACACGAAAAAGTTTATTTACATTAATATTTCTAAATTTATTTAATAACGAAAAAAAAAGTCGAAAAATGATCAGGTTCAGAGTTATCCGGACTATTATGTCTAGTCACCTGCGCATAAGATCTTTGTGGAAATTTGCCTGCATTGGAAGAACAAGTCTTTAATTCTTGTGCTGTAGGTAAACCAGTTTGACGAAGAGAAGGCTTCTTTTCCTCCCTGGCACGAATGATACGCACAAAATGTGCACATTCGCTGGAATTGGCAGCATGAGGACCATCGCAATTGACACACTTGATTAAATTAGAGCTGATACAAGCACCAGGGGGATGGATGTGTGCACAACGAACTCACCTATCAGGTAGGTTGCAATTTAGTGACACATGTCCAAAACGTTGACATTTATAGCACTGAATTATCGGACTTTTTCTTACGTATTTTTCCCATCGAATTAAACAATAGTTTATATGTTTAATATTAAAAATGTCTTTACTATTTGTCCCAGGAGGGAACGTAGCGATGAAAACAGGAAGGGGAATCCGTTCACTCGTCTTCTCATGCTTTTTTGTAAGTTGCGTGATACTTAATACCGTGCAATATGATTCTAGTTGAACCTTGATATCTTCTGTTGTAAATGTAGTCGGAAGTGCTTTCAAAACAAAGTTTTAGGGGCTTACGCTCTCTCGGCAGATGTGTATAGAAGTGGATATTATTAGTTTTAAGAGTAGAAATTACTGCATCGTGATGTGCACTAGTGTAGACGTAAATTAAAGTTTTATTATTATAATATTTTATTTTAAATTCCGAATTAACTAGAGGTTTTAAATTACTAATTAATTGTTTAAGATTTATTGAACTATCGGGGTGTAAAATAGTTATCGGAGGATATTTCGTAGCTGGTACAACGGTATCATTAAATAACGCATGCTTTATCGCATCTTCATCTACTTGTAGTGGACTATAGCGATTAGATGTAAATATTACCTGGCTCTTATCAGGTTTCGATTTCTTTGTCGCACATTTACGTTTTAGTACTGTAGTAAAGCTTGAATCCGAATCTTCCTCGTATTCGCTTAACTTCGGGACGTATTTGTTACCGTTTGACGGACCAGCCGCATTGCTATCGCACTGCTCGTGCAATTCGTTCGTCGGAAAATCATCGAAATTGGGAACGGTCCCCGCCGCTGTATTCAACGACCTACCCGATACCGACATAGTCGGATGAATAGTACTATCAGCCGATAATATCCACTGACGAGAATACAGTTAAACTGATACACTTTCAAACAACAATGAACACAGAAAACAACGACTGATACGCACGTTATCAACAAGCAGAAAATAAAATATTTCATTTTTACTACTTATGATACTGGTTTTTAAATTACTCTATGGGAGGGGAGATTGCAGTTTACAGGTTTCGCACATATTTTTTTTAATGCTATTAACAGATTTCAACAACTTTACTGAGGGTTTCAGAAATTCCATTAAATTGATTTTTTACTAATATCGTACAATTCGAGTTGTATTGTTTTAATTTAACCCTTGAATGGTCCGGTGCTATATTTGTAACATAAACAGTCCGGCGTATTCTGTGAGACTACTCATTTTGGAAGGCCAAAAAGAAAGCCAAACATACAAATAAACTAAATATTTTATTTTATATACATAGTATAAGCACTACTAAACTTAGGTATGTTAAAATTAAAGTAATTGAAACGAAAATTAGCAAAATATCATAGTAAATAAAATATGATGCCGATAAATAGAAAACAAAAACTTATTTGCAAACTAAGCTTTAAAGAAACCAAGAGAAACCAAGTAAAATGTATTATTTTATACTGTGAAGTTTATAAGCCATTATATAAACAAAAAAACAAGAAAAATAAAACTGTAACAAATATTCTGGATTCCAGCATGAGTCAAAGTTAGTTACTTTGAAGAACAATTTTTGCATAGTGGTCTAGCTCTTGCTTTTAGTGCGGGGAACTTTTATTACAATATTGCGCTTTTGTGTTCTAGACGATAGGCGAACTTCTGACGTACATCACCTATACCGATTTTTACCATATATATATATATATATATAACGTTTTTTTTTGTTTTTTTTTTTTTTTTTTTTTGGGCGTCGAAAATTCAACCCATCGACAATGTAATATAATTAATTAACTAATTAACGCTATACATTAATATTACATTGTACTATATAATTATATAATAACTTGTATACTGCAGCACTCCCGGTGGCCAGGGGAGAATTGACACTACATGGCAGAGGGATCTGGAAATTTATTATTGAATTATACAAAATAATTCTTTGCGTCGTATGAAAATTGCATTCGAAGATGAGGTGGTCAGCATCCGCCACTTTGTCCGAGTCCAGTGGATGTTGGCAATAGGGAGAAGAGATTAAACCCATGTTGTACAAAGAAGCGGGGAGACGGTTTACCCCCAGCCGGAGGCGACATAAGGTAACAATGTACGATCTGGTACTCATCGAAACAGTCGTAATGTGGTTGAACCAAGGAACGTCAGGAATATTAGGTTGAATTCTTTTGTACTGTTGCGCGCAAAATGGATTTTCCCATGTAGCCTCCCAATATTCTTTATGAGCATATCTAATGAGCTCGAATAGGTCTCTGTTTGGAAAATATGGAACTAAACAACTATTCATCCATGTGTCTCTTCTGGCAGCCATGTCTGCCACTTCGTTACCGTAGATATCCGCATATCCTGGTATCCAAACAAAGTTAACTATTACGCCAGATTCAGAAAGGGAAACTACTAGGCTTCTGATTTTATAGAGGTATGGATGGGATTTTGTGTTGAACGATAACAGTTTCAAAGCTGATAAGCAACTCATAGAATCAGACATGATAATGATATTTTCAGAGAATATATGTGAATTTAAAAAGGACAAAGCCTTGAAAATCGCAGCACATTCGGCACTAAACACAGAGGTAAAACGAGGAAGAGAGAATTTTTTAGTTAAGTTAAGACATGGTATAAAAAAGAGCAGCACCCGCAGAATTCGAAGATTTAGAACCATCAGTAAAAATCGGTTGGAAATTCGGCCAATGGTCCGAAATTATCGCATTGAATACTCTGCTAGCTTTGTGTCTATTAACGAACTGAAAAGAATCCAAATCTACCTGTAACTTAAAGCAGTTATGTCAGTATGGATATTTAAAGATCAATGAAGGATATGACGGTATGGTAATAAAAGAATATCTCTGAAGTCTAACCGCACTTAAAGATAATAGAGGCATTTTGGAGGTTTTAAATCTCCAATTGTTTTTAACATCCAAATAGGAATTAAGTAAATTGAAGCTGGCTGGAGGACAGTATTTCATAAGAAACCTGTCTGCTAGGTACGATGATCTAACAGAGAGAGGAGGGATCTTGGTTTCAACTTCCAAAGCAGCGATAGAAGTAGGTAAGCAAGCACCAATTATAAATCGTAAACATGTGTTCTGTATCCTCCCTAATTTTTTACGATTGGTTGCTGAGGAATTATGAAGGAAGTAACAACCATAGTCTAAAATTAACGTTTATCACTTCGTCTTCAACAATTTCTTCATTGCCATCTGAGTCAGATAACTCTGAATTAGTATTGTGTTCTGATTCAATGTTATAGTCTTCTGTCACACTATCTATATCACTACCACTGTCACATTCATTAAACCATTTTAAAATAGTTTCTTCATAATTTAAATCGCCTAAATGCAACGTTTCGATGGTTCGGCCATATTTTACAAAAATTTCCACTCGCAAAACTATTACACGAACAGTCCGGTGTCGTCTGAAGGACCACGACTGAAATAATTTCCACCATAATTTCTAAGAAAATATCGCAAATTGATCGAAAATATGGCCGTCTATCACGGACTAATAGAGGAAGGATTAGGTAACAGGAGAAGTGTGTGGGTTGTTTCATTAAGCAATGAGAAATAATTATTTATATTCAGTCATCTGTCAGACGACGCCGGACCAGTTAAGGGTTAACGTAATCGTTACATGGAACTTTATTATGAAATATTTTTGCCATTTTATTTAACCGTATAATAAATGCGTGCCTCATTGATAATGTGGAAAAAATACGATAAGTTTCGTCAGTCGAATATTTCATTTTTGCTGCTTATGGTTTTTAAATTACTCTATTAAGGAGAGATCGTAATTTACAGGCTATGCGCATATTATGTTTTAAAGCAAAATATTTTTATATAATTATTAATTTAGTAAATGATTCGAGTTGTATTGTTTTAATTTAACGTAATCGTTACATAGAACTTTATTATGAAATATGTTTGCTATTTCATTTAATCATATAATAAATGCGCGTTCCATGGCAAACTGTTTATTGCTAATGTGGGAAAAATACGATAAGTTTCGTTGATAAAATATTCTATTTTTTTCTCTTTATGATTTTGGTTTATAGATTACTGTACAGATTTGGCACATATTATGTTTTAAAGCAAAACATTTTCATATATAATTATTAATTTAGTAAATATATAGTAATTTTCACATAAATTTTATAGTATAGTAAGTGTACATAGTAGATAACAGATTTATACAAAATGTATCACAATTAAATATATTATATATATGTATATATATAAGCTATTCATTGTATATCAATCTTTGTTCTTGGAGCGTTTTAATTATTTCGTTTTCGTAGCAGTAAATTTTAACATGTCAGATTTCATTTATATTTGTATTGATTTTACCGGCGATCTATAAGGTTATTGCGTGAAACTATTCGATAATTTTTTATTATTTTCGATATTTGTTAATGACCTGTATGACTTAAACGTACTAGAAAAAACGATTCTCACATTTTGTAAAATTCATCCAATCTGATGTTTGGAAAATGAATAGTTGAGTTATTTATGGTGATTTAGAGGTAAATTTTCAAAAAAAAACTTAAAGTTCTTACATGGTAATTTATTGCATCATTATCCGGATGACTTGAAGACAGGAGGAGTTTAGGAAGAAAACATACAGTATTGAACAGTGACGGATCCACGGGAATGAGGGTGGGGGGACATTTCCCCCACCCCCAAACAACCAAAGCTTCTATGAAAAAAATTGTTATAACAGAGAAACTTAATTAATGCTATAAAAGATTTGTATGAATTTTACCTATGGATTTAATTATATAACTTTAGTATTTAATACTATTTTCTAGTAAAACTATTAATGTTCCTCATCAAAAAGTGCTTCGTAAATAATTCTTTGCCTCGTTAATTCAGTTCTTAAAACGATCAGCCTTATCACTCTTACAAACTGTGTAAATGGTACATCGCAAAACCAGGTGGTTTTTATACGAAGAAAAGAGCAAAGAGTGCTGTTATCCGGAGACTGAGAAAATAATCTTTCAACAACAATAATCTGTCTTAGTATTATCTACTCACTGTCTGCGAATGACTATACTGCAGCATTTCATGTTTGTTTCTTCCTTTGTTTTCGGCGGAGGGGGAAAGGTTTAGGTTTGAAGTTATTATTAGTCAACAATATAAATAAGTGATACCCAGAGATTTAACGGCAATTCTTTGAATTTGGAAAAATCAAAAAAAACAACATTAGTGCGTTCGTTATAGCCAGATTTTTGTCTCTTTGTGGCAATTATGGGGAGGTTCAGACCCCCTTCCCCTTCCCCCTTTACTACGTCCATGAATGAAGGAAATAATATAAATAAAAATATAACAATAAATATTAAAAATAATGCTGGTATAAATAATGAAAAGAGTGATAAAAATAGACTAAGTTACGCTAGTATCGCTAAAAGTCAAAAAAAAAAACAAATCCGATAACCACTCTATTAATTTATCCTATATAATTTCAATATGCAAATAAATCTAAGTAAAATTATAAATTCTGCAAATCATATTCTTTGTAAAATACGGAACTCTAAAAATTTCGATTTATTTTTACTATAATCACTATCGTGCTCGAAACCGTAATTGAACATTATGACTAAATATGTATAACTAACAACATAAATGTATGTGCTTGGAACGCAAATTTGCTAAGGCACAAGCAGTTAGAACAACGTTTCTAAACAAAAACAATATACATGTAGCAGGGGTATTTCTGAAAAACAAAAATTGACCAGAGAATAAACATTAAAATCCTAAATTTTAAAATATTTCGATTGGATCCTCAAAAACAATAGAAGCGGAGTAGCTCTACTTTTGTACGAAAAGATTTAACTTGTTTGCCGCTTCCAGTACCAGACAAAAATCAAATACAATCATTAGGCGTGTAACGGTCAAAATAAATAAAGTACCATTTCGTATTTTTGTAGTACATAGAGCTCCTACAAAATCGAAAAATCTTCAAAATCTTCAAAATCAGCTACCAAACACTAATCGCAAGTTTTAATTATGGGAGATCTAAATGCGAAACACGTTGCCTAGTATAATTTCTATTCTAATATAGCAGAAAAAATTCTACTAAACGTAGCTACAGCAAATAACCTACAAATTAACTTTTCCCCAGAAACACCGAAAATAAATTCTCAACATCGTTATTACGAAATATTTTAATAAATTTACAACTCCAAAATCGACAGAAAACCTATCCTCTGATCATAATCCAATCACTTTTACAATAAATGATCAAGTACAGTCTAATCAACCCTTGTTGAAATTTAATTATAGCGAAGCAAAATGAAAAGACTATAACAAACAGATACAAACACGTATATAAAAATACCTACAACATGTGCTTACACTACTAACGAAATTGATAAATACATCGAACACGTCAACTATGTACTGCTGTCGGCGGAAACAGATCATATTCCACTTAAGTCCCCGAATAAAATAATGAGAGTTTAGCGAGTAATCTCAAAAAATACAATATAAGCTTAATTAAAATTAAAAACCGTCTTAGGAAAAAAGTCCGAAAAAGAAATAACAAATCAGCCTTGTATAGAATAATATACGATCATCTATATAAGCTAGTTAGAAACAAATTAAGAATAGATATCGAAGTAATCGGCGGAATAAAAATTTCTAAAAAATTTAACATCTAAAGATAATTCTTTATGGAAGTTAAAAGTAAATATTTTTGTAAAAACTATACTGTGAACTTACGGCCAATGAATATACCGAATAACAACTATTATGCGTATGATTCTGAAAAGAAGGCAAAAATTCTAGCAAAACATTTCAATAGGATACAAAGAGACAAAATCAAGCATTATCTACTGACAATCATGTTAGACACATCAAAAGAACAATCAATCAGGCCCGTGCCCAAAATTTTGGAAAGGAGGGGGTTTTGGAAATTTTCTTCATTTTATAAATAAAAATACATTTTTCACTAATATTCATGCTATTAATAATTTCCATCATTTTGATTTATATGTATTAATAATTGAAATAAACGAATTACTGTATAAACATTAATAAAAATTACATATGTTATTGATTATACTCGTAACGAAAAATTTTGCATAAAATATTAATGAAGTACCTAAGCCATTTCAGTTCTCATGGGGGGGGGGGGTAACCCCCAAAACCCACCCCGTGGACACGGCCTTGCAATCAATAAGTATTTTTCTACAATAACAAACAATACGACAAATAATTACGCAACTAGCCCTAAGAAAGTTATCAAACTCGTAAAAAGTTTAAATAATAAAAATGTTGTAGGACAAAGTTAGCATCAAAATGGTTAAAAACTTACCAACTAAAGCGATAATGGGGTTATTGCGTGCATTTTTAATTCGTATTTTAGATTAAGTTATTTCCCACTGAAATGGAAAATCATGTAGACAGTTACTGACAGCTAATCCTGGTGTAAAGATGCTTCTTTGGCCTATATAACATACTTCCCATTAGCTTATTAAGTAATTTAAGTAAACTATTCGAGAAAATTATACTGATTATATTAAGAATATAATGTCTGATAATCAGTTTGGCTTCCAACGTAAACTAAGTACAACCATTCAATCAACTGAAATCTGTGACAAAATTACCGACGGTTTTAATCTAAACGAACGTATACAGGTGCTTTATTAATTGATATCGAAAAATCGTTTGACACCGCATGAATCGAAGGTATAACATTTAAACTAATTAAGCTCTTAAGTATCCTGCGGGATTAATATGTATATTAAAATCATATTTACTAAATAGAAAATTTCACGTTAAAATAAATGATTACGAGTCACCCATGGAGTACGTAATTGCTGGTGTACCGCAAGGGAGCATTTTAGGACCATATTTATTTATAGTATACTTAAGCGACATACCCGAAATTAACGGGACTGAAACAAGGCCGTGTTAACCGGATGGGTTTTGGAGGGGTTAGCCCCAGCCCCCCGTGAGAACTGAAATAATTATTATAAATACACAAAAATCTGAAGAAAAACAAAAATTTAAAATAAATATTGATGATTTTTTAGGGTGTTCTTACAACTTTAAAAGAAAAAAGAAAAAATTTGCTCTATATTTTTAGGTACTTCGTTAATATTTAATGCAAAATTTTTCATTACGAGTATAATCAATAACATATGTAATTTTTATTAATCTTTATACGGGGTAATTCATTTGTGTAAATTATTAATAGTATGAATATTAGTGAAAAATGTATTGTTATTTATAAAATATGCGCAGAAAATTTTCAAAACCCACCCGCTTTCAAAAACATAGCTATATGCAGATGATACAGCGATACTAGCGACATCTTACAGAACAGACACAATAGCAAATAGACACTTCATAAAGCATCTAATATATCACAGTAAAATACTTTAAAAAGTGGCAAATTAAAATAACTATTTTATTCGCTAGAAGATGACCGCATAAACGAAAACAAATAGATATCCAGAATAGTCATGTAGAATGGAAGTATGAAATCCAATATATGTACCTAGGAGGGGTCTAACGCTTGATAAAAGATTAGCGTTCACGAAACTTATTAAGAATAAAGTTATAAAAGCTCGGCAAAATATTTTCCGCCTATACCCCTACACTTTAATAGGAAGAAATCGTATTTAACATTTCAAAACAAACTCATTAATTATAAATTATAAACAAATCACTTCGCCAAAACTTCCATATGCACTAATAATTTCGTCGTCTATCAGTTAAATTAACTTCGAAGAATTCAAAACCACTGTCTAAAAATAACCCTAAATAAACCAGCATTCTCCATGCATAATCACTTAAAATTGCCGTATATTCAAGAAATGATTATAATGCACACGCGGAAATATTTTGACGCATTCCGACTTAACGTTAGTTAATAATATCGCTGACTATGATCACCAAATAATTAGGCATAGATACGAAAAATACAAACATAGATGGATAAAACACATCCTATTGACACACTTAAATGAAAAATATTTTCCAAGTCTTGTGTATCTTGGCGACATTATAAGAAAATAAACGCTATATAATTAGTACTTTTAAGCTATCATAAGTAATTTAATTCTCTCGTATATTTAATTAAGCAGCTAAACGTTTTAGTCTCAGCGCACATACTGTTAATGATTAAAAATTACTAATTAATCATTTTATTTTAAGTTTCGTTGTTCATGCGTGCAGGTTCTTTTGTACTGTATAATTTTTCCTGCAAATTAAATCCTGTTAAGTTAACTAATATTATTTAAGGATATTTGTAATTTACTTTTAAATAATTAAATCGCGGTAAAAGTGAAATATTAATGGTAATTGTTAAACTCCTCTCTAGGAGAGTTTACGCTTCAATAAATAACGACAAACGGATTTATTTTCAACCGAACAAAAAATTAAAAATCTAATAATAAACAAGTAGTGATGCGAATTAAAATGATTTCGGAACACGACCTACCTTATTTGTTCAGTTTCGGTATATGAAGATTCACTGAGCTTTACTAGCAATACTTGCATTATTCTTAACAAGAACAAGAGATTCACCTAAGATGTTAAAAAGAAAGAAAAAAATATTATTGAAATATACGTAACAATGTTTAATGTCGAGATTTTTTTTTTTTTTTTTTTTTATAAAGATATTTAAATAGACAATACTGATATGTGTTACCTTCATTACTGAAAGATCACAAAGTTACAAACCGGTAATTTATTTTGCTGACCTCATTTTGAAAATTGGAGTATTTTATTTTTTCTTATAAAGGAGGAGGTTACTCCGTGCACTGCCTGTGTAACTGCCTAGGCTGCCACAGTACATGGACCCGAAGTTTTAGATCAGACCCCTCAACGTAGTAGACTAAACGAAAATCATGAGCCTGATCACAGCGGCAAGAGTACTTGAAAGGATGCCTGACAGTGTTGTAATCTGGCCGCGCCGTATCCAGTCGCGTGCATATTTAAGCAAGATGTGCTGACGGGAATACCCATGGGCAGAGCAAAGTAGGCAGGTACTTTCGGGGCCTGCCCGAGGAGCAAGTCGTGGGAAAGAGACACACATATGTCCCGTTCTTCGGCGGTTGATTGCCGCAACCATCCGAGGGTGGCAACCATGTCGAAGTATATTTTTAACTCACGTAAACACATAAATACATTAAATAAATTATCCCTATTTTAGCGTGAATATAATGATAACTGCGATAATAAGACGGATTTGTAAAGGCCGGAGAAACTTTTATGTAAAGAAGATATGGAATTATCGTATGTGGAACTTTCGAAATATACTCTTCCTTTTCGCGCGCTTTTACGTTGCTACAATTTTACACATTTTCTCACCGCTCCTTTACAGTTAGGGCGACTTTACTCGCAAACAGCGATCATTTGGTTCTGATAGTAAATGGAAACAAAATTAAAATTAAAAAATCTAGAAACGATAGTTAAAAAAAAAAAAAAAAAAAAAAAAAATGTTACTACATCTAAAGTAAAGATGACTTTAAAATGGGACAACATTTAAATATTTTGGATGCTCTGTTAACAGCGAAACCATCTTGGATAATGAAGTGCAAGGAAGAATTCTAATCTAGCAAATAACACACTATGTAGACGAAAAATTGTCCTTTTATTATTGTCAATGAATGGTTGCATCGGGAATACGGCGAGAACTCGCAGATTTGACGCGGCCTATTAAAGCGAAACGATTTCTTTAAAACTAAATTTAAAGAAGAAAAGTCGAACATAGGTTTTTATAACAGTAGACAGTGCCAAAATTATTTAAGAAGAAATAAACGACGTTTTTCCTTGCATAATTTTCTCTCGATACCGATTATTTTCATCCTAAAATTGTACTATTCCGTTAATTTTTATTTTCTTTTTCTTTTGTTGGAATCGAATGGAGGACATAATTAAGCTACGGTACTAATTTGCCCCATATCCATTCGGTTTACTGTTTACATAATATTTCATTTTTCATCAATATAACGCGTTTCTGTATTCATCGCATGAACGTGTAATATCTATTTGCTTACCAACAACAATCTTATAGATTGGTATTACCAATATAGCAGAGGTAAACAAAGCGCTAATTTCCCACGGGTAGATATTTTACTCATTCTATTAAGTCTTATAATAATAATAAAAATAATAATAATAATAATAATAATAATAATAATAATAGTGATAATAGTGATAATAATAACAATGTTCGCTGCTGCGCAGTAAGCAATTTCGAGACTGCAGTTAAATGTATAATATTTTGAAGCTCGGTTTTTGTCGCATTTACGAAACCTTTCGGGTAAACTAACAAAAGTAACCTTGTACTAACGAATAACGAATGATTGAAAACGCCTACAAGGTGCACCCATAATAATGATGTTGAAGAAGAATATTATATCGAAAAGAAATCTTTACGAAAATCAAAGTTTGTCTCGAGACAACATTTTGTCAAAGTTCAACTTTTTTAAATACCTTCTCGTACTCTGGAGGGGGGAGGCGGAAGTGGTTTAACACAAAAAAAATCGTTTGCATCTGTTTATTTAACGACCGACATAAACGTGCTGCTTGCTGATTATTTAATAACAAATTAAACATGATAGCGCACGGGGGAGTTGATTAAAATGCGAACGGGAAAGTTTTCACAGCAATCGTAATGTATTGTTTCACATACGATGAAACTAACAAACACGTTCAGTTCTTTACCGAAGAATGTAAATCATTTTTCTAGGAGAATCAATTGTGAAATGGAAATAATAAAAAAGTACAAACGAAAAAATAACGAAAATATTAAATAAACGTAAAAAATCTGGCGGAAATGTTTTCGGATTCCAGCTGAAGGAAGGAAGAAAACATGGATATCGGTAAAGTTATAAATCACGGGAGTTATTATAATATATAAAATTTATCTTCAAAACGCGTCAGCGGGCTATTCGATAAATTAAATAATTGTTTCAAATTAGCGTTTAAATTACTGTACAACATAATAGAAACAATGAGTGAAATAAGCAGATATAAAATTATAAATGTATAATAATGTACAACATTGTTTTATAATCTGAAGCAGAACACTGAATTATTATCGTCTTCATTAATTGAAGAAAAAAAACAACAGAAAAACCAGAAAAAAAAAAAAGAATTGAAAGAAATTATCTAGAATTCATTCAAATATTCAGAGATGTGCGGTATATTTTTATCGATATGATTGTTTTCTCTTTTCCTAATTAGATGACGGTCGATAATATCATTACACAGACTTACATACATATATTGTCGTATTAATAAGTAGGTTTTGTTGTTTTTTTTTTCATAAGTAACGCGATATTGCTGAATTGTTAACATAATTCGATATACTATCTCTTCAGGTGTTCAGAATTTTTCGTTATTTTTATTAAGCTAATTAGCAGAGACATGATAATAGATAGATTTAACCGTTTCTTTTTTTCCTTTATTAAATCGCTACGCTAAAAATTGATAAAAGCTAGTAGTGTCCGTACTTTTCATAACTTTTAGCGATGAAATTTCAAAATTTCCAAGCGATAAAAGTGTGCGATATAATTTTGATCATCTATTACGTCCTGCGTGTAGAAAACCAGTTTAATTACATTATAAGATGTATACATAATACTTTTCATATAATAAAACAAACTTTAATAACAAACAATATAGAACAATAAATTAGATAAATACCTATTTAGAAACGTTTTCGGGCATAACCAGCTAAAACTAACTTAAAGGGAACTTAAGACATACTCTGTTTTAAGTTCCCTTTAAGTTAGTTTTAGCTGGTTATGCCCGAAAACGTTTCTAAATAGGTATTTATCTAATTTATTGTACTATATTGTTTGTTATTAAAGTTTGTTTTATTATACCATTTTAACAAACAGGATGTATTCACCTACATATAATACTTTTCGTAATTAAAAGTATACGAAAATTTTGTGTACCATGCAACGTCGAATATTTTTGAAAATACATAATTCGCTCATTAAATACAATAACGGCATAACTCGAAATTCGCAGAAAATGCAAATTAACATTTACTATCATTTGAACGGTGTACCCAAGAGCAATGCTTATTTCGTCGAGTTTCTTATTTACCTAATATGGGGCCGTTCTAACCTTTAATTATACTCATCATAAAATGAATTCCAACTACACACATAACTCAAATTCGCCATTTTTTGAGTTATGACGTTATTATTGTATTTATCGAGCGATATGTTAAACTCTCGTTCGGTTGGAATTGAGGAAAAATATGTGCATGTCGGTGTAATTGAAAAAGGTGCTGAACGGTGGAAAAAGAAGTATTACATAAAAAAAAAAAAAATATGTATATCGTTTCGCGAACAAAAATAAATAAACGTGGCGAAAACATTATACCTAATCGAAAGAAATAAGTTAGCGCGTTCTAAAAGCCATTTAGAAAACCGGGAAAAGAGACATATTAGAAAATGAAAGGAAATGTAAACAAGCATGAGAAAAGACCGCGAACAAAAAGAAGTCCCTCAGTTATAGTTGCTTCAAAGAAAAAATTATTCCGAATTTTCTTTCCTCGCCCACACCGCATTTAAGAGGATTAGAAGAAATGTTTAAATTAATTAAAACACGAGTCGCCGTTTAGGAGATTCACTTCTCTCGATAATTTCAGATAATATATACATATATATACATATATATATATACGTAGTAATAATAACAATAACAGCAATCAGGAGGATGATAATTAAGTAAAATCGAAAATGGTTCCAGCGAGCATATGGCTTTCTTTAGATATTTATCAAAATTGCTAATTAAAACTATCGAACGTTCTCCCGTAACGTAGTCTAGAAGAATTTCTGGCGTACTTTTCGTCAAAGAACAAATCCGCTTAGCAATTTATACATACACCGGTAAAGAGAGAGTGAATGAGAGAGGAGGTGTGTAGCAAATCTTTATTTATTTTCTACGTTGGTCCATTAAACCTATTACAGCGGATCATTTCGGAATTGTTTTTCTTCATCAAATTGCGCAAAAATACGAATAAATGAGATTACTTTCAACCGGTCAAACGCTAAGAAGAACCGATTTTTATACAATAGTTCAACAATCTGTCGTAAAAAATAAACGTCATAAACAAGCAAACGTGTACTCTTTACACCTGAAGAAGTGCCGGAAAATGTGCTGCTCGGTTCCTCGATGCGTAAATTCACAACGTTAACATTAAAATACTCGCTAATAATCACGTGGAAGGTGATGGCGAACCACCAGGTACAACATCATATGCGCGCTAGTTAGTACACAGCAGACATACACGGGACTGCACTTGTATATGCCGATATAAATCAAATATCAGTTCAGATTTTAGTCTTGCCTGTTGTGTACACATTCGTACTGCATATAAACAATTGCCATGAGCGCTGCCTATTCTATACAACTAGAATGTACAAATAGAGAGGTAGTCACGACGCTCGGAATCGAACGATACGACTGAAAAGAAAGAAAGAACCTTTTCGCATTCTAAAAGTTTTTGAAATGTTGCCCACTACCGGTTCCGTTTGAATTTTCTATCATTAATTATTTCGTCGGAATAATACAAAAACTTAATTTATCAAAATTAAAATTCTCCCCTTCACTAGTATCTTTCTTTGAATCTAAAGGCCAAAAAACCGACGATACCACCAATTTTCTGTCCATTTCATAGATGTTCGGCCGGTCACATCAATTTAATAACGTAACAAGCCCCATAGACGCGTAATAACAGAGGTCCGTTACAAGAAGTAAGGAAAACGACACAATATTTTGTAAAAACAAAAGAAATGAAATAAAAAAATTAAAAAAAAAAAAAATAAAAACACCAGATAATTTCCCAAAAATTAAACAGTGCTAAAAAAAAAAGAAGAAAAAAAATCTTCATCGATTCCAAAATTCGAGAAAACCCGAAAAACGGAGTGGAAATTTTTAAGAGCTTTTATGGGTCTTCGAGTAAAAGTAGAAACGGCAAGTATTACAAATCGATCAAGTTGCGGTACACAAATATTACAATAAACTTTCTACGTGACCGGTCGAAATTTTTTACTTTTGTTCACTCGCTCTTCCATTACTTTGCGTAATTACACAGTTATGTGAGCGGTGAGTGTAATAAACAATTTCGCGCAAGTCGTAATTACCAACGCAGACTGGATCAAGTTTCAAAATACGCTAGACTTCTGAGATTAATTCTATCACACTATCCCGGTAGGTAAATATAATATCTATTTCAGAGTGTTATTTTTTCGGCCTTACAGAATTCAGCGACCTTGTATAGAGGCAAAAAAATCTAAGATCTGGTACAGTGCCGAATGTAAGTTAAAAATCAAGGACCGTAATGGGACTTTAAGAACATTTCGTTCGGTAGGATCTATTATACACGGTCGCGCATAGAATATAAAAAAGTTGCTGCGGAAATACGTAAACATCGCAAAAGAGCTGACTGGAAAAGTTTTCTGTGGCAAGTTTGAATACGCCTTTAAACGATATTTAGATATTATCGAAGCGCTTCAGGATGTACTGAACAATTGCGTAAATAATGATGATCGGTTTTACGATTTCGT
The DNA here is from genome assembly GCA_039619475.1 of Icerya purchasi. Taxonomy (NCBI): domain Eukaryota; kingdom Metazoa; phylum Arthropoda; class Insecta; order Hemiptera; family Monophlebidae; genus Icerya; species Icerya purchasi. The sequence goes on from CM077116.1 coordinate 396,480,425, forward strand.
TAGCATAGTAGCGCCTCCATGCGGTCCAACGGCTGATGAATTAGCAAAAATTAAACAAACCGAACGAACAAACACCGTCGAAAATCAAATTTTACTACACCCAATTTCTTATTCTGAACTTTTTGTACCATTATGCAGGAAAAAGGATTCAGCACCTGGCATGGAAGGTATAAAATTTTCTAAACTAAAGCCTAAGAATGATAAGATTATTCTTGTTAACATCTTTAATAACTTCTTACAACAATGTTTAGTTACTGAAGATTGGAGATAATTTCGGTTGTGTGTGTCCAATTCTTAAGCCATGAATTCCATTTCTAAAGCAATTTCTTATAGACCAACTTCTTTAGCTTTCCGCCGAAGGTAAGCATTCGAACTTGTTATAAGGAATCGTTTAATACGGTGGCTTAAGAATAGTAATATTTTTCCCTATAACAACCCGTAGGTAACCAGGCTGTGTGCGAAAAATATGTGACTGGGAAAAGAGGAAAAACAAAAGAAAAGATAAACTCGTCGCTTCGCGTCTATAATTTGAGCCTACGGCTAAAATTAAGAAACATGGAGAACATGCTTTAGCCTGATTTGCTAAATGCCGAATTTGTAACTGCTGTTGTTCTATTGGGAAATTATGAATGAAGAAATACAAAAAGTTCGGATAATTGTTTCACTTTTCTTTTAGTTCTACAAGGCTGTTAGAAGGACCGGGTACTATCACCGGTTTATGATAACGAAAATAACTGATATATAGTTTTTCGAATCGATCTTTCAATGTGGCCAATCAATGCACGATCCTCGATAGAGCGAGAATTGTATTGAACTGTAATCCGAACGATTCTTCCATAAACTGAACTAATCGGTGATTTTCAGGTTTCTTCAAATCCAGGTGTATATCACCAGACAAAATTATGGATATAGTATGATATTGTCCTTTTTTCAATAACTTTGAAAACCTCTGCTCCCCTTAGATATGCGTAAGGCATCAAATTCAATTCAAAGAAATTTTCAATATCTTCAATGCACTAGCTGCCAGGTGAAATGTAAACCGTTACAATCAATACCTGATAGTGCTTTCGATAGCGCATATATCACTTCACGCTTCGCTTACTGCCACGCTTCTGTTGAGTTCTAACGAATTTTTGTAAAATTTCATCAGCGAAGTCGAAAATAACATGCAGTTTCGGACCGGGGCAAACGAACATCATTGTTCGTCCGGCGGAAATTTTTAGTTTCTTCGGTTCAGGTTCGTCGTTATCCTCTCTAAAAGATACTTTTTGAGCTTTTTACGCAATTTCCATTCTTTCAGTCGCTTTGCGGCAGTTTTCGATGCGGATTTAGGAGGGCTATCTTTCCCTTCTTTCTTTCGCTGCGATATACATGTTCCATCTATTATTTTCAACAGAAGTAGATGCAGCATTACAATAAAGAATACAGTAGAAGACGTTGAAGGAGGAGAGTTAGGACCGAGGCAAACGAACATTATCTAAATGCACTGACTCACTATAAACCCGTTTGTCCTAGTACAGTAGTTCGCCGAACGGTTATCGAATTCCATGGGGTAATTTGTTGAAGCTGTGAACTGACCAACAGCTCGGCTCCAATCATGCTAACCTCGTCTATGAATAATGCGCTGACTCGCTATAAGCCCGTTTGTCCTACTACAGTGCTATTCTTATTATAAGCGCGCTACTTTTGTCTCCTTCCCAGGGCGCTATTTCGTCTCCTTTTCAGCGTACATTATTTTGTCTCCCTTTCCGCGAAACGTTTTCGGACAGTTAGGTCCCGACAAAAGCATGTTCCGTGCTAAAAAAGTGAATCCAGCAACACCAATTACGAATATGGAATGTCAGACCTATAAGGACATGTGGAAAATTTGAAAATATTAAACTTGAAATGAAAAGACACCAAGTGGATACATTAGGGATATCGGAAACAAGAATGAATTGTAAAAATGATTTTTGAAAATATGATTATCGAGTAATACACTCAGGACAAGATAGTGATAAAAATGGAATTGGGATAATACTAAACAAACGATGGGGAAATATAAAACCTATTTACAGTTCAGCGATAGAATAATATTAGTTAAAATACCCAGTAATAACAACAATAATACAAATATATATATATTGCCAACAAATGAATATACAGATGAAGAAGTGGAAGAAATATACGCACAAATAGAAGATGCTTTAACAAACATGGATCCAAAAGAAAATCTGATAATATTAGGTGATTAGAGTGCGGTAGTGGGAACAGAAAAAGAACGAGAACGGATAGGTAAATATGGACTGAGCGAACGAAATAAAAAAGGAGAAAGGCTAGTAAATTTCTGCAAACAAAATGAAATGATAATAGGAAATACACTATTTTAACAGCATGCAAGGAAAATTTACACTTGGAAAATGCCAGGTATGACATAGGGAGGTTCATTTTAGTCAGAAAAAGATACAAAAACCAGGTAAAACAATGTAAAGCATTTGCAGGCGCCGACATGAACAGCGATCATAATTTGGTGCTTATGAAGGCAGTATTAAAACATAAAAAAGCAGATAAGAAAGGATACGACCAAGTAGGGTAGAATATAAGAAAGCTGAAAGAAAATAGTATGCTAAATGTACACCAAAAAGAAGTAATATATAATTTAGAGAAACATGCTGACATACATACATATAATATTAACGAGAACTGGTGCCAAATAAGAAAAACGATAATAGAAGCAGCGGAAAAAACATTCGGAAAAGAAGGAAAAATCTACTGGAAACCACGGATTACAAAGCAATTTAATGGAAAAACGAAGAAAATATAAGAACTCACACACACGACAAAAGGGCGCAAATAATGTATGAAAAATATAGAAACGAAGTAAATAGAGAAGCAAAAAAGGGCAAAGCAAACATATTTAGAAGAACAACGTAAAGAAGTGGAATAAAATATATAAAAAAAGAAAATGTAGAAAGCGCACATAAACAAATAAGAGCACAATTTAGTACGTTTAGAGACGAAATGGAATTGAGAATGAAAGTGAAAAACTAGTTATAGATGAAGAAGAAATAGCGGATGATCGATGGAAGAGGTACATAGAAAGCTTATATGAAGAAGAAGAAAGTATACTAAGTAAAAACCAGAGGACAAATCTAGCAGATAATATAGGAACGCCAATAATAAGAATAGAATTTGAAAAAGCGCTAAACGAATTGAAAACACGAAAAGCTCCTGGCTGCGATAACATCATAGTAGTGAACTATTAAAATTGCTGCGTGAAAACACGAAAACTAAAATATGTGAATTAGTAAAAGTGAAAAAACTGAACTCCCGGCAGATTTTTATATATGTAAGTAGGCTAATATTAATACCTAAAAAGAACCGAACAACTAAATGTGAGGAGCATAGAATGATAAATTTGCTTTCGCACACTTCGAAAATCATAACGAAAATCCTGTTCAACGGAATAAATAATAAAATTGACCAAGTATTAAGTGAAGCTCAATATGGCTTTAGAAAAGGAAAAGGAACGAGAGAAGCAATTTTAAGTTTAAGATTAATAATAGAAAAAACGATAGAGATTAACCAACCGGCGTATATTGCTTTCGTAGATCTTGAGAAGGCCTTCGATAGATGTAATCGGAATTTACTGAGAAACATACCGGAAAAAATTAATATCGATAAAAGTGAAATAGAGCTTATAGATGCACTACATCGAAAACAAATAACGAAAATTAATATAATAAATACAAAAAGAGAAGCAAGAACAAGAAAGACAGTAAGACAGGTATGTAATCTGTTACTCACCTTATTTAACATATATTTAGATCAGGTGATAAAACAATTGAAAAAAAAAAAGAATGTAATACTGAAATTACCCTATCGGTGGAATGAAAGTAAACATCTTCATGTTTGCAGATGATATAGCTACAATAACAGAAAGCGAGCAGGACCTAAACTACTCCCTAAATCAAATGTATCAAGTCTTATAAACATGAAAATAGATAAAAAAAAAGACAAGGGTTATAAAAAAGAACTCAACAAAATAATAAATATCAAAATAGACGGAGAAATAATAGAATAAGTCAAAAGACAAAAATATTTAGACAGCATCATAGCAAAAGATGGAAAATGTGTACAAGATATAAAAGAAAGAATAGTAATGGCGAAAATAGCTTTCACAAAAACAAAAAGGATTACTAACGTCGAAAAATATTAACATAGATTTAAAGAAAAAAATGTATTAAAACATATCTCTATGAATTGAAAAGCTGGAAAATAGATAAAAAAATGCAAAAACAGCTAGAACCATTTGAAATCTAGCGCCGGAGAAGAATGGAGAAGATAAAATGGACCGATAAAATAAAGAACAAAGAAATTTTTAAGTTAATTAATGAAAAAAGAAACTTACTGAAGAAGCTAAGAGAAAGAAGACTCAATTGGCCATGTATGTAGAAATAATGAATACCTAACGGAAATAATTGAAGGCTCTTTGGAAGGGAAAAGATCAAGAGGAAGGCCGAGGCAGAATTATATTAAACAGATACAATATGATGTAAAGACAAAGTGCTCTATGGTAGTATGAAAAAAATAGCGCTCTCCAGATAATTCTGAGAGACAATTTTAACTGTCCACCAATCTTGAGGAATAAAGAAGAGAATATGTTTGGGTTTCGTTCGAGTTTAGGTACTTTAGATTGTACAGCCAAGTTTTGTTCAATGACACTTATCAATCGCTTATTGATAAAAAATTCCTTCTAATGACGTTTTTAATTGTTGAGGGGGCGTTCGACAATGTTCCTATTCCTATTTTGTATGAACAACAAAACTTTTACGTAAGTTATTTATGAATAGGTCGCTCTATTTTCTAAATCCATTGTCCAGATAGACTGATAACCGAACAACTGTAGAGGATCGTGTAACAATTCTAAGTCTTCTTTATAAAACTACCATTACGTCTAAGCTTGATTACGGTGCAGTTTTTATGGGTTGGTCTCAAAATCACTCCTCGGAAGATTAGACGCTGCAGAATCTTGGGTCTGAGGGTTCCAAGTGGAAATATTGGGTCGGCTCCTTTTATAGGCCTTTAAATTCAAACTATGATCCCTCCCTTACAGATAAGAAGATGGCTTCTGGTAAACAGATTTTTTAATAAACACTGTAATTGCCATCATCCATTAATCTTAGGAAACATATAAGTAAAATCTCCAGTGTGTGAAGATTTATTTAACCGAAAAAGCCGCTTTCAATCAAAGAAAAAAAAAAAAACAAACGATATCTACATGCCATATTTCTTATTCCCAGCCTGCCGTTCAGTTTTTTTTAACCTACCTTATCGTATTAATTTAGATAAACATAGACGTAAATATAAATCTCTTCGGCAGCTTAAATAGAGAACGTATTCCTGATCAAGCAATTAATTCTAATTTTTTACAAACAATAAAATCTCAATATCCTTCCTTTTTAAAAATACTCAAAGACAGCGCTAAGTTTCAAAGTACTTTCCCTGCACTTCCCTCTTGATAATGCATCTTTTTTCTGTCTTTCAGCATTTACTAGTTTCATAAAAAAAATCTGATTATTACACTAGTCCGCTGACCGAACGAGCTCTAATTGTTCAGGCTGAAAAAAGGGTATATATATATGTATATTAATTACAATGTAATTCTTAAGCTACCCCTCATTAAAAAAAAATGTCCCAATTTTATATAACGCAAAATGTCCCAATTGTTCATGTAACGTTTGTTATATTTTATAAAATTTTTGTGATTGTTATTTAAAAAATTTCACAATGTTATGTAACGAAATATGTAACGAAAAATGTAACGACAAAATGTCTTAATTTTATATAATGAGAGTTAAATGTTAGGATAGGATTTTTGTGATTATGTTATTTTTTTTGTGTTGATGCCGGTAAGAATTATGTTGTAAATTTTGGTCATTTTATGCAAAGTATAGAAGAGAAAGAGACAGAAATGCAAGCAAGAGGGGTCAATGGGCATAACCCCTTGCGAGGCCAAAATGGCCAAGCTACATATATAGTACCTGGGCGACCGAGCTTTGCTCGGTATTTTTTTTGTAACTTCTTAACTTTATTTTAATCACATATTCACAAAACATAAAATATTTTAAAACTAATTTACAAACACATTTATGAATTTAAAGCCTCTTTCCATACAACTTTGCTTTTCAATACTTGTAGAGGTACTTCGAATTCGCTTCCCGGATGGTTGGAAAATGTTTTCAATGACTGCACACGTTGATTTTTATGAATACATTTCTATGTAATTTTTATTAGAAAAATTAAATTTTAGGTATGTCGGGTCGTCAGATTTAAAGACAAATATAAAGCCTCTTGTAATTCAACCAATTGAAAAAAATTTCCGACCAAATCATTGCAAAATGCAATAAGGGTATATTGCACATAAGGGGATTTTTAAAATGTGCACAACATATTCTCAGTAATTCACTTTCACAAACAAATATATAAATACGCAGAACATTTAATATCTGCACATAAATAGGCAAAGTCCTCGTTTTTTTTTTTTGTTTAGTAGCTATTGAAAAACAGTTTTTATTTCTTATTTAAATATAAAATTAATGCAAAAGAAATAAAAAGTGAACTGTTTGTTACGATATTTTCCATTGTTTATGTTTTTTTTTTTGTCACATATATATTTTTACTGCATGCGTAGCGCATGATTTTCGGATCTCTTTTCTGTGACCGCCCGCTGATCGGCTGAGAACCAAGACCGATGCCTTTTTTTTTGCCTATTCGTTCCTCGCCGTTTCCAGGTATCTGGAATTACGCGCTCGCCTGTTTTGCCGACCATATGTTTTATTGCTTTGCACTACCAGTATTTATTGTTCGCTTTACACTACCAGAGCTGATAGTCGACGGAAAGAACAAATTATCTGCCACCAACCTTGATTTGTATCATACTAAAAACATTAAAATTCATTTAAAACTCGCGAAACCGAATTTTGCCATGGATTAGACCTTGACAGATAGATTTATTGGCCCAAAATACCCCTAGTGTGCAAATTTCATCCAAATCATTAAGGCCGTTTCCGAGATATGCAAAATAAATTTATATATATATACATATATACAATTATTGCTCGCTTAAAGATATTAGATATATATATATATATACCACTGGTGAAAATTTAAGACGACTAAAAAGCAGTTCAGATAGTGCAGCGAACCAGTCGATTATTAGATTGGCAATTTAGAAAGGCTTGATTCACTTTTGAATAAATTTCTTTTTGGGAGGGGGGGGGCGCCAGCGGCTTTGACTGAACAACTAGAAAAGTTAAAACAAGGGGTTAAATAGAGAGACGATTAGAGATAGATCATAGGAAAGATTGAAGTACGGGTATTATAGCTGGAGATGGGAAGGAAAGACGAAAGAAAGAATTATAAGGAGCAGTTAAACATTGTGCTACGATTTTGGACTACAAAGCAAAGCGATCAGGGGCAAGGGCGGGACATTCAAAGAAGATGTGGTTTGCATCGCATATGGATCAAGTAGTGATAGAACTGCGAAGGAGACAACTGGGAGGGGTAGACAGGAAAAAACAAAAACTCGAAAAGAGGAGAAGAGAGTGGTTAAATCGCAGTCTGATTAAAGAAACGATCGCGGAGCACTGATAAGGAGGGGATTGAAACTATGACTGAGGAGAATAGATATCTTAATACTGTTGTAATTTTCTTTCAAATAACATATTTAAATTTTTTTTATTATAAAACGAAGGCGCTGCGTTATTTCGCTTTTTATAGCCTTAATTGATAATTCTTTTTATTTATTTATTTATTTATTTATTTATTTATTTATTTATCGAATTCATTTCACATTATTTCTTTTTGTTATTCACATAAATTATTTCCTTTTAACAGAATTAAATTATCAATTTTCTTTCCATAAATTTTATTTTTTTGTTTTGTTGAAAAAAGGTGACTTCTTAATTTGTTAATTTGTTTTCGTTTGTGGAATAGTGCGTGTATTGTGCACTGAGTTAATTCTTTACCAAAATTTTCTTTTATTATAGAGAAGTATCGGGGAAAAAATCACGATCCGTCACTATTATTAGAACCTCAGTACAGCAAATTCAAACAGCGACAGTAATTAAAAACCGCATTAAACGTTCTTGATGTTTTCAGTACTCGGCTTATACGAGAGTTATTAAAAAGCCCTGCGGCGATATCTGTTCCGTAGGTCAATGCGATTAACTGTGTCATTGTTAACTTTATTTATTTATAATCATTTTAAATACTCGTTACAGAAAAACGGAACTAGACAATCTTTAACGTGATTGCTGTTGCTTAGAGCTCAGGTGAGGTAATTATGACATTAGTTTTATTATTAGTTGTGCACTGGTTGATCAGAACACATTGTTGAACAAATGCTCATAACATAGTTGTAGGTACAAGGAGGGGGTGTAGAAGGCTACCGTTTAAACTGATTACATTAACGATTTTATTTATTTCGAACAATTTCTACTAGATTTCGATATCGAGACTCTCCCTATTTAACAGTAACAAACTGGCAATTAGGCGTATTAATAATGTTTGTTTTTGCCGACAATAACTATAGTAGAATGCAAAAGGGTTTTCTAGTAACGGGCGTGCCGAGCGCAAAACAAACGATTAGCTGATGTTTTGAAGAAATTCGAACGAAAGATGATCTGTTACATAATGGATATTTAAACGGATCAGAAGCTTTAAAATATTTATAACGTTTTCCACAATACAGACAGCCTTGTAGTGTGCGGATAAAACGGCTATTGTCAGCCGTTTCTTAAGTTTTGCAATATGCCAAAAGGGGAAAAAAGTAATTATTGCATACTACGAATAGCACGCTTAAGAAAGTCACCAAAAAGGAAAAGGAAAAAAGCTGAATTCCGAAACATCGGCACTAGGGTCAAATGTTCCAAATAATGGTTGAGAAAGGCAATGGAGAAAGCCGGAAAAACGAGGAATGTAACAGATAATAACTTTAAAGGCTTACAGATGAAATTTCTTTTGACATCGATAAAAAACGCATTATTAAAATGTGTTTCCCATGAAGAATTTAAGAGCAGCCGCTTATTCGCTATATAGGGGTTTCATTTCGCCGATACTGAATACATCAACGAAAATCGTAAACTCTTTTTCCCCTTGTTTCATTCGACGTTTTACAGACCGACTTTCAAGTGTCGCCGAAAAATGGCTCAGTTCCGTCTCTCATTACAGCCAAAGACTATCTTCTCCCTGAGCTGATGTAATCGCCCGAGCTTTCCGTCATCCGTTTCCAACCGCTCATCGGAAAACTGTACCTCTTTCATTTGCATAATTATTCTAATTTTTGTTTTGTTCTCCCAATTTTATTGCTCGCTAATAACGTAGAATGTACTGACTGCAAAACTTATCTGAAATATGACCGACGAAAATTTCAAGTTTCACTTTTATCAGTTTCGATATTTCATTTTTATCCTATTTAGTTCGGTTAATTCAGTTCTGTCCATTACCCGGCGCAGATGATACTTCTTAATCGAGATAGATTGAATGAAATACAATATTGCAAAAAAAAAAAAAGAAAAAATGGTACAAACGACACTAGATACATTGGCTGCATAACAGTCATTTTCAACGATTGCGTTCAAATACATTGATAACTACGTCATCCTGTTAGGTAATAATAAAATACTAATATGAATTTTTGCGTTACTTAGAATCCTAAACGTTTTTACGGGGGTTACAATAGAGGAATACGAAAACCGTAAATTAACTTAATCGATCCGCAAATTATCATTGGCGGGGTAACTGAAATGTTCGATCTGCATTATTGGGTTACTCAAATCGTAACAACAACGGTACTGTTTTTGAAAATCCTATCCTTTCTGACAATATATATATATAGTTCTACTCGATGATTTCTATCTATATTACAAAAGTCTATCTAATTATAGTTCGACTTTACATTTTCATTTTCCACTAGTGGTTCTGACTATAACTGGTCAACCCTTATGAACTCCTACGGTAGCGATCATCTACCTATTCGAATTACTTCTCAGAATCTTCTCTCAGAAGATAAATGTAAAAAAAAAAAAAAAAAAAAAAAATTGTGAAATTACCGAGAAAGGGTGCAAAGTTATAAGTTTATTTACGAGTTATAGTAGACGAACATTTAAGATGGGATAGACAGATTATGTAGGAAAAAAGATTAGTAGTACCATCGCTGTATACATTGAAAAAATATGTAAGTAGTAACACATTAAATATACTACGCACTGATAGAATCACGCCTAAGTAATGGAATTCAAGCATGGCGGGCAGTCAAGAAAACTTATATGAATAAAATAAATCGATTACAAATGAAATGCGCAAGACTAATATCGCAACAAGTTCAGTCAAGCATGATGTTTCATTCGCTAAGGATTCTGCATGTTAAACTAGCGATAACTGCAATTTACATTTACATAATACTAAATTAAAATCTGTTATTTTGCACCGCCCAGAGGAGGAGATACATAATTTTTTGAAATTTTTTGAAGTTGTCGGCATCTTCGAAAATTTCGTTAAGAAAATGAAATACGCGGCTTCGTTCCCGACAAATAACAATCTTTCAATCAGTGTATATCACGCGCCCAAAAAAAAAAATTTTCTTCACAAATTTTGAATTTTCGGCGCTCTTAGGGCCTAATTTTAATCTTGAAAACCCGGATGTTCCAAACTAGAGAAATATACGGGTATGCGCATATTTTTAACCTAGTTCAACATTTTAAACTACAATACTCGCGCCGCAAAAGGTGGGCTACACATCACTTTTCGTGCTTTTTTGAACTTTTCGTCAACTTTCGAAAATGTCGTCAAGGAAATGAAATACAGTTCATTTCCCCGACAACTAGCGCGATCTTCCCGACAATATGTCACGTGCCCGGGAAAAAAAATATTTCTTTCAAAACTTCCGAACTTTTGACGCTCCAACGGCCTGAATATATGAAGTTGTTAGCTCGGCTATACTTTTCCTATAAAGCGGCCCTTTAGGCACATGTTTGAGATACTTTTCGGTTTCCTTAATATTTTTACTCGAGCTATTATTTACGTGGACATTCTCTTTTTTTTTTTTTTTTCTGCTTTTTCTGTTTTTGGTACAAAAGGGAGGTTTAAATACTTTCTTAACCGTAATTTTTTGATTTTATAAAAGAGCTTCTCTACGTTTTGTTTTTTTGTATTTTGAATTTTTCACTTTTAAAGGTTTATCTGATGGTGAGTTATGAATATATTAAGGTTGATTATTGAGGTCGTTTTAAATTCCATATTATATATTCTTGACGGTTTTTTAGGTTTCGTGCCGGCCAGGGTAATCGGTTAGCCTGAAGTTATAGATTGTCGCAGATAGAAGTTTAATTGTAATTTATGTTTCAGATTTCGAAATTAATAAGTCAAACCGTTTTGAGTTATTGCAATATTATCATTGAATATTTTTATCGCTTCTGAACCATCTTATTAGGATTCTGTACATTGTATGTGTACGGAATCCTAAAAAGAGAGTAGAAGTTCAGATGAGACATTAAAAAAAGAAAATTCATTAAATGTAAAAGTGGTTTGTACTTGAATATGAAAATCTGGGAACACTTAAAAATATATAAAAATACAAAGATAGAAAAAAGAGTAGAAATAAAACAAAACTTTAAAAGGATGAAAATAGAGGTATAAACTTCCGACTACTAGAACAGAGCAAACGGATAAATATGTATTGATCCAAATGTTGAATAGAAGCAAATATAAATGAAATAAAAAGAACAGAGGGGAATATGTGCATGAATAAATGATGTGCGTAATTTCAACAGATTAGTGCAATATACGGACTCGATATAAACATCGGTAAAACGAAGTGGCTGGCAGTGTGCATCGAAAGACAGAGGATAAAGCAATATGGAAGAAAAAATTACTTATTGAAGGTAAAGCGCTTAAATCAGTCTCCAAATTTCAGTACCGGGGGGACACGTGGTTTCATCAAGAAACTGACCAATCAGTAGAGATAAGAACACAAATAGAGAAATCAAGGAAGACGTTTCTTAACATGAAAAATTTGATGACTCGGAAGGGTTTGAATTTACAATTACAAATGCGTCTGGTGCGTTGCTACGTCTAGTCCATACCGCTGTGTGGCACGGAAATTCTCACGCAAACTTTAAAGAAGAAATTGAAGCCTTCAAAATGTACGTTTATCGCAGGATGCTAAAAATTTCTTATCGCAACCGCGTGACCAACAAAGAAATATTGAACAGGATGTAGAACCAAGCTGAGGTGCTCCATATAATTCGAACAACGAAATTGAAACATTATGGTCATGTGCGCAATGTGAAATGTCGTCTCTTCCACCTCGTTCAATATGGAAAAATTACTGGCCATAGAAGACCTGATAGACGCAAACTTTCTCGGAGGAAGGCAGTACGAACTGTCAACATCTGAACTTTTTTTTTTTTTTTTTTTCTATGGGTACGCTAACGAAGAGCAACAGCCCAATCAGCCAAGGAATCTAAGTAATAGTTCAAAAGGAGAATAACATATTAGATTTCAATCTGGTGCGAGATTGAATGAATAAAAGAAGCTAGAATAGGAACAACTGACAAGGAAGGAAATGAGAGAACATAAGAGTCATTGTATGGAGTAGGAAGACGAAGATCCAAAAGCCGAGAATAAAAGAGAGAACGTTCTGAAGAGAGTGAGGAACATTCGAAGAAGACGTGATTGATATCACACAGAAAAAAGGAGTCCTCTGGGTGAAGAGGGCACCGCGGAGAAGAGACGAGGGAAAAACGATAAAGTGACGAAGGAAGAAAGGTATGACCGAAACGAAGACGACATATAGCGGTGATCAGGGGACGACAAAGGGAAGGAAACATGTCGAACCATCTGGTCAAAGAAGGTAAGGGCTGAACGGAAAGATAAAAGGAATTCGGATTTGAGAAAAGGGAAAAATAAATATCCTTCCATAATGTAATATGGAACTGTCTGCATATATGATTAATATTGTGAGCGGAAAATTTATGAAGAGGATGTCCATTGGAAGCTCCTGAGCGAGCCAAGGAATCAGCCACCTCATTACCCTCAATTCCAGCATGGCTAGGAATCCACAATAAATCAATTTGGATCGAACGGAACAGGAATAATTCGTGAATTAGATTGCGAATAAGGAGAATGAAAGGATCAAAAGAGGGCAACGGTAAGGGAGAAGAGACCGCCTTCAAGACACTTTCAGAGACATCTGAACTTTAAGAGGCATTCAAGAATAAGGAACCACCAGTGGCTATGATAATTGCCGACCTTCGACCGGAGATGGAGTAATGAGAAGAAAAAGATAATTTTTAATATTGTCTCAGCAGAATAATCGATTAATTTAGCGCATCATTTTAATAAATCTTGTCAGGAATTACGTGAGATTAAAAATAAATAAATAACCCTTTTCAATTTCATAAATTTAAAATTTTATATACATATTAAAAACTAAGAAATGAAATTTAAAACAATTGAACAGTATTCGTTCAACGTAGTGTTAACGTTATCTATAAAAACGATCAATAAAAATAGTTCTATTAAATTAAATCAGTATTAATGATTTTTCAATGCATCTAACTTAATTTGTTTAGTTTAAGCCGCCGTTATAATATTTATCTCATTTAAAGGCTGCTCAATTAGTGAGCTTCGTATCTATTCATTTTCCTTGTAATTTTCTTACTTCGTTTGTGGTATTTTTCCGGCTACTTCCTTATTCCCCGAACGTTTTCTTTCTTGTTCGTTAATACTATTTCCGTCTTTTATAGAAATATCGGCGATCGCTTTCGCTAAAGTAAAGTTCTTTTTATATGAGAACACGTCTCCCGAAATTCGCTAGATTATTATCTGAATATAATTGACGTCTTAGATCGAAATCGAAAAATAATAAAACCACCATCACTCGAAACAACAAATAATTATAAACAAAAAATTAAAATTATAATATGGTACGGATTCAGTATATCCACCGCCGCCATCTTACGACACATGTCCCGATTATAAATGCATTCTCGCGACTCTTCATTTACTTCGTTTATCTCGGAAATCGTGTCTTTTGTTCGGTTTATCTGCCGCGGATGCGTAACAATTTTCTGATTAGATCCAGCACTATTGAGCGGAGAGAAACTGGTGTAAAAAGCCCGTGCTCTCGGAATAGTTATTCGAAGCAGTTAATGGTTGCTCATTTTCACTGTCCCCACTACCCATTTCGCGAAGAATAAACATATTTTTTTTGTTTTTTTTTTATATTTTGGGCGGCGGGACGTTAACTACATACATTAACTCAGCGCAAGTGTTTCATTAAGTTCCAATGCGTGGTAGTGCAATTCGAACCAATTCCTACCCGAACGAAACACTACCGCCTAACCAACTACACCATCTGGCTAAGAAAAATAATTAGACTGGTTTATTTTTTAGTCAATGTTTGTCGGTACCCAACGTCTCCGTATTTTTTTGTATATCGTATTTTGTGATTTTGAACGACTGTTTAGTAAAGTATTTATTCGTATCGAGTATTTTTTATTATTTTATTCATTTCCATTTTGCTGTCATCCGCTTATTTTAATTAATCGTTACGAATCACGAAATTGAAATTTACTCTTGAAAAATCATCCGGCCCCATTCCCGGTTTTGATAGCATACCCTACCTCGTCCTTAAAAATCTGTCTGATTATTCTCTTCGTACACTACTTAGTTTCCTTCTACATTCTTTATTTTCGTCCCTATTCTTAAAAAAAAACTTTTCCCTACGTTCTATCTCTCTGGTATCATGCCTCAAAAAATTATTTCGGCTTGAGCACAATAACGTATTTCCTTTCAATATGTTTGGCTTTCGTCCTGATTGTGTCAGTCTTTTTGTTTCCTATATATATATATATATATAAATAATTTCTTTATCAACAAAAAATACACGTTAGCTACTTTATCGATAATGTTCTCGCCTTCCCACTCTTCGAGATAAAATTATAGCGGTCAACATTCCATCGTAATTAACTCTCATCTACAATCTTATGTCGAATCGTTCTATTCATTTCCTCTCTCCACTTTTCCAGACTACGAGAACTGTCTTTCGTGGTCTTTCTCAAGGTTCTTGTCTAATTCCTACTCTCTTCAATATTTACACTGCCTCCGCTACTTCCTCCTCCATGAACTCCCCCATTCTTTGTTCTCTGCTGCTGATGATGTACTGCTCTTCTCCACATCCGATGATATTGCAGTTACGAATGAAAAAGTCAATTCGTCTTTGATTACCTTAGAACAATCTCATTCCTCATTACACTTATCTATCTCGTTTATAAAATCTTCTTGTATTGCTTTTTCCTTTCGACCCTATAATTCCGCATTAGTCTACGTATCTTTAAACTTCATACCTATCTCTCGAAAAGACTGCGCCTGTTATCTCGGTGTTTTTCTTAACAGCCGTTTGTCCTTCTACAAACATATTAATTTTCTCTCCACCTTTGCTCTTAAAAGACTGGAATCTGTTGAAAATCCTTTCTCCCACAAAATGGGGAGGCGACCCTCTCCTCCTTATTTACCTTTACAAGTCCATTGTCCGTTCCAGATTGAATTACTTTGTCTTTTTTTCTTTCTAAATTGAATATAGTTCAGAATTCTTGCCTTCGTTTCTGTCTCAGTGCTCTAAAATCTTCTGCGATACCAGCAATCCTTGCAGAAATACGCCTCCGCTTTTCATTCGCAGGTTCTACTTGAGCTATCGTTTTTTTTTCAATCGTCTACAGTTGACTTCTTCTAATCTTATCCTTTCCTATCTCACTATTTTACAAAATTGTCGTTTCACTACTAAAAAAGTTCCCTGACCTGACTCATGTCTCGTCGCGTCTAATCTATTTCACACTTTACGTAACTTCTTCTAACAGCCTTCTTTATTTCTCTTTCAGGTTTAGCTTTCTCATCCTCCCAAAATATCCTATCTCTCTGCTGCCCTTCTCAATTCACTAATTTTACAAGAATTTCCTAGTGATATTGATTCCCTTTTTCCCTCTCATAGGACCATCTTTACGAATAGTTCAAAGGGGTCGAGTGGAGTTGGAGCTTCCTTTATTCTATCAGACATTAATGTCTCTGAATCCTTTCGTCTTCCTTCCTTATATACCGTCCTTACCATTGAACTAATGGCCATCCTACGTTCCATTGTTCATATTTCCTCACAACACTCTGTTCCCAATTACTTGATTATCTCCGACTTCATGTGTGCTCTTCAAGTCATATTTCTTCACATATTCCCCCTCACTCCTGCGACTTTGTCACTCTCCTCCGTATACGTTCCCTTATCCACAATTTTCTTGCAACTCCGGATCCCTAGTGACAAGGGAATAAAAGGCAACAAATTGACAGACTCTTTGAATCAGGTTGCTGCACCATCCCGCCTCTGTCTTGCTAAAATTCCTGTTTCTAACCCGCTTCCTCTACGGAAAATTTTCCATTCTAAATTCTGGTCAGATTCTATGTACTCTCTTTCTCCAACAAACATTCCCATTACTTGTTCATCCAGCCGAATATTCCTGCTTATCCTTGATTTTACGATTTTTCTTCACTTCGTCGTTCCGCTATTATGTCTATCGTTCCTTTGCGCCGTAACCGCAGTCTTCTCTACCTTCCTAACGTTTTCGTTTTCTTTTGATTCCCTTCACAAACTGTCCCCTTCATCCTACTCGTGAGGCTGTTTGTGATTCTAATTATATCTTTATTGAATGTTCGTTCCTTTCGGTGGAACACGCCATTCTTTATTTTAATTTCTCTTCTTACTTCTTATTGCGCCTTTTACATCCTGTCATTTCCTTCGTTGTTCATTGTTTCAGTTCTTTCTACATTCATTCTGTCATTCTCTGTATCAACTAACCAGTTTCCTCTTTCTTATTATTTCTGAGCGGAGGTCCTTTGTCGACGTGATAAAAAAAAACAAAAAACAAACGAAATACACCGGGATCGGTGTCCTTAGTAAATGGAAATATTTATTGCGTATTCTTATTATTCCATTCTCAAATCCGGATTCCTTCTATCTCTTTATCCAGCCTAATATACCGTCTTATCCATGGTTTTTCAATTTTCCCTCCATACGGCGTTCAACTCTCTCTGCAATCTGTCGCCTACGCTTTGGGCACAGTTTGCTTCCTGCTTCCCTATTTCGCTTTTCTCTGGTCCCCTCTTATAGGTGACGCTAATCACATTTTGTTTGAGTGCAGCCAATGTCTTTATAACAAACCCAAAAAAAAAAAAAAAAAATCGTAATAGAAAGAAATAAATAAAATGTAATAAAAGATGTTCGAAGGAAACCGGAAGCAGATCAGTCGGGATTAAACGGATTCGTTTCGTTGGCTCCGAAAAAAGCGGTAAATTCCACCGAGTCGTTTTAAATATAAACAGTGTTTTTCTTTTGTTATTTTTTATTTTACATAAATATTTCGTTGTTTATTTGAACGTCTAATGAAACTACTAATTTCTTCAACAGTTCTAAAGGCACTCCTTATACTTGAATGTACGTAAGCGTTAACACAAACAAATTACATGAAAGGCCTGCGGATATTTTTGTTTAATTAATACGCATGCTCGCAATGCATCGCTTATTACAGATGCTCCGTCGTATGCTTGACTTCGCTCAAATAAATCCAATACAGAATTTTAGCGAGGTATTATTACATTTTCCGAAGGACTCTTTTCCTGCATCCGCCACTAGTGCAAATAGCAAGAACTTCATTATTCTCTTTTCTATTTTACGAACGTACAATGGAAATTGCTATTTCATCGGCCGGGATAGTAAAGCGCTTTTTTTTATTTTTGTAATCAAAAAAGATCCAAACAAATGTTTTCGAACAACTAAATTTACGTTGCATTAAAATTTGTTCACTTGTAGGCACACAAAAACGTAACAACAATGATTGGAAATTTGTGGCACTGAAAGCTGCATTTTCAAACGAGATCCGTAAAATATGTTAGAGCCAAACCAAAATGATTATCATTATTTAAAATTAAACACAAGATTTACCTTCATTATTCAACTAATTATATGCGATACAGAAATCATTAAGAAGTCAATTTTTAACAGATCCTGTAGTCACTAGTATTTTCAACGAATTATATATATATATATCTCGCAAGGGGCTGTGCCCCTTGACCCTTCTTCTTAGCAATATAGTCTTTACGTGCTTCTTCGTATAATGGTGGGGCTTCTTATTCATCAACCTGCAAGATAGTAAGAAGTGTATTCCTTATGTTTCCAAAAACGAAAACCGCCACCGTACGCAACGTGAATTGCGGAAACGAAAATGGGACGACGAACTGTGCAATAGCGAACAATTTGCCACATTTACACGTGATACGCCTTTTGGTTCGAAAACGACAGATGTAGAAAATTTTGAAACGTTTGATAACATTTTAAATCAACTGCCCCTGTTATACTAATAAAAAATACATAATAAGGGGAAAAAATTATCCAAAGGGGGGACCACATTTTTTCACATTTTTTGACGAATACTCAATTTATGTTTACCGATTTTCATCATTACTCACATGGTACCTAAGTTGAATGATACTCTTCCTAATAGATAATCAGTAAAATCGGACTATATAAATATGAGTTATGCGCGAACAAACGTAAAAAAAAAAAACATACGCGACGAACGAATATCCTCCTTTTTTTTCGAAGTCGGTAAAAATTAAAATGTAACAAATGTTACATAAAATTGCGACATTTTTTGGGACATTTTTTCGTTATATAAAATTGGGGCATTTTTTCTAATGGGGGCCGGCCTAAGAATTATGTTGTAATTAATATATGTATATATATATATATATGTATGTGTGTGTATGTACATACATATGTAAAGTTTTTTATTTTAAAAATCAAAAAAAGGTGAGTATGTTAAGTATGTTACTTTTTTAATTATTCTGTATGAACTGATAAAAATCACGATGGACGCGTAAAATTGCGGTTTAATGTTATGCTAGGATGTTCGGATTCGATCATGACGATGATGATTAATCGGCGTTAAATTAGTTAACTGGCTTAACTGGCTATTAGCTAAATGCGCTTATATTTCGACAGCAACTTTAAATTTCATTAGATATACTTTGCATTTGCTACGCAGTGACCGAGTTTATTAGCTTGGATATGCTTAAAATCATTTCACTCTATTGTAACGTTCGTTTTTGTTTTGTACTCACGCTGTTATTAGAAAAATAATGAAAAGTATCTTTTTAAGGTGCAATAAAGGAAACGAAGAATAAATAAAGTGAAAAAATACGTGCACTTTTCATTCTTTGAAATAACCGCATTATAATCCTTATTACCGTATTGTCGCGTGTACCACTCGCCCTCGTGTAAGACGCTCATCTCTATTTGAAAAAAAGTTGTGTACAACACGTTCATTATCGTATTACAAAATTTGTGAGAATTTAATGAAGTTCATTAGGTTGCATTAAGAAAGACTTACGATGATTAGTAGTCATGTTCTTTTATTAGGTATAAAAATATTACAGTACAAAAGTTATCAGGTATCTATTTTGAAATACGGTTTAGTAGTTTATTTTTTGAATAGATGAAGACTTTATCGATTTTGTAATAGCAGGCTCGTGACGAACGTTCCTATGTCCCGGGTGAATAAACCTACAGAATACGAAACAAACATTAGAGCAGCGTAGGCCTAAATGAACGAGAACAGAAAAACTACATTTGCAAAGTAGATATATGTAAGATTGATACGTATTATAGGTCGTAACTTGGTTTTCATTCGTTGTCGCTGCTGTCAACTGAATAATCTCTATTTCTGAATCGCTTGATGAAGCAGTGTGATGCAGTAAGTCAGCTTCCTGCCATCTAAATTGTTCGATATCCCAGTTTTCAAGAAATACTTCTTTATTAAATCTTCAAGTATAATATCATTCCATGCTTGGATTATCCAATTGCAGATCAATGCCAGCGATGGTCTTCGCAGTCTTTCTGTAGGAGTTAGTTCGTGTTCTGCTGTTACCATCCACTGTGTGTACACTTCGTTTTTAATGGAATTTTAAAGGACTTGTTAATGCATGTGTCTAGTGGTTGGAGTACTGAAGTTAAACCCCCTCGAATGAGATTACTTGTTCTATTTTAGTTTCAAGTAAAACGTTTTTTAACATCATGTGTCCACGAAAACTGTCCATTACAAGCATGCTTGATTTTTTCAATAATCCACCAGGTCGCCTATTCCACACGCACTTTACCCAGTCAACTATTAATGTAGTATCCATCCATTCTCGTTCCTGAGCTCTGACAACTAAGCCTGATGGAAAATGTTCATTTTTCGGCAACGCTTTGCGCTTCAGGATTACATGAGGTGGAAGTTTCCGTCTGTCCGCTAGTACCGTTAACATTACCGAGCACCGCTGTTTCTCATAACCAGCTGATCCTGAATGTTTATTGTTTTTACTTCTACTTTATTTGACCATCGTATCGATTGGCATCGCAAAATTAGACGGGCGTTTGGTCGGCGTTGGCAATCTGACTGAGCGAGTAATTGTTTCTTTTTCGTAATTGAATAACATTCCGCTGAAATGAAATATGTTGATTTGTGTATGTCTCTGGTAGCCGTTGACATATAACGTTGTTTTGCGTCGAACACAAAGTCTACTTCTTTTTAAAAAATTATAAAGCCATCCCCTCGGCTTGCTTTAAATTCATCTGGGCTTATATTTAACGCCATCGCAAGTTTCATAGCCTCTATTTGGAGCATTTCAGTCGTAACAGCATAGCCATACTGACGCTTTTATTCAATGAAGGCAGTAAGCTTATTTTCTAACTCGGGATATTTTGATGCTTTTCTCCTCGGAATGCCTTTTTTCTTGGCGGCGCTTCCATCAATTTATCAAGATTCAGGAATATCGTACTTTCTTTGTCCTGCTCTATTACCAATACCTCTGCTTCTTTTATAACCTATAACTTTTCCGTCGCGGTAAATGAACGCAGCCTCCGTTATTCCATTATATCCGTAACTTGACAAATAGACACAAAGTAAAACTTTAAAAATGAAACAGTGAATTTCAGTTAATACCGGTACTACAAAAATAGATAGTAACTTTGTAATACACAACACGGTTGAAACAAAACAATTAAGGTTACTCCGCACAAACTAATGTTCACAGAACAAATGACAGGATAATAGGTAGGTAGTTTGCAATGTCAGCAATGGAAAAGAATGTGTGGTTAGGAAGGAGCATCAACGACTGGTCAGCTGCAATCCTCATGTAAGACTCGCACCTTCACTTTACGGCATAAAATTGGGGGGGGGGGGGGCGTGCGTTTTACAAGCGACAATACGGTATTAGTAGTATTTTTCGCTGAATCTTTTATTGAACTTTTTCGCTTTTTTATTAAATATTATCCATTTCGGAGGGAAGTGTACGCGGTATATTAACAGCCGAAAACGACAACACACACCATAAATCGTCACCGCCCGAACTTTTAATTACGCAGCCTACTCGTAAATAGAAGGCAATCGTTGGTCTCGCACATTCTCAGGTCACTTTTGTATACTATTTAAAGTTTTTTTAATGTTTGCCTAAAATAATTCTATAGATTCAGCGGTCACAATGTATCAGGCATTGATGATTTATCTGAACATTGTAGGTTTGAATCCTCTTACCGTACACTAAAAAATATTAATAATTAATACTTGTACATAAGACTAAATGGTTCATTGCCGAGCCAGAAAAAAAAAAAAAACACTTGCACTAATATCCTTTCCAAACGAATCATACCAAAAAATTTCGATCCATTAATTTTCTTAATAAGTTATTACAAGTAATGTATATTTTCAAATCTAATCATACGCATTTCTCTTCTGAATGCGTAGTTGACGTAAATATGTGCGGTTCTATTTATTCGCATGTTACAACTTATACATACTGAATAAAATATATAATGATAGTATTTGTAAGTAAAAGTGGATATTTTTAAAAATTCAAGAAGAATTCACTCTTTAGATATGTTGTAACTTAATAAAAATAAATGTACATATGATCATCATATTTTTGGTTTTCGGATTCCCCTTTTGCTTTCCGGATAGTACTTAAATTTATCCTCAGCCTAGTAGCGTATCCATTATATGTGTTTTGATTTAATTTGTTTTTTTATATGTTCTACATCCTATATAAATATTAATTTTTTGTAACCGTTTATCCTACTGCGGATAATATTATTAACTAGGAAGGTATAAAATTGATGAAATGTTAAATTATGCGCCCGGGGATTATTGCCATTGCGAGAATGCCTCGAGGCGATGTAAACAATCGGTAATGAATCGATAAAATGATGTTGCCTGAAGTGTATTTTAGGTTTTGTTGTTTATTTTTGCTAGCAAAGTTCTTTCGAGATGTACGAAACGGAATTGGGCATTTACGCGTTTTTCTTTATTTACTAATAAATGTGCATTAGGTGGCAGTTTCGAATGTGTTCTTGTCAGTTGTATTTTTGCAGAAGTTCACTCGTAATAATAATGGGTAAGCCTTATTTATCATTTCAATAAATTACATTACATGTCCGCATTGCTCTAAAACGTGCGAAAATGGTGTTACAGCGATTCAGAAGTGAGATTTTCTAGGCTCATAAGCTTTGCAGCAGCCCAAGAAGCCTAACTATGAGTGCATGTAATAAAGAATACTTTTTGCGTCCTCTTATTATTTTTTTCTTTCTTTTATATATATATATATATATATATATATATATATATATATATATATATATATATATATATATATATATATATCTGTATATTCGAAATAATATTGGTCAGTAATGTCAACTGCGAAAAGTAAGAAATATTAAAGTTTACAAAAATTTTTCGGCAATTTAGTGCATTTGTCTTATCGCGGGTAATATCACAGCTTTACACCCAATCTCGTAAATTTCGATCTTGGTGTGTGGGTGTGTAGTGGTTGCTCTGTTTCATGTGTGAATCAGCAGAGACTGGCCACAATCGGTGCCTACGGATAAGTACGACAAAACAAAACAGCGTACCGCTGCCGTAATGTAGGTAGAATAAATATCGTCCCTCGAAAGTGAAGTTACGGGCGCACACATTACGCCCATTAATCATTGCTAGTCTTTACATGCTGTAATTTTAATATTTGCGCTAATATATATCTGTCGCTATATATGAGCTTTTTTGTCTTTTGTTAGAGAAACTTTTTTAAGATGCAGCAGACATAAAAAATATATTTTGAGTTACTTTCGCGACCTATGAGGTTTAAAAAATCATTACGCTCCAATCGGTTACGATTACGTCTCTTACTACGATTCGAGATAGAGTTGAATCAAGTACCTGACAAAACGGCCTACTATTTTTCTGTCAACTGATCCATAGACGGGAACTTGACTGTCGTTTTTTTATCGATATTTATAAATAAATATACATATAAGAAAAAAAAGACACAGTGAAAGAATGAAAGCAGTATGGAAAGAGAGAAAGAAGAATGGCAGAACCAGTTGACAACGTAGTAGTCCACCAGTGGCTAATTCGAAATAATAATAATAATATGTATATTATATAAATATTATGAAAATTTTACCAAACAATCGGAATTGAATATTTAGTCATTTGCTCACGCACACTTTACTATTACAATTACAAGAGACCCCATGGCATTCTGTTTCCCTCTTGATTACTAACTTATAACAATTACTCTTTTACATATTTAATAAAATAAAATAAACAAACTTCAATTTACTTTTCATAAACTGATGTGGTTAAATGCACACGTGAGGTCCATCAACCCCAAATTTTATTTTTCTTCCTTTCTACTTTTTTTTGCTTTTTTTTTGCTTTTTTTTGAAAAAACATGAAAAATTTTACATGTACAATTTTTGAAATATAGAATTTCCCTTGTCACGTTAATCAAAGCATGATTCTATGATTATA
The DNA here is from genome assembly GCA_039619475.1 of Icerya purchasi. Taxonomy (NCBI): domain Eukaryota; kingdom Metazoa; phylum Arthropoda; class Insecta; order Hemiptera; family Monophlebidae; genus Icerya; species Icerya purchasi. Next base: position 396,504,358 of record CM077116.1, read on the forward strand.
TAACAGAACTGAAATAAACATTTCTTTAATATTTCTTCTAATAATAAAAAAAATGTAAGTATTAACTTTCAATTAGTTCTACCATTTCTAAAAATTATTCGCCTTTCATTACGTCGTTACTAACCTATTATGAATTTTTATTTACTCCGATGTTGAAAGCAATGACACTGTGAACTGTTTTATTCGGCTGGCTACTTTCAATGGTCAACTTCTGGGTAAATTACTTACCAAATTTCTCAGAACCTTTAATTCTAGATTCTAGATTTTGTTTGACACTTGCCATTCCTTGTTCCCTAATCCCTCCTGGTATTTCCTCCTAATCCAACCTCTTCTTAGTACCCTAGGATTCAAGTGTGGGTGTTCCCTTTTCTGCAACGATCCATTATTACTTGCTTAGGATGGCGTTCCATTATTACTTGCTTAGTGCGACTGAGAATCAATCACCCTCCCGTCGTCACGTTTTAGTTTTTCTCTATTCATTTCTCTGTTTGCACAATTTTGATTCTTTTAGTGGTTATTTTAATCGTGTTTTTTTTTCGAATGCTCGGCTTTTCCATTTGAACATTTTACTTACATCAACGATTTCTAGATCTGGGGTTTTCTATTAGTAACGCTTTTTATATCTTTTCTTTCTCATCTCTATCGGTAATTCCTTTGTATAATTTTATTGTACAAATCGCTATTTATTTTCCTCTAATACGATATTGATATGCTCGCGCGGTCACATTTTCTGTCTAAACATTTTAGCGCAGGTTTTTAACACGTCTCGAACGCCACCTCGTGTCACCCAACGCGCATTTCCAACATATCGATATCAAATTCGAATGTTTCGATTTTTTTGTAAAATTAAATTTATTTTAATTGCGAATACGACACAAATCGCGAAATGTCAAACCGGTTTTTATGGCTACTCCAGCCGCAGTTCACAATCAATCACGCTGCAGGGCGACTCTAGCAGCTGTTACTTATACACCCGTATTTTCATCCCTTCAGACTGTCACCTGCTAGAGTTTTCGTAGCTATCAGCGCTTTTCTCAGCAGTCTGGTCACTTCTTGTATTTTGATATAGCCACAGATCTCCTCCTCCCAAAGAACGAAAACCTCGATGAAAAATTTTGTTACAACAGAGAAACTTAATTTATACTATAAAAGATTTATGTAAATGTTATCTACCGATTTAATTATAATTACTAATATTTAATACTGTTTTCTAATAAAACTATTAATGTTACGTTTTTATTCTATTTTAAAGACAACTATTATCGATCTTATTCATTTTTATCTATTGTAGCCTTTTATTTAACTCGGTTTGTCCTTCTGTGTGTCTGTTAATCTTTCTGTCTGGGGAGAATCTTGCGAACGATTTTTCACCTACTTCCGGATGAATTAAAAAGGTGTTCTTTTACAGAAATGCTTGTTATAGATGACAATATAATATTATGCAACATCTGGGTTTTCAACTTTAAAATTAGTCCCTCGGGACTTTGAAAGCTCGAACTTTTGAACATTTTTTTTTTTTTTTTCCCGGGCATATGATATACTGTTGGAAAGAGCGCTATTTGTTAAGAAGAAACTCGTATTTCATTTTCTTAATGAAACATTGGAATTTTACTAAAAGTTTAAAAAAGCACAGAAAATTACGTATAGCCCCCCGCTTGTGGCTCAAACTTATAGCAAAAAATTTTGAACAAGGTTAAAAAAATGCGCATCCTTGTGTATTTCTTTACTTTGGAACATTTGGGGTTCCAACTTTAAAATCGGACTCTTGGGGCGCCGAAAGCTCGAAAGTTTCAAAAAGAATTTTTTTTTTCAGTTATGTAATATATTAATGGATAGATCGCTATTAGTCAAACATTGTATTTCATGTGCTGAAGATTCCGTATGTATTGTATGAAAAACAAAAGACAATATAATTAAAAAAATGCGATCCATTATTTAATAATAAAATGTAACACAAATTTCTGTAAATGTCCTATAATCAAGATATTGAATAAAATAGATCAAAATAAAATACAATTCTAAATATATTGTTTGTTTTTTTTTTTTTTTTTAATACATAGTAAGAAGTCCAGACTGAAAAATAAAAAAAAAAGGTAAAAATTTACCCTGAATTTCACTTAATGATATAGTAAGTTCGGTAAAATGCGCTCGAATTTTAAAACTTATCCGAAGAATATTAAAAATAGCACGCATACTCACCAATATCATGAAGAGCCGAGGTCCTTCCAATATCCAAAAGTACCAAGTAAGACTATATCCGTACCAACAGTTATTTCGCTGATAGGTAAACGACATAACAATTACCCACAGAAGTGTATTCAATAGCGGTATTCCCCAACCAACGCTAATGTAAGTGACATAATTGAAGCTGTTTTTCAATACTGCGCCTAAAGAATAAAAAAGCAATAGAATAACAAAAACACTCTGCGAAACAAGTTCAATTTTGCAAATTTATAAGTTCCTCCTACAGCCGCAATACTAGTGACCAAGTTTTTCGTCGTAAAATTAATATCGTGTCAGAATTATAATTATTATTATTATTATCGTATGGTCACAGAAATAATTAATTATTAATAACATATTTTTGAACGAAATAAATACTATAGAAGAGAATTTTATTCAGCTTAAAATATGGATAGAAAAAGAAGGTAGGTTTACATTGTGTTTTTATTTTTCAATTTGCAATTTTAAGTGAGAGCGCCATAAATATAATTGCCAGGAACCGCCGTTGAGTGATGCTCAACTTCAATCCAAACCGTTCAATTTATATACACACACCTATAACCAACTATTTTGGTAAATACTTATTTCAATGAAAGATGAATACTACTGGAAACTAAATCGAAAAAATCCAAACAAAATTTAATTCACAATTATTGCACCATGTCTCGTCATGAATATTACATTTTATCATTACTAAAACTGAATTTCCATTGAATGAATTATACGAATTAAATAAAAAAGATGCAGAAGTATATTAAAACAAAGCAAAATACAAAAAGAAGTATTTAATAATTAAAAATTTAGAAAATAAATATAATTATTTTTCAAATGAAAATTCTAATTTTCTATTTTTCTTGGAACTAAACTTTCTGATGATTTTTTCATCTAATTTTCGAATATTACGTATGAGGCTTTTATTTTCAGATATTAGTGCTGAGACATTAAATCAATATTCAATCACTGAATTCCTCAAAATGGATTTTTGCAATTTGAGAGTGGGAAAACATTGCTCTTATTATGCAACTGTAATTTAAGCTTTTAGAATACAAAATTATAATTAATTACACGATTTTGTTGATCTTTTCATTTTGTTTTAATTTTCTATTTTGTCTCGTCAGTCAGGGATCTCATTAAAAAGGGAAGGAGTCGATTAAATTTTTATTCGATCAGGTAATAAGGAAGAACAGATGGTAGAAATAATCTAGCGAGAAAGAAAAGATAAAATATAAGAGTTGTAATAAGGAGTAGGTATGTAAAACAAGAATTACAATAGACAACACAGAAATCGAAAAGGCAGAGAGTATAATTTATTTAGGACAACTAATATATATCTCTAAAAAATAAAACAAAAAAAAAAAAGAAGTAGAGCGTAGAATCGCACTCACTTGGAAAAAATACTGATCGCCGAAACATATTTTTAAGGGACCTTACAGAAATGAACTAAAAAGGGAAATTCTAAACGCGTGCGTCCTGCCTACCTTAACATATGGAGGTCAGACATGGACAATAACAAATAATATCATGAATAAAATTGAGATATGTCAAAACGCATTGGAGAGATCTACGATTGGAGTTAAATTAAGAGACAAAATAAACTCAAAAAAAATCAAAAACAAATTAAAAGTTAAAGACAATTTTACATGGGCAATAAGAAGGAAAATATGGGACTGGGCAGGACATATCGCAAGAATGAATTCCACAAGATGGACTAAAAAAATAACAGATTGGACAATATATATATATGCGCGAAGAGAAAAAGAGGAAGACCGGAAAACAGGTGGGAAAATAGTTTCGCTAAAATGTTAAAGCACAAGCAATACCATCAGATGGCTTATGACAGATTAGAGTGGGCTCGGTTGAGGGAGGCCTTTGCTCGTTTTCAGGGCTAAATTAAATTATACAATAGTTTATTTACTTCAGTGTATATTGTGTAACGTTGTATCACTAAGGCTAATAATAATGTCTCAATCAGTAACCTTTTAAAAAAATAATTCTGAGACATTCAAGAAAGTATATTTGAACATCTAATAATGTCTTGAAAGTTTGAAAAATAACATGTTTTTGCCTAACATTGGGTGCATCCAAGTAAGTTCGAAAGAATTAATGAAATGATCAGTATTCATTAACAATACAGTTCATAACTTCTACGAGAAAATCATTTTTTCATTTGAAACGTTATGGTATTACACGCATCTTTAGTAAAAGTTTTACTTTCTTTATTACTTTCAGTTTCATTGATTATCTAGAATTCGTTCACATTTAAATTCTAGGGGAAAAACGTTTTTCGGTAGTTTAAAATAGCACAGTGAAATGTAAACAGTTGTGTTCCTTCGAAAATTAGTAAAAACGATAAGGAAAAACAATAAGTGGAACGCATGTCTATGAGTCGTGGAATGTTGTCAAAGTTTTAACTTTTAATATATATACCTATATAGACAAAGTATTGACCTTACAGTAACATTACTATACGCAATCATAACAGGCTTATTTTACGAGGAGTCATTTTAAGTTACGATCAGAAAACTTCAAATTTGTTCGTTTCTTCCATATATTCTAGGTTGATTATAGAGGCTCACATTCAATGAGTTCTCACGCTGTAATTGGTTACTGCAATCATATGATCGTATTTACGATACTATCGATATTCAGGGCGTGATAAGGTTACAGTAAGTTTATATTCTGTGTTTGCAATCAGATAATGTTTGTACAAGTGCATTTGCTGCAATAGTTTTTTTTTTTTTTTTTTTTTTTTGAAAAATATGTATTTATAATTTTTTACATACAAAAATTTTCGTCAAGCTAAAACACTTGTCAACGAATTATCCTATTTGACATTTTACCATCTTAAATTAACTTATACATATACATAATCGTGTAATATTTACTTAATCTATCTATTTTACTTTACAATAATTACTAATCTATTTCTATTTTCTATATTCAAAGTTTTTTTTTTCCTAGTTTTTTTTATTGCGCTTTGTCTTTTTATTTTATGTTTATTATTTTTTTTATATTTTCTTCTTCCTGAAGCCATTCCTTTATTTTTCTTTCCCATATTTTTTCATTCTCTACTATTTCTTTGGGTATTTTATTCAACATCTGAGTTATAATATATTTATCCGTTTGCTCCCCCATCTTTGTTCTTGCTAACGGCAATTGGTACGAAAGTTTTTCTCTCAACTCGTATTCTGTGTTTATTCTTTCCTCCAATTCAATTTTCTTTTCTGCTGATATGTACTCCCATATCTTCCGTAATAAGTACATTCCTCTTATGCTCATTACGTCTTCTTTTTTAATTATTTCACTTTCACTTTCACCCCTTAAGGATTTCCTATTAATTTCAAGCATTTAATTTGCAGTTTATTTATTTTCCCCAAGTATGCTTTTCTCGCCATTTCCCCATGCCTGAATTCCACATCTGATCCTCGACTCTACTAGCGCATAATAAACTACTTTTAATGTTTCATTTGTTGCATATTTCTTTAATGTATATAAAGCTGGTAAAACTGCTCTTATTTTCTTTGCAATGTATTCCATATGTATGTCCCATCTTAAGTGTTGATCCATCATTACTGTCCAAAAATGTTTATACTGCGTTACTATGTCTAACTTTTGACAGTTTTTCATTTCGCATTCGCGTCTTTCCCCCATTGAATGTACACATTCATTTGAGTGCATTATTATATTTGGACAATACAAATCAGAGCTGTCTCTGTTTTTCCGCAGTACCATTGCTTTAGTCTTTTTTACATTTATTCTTAGACTTTTATCGTGAGTTAAAAAACAAGACATTTATTCGTACTTATTTTTTTAAAAAAAAAGGTTATTTCAAAATTCAAAACCATTTTGGATTTCTTATTATTAAATCGTATACCCTTTTCTCTAAAATTTGCAACTGGAAGGATGGAATCCTCGAGCCGTTTAAGTTGAGCGCCCCTTCTTTTTTTTTGCCTTTTAGGTTTAGTAAAGAAAAAAAATATAAAAATAATGCCATAGTTTTGATGCAGTCTGCCCGAGCACATTCACGACGTTAACAGAAGTATTAGAACAAAAATCGTATAACACTTTGAAGAAGTACATTCAGTATGGCGGACTGTTGGGTGGTCTTTAAGTAGCCGAAGCATTTCTCTTCCTGAATTTTCTATTATTAGTCATTTTTAATATCTAGTCGTGGCGTAGTTTGCTGGCCAAATGAACTGTTCTGTTCGGGCCAAAAAGAAAAAAAAAAAAGCAGCTCTCACCGCGATAACCTCAGTAGTTAAACCGCTGACTGATACATTTTCAAATGAACTGTTAGAATAAGTCTCTACATAAGAAGAATTTCTGCGCGAACATTAAACAGGAAAAATAAAAAAGTAAATAAAAACATACGTAATGAACGTATAACCTCCATCGTTTTAAAGTCGGTAAAAATTATTCCAGTACTAATAAGATAGTCAAAAATAACCAAAATCTAATAGTATGTAAAAATCCCTATTTGCTTCTTTCACCTCGCGCCTTACCGACGTCAGCTAACAACTGAACATCAGAAAGAATTTGTCCTATAGAAAAATAATTATACGAAGCTATTTGCACATTTTGAAAAATACTCATAGTATGCAGGATGTGCTATAAATACTTAATGTTCTGATAGTTTAATAATTAACGTTGCTGCGAGGTGCAATCGGAAACAAGTACGGAACGGAAACTCCTTGGAGATTTGTAAAAGAAGCAAGCAAACAGTGAAGCTTCCTAGTCAATTCTTCAAAAAAGATAAACTACTAGCAGAATCGTACTTACCGGCCACACTATTATAAAGATAGAATCCTTCGGTAAACATCCACATAAACATCACCGTCTTGGCGTATTCCATTAAAGAGTAGCTGATCTTACATAAAATCGGCTAAATAATTTAAAAAAAAAAAACAAAACTTAATTGCAAATACTAAAAACTTACAAGTTTTTCACAAATTTTTTTTCAACACAAACTAAACCAAATAAATATGTATGACATATTACACGTAATATATGTATACACTGTTACAAAATATTCGCGAATACTTAGGTTTTTTTCTTTTTTTTCTTTTTGACTTTATAGTTTATTTGAGATTATTTTCACTCGTAAAAAGACCCGATATGCGCCAATGTTGTTTTAATGTTCCTAAAAATAGTGACTCGATCACAGAATTATTCGTTGTTTACAACTAATATCACCTATTATATAAATGTTTTGTTACTAAATACTTCGAATGAATGAATTTTTGTTAACGTGCAATGTCTATTGTAAAATTTTCACGTACAAATAAGGCGACATGTTACAAACAATTTTTGTTTTAGAAATTCCCGTAGGTTCGTCGAATAAAAGATGCTTTAGTAGAAAATGTATTTTTTATCAATAATTCCCATCGTATGTTTAATTATTTAATTTAACAAAGATAGTTTATAATATATTTATGTATATTACCGATAATACATATATAATTATTAGCCATTTCATATGATATAAAACTTGAAAACGATTTTTCTAAAAGAATTTTAGAAGAAAAAAGATCGGGGGTCAAGGAGGCTCTAGGCCTTTATGTGTAAACCTAAAAAAAGCAATACTACTTTTACATTATGTTATTATTACAAATGAAATAATTAATTTATTATGAAATACAATTTTATAAATATTTCTTACATGTTCAATTTATTTTAGTACTTTTATAATTTGTTAAAACGGAAGAGAAATCACTTGCCGAAGGCGTTCCTTGTAGTAAATAGCGTTAAGCCATTTGCTGCGTTAACAACAGCGAACTATCAGCAACTCGCTCGTGACATGTGCCCAAGTAGGATTGATGTGTATTGATCTAGAGAGCGAGCAAACGAGTATCCGGCTACTTAAAAACGGGCCTTTTCAGCTAAAGGAGTCGTCCCCACCCTACCAGAAAACATCCGGAAGGCAACGGGAAATAACCGCAATAAAATTTTCAGGGACAACTATTAATATGAATATTCCAGATACGGTAAATGTTACTGGTTCAGGCAGTCTCATTTACTCAGAAAAACATTCCAGCAAAATTGTGACGGATGCCCATAAATCGGGTCATATGAGTTGTTGCACGCTATCTCTTGTCCCAAGAGCTGCGACAACGACGACAACAAAGATCGATTCTTTACTGAATATATTAAGGATAAAGATCACCAAGAAAGTGTACTTGCAGAAAAGTTAGTGTCGCCTTGTTTACATATAGAACAGTGCTAGCGGAGCCAAGAGTTCTTCTGAATTCATTTCTTTATGCAAAACTACAAGAAGTCCATCGAACCATGATGGTCTTCGAAAGAAACTCGAAAAGGTAGACTATTATGTGCATAGTCGCCTACGTCTAAGGTATACGCGCTGTTCCATAATTACTCGTTGGAAAGTGATGATCGCCCAACTTCTCATCTTTTTTATTGCGCTCCGATCTTCCGAGCATGTTTTTTTTTTTTTCGGTGTCCTAAATTCCTGCTTCTTGAGCAAAATTCGGGTTTTCTGATCTACCCTTTATCGAATTGAGGGCAGATACCAATTATGCTAATTTTGTAAAGAATAATGTTTCAAAATTTTTCCCATAATCAAAACGGTTTTACGATTTTTGTTCGATAAACCTGTTGCAGTTAAATTTTAATCGTGTTTTAAGTACAGCCCGCTTATTTTTTTCTTTTGTTTTCCACTGGATGAAAGATTTAGTGTGTCGAGTTTTTATTTTTGTTAAGATTTACACATATTTTTCACGCGTTTTATTTTTTAATTGTAATTTTTTATATTATGAATTTGAATTTTTTGACTGCTTAAAATCTACTATATAGAGGTGTATATTGTATGTATTTTATTTTTTCTAATTTTCAGTTTTAAATGCTCATTATTGTCACTTTAAAATCTGCTTATTATTTTCAAGTAGTTCATAATAAGTGCTTTATGTAAAATTGTTTATTGCAATTAACAGCATATGAATTTTATAGTTATTAATATATTGCCGCTTTATTAATTACTTCTCATTAATCAGATCGTGCCAAACTAAAACCAACCCTTCACTCGTCTAATTAAAAGTCCCCAAGTTAGTGAGCGAAAAATATATAACGTATTTGCAAGTTATATATTTTTTGGATCAACCTAGCAGAGTGGCATCTCGCGCACATACCAATGAGGATGGATATGCGGAAAAAATTGAAAAATTCGAACAAATACTTATACCATCAAAATAATACATAATAAAGTATCTTCTTCACGTACATTCTCTATTCTGATTTCTTCAGAGAATTAGCTGCTCTACTAATCCAAGAAATCGACATTGGACACTGGTTAAGTCATGCAGCCGTTGCTTTGACTCGACGCTATATTCTATATCGTTTATTCCCAGCTGAATTACGACTTATTTGCAAATATATGACGACGATTTCCCGGCGGCTTTAAATTTCGTCGAACCTATCAAATTTAGTTTTGTTCGGAAATTTCCTGTTAGACGGAATAAGTTCAAATGTAGTAGATTTTTTTTTTTTTTTTTTTTTCATGTCAATATTTCGTACTATTTCGCTTCATAATTCGTGATAATATTACCGTTAAATAATAAATAAAACAACTGCCATCATTATCTGAAATATATTATTTAATTATAGGAAACTAAATCAAAACGTTTCATAGCCAGATCTAATTATTTTTCATAATATTAGAACAACTAAATCTCTTTCCTTTTTTTTTTTTTTTTTTTAAGATGGATATACATATAGGCTCTTGCTACGAAGCATGTTGACACAGTTTTTTATAATAAAATATTTCTGATTATTTAATTATTCCATTCGTTACGAAACGCATACGGAAACGAATGATCGTAATTAATTATTTCAATACAACTATTTCTTAACCGTAGTGTAATTTTCGATATTAACACTTCTTTAAACTGAATAAACATGTGACAAACAGCCAAACGCTATGGGAAAAAAAAAACAACATACACCCCCATTTCCCTTCTAAGTAACCCGAGTTTGTTTTTGGTATTTGGTTGATAATACGGAGGCGAAAGGCGAAAATTGCCGGTAAAGAAAGATTAGTTCAAGCAATTTTTACAGTTCAAACAAAAGATTTGTGACCGAAGTACATACGCACACGTCCAAGTACGCCCAATCGAACGATATTTATTTTTAACCGCGAAATGCCCACATCGAAACTGTCTTTTTCAGCTCATCTTTCCCACGCGTCATTAGAACGATATTGTTTCTTTCTGTAAAAATTTCAAGATATGAAATCTTTTATAAATAAACTTTGCAACTTCATGATGTACGCACCAGTTACGAAAACATTATACTTGCATATCGAAAGGAAGAAAAATATTTTTGCGGGAAAGTTAAGTATTTCTTCTATTTTTGCTGCCTACTTTTGAGACAAATAAGTCTAAGAGAACAGTGAAATTTTTGAAAGTGTCAATGTGATTCTACTCGAACAAAATGATTATCTAACCAACTAGAGCAGCGTTCGCGTAACGTTAACAGGTAATTTATTTGACGTGCGTTTTACCGAAAATATTAATAAGTTTAGAATGCAGTCTACAACATAATACATTCCAGTGGTTGGGTCAAAGCCGAGGATGACCCCTCCCCAAATGCAGCAGTCTGTAAATGGATTATTTTTTAATATTATAGTTGTTTTATTTTATTCTATTTCTCTTTTTTTTTTTTTGGATTGTAAATAAAAATACTTCCGTTCGCTTTTCATTTTTTTTTTATAAAGTTTTTTGCAGAGAATAACGCCATAACAGCTAATTACGCCAACCCTCAATATTTCACTTAAAATTAGGTAAATTTTGCTATATGACCGTTCTTCCTACATGTTTTGCGTCATCGGTACTAACAAGGAGAGGTGGTCGCGATCTGCGGGTCACCGATTTTGATGAAATTTTGCAGATCGATAGAAGACTATGATTATATAAACTGTGTAAAATATTATAGAATGCAACTTTTTGATTTACGCGAGAAATTTAAATTTTTTAGAAGCCGCATTTAGCGGATAATACATATAGCCGTTTTCAGACAAAAATATGCAGTAAATTCCAGATTATGTTCATATTTATTTTATGCAAATGGTTCGGAAGACTGATTATTCCAAAATGAAGTATATTAAACAAAAAATTTATTAAAAATGATAAAATAATTTAATAAAAATTTAAACACATCATTTATTACATTTATATACTATAAAAACACAGGTCATGACGTATTTGTTTCATGGTGTACTATTTGTACAAATTTGGGAATAAGGTTCCGAGTTCAAATCTCTACGTTGTCACGTAAAATTTTTGATCTTGTATTTTAAATTACTAATTTTTATCTAATTATTTCAATTCTTTATACATAACTACATAAATATAAGATAAATATGTTTTTACACAACGAATTCATTATATATATATATATATATATATATATATATATATATATATATATATATATATATATATATAATATATGTATGTGTGTGGAGAGGGATGTATATATATATGTATATGTATATAAATATAAATAAAAAAATATGTATATAAACAAATATACTCATCTACATATAAAATAAGAGTGTTAATGAATATTAATTATAGTTAAAATGCTGCAAATTTAATTTTTATTTACATAATTTAGGGTGATATAGATCATAAAAACAAATAAAACAGCAATTCCTGCGACATTTGCTATAGCATATAAATGAATTATTACCACAAGAGCAAAGTTCTTTTAATTTTTCATTTGAAAAACGAAATTTCATTTACATTTAAAGCTAGTTCACGTTTTCTGAAAGTTTGGAGAAAAGCCATGCATAAAAACAGTCGTTAAATAATTTAAGTGCTTAAAAATTATTATTATTATATTTATATAGTTATGTATAAAGAATTTAAATAATTAGATAATAATAATTAGTAAAAATACAAGATCAAAAATGATAATTGCAGGGGGATTATCGAACCCGGACCTTATTTCCAAATTTGTACAAATAGTGTACAAATGGACCGCACTTTTACCACTACCCCATGAAACAAGCAAGTTATGATCAGTGTTTTTATAGTATATAAATGTAATAAATGATGTGTTTAAATTTTTATTAAAATTATTTTATCATTTTTAATAAATTTTTTGTTTAATATACTTCATTTTGGAATAATCAGTCTTCCGAACCATTTGCATAAAATAAATATGATAATAATCTGGAATTTACTGCATATTTTTGTCTGAAAACGGCTATATGTATTATCTGCTAAATGCGGCTTCTAAAAAATTTAAATTTCACGCGTAAATCAAAAAGTTGCATTCTAATATTTCACATAGTTTATATAATCATAGTCTTCTATCGATCTGCAAAATTTCATCAAAATCGGTGACACGCAGATCGCGACCTCTCCTTATAAGACCTATTCAAACATAGGCTTGTTCATTATGTATTATTTCTTCCTGTAAACGTTTGTTTCACTGATATTATAAGTTATGTATTTTTAAACCTTAAATTACGTTACAAAGTTATAGTTTTAAATATTACTCGGACACAAAGTACCTTTTAATTCGTTAAAACATACAACATTTATTTATATTAAATTATTACTTAAAATAAAAGTTACAGACATTATTATTCACAAAAAATATATATAAAAATCCGTCCTACCGGTTTCGTCTACTTGACATATTCATGGGTCCATGAATATGTCAAGTAGACGAAACCGGTAGGACGGATTTTTATATATATTTTTTGTGAATAATAATGTCTGTAACTTTTATTTTAAGTAATAATTTAATATAAATAAATGTTGTATGTTTTAACGAATTAAAAGGTACTTTGTGTCCGAGTAATATTTAAAACTATAACTTTGTAACGTAATTTAAGGTTTAAAAATACATAACTTATAATAGGCTTGTTCATTTAAAAATTTACCGACACCTATTGTAATCATTTAAACGGAAATGACGTAACGAAAAATTTCGCGATCTAATTTTACTTCGTTTCTGTGTCGACGATGATATCGTCAGCTGACAGCGTGGCAATGAAAAAATTTTAAACTGCCAATTTTTAAAGAGGATTTAATGTCGATTTTAAATTTTATTTCATGTAAGTACCCAAAAAATGATTTTTTTATTTTTTTGTAAAAAGTCAAATGCAGGTAATAACGCCACTTTTTAAATCCAGTGCTGTGTCGATACTTTTTCGTAAATATTTTGCGACTTCAAGACTGCAAATTACAAGCGTTGCGGGGAAATGGACGGAAGATGATCTTAAAAAAGCGCTTAAAAGTGTAAAGGATAACGTAACGTCTGTAAATAAGGGACAAGTACGGATTTTAAAATTCTGCGGCGAACTTCGCGGGACTACATTGCTGCAAATAAAACTAGTAAAGAAAAACTTTTAAATCTGTCCTAAGTGAAGCTGAAGAAAATAAATTATGCGAAATTGACCGAAATAGGATATCCGTTGACATCAAAAACTTTACGAATTACTGTTCATATCGGTAGTACTGCAAAGGAAACAGCATTCTAAATCCATTTCGATAATCGGAAGAAGCAGCGGGTCGATATTGGTTTAAAAATTTTATGCGCAGGTGTCAAAATCAAATTTCTTTACGAAAAAGTCAAAATTTTAATCCTGCTAAAGTACAAATTAACAAATTTGTTTAGAACAGAATAATTTTTATTTTGCATCATCGAAACGTATTCTAGGGGAAGATTAGTCTGCCAAATGGTATTTAAGGCCAGGCCAAGAAAAAAAAAGAAAAAGAAAAGAAATAAGTTTCGCTTATGCGACGTATATAGTATACGTCAAAACATGCAATAAATTGATATTAGTACTTTCTTGAATCGTTTCTGAGGAGAAGGGATGAAGGGATAGGGGGTTGGAGTTTCTTTTAAGTAAGTAATAGGTCACCCTAAAGTGTGATAGAACCTGCTTTTTTTTTTAAACCTCTTCCCCTTCTTGAAAAAAAATTACAAATCTTAAGGTAGCGTTATTATTACCTGCACCTACCTTACAGTATTATTACGATCGTATTTATAAATTTAAGTGCTCGCTGTAATTAATGAAATTATTACGCCAGTTAGATCTAGTGTAAACCGATGAGAGATTTGGTCTATGGCATATCGTAAAATTTAAGACTGCCCGAACAAAGCCCGGTTTATTCAACAACAGTTAGTTGGGGCAACGCTTGATAACTAACGAAAGACACCGTTGCAGAAGGTGCTGTACGGTTGCTGAGACCCAGTGCTCTCGCTGAAAGTGGAGGAAAACCACCTCCGAAGACGCAGTCGTGAGATTGTGTTGCGTGTAGTTTTTTGTAGAAGCCGTATAATGTTGTTTTTTTAATTTAGCTGGTCAGCGGCATCCAAAAAGAAAACAAAAAAACACCATTTTAATTCTTCTTTATAAAAAACACTTTTCTAGCAGAGAAATGGCACTCGGTAAGTAAGTAGCAAAATGCATTGTACGAAAGAATTATTAACGAAGTTCGTGGAGAGTTTTAAACTAACAACGCTGACTAATGCTGTCAGGGCCGAGGCGCGAGAAAAAAAGAAATCCGAAGGAAATTAAAATTTTGATCAAAAGATAATAAATACCGCCGCTGAAAAGTAAACGCTTTTTACATGCGGGAACCTGACAAAAATAAAAAAATTAAACGAAATCAGTATAAGACCCGTTTCAGAAATACTTTTTTTTTTTTTTTTTTTTTTTTTTTTTATAACCCCCCTTTGAACATGTTAACAAAGGATCTTCGCCCAGAAACGAAACGAAGGAGAAGGATCAGTTAGATGTAGAGTCGGTATCAAATATTGATAAGATAAAGGAACTGAGGATAGGGACAACTGAGATCGACGGAAACGATAAGATATACGAGGCACAATAAGGAGTAGGGAGTTTGGGTGACAGCAGATTGCTGCAGAAATACTAAGAGTGGTGTAACGTAATGTACATGTATGTTCAGAATTAATATGAAGGTAGTCTTAATTGGCGCTTCTTTTGTGGCAGGCGTATGAGTAGGAGAACATAATTAAAACACTGTACAGTAACGTAGACATACACAACACACTATAGGCAATCAGCTAGATTCGGATAATGTGAAGAAATTACTAGAAACATACTTGGGATTTTCTGTCGCTCAATCTGTCAAGAGACCGGTGTAAAATCGTAATGGAGATAAACTGGTAAATTAGTCCATCTTTAACTCTTTGAGAGGGGCAAAGCTTTCCAGACTTTTGATACTCCCAGCGAGCAAAAAAAAAAAAAAAATCAATTTTTTTTCTGTTACAATACAACTTTTTTACACAAAACAGAACGATTGCCGCTGACAATTTGACGCTATCTATAGTATATAATGGACCTAATTCAGACGGTTTTATACATTGACCACCACGCAGTAGCAAACACAAAAGAAGAAAGAAGGTGGTCAATACAGATAACCACCGCGCGTTTCGTACTTACCATCCAGGATGGTTAGTAAATTAACCACTGCCCTTCGAAGAGTTAACGCACGCTGCTGCATTACCATGTTCTTTCTGAAACAGGTGTGTTGGCGAAGAAGTTGCTATGACGTAAGCAACCATTATGCAAACCGATGCTGTGAACTATTGCTCAGACGTAACGCAAAATACCGGTGTTACAAATCTTTGCCGCAATAAAACCGATTACAGTGTTCTACTGGGAAAGATTTAATTTCAAAAATGTCGGATTGAATTAGTTTCAAACGGAATTTGACCTTCACATAGTCCAAACTAAATTTGAGCCGACTAGCTATATGATAAATTAATTTTAAAGTTTTTCTAAAAGTGTCGGAGCGGACACTATGTAGTATCCACGTTCCGGACCTTATCGAAGTGGCCCCAAACTAGGACGCTTTATGCGGGGAAATACGATGCAAAAGTGTTCAGTGAAGACACACTACTGACGCAACAAGAGAGAAATGGTAGGCTAAGCAAAATGCAGGACTTAGTTAATTAAACTTGCATAATTTCGGTTACTAAATTGCAAAGATCGCAAGAAACCAGAGTCATCTCTAAAATCAACTCGATAAGGTAAACTCCAGAAACGATACGAAAAACTACATAGAGAAATAAATAAGAAATGTAGAGGAACAAAAGTCTTTTGGTAAGAAGAACGATGTCAAACTATTGAGCATTTACAGGATAAAGTCAGACTTATGCGTCGTGAAATTAAACGGTTTTATTGAAACAGCAAAGAAAGAAACGGTCACGAAGAATGCATTATAGAAGAACAAGGGGAGCTGGTCTCGAACAAAGAAGAAGTGGAGAAAGCTTGGATGAAGTATGTTAACAAACTATACAATGATAATACACGACCGCACACAGCCCCTAAAGTTGTTCCCGAGAATAAAGTTCATTGCGATGTCTACAATTAGGGAATGCTGTACGGAAAACGAAAAAAAGCGAATCGGTTGGCACAAACAGAATTCAGACGGAATTAATAAAGAGGTTGCCACATGGGGGGAGGGTTACAAATCGTCTACAACAGAAGAAACTTGCAAGGTACAACGAGCTGTGAAGCAGGCTCTCTAGATTCCACTTCTATGCTGAAGAGATGATAAAACACCGTACTTTAGTAAGCACAGGCGTCAAAATTAAAGAAAATTGGCAGTATGTCAGCTACGCAGACGACGAAGTGCTAATTGCCGAAACGCCGCAACAGTTACAAAGGTAAACCCGGTTAAAAGTTATGCGCGGTCAATAATGCGCTATTCGTCCGGAGGTGTAGCTAATGGCAAAAGCAGTACAAATCGAAATAAATTCCATTCGAAATCTATCGTCGTTTACACTACATTAAATATAGGTGCAGAAAATAGTCAACGATGAAGTGTGTACTTCAGCATACTGGGCTCCGAGAAAAAATTCTTCGGTTGAAGGACGTTGGAAAGAAAAAAAGATCTTTCTACAAAAGAAAAATGGAACATGGCGAGCTGCTTCAAATTTTCATCCGGAGTAGCTGGGGAAGGCGCAAAGATGCGACGCAAACTGACGATGATGAATATTTAATTATTTAGCGTTAATCTGATTTAAAGTAATCTCAATGACTATAACGATGTAGCAGCGTATTGTCAATGACGGCGACCGACAATACAGAAGCCAATAAACGATGACGATGAATATCGGTTTTAATTTTGTTCTATTCGGTTCGGTTTTTTTTGTTCGGCTGCTGTCGACTGAAGTACATCAGAGGAGAGCTCTAGTTGAAACCGATATTTTCGCGGCTCCATGCAGTGCCCCTGTGTAGGCGTCTTCCATTCATGGCCATGTAATTGTTCATTTACACCTACAGCTTCTTTCGGCTTTTATGCAGTGGCGAAATAAAAGACCCGATTTGGTAGTTGTTAATTAAGAAAACGATTTTCGTTCATTTCGAGCTAGAATAATTTAAATCCATCTCGTTATACAAGTTGTTCTTATTCTACGCCACATCATCTGTTTAATAGATTTTTCTAATTTTTTTTTAAATTTTTGTCTTTCCCGCCGAGGGGCTTCCAATTATAATTACGTTTTTAATACCTTTTTTAGCCGACAGGTAATTTGTTAAAGTGTTTTGTTTACACGCTGTTGCCATTAAAGTTATGCGCGTTTAATAAAAAAAAAAAAAGAAGAAATATACCTATTATGAAAAACCATTTTCCAATTTAATTAAAAGAATATTAAATGAATATCGTGTAAATGTCATAAAGTACAATATAGGACAGCTATAACGGCCTGACAATATTTTCCAAACATTACAGATTGATTAAATAATAAAAAGTTTGTGCCGAATTTCTTTAATACAGTCATGGAATTTTTTAAGTACATTTGTAAAAGTTTAAAAATACGGGCACTGAAAACTGTTTTCAGGGAGTGCGTCGGATTCATACAGAGCAAGTGTACCTACGTAGGAACCAGTGCATGAAAAGATTTTGCCGTGAAATAGTACAGATTCGTCTCGATTCAAAAAAGTGTGCTTGATACTCGGAAAAATGTTTGCATAAAGACCAACATATCCCTCTTGCCGTCCGTAAACCTGTAATTTCGAACTGTGAGGAAGGTTTATCGCGAGGTCAAATATCGAAGTTACTAAATATTCGGCGAACCGCCGTATTCGCGATTTTACGGCGCTTCAAACAGGAAAATCGCATCCATTCATTTGCACGCTAAAAGGAAACCGAGAAAATTAACTGATACTGATGAATGCTGGATCAGGTGACAAATCGCAAAAACCCCGCAGGTAAGAGCACCACAATTAAATCGTGAACTAGCCCAAAGAGCAGATGTGACGATTTCGGCCGCAACTGTACGCCGAGCGGTGAAAAGGATGGGCTACTTTTCGCGAACGGCTCGTAGAATACCCTACATTAGTGCAGTGAACAAACAAAAGCGTCTCAAGTTCGCAAAAAAGTATCAGTTCGAACCGGAAACATTTTGGCGTGATTCCCTTTTTATGGATGAATCGAAGTATATAACCTGTTTGGCAATGACGGGAAAGTCACAGAGTATGGCATAAATCCAATTCAGCACTGGAAAGTAAAAACTTAACTGTCTTAATAAAACACGGTAGCGGCGATATTAAAGTATGGGGTTGTTTTACCGCGAGTGGCATAGGTGCATTGGAGTTTATCATAGGGAATATGGATGCTGCTGTGTACAGAAAGATCCTAAAAAAAGAATCTACGCTCCAATGTGGAGAAATTGGAAATCCTAACTTCCTTTCGCTTGTACCAAGATAACGACCCAAAGCATACGGCTTATCGTGAGTGGCTCTTATAAAACTGCCCGAAGGTCCTTGAAACGCCACCACGGTCCCCAGGTTTTAATCCAACCGAGCTCCTGTAGGACTATTTAAACCGCATAGTTCGTGAGAGGCCAGTCTCGAACAAGCATGAATTGAAAGATTGTATACAAGATCATTGGGCAAAGATTCCGGTACCTAAAGAAGTTGGTTTTTTCCATGCCGCGAAGGTTTGGAGGCCAAAGGTGGTCATAGGAAATATTAAATTCCCACTTGCTGCCCTGGAAGGAAAAATTTTTCCATGATTTGGAATGTGTTCAACGATTAATGTAACGCGTGATTTCGCTATTTTTGTTTTCTTCGTAACCGACGCTGTGTTTAATTTTTATTTTCCTACTTTTTTGTTTCTGTACATGTGTAAGAGATTGTCCGTTTTGTTATTTGTCTAAAAAGATTCAGAATATACCTTTTTTGTTTTCATTTTTTTTGTGTATTTTTGTTCCGATCCCGACTGTTCAAAGATTAATGTCACTCACTGTATAATTTTAAATTGACAACCGTGTAAACATTTTCGGTAAAACCTACGTCAGACGTATCACGAGTTAACGTTTCGAACAAGCACTATGGACATCTTCAGAACAACAATGAAACGAAAGATGGTTGAAACAGGTGTATGTGTATTAAAGAATTTTTTGATCAGGTAGCTATGCGCCTTCTGATTGGTCAACGCTGTTCTTCCTAAATGTTAACTACCTTACTAGCGGTCTCCATGTCTCATTTAATGTGTATCCGTCATCGCGGTTAAAATTTTTATGTTTTTCAATGTGATCGTTTCTCTTATCAGTCTAAACTTATCCATTTTCGCTACAAAATAACTGTATTCTTGAAATTAAAATTACAAAGCAATTCAAATTTAAAAATTGCTGAATAGGAGGCTAGAACAGCGTCAATCAATTGGAAGCGAGCACCTCTACCTGTATTCATGTAGTTTTTTTTTTTTGGTTTTTTTACGCGAACGTTAACTAAGGACATTAACCCGGCGTAAGTATTATTTTTTTTAGAAGTTTCCAATGTGCGGCAGCGGGATTTGAACCTGGTTTTACCCTAAAAGTAATCAACTAGGCCACGGTAGGTACATGAAGGTTTTTTTTCTACTAATTTTCATAAAATTTTCTCAGCGTTTTTTACAGATAACATTTCAGTACTTTATTTCTCGTTTTATGATATCGCTATCAATGCAGCTCTCAATAACTCGTTTTTCTTCAGTTCGCCTATCTCTTTCATTGTCTGAGAATCTTCATGTATTATTTTCACTCTTCGTTCGTATATATAACCCCGTTTTAATTAACCTATCTTTAAAAAATTCTTCCTTTTTTCTTAAGTCGGTCGCTTTCGTTGTGTGTTGGTATATTCGTCGATGGTCGTTGGTCTTTCCCTGAAGATATAAATTACTTTTCCGGTCATTCAAAAATACAATCTACCGAAAGTTCCGCCATCAACCAAACGGGAGAGAGACAATTCTCGTTGGTGCTTCTTTGTCTTTATTCGTTTAACCGTACCCACCAATCACTGAGGATTATGCCTGAAAATTCCTCATTGAATTCAATATTAAAGGTACATGTAAAAAATAACTTTTTATTCAAGAAATTTATAAATTTAAAATTAAACTAGCGGCACGTTTCGGGAACACAGTCCCATAATCATGGTATTTTATACAATTTTGTAAAATACCATAATTATGGGACTGTGCTGCCGAAACGTGCCGCTAGTTTAATTTTAAATTTATAAATTTCTTGAATAAAAAGTTGTTTTTTACATGTACCTTTAATATTGAATTTTTCGAAAAAAGGAAGAAAAATGTTTAATCCTATAACAATAACTTCATTGAATTCCCATGTCCATACTAAGCTGACGTAATATATTTGATTTTTAGCATTTCAATTTGCACTTAGTCACGTATAGAGCAGTTTGCGTTTATGATTTTTAAACCGAGTATCAAATACTATGGATTGCACGAAAAATGACCATTCTTTTCTCTCTTATGTCTGAAACCTACCCAATCAATTTAGCATCTCTTCGATATCCTACTTTGCTGTCTCGTATCCCCAAACGCATGCATAAAATGCCCGCGCTTCGTACATTCTACGGTTCCCTCTACTTGAATTCTTCAATGTTTTTTTCGTTATAGCTTGATGTTTCTTCGATGTGCTTACTTATTTCTCTATTACATAAAAGAATTTTGAAAATTTTCGGATAACAGTCTTAGTTTAAAATAATGTGGTTGGTTAAAAGCCAAAAATAATTGGTTGAATTTTTATTTTTATTATTTACAATTAACTTTGTTCTAATGTTCGATTTTTTGCTGTTAAATTCTCAGTTTCAATTTATTTATGGCTTCAAATTTACTTCCGCATTATATACCATGAATTCGAAGCAAAATTTTCCTGTTTTATTTTAACTCTCCTGTAATTGCGACATAATTTTCTCTATTATGTGAACAGCGGTCAAAGATGCGGGAGACGGTTGAACAAGAAAAACCCTCTAGTACTGTAATGGAGGTATTTTTATTGAAATTACTCTATCCGATATCTTTCCGGTACACCGTTGATGCATATTTTCTTGTTCGTACGTGCTTCTGGTATGCTGCTCATATTTTTTATCGTCGTATTCGTCGTTTCTTTCTATTCAATCATATCTAGACTATCTGGTTTCACCTAAGTCTAGAATTTCAGTATTTATTTTGCAAAGATTTCTAGACTTTTGTTTGCAATTTTCCCGGTTAGTTCTTCTATGTCAAATGGCTACTTTGCATCTATTTTCTTCGTTTCTTCGATGTTCTTCATTTATTTTCACTGATTTTTAGCAATCCTATTCAGAATTTAAACAACACAAACAAATGTCGCATGAACACTTAAGGCCGTCAATATTTTCCCTTCATTAAAATAAAAAAACTTAATAATAGTTCTGTAAGTTTTCCCAGTGCTGAAAACTAACAAGAATTACAGCTCTTGCGAATTCCTTAAATTATTTTTTATTTTTTTCAGTCCCGAACTAACCATCTACTTAAAAAAAGTTAAAAGTGATTATTTTATTAGGTAGATAATTGATGTCCTTCTATAACAAAAAAAAAAAAAAAAGTTTTATAATGATTTTTTACCTTTTGTTAGAAATTTAATCGTTGCTATATTTTTTTTTCATAGAATTTCTATCGATGCAAACTATACTTTTCTTCATTAAAACTATAGTTAATTACCTGATTCAAAATAGAATAATAGAATCCACTAATTGTAAGTTAAAAGAGATTATCCTGTTTTTGAAAGGAAAAAGCCAGTATGAAAATTATTTTCTTTCGTAGTAGCGAAAATGGCGATTGAAACAGCAAAAATATATAATTCCTAGGTTCAATAATATGTAGCTGCCTTCCTCTATCTCTTTTTCGAATTTTTGTCAGTTCCTCTGTTCGTTACATTCTTGACGACCATGGATTTATGATATTATATTTTCTTTGAATGTTCTATTCATTCGCAGGAGAGCTGTAGTCCAAATTTGTATAACCTTCTTATCCCTTTATTGCACACCTTACATATTTTCATTTCCCTTCTTAGATGTTACTTCTACTTTTAGCCTTTATTTCCGCATATACTTAAAAGACTAATTTCTCTCCTTCTTCTTTACGTGGTTATTTTCAATTCTTACCTGATGGCTCCAAAAAAAAAAGAAAGAAAATACGTAGCGGTGAAACATCTTATTAATATATGTCGCAGCAACCTACCTGTGTCAGCAGCGACGGCGACAAAACTTGGCTTTCGGATACATTTTTACTTTGACTAATCTATCGGAATTAGTAAGATCGGTTAAATTTTTATAAATTTTGCATTTTTTGTAGCTATTACATTTGGAAGTAGAAAAACGGTAGTTTTTCACTTTTCTTTTTTCCAATAACTTCGGGTAGGGCTGTTTATTTGTTTAATTTACAATTTTTACTATAACGTTCATTACAGACATCATCCAATTAAGTTTTTGGTTTCCTGTAATTCCATTTTACAATCATATTAAATTAATATTTTCCTAAACTACTAGTTTTAAACTTAATTATTTCATCCTTACTAATATTATAAATGCGAAAGTAACTCTGTCTGTCTGTCTATTACCTTTTCACGCATAAACCGCTGAACCGATTTAGATGAAATTTGGTATGGAAATAGTTTGAGGTCAAGGAAAGAACATAGAATAGTTTTTATTCTGGAAATAACCCCATACGGGGGTGAAAAGGGGGGGGTGAAAGTTTGTATGGAAGTATAACACATTACTGATTACTTTTATGTAATTATTTTTGTTTATTTACATTTATAGTAGTAAAATTTTCATTCAAAATATTTTTTTAAACAACGTTTTTCAGACGTTGCCCTGTCAGTGTATATTCATTTACTATTCGATATATCTATTTCAAATGAATGGCCTGTATATTACAACGAAACATCGATAAAGCTTTATCGTAAAATACGTAAAAATGAAAGATTACTAATATTTATATTTTTTAATTATTGTTATTTTTATTATAACAGATTTACGATAAATTATACAACTTTTTTTTATTATTAATTAACGCGAACGAACAATATATAACCTAACTAACTTTAAATATATCAAGTTAATACTAACATTTAGCGTAACGCAATTTCATAATCTGGAGCAAGCAACATATAGTTGACCATACGAAAAACCTGGATTTTCTAAGCGACTGCCCTTGAGCTTTGTTGATTGTTATCAGAAATGCAAGACATATATTACTACTATAAATGTAAATAAATAAATACTACCGTAAATGTAAATAAACGAAAATAATTACATAAAAGTAAATCGTCAAAAAATATATATATAGAAGAAACAGCCTACTTTAAATACTAATTCTCCATATACAAAGTAGAGGGGGTAAATGAGGTAACCAATATGCGTGTTGATTCTACAGAAACATTCGTTAAGCAACTTTTGGATATGGGCGAAAACAAACTTCTGGTAGATCCTGCAACACAGGAGATATCATTCCCACCGCGAACTTCTGTCAAATTCATTCATCAATTGAAGATCTTGAAAATAAGGGTTTTCCCAAATATCGACAACAACTTCAAGAATCACGATTGGCTTTGCGAGCGTGCCATCTTAGCTCGAAAGAATGATAACGTCTATCCAATCAATAAGATTCAATTGAAAATTTTTTGTGCGATTGCAGAGTAAAAATCTATTGATACATTTACAGAAGAGGATAAACTGTTAATTATCCAGTCGAATTTTGAAATGCCACCGCACAAACTGACATTGAAAATTGACTCCCTAATAATGCTCCTTCGAAATCTTAACACGCCAAAGTTGTGTCGTGGGACCAGAATTTATTTGAAAAAAATTATGCCGAATGTGATTTAAAAGACAATAATTAACGGAAAATATAAAGGACAAGATGTGCTGATGATTCCGCGCATTCCAATAATAGCCACTGATTTGCCTTTCACATTCAAAAAATTACAGTTTCCTGTGCGTCTTGCATTTCTGATAACAATCAACAAAGCTCAAGGGCAGTCGCTTAGAAAATCCAGATTTTTCGTATGGTCAACTATATGTTGCTTGCTCCAGATTATGAAATTGCGTTACGCTAAATGTTAGTATTAACTTGATATATTTAAAGTTAGTTAGGTTATATATTGTTCGTTCGCGTTAATTAATAATAAAAAAAAGTTGTATAATTTATCGTAAATCTGTTATAATAAAAATAACAATAATTAAATAATATAAATATTAGTAATCTTTCATTTTTACGTATTTTACGATAAAGCTTTATCGATTTTTCGTTGTAATATATAGGCCATCCATTTGAAATAAATATATCGAATAATAAATGAATATACACTGGCAGGACAACGTTTGAAAAACGTTGTTTAAAAAAATATTTTGAATGAAAATTTTACTACTATAAATGTAAATAAACAAAAATAATTACATAAAAGTAAATAATAAAGAAAAAAAAAAGAAGTAAATACCGTTTTATTATTATTATTATTTTTCAATACATAATAATAAAAAATAATAATAATAATAAAAAAAAACCCTATAGTTATGATATAATAATAAAACCTCTTTGATTTATATTTGTATTGACGTCGAAACAGCTTACTTGAAATAATAATTCTCCGCGGACAACGTCGCGGTTAAAAGCTAGCATTATTATATAATTGAATTTTTCTTACGATATATAATTTATTCCACGACTAAACAGATTTGTAACTAATTCTTTAGCGTAGAAGTTATTAAATACCTTATAGTAGTTTTTCATTGAGCAATCATTTTATGCAGAAATTTTCGAATATTACACGATTCGATTCTCTTTTGTGTAACTCTTGCTTATTAATAATTTTATTTTAATTTTACATTTTAAGATAATATGATTATCATCTTCCCATTTATATGGATAACCCCATACTCTCTAATTAACAGATTTCATATATATCTTTTTAATTTTTGATGATTTCATTTTTGAACTTTTCGCTTTGAAATAATGTGCAACCTTCTCTCGTAAAGGGAAAACTACAACTTTCGATTTTTAGTATACAAACACTAGGCTGTAACGCGATTGTTTAAATTCAACCCACATGTGCAACGGAAGCTAATTTTTGATTGTTAAAACATGCGTCTTTCAAGCTAAAGCTTAAAACATAAACGTATTTTAACGTTGCAAAAAAAGAATGAATTAAAAAAAAAAAGGAAAAGGACTGTGAGATTGAACGTTTTTATTCTAGAAAGTGCGAATACCTCGATGTAGTTTTTGTTTCAACATTACAAATTTTACCATCGGTCGAATGTGGCCCATTACCAGCGTGCCCGAATTTTTAATTGGAAAGACGAATAGATGGGTTAAAAATATTTCTAATGACAAAAGAAAAATATTTACTTTTTCGGAAGGCGATGGTTTTAGCAACCGAACGCCTCAGAAAAAGTTACATTCTCTGGACGGAATATGCATTTGTGGCACTCGGACGATAGTACGTTCAACAGCGCGGACAAAGCTAACGTCAAAACCGGAAAAGCGTGAAGTGGTTTTCTTCCTGCTCGATGTAATCAAATGTTTGCTCAGATGCGTTAGAAATAAAGCAAAGTTTTTCCATAAAATGCATCCGCGAATTTTTAAGAATGGTAGAATTGAACGTTTTTCTGAAACACGAAAAGTTCGATAAAAGATAAAAAAATCTTTAAAATATCCCGATCTCTAACACATTTCTCACTGCGATGCGCAGTTAGATGATCATTTTAAAGAATCCAGAAACCCCTACTCAATAATAACTAAAATTATCGATAAAATCTAAAATTTATATTTCCCGAATACAGAAATCAAAAGTGAACTAATAATCTGGTAAAATATAACAGGATTTAGAATGTTGAAAGAACAATTAAAAACTCCAAAAGTACATAATTCCTCTGATAACTCGCATTAATTATACATCGATAAAGATCAAAGCAATTTACTAGCCGATATTTTTCAGTTCGTACAATATTAGAATGAAAATTTATAATTTCCGCGTAATCCGTTACTCATAAATTCGAGAACAATTTTGAAAATTTATTGAAAAATCAAAAAATTAAAATATAAATCCGGACGCGATGAAATCTCTGCCGTTATGATTAAAAATTTACGTTAGAAAACAATAATTAATTTAAGGATTATAATTAACTCCGTCATTAGATACGGATCTATTCCTAAAAATTAAGGGAGGTCTATATGGCCAGCTCAGTTTTTAAGAGGAGAAGGATAACGACAGCTTCAGGCCTATTACACTAATTAGTAACGTATCAAAATGGCAGTCGAAAGACTGATATTATCTCAATTAGCGGAACATCGTAAAGCAACTGAAATAAATCACTGCCAGTTTGGCTGTAGGCACAATTCATCAACCGCGGTACAAGTAATACAACTTATTAATCTCACATATAATTTTAGTTTACGAGTGTTTAATTTTAAATATCGGGAAAGCTTTCACCAGCACATTGCGTAAGATTAATACCTGATTCAGAAAAAAATTTTGAAATATTTAATTGTCCTTTTTTTATATGACTACCTAAGAAATCGAATATTTTTGAATAAAATAAACTGCACTGAATCCTTGAATAAAATTCGCAGTAACCGAAGGTAATAATCGTAAGATACCCAATTTTTCTGTATAGATGATCTTCCCGAACTAAAGAATATATAATAACATAACAGTTTATTAATCATCATTTTGATGTTATCAACAATGAGTAGTCGTGAATCCTTCGTGAATCCCTCGTGATTATGATCTGCCCATGTGATGTATAAGATGTCGCCACTGATCTCTGTTACGGGCCAGTCGAACACATTCTGCAAAACTTTTTCCTACAGATGTCTGGATCATGTCTGACCATCCGGTTGGAACGCGGCCACGTCTTATTTTTCCTTTCAACTTTTCCTTCCAGAATTCTCGTGTCTGAAATCCATTTGCTCCTATCACATCACTAAAGAGTATTTCAGTATTCTTCTTCCCCCGTTTACTTCTAACAATAACTGTGTGAGCTCTACTTTAGCTTTATTACCCAGCGTTAAGCCCGCTAAGAAGTAAATTACCACCCCGCATGACGTGGATGCATAGAGCTCACATTGGTTTTTGTTTCATGTCTTCACCGGTGGGGCTAAAACTATATGACAATTGAGCGACTACTTATTACAGGAGGTATCCTTAGTTACAAAAAAAGTATCTTACACGTTGACATGTTACTCACCAATCACCGCGTTGAGGAGAAGAAGAAGAAGAAGATATATATGTATAAAGATTCTGTCCGGGTACAGATAATTTTTAAGTATATGAGAGAGTCATTTTTTTTTTTAAATAGCTGTAGATTATTAACTTATCTCTCTACACGTTCGATTAATTAAAATCTGCATAAAGTAATTGAAATCTGTGGAAGGTAGTAAATCTAAGAAATAAACAATTTTAAACTGTAAATTGATTCAAATCAATTATATCTTAGGTTACAAATTCAAAAATAAAAATGATATTTTAGCTTCGGTATCTACTGATATACTTAGAAATTAAAACTAGTTGCATGAAAAATTCCATTCCCGACAATATCAATATAATTTAAATATTATAAAATCAGGAGCAGTAATAAATTAAGTTTTTTTATGTTGAATAATTTTTTTTTTCTTTTTATTCTCTTACAAAAATATAATTTATGATTTACATGGATTACTTAAATTCAAACATTAGGATACTGATGTAAATAACGGCAAAAATAATAGATTAGTTTCAGTTTTCTATTTTCCTGAAGTGTGAGGTCTTTAAAAAAGTATACAAATATCCCCGAGTATCAGTGAGGTTGTAGTAACTCCGCTCAGAATTGGACACAATACATTAACTCATAATCACATACTAAAAAAAAAAAAAAAAAACAAAAAAAAAAAACAGCCGGTATGCTACTACTGCGGACAGGAGCCCCTAACAGTCGAACACATACTAACAAAATGCATACCACTCCGGAAATACGATCCTAACCACAACATTTCAATACACACGTCGCTTTCTGATAATCCAGAGGATGTTAAAAAACTACGCAGTTTTTGAAAACAACAACTTATTTAACACAAGAGCCTCGATGCCTCTGACCGAAAGTTGTAGTATATGGCACTTAAGAAAAATAAATAAATAAATAAAAAATGCATCCAATCACTTACTACGTGTGAACTCAAAAAAATAGCTAAAATTATATTCAAAATGTATACTTATTTTACTCGAAACATTTTTGTTTATTTTCTCGTTTCCTATTTACAAAAAAAGTATGACGCAAAATAAAAGTTGTCCTCAAATGATTAAATATTTCTTCAGAATTGTATATCGGTTAAGCATCGTTATGTTTGTTTATATTTTCCTTCATTTTCTTTATGTGCACTGTAATGGTGCTTACCTGAATTTCAGAAAACAAGCACCTTTTCGACTTGTCAAGCCTAATTATGCGTGTCCTTTGTCCATTAGTTATAAATGGAACTGTTTGCAACGGGAACAGGAACCATATTTTTATTATTTCATTGCGAGTTCATTAGAACAGATCGAAAAAAGATGATGAAGGATATTTTACAATAAACGAGTGCATGGAGATGGAAAAAAAAAGCGGAAGTGGGAAAATCGTCGCGAAACAGATCGTATCTTTTTCTTGGAACCGACTTTTTACAGTTCTATTGTGAAGCGATTCTAAACATTTTCGGGGAGGAAAAAGAAATATTAGCAAGCTAAAGTAATGTTTTGCGAATGGAATATTTTTCGAATAGACTATTTTTTGCAATGACCGTAGTACGAGAAACTTAATAAATGAAGCTGTTTTCTATCAATTACTGCAGGTGTACTGGTATCATAGGAAAAATCATACACATTTCTTGTTCAGCTGAAAAAAAAAACGCACTTTACCGGTATTTCGGAGTAGTTTTAGTCATATTAGTAATTTTCATTAATCTATTTTTTTGATTTTACGCCTTAAATAAAATGCTAATTGTAGGAAGTAACACTAAACTAAATCTACTTCAAAAGGGGATGAAGTTGAAACGTGTCGAAACCAAATTGTTGAGGATCTATCCTGTAATCTGAAATTTACTTTTAGACTATAATAGTCTACGTGTTGTACACAAACCTTGGGACTAACTTTTGTTTACAAAAAGGAAATCAACTAGGAACGGATGCGATGAAAAATCGGACAATAAAATTCTCTCTCTTCTTTTTAGTACCGTAATGAGTTCCTGAGCATAGGCGACTACCTATTTGTACGTTCTCGTTGTACGGGCATGGGTAGTGTTTATGACAACTGTTACCCGGAATGTATTAAATAGTACACGCGAGATTACACTTGGCTTTGATGGTAATCGTTTGTTATTGCGATACAAATACAGTTTTAAGTATGCCTGCCTGCTATATACCAGTTTAAGCGCGCATGACGGTATACATGGTTGTTTTCCATTGCCTTCTAATCAACTATTATTTAATTATTTGCAATAATTTCTGTCGTCACCTGGGATTGAATTCAGAACCTCCTCTATTTACGCCGGAGAATAGCCATTCTCAGTGTTGGGCATACAATGTGGAAGACGAAAATGGACGGAAAATTATTGAATGGATGGAAGCAAATGACTTTATGCTTTCTTATAACGCCAAAGACCCAGGCACGTTTTACTCGGCAAGGTGGAACAGATTGTATACTACAGACTTTTGCATCCACACAAAACCTATAAGGAATGTATATAACATAAACAGACAGATTGAATCTAGATTTCGGAACTGCCAACATGTACCGGTGTTAGTAATCACAGGGGTAGAGATACCCTCTGTTAAGTCCATAAACAAACCGAGATGGAATTTTGCTAAAGCTAATTAGAAAAAATTCTCATCTGAGCTGGAGAAGGAGATAATAAAAATCGAACTTTATAAAAATAGTAATTGGTTGTGCTAAAAACAATATCCCAAGAGGCTTCACGAAAAAGTACGTTCCAGGCTGGAATAAACTATGTGAGCATCTATACAATAAATCTGAAAGGACTGGTGACTTGGAAACCGCAAATGAAGTCATGCACCAGCTGAACAAACAACGATAGAAGAAATGGGTAGACACCGTCGAAGGCTTAGACTTCACATACTCGAGCAAGAAAGCTTGGCAGTTACTGAGAAGACTTGGAACAGACAGCGCGGAAGTCAATAATAGCGTTAAAATAAAACCAGACAAAATAGCAGAAAGACTTCAAAAAATAAACAAAATCAAAATTGATAAAGAAGAATCAGTAAAAGTAAAACGGAAGTTAAGAGAAGCAAAAAGCGAACACCACATCCGACAATGTACCATCAGTTCCGTTCGATATGTCAGAATTAACAAGTGCAATCAAATTAATTAGAAACAGAAAATCCGCAGGACTAGATAACATACACCCGGAATTTATCAAACACTTTGGAGTAGAAACTAGAAGTTTTTTTACTAAAACTGTTTAACCGCATACTTGCGACTGGTCAATTACCTGCGATTTTTAAAAAATCCAAAGTTATTGCAATTAAAAAGCCTGGCAAGGAAGGAAAAGATCCGGCAGATTATAGACCAATATTGCTTCTCAGCACAGTTAACAAGCTGCTCGAACGACTTATACATCAACGAATTATCCCTATAATAGACAAAATACTTCCACAATTTCAAGCTGGCTTCCGTCCAGGAAGCTCATGTTGCGATCAGGTTATAGCTTTAAGTACGTTTATCGAATCTGGCTTTCAAAAATGTCTAAAAACAGCCGCAGTTTTTATCGATCTCACAGCCGCCTACGATACAGTTTGGCGAGAAGGCTTGCTTCTGAAAATAGCCTGCGTAATACCCTGTCGTAAAATCGTGACGTTATTTGGAAATATGTTGGCCGACAGAAGATTTGTAATGTATAAGGGTACTGAACACAGTCGTTGGCAAAACATAAATGATGGCTTACCACAAGGTTCAGTGTTGGCACCATTGCTATTTAACTTATACGTCCATGATCTACCGGTCCTTCAAGCGGAGGCATTCCAGTACGCAGATGACATAGTACTTGCAGTTTAGAGCAAAGACTTAAAGTACGGCAAGGATATGCTCACAAAGGATTTACACAGAATGGGCGAATACTGTGCTAAATGGAGACTCGTATTAAACCCATTAAAAACAGAAACCTCGGTTTTCCATCTTAACTCACAAATGGCAAAAACCAAAATAAGTGTTAAGTACAACAAACCATTTTGATGGGAAAAATTGAAGGTAAAAGAAGAGTTGGTCGGAGGAAACGTACCTGGTTCTGTGATATCAAGATGTGGACAGGATTAAATACAGAGTGGTTGGTACACTCCGCGTACGACAGAGAGCGGTACCAGAATATCATTAAGACTTCACTAGATGGCCACCCATGATCAAGATCGGTCGGGACCGCAAGAAGAAGACAACGGTAAAGACTTGCCTTTTAATCCAACGCCAAAATACCTCGGCGTTGTCTTAGATCGAACATTCACATACAAAGAGAACTTAGAGAAAGTAGCTCAAAAATTGAAGACAAGAGTAAATCTTATCGCTCGCCTCGCAGGTACAGCATGGGGAAAGAAGACAGAAATGCTCAGGACTGCTACACTGGCACTAGTGTATTCAGTCGCAGAATGCTGTTGCCCAGTTTGGCTGGCTAGTTCGCATACAAAAAAAATTGATATACAACTGAATACAGCACTACGCTTAGTTACTAATACACTCAAATCAACCCCCACTATGTGGCTTCCTGTATTTGCAAACATATTTCCATCGTTTATCCGCAGAGAAGATGCATTAAAGCGAGAATGGGCTAAATATGATAGCACGTACCCTCACGTAGAAAAATTTATCAAAGATATTCCACCTACAGTCTTCAGTCTAAGTGATTACGCAGCTACCAGGTGGAGGGAACTTTGGAATAAGCAGACTCCAGTAAACGGACAACTAATCTTAAACCCAGCCAGTAGGGTGCCTGGATTTGATCTCAGCAGAAAAGCGTGGTGCAATTTGAATCGATTTAGAACCAACCAAGGCCGCTGCAAGTATTTAATGAACAAATGGAAGCTCGCGGAATCGGAACTGTGTAGCTGTAGCGAGACTCGAACGATGTCGCACTTTGTTAACTTGTGTGAAGTATACAGTTTCAACGAAGGATTGACTGGGCTACATTCTATTGAGGAAGGCGCAGTAGAATGGCTGACAAGTGTTAATTTATAAATAGATGACGATATTTCGTAATTTTGTAATTTTGTATTTTTAATCTATATTTAACTTTGATAAATTGATACGATAATAATACTCGGATCTATAAGTGGTCCTGTTTACCAACGCTAACTTTGCCCTGTGCAACGACAGACAATCAGAGCCCTTTATTAGATGCTGCGAGGACAGCCCCGCAACCCGACAAACCGCACAATCGGGGGCACTCGCACGCCGCCAGCAAACGGACGCGAAAATCCATTCAACCTGCAGACGGTATGGAAAATTGAATTTTCACATCCACAATTGAGAGAAAGATCGAATCACTAGAGAGGTACATACATCACCGTATGTTGAAGATTTTATACAGAGATTATATAACCAAATCGCTGAGGGGGCAAAAAAACTTAAAACCAATAAGAACGTTTCATTTTGCATCCCTAGTGGGGAACTAAAACCCACAACAACATTACAATTTTTATACGAAATTACGTTCAAACTACGGCATTAATGATGACTTCTAGTGGGTTAATAATATAACCGGTCAAATCACATAAAATGCATTACTTACCGTATCGTTAATTGAGGGAAATGACAGAGGAAGAATGTCCAAATTATCAGTAACAACTTGATCCAGATAGACTAGTAGTCGAATAGCAGCTTGGACAAACATCGATGCAAACAGATTCAAGTGGATTTTCGTTCTACTATTGCTTAGTCGCCTAATAAAATAACATTCACACAATATATCAATGTTATTTAATGAAAGTTATACAGAAGTGCAATAATTCCTCAAGGAAACGCTTTTATGCACTTTATACTAAAAAGGAAAATAGTAACTTCAACTTATACATATTTATGTAAAATAATTTTAGCGGTGCCGGCGTGTTACCAGCTCTGCAATCCGCGGTCCATTGCGCCAACTGTTGTCAAATCATCGGCTTCATCTAGATTTCTGTATAATAATAAAATTAAAATAAAAAAAAAACCTAACCGCGTAGCTAAATCTACTAAACTGTAAATAGATTCAAACTTGCATCTTCCACTTTTATCAATTCGTAGACATATCGCCTTTACCACCTTCCTGCACTTCAGTGTACCTGTAAGCCTAAAGGCAAAAGCGCCTCTATTTTTTTTTAATTGTGTGACAATAATTCAAGCCTAAAAAAAAGTATAATATACTGGATTCCGATTTTGAAGAAGTTTGTAGTTGGTAGTGAGAAATAGTTTGGAGTTCATACTCTGTTAACAGTTTAAGGACGAAACCATTGATATTATTAATGTTCGACCATGAGCTGTATCTATCAAAAAAACTGAACCTGGAAAATTACAACAAGGCTTAAATCGCTAAGCCGTGAAAACCGACAAATTAAACAACATGAGGTCTCTGCACATGCAATCGAAAGTAACATAATTCAAAATCTTAGGTTTAGAAAAGTGTACACCAGATGGGTACTGCGAATGTTGACTGAAGAAATAAAGACGCAAAGATAAGATGTATGCGTTGAGTTCGTCAAGTTTCTTCTCAGTATTGTGACTGGCAATGAGATATGGATTTATCATCACGATTCTGAAAGTAAACAGCAACCGCTAAAATATCGCCATTCATATTCTCCCCGAGTCGGAAAATTTAAAACAGCGAAATCTGCTAGAAAAATCATGTTGACAGATTTTTAGAACTAGCAAGATATTATGCACCAATGCTGAAAGGTTTGACGATAAATTCCAGTAAATACGAGGTGTGGCTATTAAATAACGAGACTGCGTGCGCCATGGGTGCCCTACAGAAGTAAGGAAAGAAACACGTATAGCAGGAGAGACCTTGAAGTATCTACTAACACAATTCCAAACCGCATTTTCGTAGCTATATTAGTATTTTTTCTATCGAGTGTTGAAGAGCACGTGATTTTTTTGCACGTCTGGTACAATGTGTGACGAAAAACACGAACTATCAATTTGAAATTTCTCATGAAATTGAAGAAAACTCCAACCGAGTGTTAGGCATTACTGAAAGAAGATTACGGTGAAAATTCTCTGTGACGTGCATGTGTTTTTTTTTTGGTGCCGGGGATTTTCTGAAGGTCAAGAGAGTGCTGAAGATGACCAACATCCAGGTCGATCTGTCTCGATTTCAACTCCTGCAGCCGTTGCCAAAATCAATAAAATTGTGCGCGCAGATCGTCGTTTGAGCTTCCAAAGGGTCAATCTGTAAACCAAAATTATTATTTGCAAGTATTGGCAACACTGCGAGAGCGAGTTCGTAGAAGAATACCGAAGTTGTGGCGAAACAAGTCGTGGATCCTGCATCAAAACAACGCACCTGCCCATAACGCGCTGTCTATGAAGCAGTTTTTAGCTAATAAAATCATTCCTGTGCTCGAACACGGTCCCTATTCACCAGACTTGGCTCCGTGCGTCTTCTTTTTGTTTCCGAAGGTGAAGTAAGAAACTCATTTTGAATCAACGGAAAAGATAAAACAAAGAACGGCGTAACCTTTGAACGGCCTTGCAGAAAAGGACTTATAGAAAAAAAAAAATTCTAGTTCCTCAGATGAAAGAAGACTCGAAAGAGATTCATTTTAAGTCGAATGACGAAGTGAAGCAGTTCATACAAGATTGAATTCGAAAAAAAATTCCCCAATTTTTCATCAATCCCTTCGACAAATAAATCTT
This sequence comes from Icerya purchasi, assembly GCA_039619475.1. Lineage (NCBI taxonomy): Eukaryota > Metazoa > Arthropoda > Insecta > Hemiptera > Monophlebidae > Icerya > Icerya purchasi. The sequence continues at coordinate 396,539,729 of CM077116.1, forward strand.
ACAAATTCAAAAGCACACAGATGTTAACAGGTTAAATTTTCTTTGTTTTAGATCAGTTTTATTCATTTTCCTCATTTAAACCGGAGTTATGCGATCGGAAGCATTACTTTGGAATATGGCCCTCGTAATAAAACTGACTTGCAATATTCTCCGATTTATTAGTATCTAGGATGGCATACCGGAAGACATGAGTTTAACGTAACCTTGTTCATTATATGCCAGTGAAACGTACTCAATTCTTCATTTTTTTCAAAAAATCCCCCTTGAAGGGCGCGATCTCTGCATGATTAATAATTTTACATAACAACAGTATTGACTACATTAGATAATTTTGAAAATGGATTAATTATAATTACGCAGCACGTAGTTGTATGCTAGTTTATATAGTTTGGTGCTTCGTATGAAATTGACGGGTTATCCGTGGTTACTTGTCATAATCAAAGATCTAAATATGTTGTACTGGATGTTTATGTAACAGATGCTTTATGGTAAGCTCTAAACTATCTGTCGATGCGGTTTTGGTAATCGATCTTTTGTGGATTCCTGGTCATTTGGGCAATAAGGGTAATGAAATGCTGGATTCTTCAGCCCGTTCTTTCATTTACAGCAGCAGATTTTTAGGCACCTTTTCTGCTCATAATATTGTTCTTTCCTCAGCCACTCATTCCAAACTATGCCTCAACTTCTATTCTTCTTCATTGTCTAATCCTGCCTCCTTGTATTTCTATATTCGACCATATCCTCCTCCTCACCCATGGTATCTTGATTTTCCTTCTCTAAACACTCTGCAATCTCTGCTACTTGTCGCTTCGCTTTAACCACAGTCTCCTTCCCGCATCATTTTCACGGTTTTCATCTACTTCCACTCCATTTTATCCTCTTCATCTTTCTTCTAATTACTTTCCTTGTGACCCTGATATCATGTTTTATTTGACTGTGCAGTCTCCTTTCCTGAACAATCGTCCTTCTACTCTTTTCTATTAAAACTCGGTATTTCTACTCCCCTTATCGGTGCCTCTTACATTTTCTCATTTCATTCTGCTTCTGCTATTCCTGTCCTTGAAGTATTTTTATCCTCTATCCTTAAACTTTAAGAATATAACGTCATTTTCTCCTTCTTCCTATTTCTTGGGCTAATGTTCTCGTTGATAAACCTATTAAAAAAAAAAAAAAGTGTACGATATATTTTGTTCCGCAGCGATTTAATCGAGTACATTGAGCTGAGAAAAATATATAAAATCCTGTGTTATGCAAATAGAGTTAAATCGCGCGCATTAATTATTCCTCGACGGCGAGCGAGATCTATTACAAATTATCGTTTGTAGAGAATGTACGGCAATTAACCATTTATTGTGTGCCGCTAGGTTTTATTTGTGCACGGCGAATTTTTATATATTTTGCCTCGGAGTCGCAGTTGATGCCGAACACTGATGTGTTTCATTTCGTTTTATTCTAGTTGTGGTAGATGCTTAAAAATAATTCTGTCCCACTGGATGTCAGGTAAAAATGACTCCTCATGGTGGAAAGAAAATAAGGAGCTGTCTCCGAAAATGACGTTTTTTTACTATAGACTATACGATTTCAGAACGAGTAATATACATCTGCCTAGTATAAATAAAAAACGGACTACAAAGAATACTAAGGGCACCTATTTTATATGACCCAGAGGGATAAATAATAAAATTTAAAATGTCGACAAGCTGAAATTAATGAAATTAATAGAAGTAATGCTCTAGGATACACTTTTCAGGAACCGAAGATAGGATTGTGGAAGAGCAAAGTTAAAACATGGCTAATGGAGTGGTGCACAAAATAAGTAAAACATCCCCTGATATTATAAGAAAAAAAGAAAAAAAAGGAGTACATACTTCCTCATTATTACATCTTGTCCTTACGAAGTATTTTCGTAATCGCATCTTAGTTACGTTTATCTGTATATATCGAAAATTCGAGAAACGCGAGATTTACGAACATGCTGAGCAAGCATGCTTATTCACTATCACATGTATCCCCCTTCGTTAGAGGCTGCGTTATTATTAACAGAACGATTAATTTAACCATAAGTGAACATTTGTGTAATTTAAGTAAATTCTGAAGTAAACGTTTATAAGCGTGTCGGACATTCGCACTACGGGCAGCATTGCTCAGTGAGACCCCCAACTTATTTAATACAAAAAAAAATAATAATAATACTATTTTTTAAAGTCATTCTTCTTTCTTTTCGTTTTTTTTTTTTTTTTTTTTTTTTTGTTTCATGGGTATAATTCGTGTAATCAAACTGATGAATTTTATGTGTTTTTTAATCGTTCCGAAATATACACGGTGACCCGCGCCGCAGTGAGTAGCAAGTCTTTCTGCTGCTTGCGTGATTTGTTTGTTTTTTTTTTTTCGTTCTTTCGTTCTGAGTCTGACGACGAAAAAGCGTAACACTATTTAACAGTATTACCGTGGCTGCCCAACCTAATGTGACCGAATCTAATTCACGATGGAACTATTTCTTGCAGTCTGCTTGATTTGTGATTTTCATGTGAATTCGTCCGTTATATGTACATACTTAGATGATATATTGTTAATAGTATTAACGAGTACAATTTTTTTTTTTTAACATTGATTTGCCGTTTTTAACTACTAAGGTTATTACGGTGAGAGCTGCCTCGGCTACTTAAAGACCACCCGAAAGTTCGCCGACTTGATGAATTTCTTCAAAGTGTTATACTATTTATTGTCCAATACTTCTGATAACATTGTAAAAGTGCTTGGTCGGACTACATTAAAACTGCGGCATTCAACTAAAATGTGTTGTACTGAAAGATATTTTAATTCTGCACAGTATGGACATGTGTTAGGGGAAGTTATCCTTTGCAATATGTGGTCATGTCTTTTAGCTATATGCCCTATTCTTAGCCGATTGATCGTTGTATATTCGACCCGCGAGCTATTAATCGACGGCCATCCTGGTTCGATCATCGGCTTTACTTGACATAGAAACGTAGTCTTGGACGGTTTGGTCCCATTTTGCCTAATTCCCATTTTGCCTAAAAATGAAACGGCACAGAAAAAAAAAATAATAATAATAATTTGAAAAAATCAACTTGGCAACATGGACACGTTTGGAAGGCAGAAAAATAGATAAAAATGCGGCCAGAGAAACGAAAGAGATTGACAAATAGCATAGTTGAAAAGTGCATACGTGCGATTTTACGACTCGCGGTATTGAACTATCATTGCTTGATGGTGACAGTAATAAAAATGCGTACGGACAAATTAGTATACAGTAAATGTTCGGTTATTTTATTATTTCTCCCCGGTAAATTATAATCGCGATATCTACTTCGAATTTCATCGTAAATAAATAGACCCCTGTACACCGATACTGAATTAAGCATCGCTTGTTGTTAGGACGCGAATAAAAAAAATTAAAGCAAATTTATTTCTCGCAAAAATAACTACACCGCTTCTTTACAATCACATTATTCCTTTTTTAACATGCGGCAAATCACCACATACTGATTGCTTTACACCATGAAGCCGCGATCTGTTGTGGTTCGAGTCTTATGTACATATATTACCGTACTGAAGAAAACTGTAATTCTATCTCGAATATTATAAACTGTCACTTGTGTATGAAAAGCAGAAATTCTGACTCACAATCAATCTAGTATAATAATGGATGTATCATTTATAAAAACAAATCGAGCGAGTAAATATATACCTGATATTTATTAATTAAAATATTTATTACAAATTACGTTTCAAATGAAATGAGAGTGTATTCAATTAGATTTCAGCAACAAAAAATAAGAAAATTGTCATTCGTTAGAAAAATTATTTCTCTTTTCATTTGCTATAAATTTTTGTTTTATACGTCAAAAGTACATTGTAAAATATTTGCTTAATTATATATATGCAATAGCGTCTTTTTATACTCTCTTTTTTTTTAATTTTTTAGTGTTAACTATCGGCAATTTGTTGAATTAAGACATTGTAAATAACAAAATGAAATGTTTTTTTTCTTTTCTTTTCTTTTTTTTTGCTTTACCAAAAAATGGCGTCCATCCAGCAAACTTAAGAGATTATAAAAGGAAGAAGAGAACTATTAGAATCAATTTCGATTGGGCACTAGAGAAATAAAGGAAGCAAGACAAGGAGGACTGCAAACGAGAAAAACGAAAGTAATTGTACAAGGTGGTGATTCTTTATTTCAAAAGTTCGGAGTAAAAATATAAACATTCAGGTAAAAAGGAAAAACATTCAAATACGAAATGATTGAGGTCTCATGCTAAATAACAGTTATAAGAGTGTAGCAGGTAGTCAGAAGATATAGCTGGAGATAATCTATGAAGAGCGGAAGGCAATAAAGAGTGTCCTGTACATAGATTACAAATAGCAGAAATCACTGAGTGACGAAGAAATAGAAAATAATAAAACCTAGAACGATTGGGTGTAAAGGCTGAATAGATAAGTACAGTGAAGAGGGATTAGAGGAAGTTGAATGATAGCCATCAGAAAGAGCTGAAAACTTTTCAGTAAAAGGACTGCATTATGGCTGCAATTTGAGCTAAAGAATCGACTGATTTGTTTCCAGTAATGTCGATATGACTAGACACCCACATAAAATTGATTTAGATAGTATATGTAGAATAGAGATCATAAATAATAGATCGAGTTTGGATACTGAAGGAATATCACATAAGTAGGAAAGAGAAGGGAGCAGATAGTTAAGAGAACACTTTTAGAGTCAGATATTAAGTATCTACGAGAATTACGAGAAGACGAAATAAATAAAATTGAACAGAAGGTTGTAGTATGTTTGTTCGAAAAAATCATCGTGAGTATTTTTACTGACCTTTTCTTGGCTAAAATGTAACTGAAACCAAACAAAAGTAAAGCGAAAACAAATATGGAACCTTTCAGGCTGAGCTTTTTTACATGTTTCTTAATTTTCTACAACTAAAAATCTATTGCTAAAGATTATCATATAAAATATATATACCACTCCAGACATGGATTTATGAGAACATTTAAAATATACATATCTATTTTTATACGGTGCTTTTAATTCTATCTTCATTTTTATTCATTTCATACTTTCTGCTATAAACGTGATCATTTTTTTTATATTTTCCAGATTTATTTTTAATTATATTTACTACTTTTAATACTATGCTAGTTTTACTTAGTTCCTTTTAAATGTTACCAAATCATCATTTCCTTCCGATGTTTTCAACCTTAATTTACGTTTACATTACCATAAGTTCCTTTTATATCAATGAACGCTGTAATAAACAATGTAATCTGATTTTTTTTTATAAAAATTGTTATAAGTGAACTTAAAGCAACAGTTCTTTTAGTTTTAATAAAAATAAAAAAAAAAGAACAATAAAAATTAAAAGTTAAAGATAAGTTGATTAACTTATAAATAATTTAAAGTATACTATTAGATTAATAAAACTTATTTTGCCATGATTATGGAGTATGCAACTCCTAAACATGTCGGCTCTTTTTAATTCTTTAAAATATAATTTTCTGTAATAAACGTTTTTATAAATTTTTAATAAAACTTATTTGTGCTTAATAAATCCGTATTAACTTTACTTTTCGGTTATTAACTTTTTAAATACACTTTTTGCTTCTTTTCCTAAGCCCAAAAAAATTAAGAAAAAGTAAAAAAATTATTCTCCGTTTATTTGTTTTATTTTTTCAATTTGTAATAAAGCGTTTGTCCGCTTAGAACTCTTTATCTAAAGTGTTTTTCTTTCTTTTTTGCTGGAATTCCAAACTTTAATGTTTATGTCACACTAGACTGCAATAAGGCTTCTAATATACTGACTAATAAGGCGGGTAGGATTTATACAGCACTGGACTTGGAATGGAATAACTCGCAAATCATCGTTATCGGAGTCGTTGTTTCGTATATATTTACATTAAACATTTTTAGCGGTATTTTTGCACTTCTGATTTTCGTATAAACGTTTTTGTTGTTTTTCGGAAAGAAAAAAAAAACTTTAACAGCGGAATCAGATAGCAAAAAAAAAAATTCGACAATGATGACGCGTTGTTGCCAACACGAAATCATTCGTACGTATGTCTGATGTTTTTTTTATTTGCTGAGTAAGCGAAATCTTAAATTTAGGCAAAATAGGAATTAGGCAAAATGGGAAGTTACCGTCTTGGACATCCATTCTTTGCTCCAATGCTCAGTCATTCTTTCTCGTAGAGACGCGTCAATCGTTGTTGGGCCTTAAAACTTATGCGGTATCACGGATAGCATAGCAGACCGAGCTTCTATATTTACGCGTTCATTCCCTGGGATCTAAGTATGTACAGGGATCCATAGGAACTTTTTTTTTTTTTTATTTTTAAAGAAAGGTACAATCTTGAACGTTAAATTAAAAGTGTTTAACAATTAATTCTTATTTGGAGTATAAGTTTAATGACGCAACTCAATAAATATATTTAGATCACTAAGTCTAGTGGATGTCTACGTTTAAGACGTCCGATGTCATAGCCGGTATCTAGTAGCCGTATTACTTCCACGTTTATGTGATTATGCAAACGTTTCTCGTATATTTAAGCAGACTCCCTAATGTCATCGTTGACGGTAGCCATCTGGAGGTCCGAATGAATATCATAGTTACGTGAACACCGATTTGCATCTACAATTCCACGTAAGATTATATTGCCGCTGGATCATTTCTCGATTGAAACGCGCAGTAAAACCCCATAAGGAAATTCCATACATCCATATCGGTTTAATAATTTGTTTGCACAATAATAGTTTGCAGGATATATCCAGTACGGATTGTCCACCTATTAACCAGTACCATTGCCGTACTTTAGTTTTAATTTGTTGAACTTTCATTTTGACATAAACTTTCCACGACATACGTTTATCCAGGTGCATACCTAGATACGTTACAGAATCAGCTTGTGGAATAGCTTGATTACCAAGATATATGCGGTATTGATCACTAGCAGTACGTCGTGTGAAAAGAACGTGGATGGATTTCTGCTCGTTCAGCATAGTCTTCCACCTTCTCTAGTTCATTTATACACCGAATCAACTCTTTGCTGAAGCTAACATCACACTGATTCTGGTCAACAGACATTAAAGTGGTATTATCAGCAAATGTTGCAGTGTTGTTACTGTCATCATTTACTGGTAAATATTGTACATATAGAGGAGTTACAAGAGAGGTCCAAGGATATTTCAGAGTTTCCATTAGTTTCTAAATGGATCGGTGTCCGTGTAGATATTGTATCTACATCTTGGTAAGCTCATTTACATTTTTTTGGATTTTTAGAAGTAAAAAAGAAGAAAATATCAAACTCATTATTTTGCCGATAGAATGAAACGAATAAAGGGTACAGACAACACAGCTAGAAGGATTAATTAAGCACACTAAACATATGAATATAGGCGCAAATTCACTATTTAGAATGGTGTAAGTCGAGAGGGAGGAATGAAAATGTTTCGTGTTTAACTGAATATACTCCATAAGTTTTAGATGAATATTATGTAATCTTTATATTTGTGAATTAAATTTGCGAAAGTTATTTGTGTTTCAACGATCGGTTTAAAATGTTCGGTTTTGGGAATGCATAATTCAAGTGAAATCTAGGTGATAATGATTTCCAAATCAACTTAAGGTACCTTCGATTTTTTAATGTGTTAATTGAATTAAATTGACGGTTAGCCTCGGATATTGCTTTGGAGAACTTTTTATTTGTACTGCTCGTTCCCACTTTTACTTTAAAAAATTCCCAAGTTCTAATCTTTATCCTTAAATAAAAAACTTCACTCAAAATTTTGGTCGGATATGTACCCTTTCTCCTTCACTAATAAACATTCCTTCTACCTTTCAATTCAACCTAATTTTCCTTTTAGTCCTTGGTTCTCACAGTTCCCTTCTCTTTTATGTTCTGTTATTGTTTATATTATTCGCATACGCTTTAATCACACTTTATTGCCCTCTTCCCACCATCGTCTTTCTTTAGTCTCTTCTCCGTATTGTTCTCATTTTCTTTGAGTGTTCTGCTCTTTCCGCTGAGCGTTCTTCTCTTAATTTATTACTCCTAAAGTTAAGGCTTCCTACTCCCTTTTGTACTTCCTATATCCTGCCTTTTCCCTCTTGGTTTTCTGTTCCTGCCATTAGTACCTCTGTTTCAGCTATTCTAATTAGTTAACTCTTCTTCCTATCATTTCTGGGTAAAGGTCCCTGGTTGACGAGCCAAACAAAAAAAAAAAAAATTTGAAGAACAATAAAACAGTAACTAATCTTTCAATTCAGCCAACCTTCTTCCAACCTTTATCTCCCAGAATCTACCACTGAAAATACAGGCTTCTCCTCGCAATAGTCCTTGATAGGCTGTTTACCCCTCACCAATAACGCCAACCGAGGACAGACCCATCATCTAAGAATTACAAACAAGAATTAAACTTTAATATATAGAGAAATATAGGAAATTAACTCAGCTAAAGCTGGAACAACATCTGGTGAAGGGAAGGAAAATATGTAGAAAGCACAAAACGGAGCAGGCAGTTTAAGGTGTAAGAAATAATAAAGAAGGTAGCGCTCCTGCACAAAAAGAGAACATTCAAACAGAATATGATCTGCATCACAAACGCGGTCGTGATCCGAGGGAGAAAAATACAATGTGGAGAAAAAACAATAAAAAACCGAAAAATAAAGTAGCGACGCTGGTCTCAAAAGCCACTATGCAGTTATCGTTCCACAATAAAGATGAAGCTATATGATGGCGAGGTTTTGAAGGCACTAAAGAAAGGGTGAGTAATATGGAATCAATAAAGTAAACTACTTTTAGATAAAATCTAAGTTATGGTGCAAAAGGGAAAGAGAAGAGTCAACAGAACGGCTAAATTGTTCCCAATTATTTTTTTGGGATACACCATTTGGAGACATAGAGGGGCTTGAAGTAAAAGGATGCTGGGGGAAGACTGTTGAACGATACAATGATAGGGGCATGGTCACTACCGAAAGTACCATCAAGAGTTTTCCAGGAATAGTTAGGAGCAAGATCACCAGAAGAAAAGGAGAGATCGACTGCGCAAAAAATGGAAGGACTTTTGTATAGGGGGAGGGATACTATTAAGAAAAGAGGGAAGCCCCTGACCAATATTCAGACATCTCTCGCTCACAACATGTTTTCCATCTTCTCATTTTATTTTGTTTATTTTATTTGATACGCGCATAATAACAATAATAATAATAATAAATTTTTATTACGTCATTTAAGTACGTTAGTGTTGAAACGCTAACGCTAACGTCTAGAAAACAGCAAAGTCAATTTTAACGTCGATTGATATCTAAATAAATCTGGACCTGTAGAAGGTTTGCGAAAAATAAGATTTAGGAAGACGTTACTTCTGATTATTTTTTGTTGCAGATATATAGAGTTTTAGGTTGAAAAAGACAAATAGAAAAGTGCAAAAAAGAAAAAATCTAACCAATTATTTCTGGCTATTAGCAAATCACATTATTTAAATTAAAATCGTTATACAGAAAATGTAAGATTTTTTTACTTCCTTATTCGTATAGCATTCGTACCTTTCAGATTATTTATTTCCGTCTCTCTTTTACGCTCCCATTCATCAGCTAAGAATTTCAAAATAAAATGATATAAAAAAAAAAAATAAAGAAAGGATTTTATTCGTTAATGCAATAAAAATAAACAGAACAACTTTTGCCTACCCATCGAACTAGGACATTTTAAAAGAATGAAATAAAATCGTTAGCCCCAAAAATAACGTTTTGTGTTAATACCGACCAACGTTTTTATTTCATTCTTCTAAAATATACCAATTTGATGGATTTACAAGAATTATTTTCTTTAATTCGATTGCATTAATAAATCAAGGTCTTTCTTTAATTTTTTTTGTGTTGTTTTATTATTATTACTAATATTAGTATAGTACATTTTAAGCCGGCTAAGAATATTGTCGCAAAATCCACACGTAAATAACTTCTGCAAAACGATGTCGTGATCGACGACGCCAAAAGCTTTTTTTACGTCCAGGTGTAAGCAACAGCAACTGAGCTGCCTAATTTTCTAAAATTAGAAGCGATATATTTAATATGGTTGAACAGTGCATCATCCGTTGACCGTTCAGAAAGAAATCCATATCGGTTAGGTACAAAGAAGTTAATCGTTATCAGATAGTTTAGCATTTTGAATATTGTGTCTGGGCAATGGTCCATAGTTGATGCGCCCAAAAAAAAAAAAAAAAAAAAAAAATAATTTCGATAACGTTGAAAGAACGCAAATAAACAGGTTTCAGTTAAGACTACCATATCGTACATAAAATTAAAAGTTAAAAATTCATCAAATTTATTACGCATGCTATTTATGTTAAAATTTATTGATCTGATATCAGTGGACATAAGATTAGTGCAAAAGTAAAAGAAAAAAAATAATCTTAATGAACCGGGGTAATGCAAATTTAATGCACGACCAGATCAAAATCAAAAAACAGCGATCTGGATACAAAATAGACAAATCCAAATTACGCATAAAAAATTACTTAACGTCGATAACAGTTTCATAAAGCCGTAATGGAATTGCAGCAAAATACGTACTATAAGACCAAGTTTTTGGGAAACAATTGCACAGTGAAATGACCAAACAAATGACTTATGAAATATATATAAAAGAAAGATTAAGCTATGAAAGTTTAATGGCACGTTTTGGGCCAAAAAAAACGAATCATTTTGTATTAAATTATCATTACTAAGAAGATAAGAAATAAAAATAGGACTAAAAAAATAATTAGAACGATTCGCAACGGTAATGATAACTTCGCCGGATCATATTACATTAAAAAAAAACATTTTTGTGGAATAACCCAGAGGAAACAACCCAAATACAGTCAACATTGTACGAGCACAAGCGAACTGCCAAATATAAACTCACATACATAAAAATATTTATAGGCATCGATATGCACGAGAATATTGGATCGTATATATAACCACGTGCAACAAACCATATTTACACGTGTGTATACACACATCGTACTTACCGATATATAATTTCAATTAAGAAAACTAGTGTCCATATATATTTATTAGTCAACAAGCATTAAAAAACGAACGTATTTTAATAATAATAATGAAAAAAGTCTTCAATTAAAGTAAAATAAATACGATACAAGACTGAAAACAGCGTTGCGTAAACAGTGGTTTTATAAAATAATATAAATAGCACGCTACAGAACAATATATTGAAAAAATAATTTTTTTTTTTTTTTTTTTTTTGTTTTTTGGGCGCGCCAGCGGCATTGACCCAACAACAACAGAAATTAAGGAAGGGGTTAAATAAAGAGACGATTAGAAATAGAGCTTAGGAAAGATTGGAGTACAGGGATTATATCTGGATATGGAAAGGAAAGGACAAAGGAAGAATTATACGGAGCAGGAAGACCCAGTGCCAAGATTTTCGAGTACAAAACAAAGCGCTCGGAATCAAGGGCAGGGCATTCAAAGAAGATGTGGTTTGCATCACATATGAGAGGAGAGATGGAATTATGAAGGGGACAATCGGGAGAAGGGGACAGAGAAAAACGAAAGCGTGAAGAGGGTAGAAGTGAGTGATTAATACGCAGTCTGATTAAGGAAATGATCGCGGAGCGTTGATAAGAATAGGATTGAAACCACGGCTGGGAAGAGGGAACCCATCGCGGGCGGCCGAACGGGCTAAAAAGTCCGCTAACTCGTTTCCCTCGATGCCAGAGTGACTAGGAACCCACAGAAGGTCAATAGTAATGGAACGGGATGAAAGTAATTTGGATATAAGAAAACGAATTAAAAGAATGATAGAATTGGATGAATGAGAAGGAGGAGAAGAGATGGCTTGAAGAACACTTTTGGAATCGGAGACAATCAGACATTTACTGATCTCTCTTATGGATGGAATGAACGAGACTGCGCGTAAAATGGAGATAGACTCCGCTGTGAAGATAGAACAGAAGGAAGGGAGCTTGAAGGACTCACAGTGATTAAGTGAGAGGGAGGTAAACGCGCCGCCCACCCCATTTTCGTTTTTAGAACCGTCAGTGAAGAATGTTAGATGAGAAGGGAAAGATGTGTCCAGCATGTGGAGGAATTCGGCTTGGATTGAAGAATGTGCGATGGAGCTGGTTTGGAGAGGGAGAGAGAAGAGATTAATAGTCTGCCAAATGCTGGAAAACTCATGGGAAAAGTAAGAAAGCTTGGAATAAGAAAAGACATAAGGCGAAAAATTGGAGACTCGAGCTGCTACGAGAGAAAGGATTGGGATTTTGTGAGGAGCAAAACGCCATTGGTTTTTAATACTAAGATAGGAAGAGATAAGATTAGATGAGGACACAGAAAGCCGTTTAATTAAAAAATTATAACCAAGCTGCGATCTGCGGATAAAGAGTGGTTGCATAGCAGATTCAGAGAGGATAGCAGGAATGGGAGAAGATTTTAGCGCTCCAATGCACAACCGAAGGCAGCAGTTTTGAACTTTCTCCAGTTTGGTGAGGAGAGATTTAGAGGAGTTTCCATAGATGAAGGAGCAGTAATCGATTCTGGAACGAATTATAGCTTTGTAAAGGATGAGGAGAATGGAAGGGTCACCACCCCATTTGGATGGCGATAGGGCTTTCAGGAGATTGAGTCTTTTGAGGGAAGAATTGTAGAGATAGTTGATGTGTTCATAGAAAGTGAGTCGGCTGTTGAGAATAACACCAAGATAGCAGAAGGAGCTGACGAGCGGAATCGGAAAGTCAGATGAAATAATATTTACCAAAGCTTGATTGTAGGGACGGAGGGAGAACACCATAGAAGAGGACTTAGAAGGAGAGAGAGAGAGAGGGGTGAATTGAGGCGAGGGAGATACTAAGGATAGATAAAGAGTTATTGATCTCTTCGTTGGCGGCGGCCACATCATTACAACTGGAGTAGATGAGGATATCGTCTGCGAAAAGGAGAGAGGAGGAAATCGTAGGGAGGGAAGCAATATTAAGGAGATAGATATTGAAAAGAGTGGGGCTAAGACATGATCCCTGAGGAAGTCCCCGGTGGATGCATCTGGAAATGACACGGGAGGGAGTAGAGAGGAAGAGGGATCTATTTTAGAACAAGTTTAGGATCAGAAAGATGAAATTAGATGGAACGTTAAGCCCAAGAAGCTTGGCGCATAGAGTAGGAAAAAATAAATTAAAACGTTCCAGATAAGAATAAAATAAAAATAAAGCGACATCTAGATTATCTTATGAAACTACTCAATTCTGAATTTCCTAAAGTTAAATGTTCATTAATGTATACGGGGTCATTATTTAAAGTATCAAATCCGACTTCTGAATTAGTCAATCCAGATTTTCAGGAATTTTTAACGATTTCATTTTTTAAATTGCACCTGCAAAATCGAACAACGATGTTCAGATATAAATAATAATAATAATGATAAATAATAATAATGATAAATAATAATAATAATAAATAATAATAATAATAAATAATAATAATAATAAATAACAATAATAATCAAATCAAATTATTTCAACTCATTTTTATCACTATTATTGTTGCTTCAAGCCACAGACACGCTATACAGCGCGAATAGTGGAAATATATCCAATTTTAAAATTTGCAAAATCTAGGTATACAAGATATGAAATATGAAACGAACAAAATGTGGTTTGAAGTACGAAATGAAAATATGAAGCAGAACAAAAAAGAAGAAAACTAGTTTAAAAATATAAACTGAAAGGAATGAAATGAAACAAAAAGGAATGCGGCTTAACAGCGAACTGGCTAAACAAATAAAACGAAACAAAATGCGTTAGAAAAATATAACGTACAATCTAATTATATTTACAAATACGTCGCAATAATTGATTACATGTGCTAACCTGGTACGTTTATATTCTCTTCCCCTCTTTTCTTCCTTTCCTTTCCTTTTTTTCACTATTCTTATTTTCAAAATAATGTGTTCCTTAACACATATCTCTTTGGTTAACGAATATTTACAATTTTATAAAGTTTATTAAAGCTAAGTATGTACTTACTATAAATAGTATATAAATTAAATATAGTACCCTATAAATTTTTACAAATGTTTTCTTTTTCACCAGGTGCAATATACCCCGGTAATAATTAAAATACTAATAATATTAAAGATAATTATAATAATAATATAAAATAATTAGTAAACTACCTAATAGAAGCATGATTTAAAGTGATATTTTTCAAGTGCTAATCAAATCAGAGCATACTTATATCTAATCACAATTTGCCCCATTATACATGTACCGTCATGTAAATCAAAGTAACACTCCTGAACAACTCCCTCACATATAAGCATACCTAAACTTATTTGGATAAGGGAATTCTATTTATATAAACGTAATAAACTATTCATAAAATATAATTATAATAATTTAAAATATAAATTTTATTAATTTAAATTCATACTCACCAACACATATACACATTTACCAATCCAAACTGCCAAACTTGTATATTAGCATAAAGCAATAACATTCTAGTCTGCATTTATATACATTACTGTACTAATTAAATTAGATAAAATTAACTGTGAACTTAGAGCTGAACAAAACTGAACATTTGTACTCACTCACATATGAATACTTATTCGTATCCAGAGATACAGGCACGCCTAGTACATCCAAAGTCAGTAAAATGTATGAAATGATTTTATTAATTTACTAGCTGACCCGGCGAACTTCGTACCGCCACAGAAATAATAAATTTTGTGTTAACTTATTATCTGAATTAAATTTAGTTTTTATTAATACTCAAAATGAATTAAGTTCAATAAATGTGCAAAAACCAAAAAGACAAATATTTTAATTACATTGAAATGAATATAATTCACGTGGCAGCAAGGTATTGTTTACCTTAGTAACAAAAATCAGTATAAATTTATATTAAAAATTTAAAGTAAATACTCATATACTTTTTAATAAAGTGTGTACTCTGTGCAGTTTGCTGATGATGAGCTATACATGAAAAAAACGTGTTTCTAAAGTAATTTAATTTCTTAAAGTAAATTTATACCCTTTTTTAGGATTTCGTACACATATAATGTACGGAATCCCAATAAGATGGTTCAGAAACGAAAAAAATATTCAATTATATAATAGCTCAGAAACGGTTTGACTTATCGGAATCAGATCATAAATTACAATTAAACTTCTTTATCGATGACAATTTACAACTTTAAGCTGACCGATTACCCTGGTCGGCAAGAAACCATCTCTAGAATATATAATATAGAATTTAGAACGACCTCAAAAATCGCCCTTAAAAAATTCATAACTCATCATCAGATAACCGTTTAAAAGCAAAATTCAAAATATAAAACAAAACACAACAGCCCTTTCATAAAATTTAAAAATTACGGTTAAAAAATTATTCGAACTTCCCTTTTGGGCCAAAAATAGTAAAAAAAATTAATTTTCTTCGTAATTTTTTTTTTAAATTTTGTATTCTGCTATTTAGGACGGACACAAATCCAACAAATCAAAGATCAGCAAAATCGGTCGAGCCGTTCTTGAGTTACACTTTTTTGCGAATTGTGCAATTCCGGTGCAATTTTTTTAGATTTTTTTTTTTTTACAAACCTTCTCCTAAGAACTACGAATACAACAAAAAAAAAATTATTCAAATTGGTTCAGCCGTTTTGGAGGAGAAGCGAGACCCACATAAGGCAACTCATTTTTATACATATAAGATTTGGTGCGTACCAATGCATCCACATACATGAACAATCCAGACCCATAAATTAGTATAACGCAAAAATTTCTCCTCTGATAACTCGATGTATAAAATGGCAGTGAAATGATATTCTAGTCTGAAAAATCTTAACGTTGCGCTTATTCCCTCTTATACTCGTACACGTGTATAAACGGTCTTAACTCTTTTAGAGATAACAACGTCATGAAACTGGACATTATTTGTAAGTTATCTGCGCTTTTTTCTATAGTTTTTTAGTTGTTCCTTTAATGAAACGGCTAATGAATTATGAAATTCCGTTCCGGTATATTGCGCACATGATACTTTGTAAAACGTGTAATTTCAGCTATTTCAGTTTTTGAACTTCTTGTAATAATATCTTCTCTATGGTCTATATTAAATAATTTCTTATTTTTAAAAACTTATTATAATAACTGAACTTAATATAATTGCTGGACGGGGTAAGTAAACGTTTATTTATAGATGGGGTTATTTTTCTATTATTATAGGCGAGTATAGGTTTTTGAAGTGGAATTAATTGTTTTAAATGAAAATGTGCTGCGTTGCCCCAGCGCATCATTATTCCGTAAGATAATGCAGGCTAACGCAAAGAAACATGTAGCCGGTACAAATGTGTTTCGTCAAAGAACTTGTTTTAAATAATAGAGAATATAATTTAATTTCCTCAATTTTATTTCTAGGCGTGGCGGGTGTCTGTTCCAAGATAATTTGTCATCTAATAATAAACTCAAATATTTCATTTCTCTTACTCCGTCTAACTCTGTTTTATCTGCCAATGTGATTTTAATATCATGTTCGAACCTTACCCACTCACCTTTAGATCACACATACTACCCGTATTAATATAAATTGAGAAGAATATTGGTTCGAGAATTCTCCCTTGAGTTACCCCATGACTTTGAGTTATATACTCGGTATGAGCATTATTTATTTTAATACAATACTTTCTACAAGACGGATATAAATTAATCGTACATCTTTCCACGGAAACCACAAGAATGCAGCTTTTCCAACAAAATACTGTGGTAAACAAATCGAATGCCGTTCTCAGATCGAAATAAACTGCTACAACTGATTCACGTGCTTCGACGTTTTCCAAAATATACGAAGTATGATGGAATAATATATCACCAGTACCTTTCGAAATTGTGAATCTAAACTAATTTTTACGGGAAATAGTTTACGTTGTGCAGATATAACAATGTAATAATAATAATTAAATAAATTCCAACATCCCAAAAGATGAAGAATAATTGTAAACTAACGTTGAGTTTGTTCCGATCATATTATTCACAACGGGAGTAATACCAAAATGTCTCGCAGAAAGCATAAAGAAATTAGATTTGAAACTCGATATATGCATTCAGTTACAAAAAATTGCAATTTTAAATGCAGCAACAATGGTCAGAAAATTTTTAGAAGCTGAGACGTTGTTTTGGATCAATTCACATGCGTTTGTCGAAATGAAAACACCTTAGATAGCGAGAATTAATTCGATAAAATAATAACAATAAAAGTTTCCAACAAATTATCGCTCTGAACGGAATAATTTCAGAATCGAAAACAGAAGGGTCGAATTATTTTGGCCGTTCTAAGCATGATATGGTCCGAAAAATGAGAAAAGAAAGTTTACTACAAAAACACAGACCGTCAGATAATGGGTACAAATAAAAATTTGACAGGCGATAATTTCATACCAACTATAGAGCTGGTTAGTTTATTTTTAAAGAGGGAAGCTATGTTGACCCGCTTAAAAAAATATATGAAACACATCAATCGAGTTTATTCTGAAAAAATATCAGCCAGGGGTGAAACATCATATTCGGATTACAGAAGGTTTTACTGCATGAGTTAAAAATAAGTTCAGTCAAGCGTGATGCTTCATGCGCTGAATATTCCGTATGTTAAATTAACGGATACTATAATTTACATTTATAATATACTAAATTCGAAAAAAGAGAAATCTGATTTTTTCTACTGCAAATATTTTGCAATTTTTTGAAATTATCGCTATCCCGAAAATTTCTTCAAGAAAATTAAATACGGTTTCGTTCCCAACGAATAGCGATTTTTAAATCGATATATCGCATGCTCGGGAACAAAAACCATTTTTTTCAAAATGTTTGAGCTTTCGGCGCCTCAAAGGCCAAATTTTTAAGTTGGAAAGCCGAATGTTCCAAACTAGATAAATATACATGGATGCGCATTTTTTTAATCGTGTTCAAAATTTTTAATTAGTCCCGAGATTTTTCGCGCTTTTTTAAACTTTCCGTCAACTTCGAAAGTTTCGTTAAAGAAATGACTTATGGAAACGTTCTCGGCAAATAACGATCTTTTCAACAATATACCCCACATGATCAAAAAGAAAATATTTTTTTCAAAATTTTCGAGTTTTTGGCGCCCTAAAGGTTTGAATATAAAGTCGTAAGCTGGGCTATATTTTTCCTATGAAGCAGTCCTTTATACGTATGTTTAAAATACGTTTTAGTTTCTCCAATGTTTTTACTCGGGCTAATACTTAAACTTCCTTTTTTTCCCCTATTTTTAGCCCAAAAGGAAGGAGGGTAAATCATTTTTTAACCGTAATTTTTTGATTTTATGAAAGAACTCCTGCATTTTATTTTATACTTTGAATTTCACTTTTAAACGTTTATCTAGTGGTGAGTTATGGATTTATTGAAGTTAATTTTTGCGGTCGTTTTAAATTCTATATTATATATTCTTGACGAGTTTTTAGGTTTTTTGCCGGCCAGAGTAATCAATAATCTGAAGTTATAGACTGTCATAGGAAGAAGTTTAATTGTAATTTATTTTTCAGATTTCGAAATTAATAAGTCAAACCGTTCGTGAATTATTGCATATTTTAATTAAATATTTTTGTATCGTTTCTGAACCATCTTATTAGGATTCTGTACAATATATGTGTGTACGGAATCCTAAAAAAGAAAAAAGAAACATAGAGCTCTTATTCTAACTTCCGGAATGCATGCCAGCAAATCTATTAATATAAGAAGCAGAGAAAAATTTGGTATAATTTAACAAAGGGCACAGTGTAAATGCTACGAACAAAAAATACACCAAATGTAGATGTCAAATGCAAAGGGGTGACCTCTAGCAATATACTTTTTCTCATCGCATTTCATCCGGTTATCATAAATCCCTTTCAGGTCATCTATTTTCCATTTCTTACCTATTCTACGCGCACCCTAATTTATATATTTTGTTATCCCCGTTTTATTTCCATTGATTCATCATGGGGTCCTAGTTACAAAAGCTTCAAAGTAAATTAACTGAGTTAAGTTGCTGACCGCTCCCATTTGTCCTTTTACAAAAAAAGTCCTTACTCTTAAATCTCTAATCATGTTTAAAAAGTTCTACTCCAAAATTTTGGTCGAAAGCTTATAATTTTTCCTTTTCCAGTGGTCGTTAATTTAATAGCACTGCTGTTTTATTATTTCCATTATTCACATACATTTTGGTAATTCCCGGTTGTCTTCGTTTTATTTCGGCACGATTGGTCACCTCTCCTCGCTGTCATCTGTTATAATGTGGTAATTTATTGTTTGGCTGTACTGAGCATTCTTTAATGAAACGTAATCTTTCGATTCCTTATTGCAATTTCTACATACTTCTCCTTCCCTGTCTGCTAATAATTTCTGATGTCAGTATTTTCGTACATCTAACTAAATTAAAATCGAATTAACTTCTTCCTCTTCACTATTTCTGAGCCAAGGACCTGAAATGACAGCCCTCTACATAACACGATGGCTTAGTGATGCTTCTGAAATGAGATCTCGGATAAAGATTCTCGTTTAGAAAAAAAAAACCTCAAGTCCCAATAAATATTTCTTTTCGCATAATAAAAAATAATGCAAACATCTAATCAATAATTAATGGCATTACTCGTCTCAGAATTATTAAGTGTCTTTCAACTTCAGTTACGTTATTTTTAACCTGTTGACAATCGGTTTAACAAATAAAGCAGTCTACTTATTTATACTTTTTCTTTTGATGTAGGAAACGACGGTGTACACAGTAGATTAATTATTTTGTAGTTTCTCCCCCAAAACATACTTTTTGGCCCGTTTCTGAGATTGTATACGCCATTTATTCCGTTGAAACGATTTATTACGTTAAATTTTAAAGTAACGATAATAATAATAATAATAATGAAATAATACAAATTTTATTGTACTTACGTAAACTTTCGGAAGATAAATATTGATATAAGTAAGAAGAATATGGAACTAGATAAACCAATTAATTCTACGATTCTTGTATTTTCAGCTATCTGCAATTTTTTCTGAAAAGAATTACTACAGCTGTACAAATCGATAATATTGTCATAAAGAATGAATAAATGATATTAAACGGCACTTAATTTACTCGAGGTGGTAAGTGTTAGTTCAGAAAATATTCCATTTGAAAATGAAAACAAAGTCCATGCACACATATTTTTCACTATGAATCGTAGTATCAAAATTGTCACACTTATTCGTTTCCACTCTAATAGATTACTCTGGGGCTATTTCTTTACTCAACCGTGAACTCTCCGTCATTGATATAATTGGGGGGGGGGGGGGGGGGGGGGTATGGGATAACGGGTCTAAAAAAAGCACTTTTTTGAGAGTAATTTTTAAAGAGACTATTAAAGTTATTTCATTAAAGTTTTTTGCACATAGTTATATGACATTTCAAGAACATTCAGTAATTTTTTCGTCAAAAAATATTCATAAACAAGCCAGTGAGAGCGAATTGACGGAGGCCATTTCAAAAAAATACGTTTTGCGGTGTCCACGATAACTCGTTACAAAATCATCCGAAACACGAATAGTTGGAAAAAATGGTTAATTTAAAAGTAAATCTAGGTCGCAACGTTGTCCTTTTATTTTTAAAATTTTTTTTTAATTTTTGGCGATCGGATGAAGTCAAAACCACGATATTTACCCTAAAAATGGAGCCATTTTGTAGCTGTAAAATCGGTCTCAAGCGAAAAATAAAAAAAAGAAGAACGTTGCGACCTAGTAAAATATGTATTATAAAACTGTGTTAAACATGAACCGGATCGGTACAGAAGTATTTGAGATATCGTGTCCACCGACTTCAAAAAAGTCATTTCGAGAAAAACGCGTTTAAAGTTTTAAACTATGAAAATTGGAAGAAAAATTTTTTGTTTTCTCACTTAAACTGAATCGTCGATGCCAGCACCATAAAGCAAGGTACCTGCTGCACTTCCAATGTTCAAGGCTTCCTTTTGCTCCATTCTTTTCATTATTATAGCCTCTTTTGTCTGAAACGCAGCTTTTTGTTGGGCTCTTTGAATTCGCGTTTCGTCGGCTTTTTGAACGTACTGATGAGCACTTGGGCCGACGCTGATTTTCATCTCTTGTAGGAAGGTTTGTAATGCAAAATTGCCTTCATTGGAAAACATTTGTTGCAATTTCTACTAAAATAGGGCTACTGGATAAAATTTTTGGAGTGATCTTCCAAATAAGTTGATTTAGGCTTTCGTTATTGTTTTGATTAAATCCACCAACACATCGCTCTAAAAGCTCGTCCTTGCTTAAATCTTCATAAATTAGCTTGATTGCTTTTGTTACACCATCCGGAAAAGATTCATAATCGTGCTGGAAATTTTCTATTCCGGTGGCGGTCAAAGATTTTTGATAAGCGCACCACAAGTCAGCGCCGGCCGGACACTTATGATGCTGTGGATTTTTGTTCGTTGATTTATAATGGAAAAAGGTCGCTGAAATCGCATCTTTCATTTTTTGCACTGAATCACAATTTCTTTTGATTGCTAATCCATAATACACCGTTAATTTATCAATTGTTTTACCAGTGAGTTTTCCTTTTCCAGAGAGACTTCTGCTTCTTCTAACAGAGTTTGCCCAGCCTTTTTTTCCGGTTTGTATTTCTGTCTCTCCTGTTGTGTTTTTTACAAGATCACGTAGCCGTTTGCCGATCCTTTTTTGAACGTGGCCGACGCATTTTTATTTATTTATTACAAAGTCTTCGCCATATGGATGGCATTGAATTACACCGGTGTACGTTTTACTATCACCGTCGCCGATGTAATTTTTATACTTCACGTCGTACTTTTCCTCCGATCGTTGAAACATTTCCTTTATTACTGATACTTCCATGTTTCCTGCAGGTCCAATGTGATTTACTTCATATTCACCACGTTCCACGTGCTTGGTATGCCATTCTTCAAATTCCATTATATTTAATTTTTTCTCCCAAGCTTTATACCTTTAACAGTGCCCACTTTTAATGCAAATATCTATAACTTTTCCAGTGTAATATCCTATTAATGAAGAAGCACCATATAACGAAAAGAAACCTCGTTTTTGCCAGGTACCATCACCGGCTAGGCCCTTTGAAAGAAAAGGAAGCAGCTGCTCCGGTTAACTGCTTGCCGCTTTCGGCCGGCTCAAAAGGGGTGCAGCGCATAGCTTACTATCTTAATGAGTTTTACTCCAAATGACCTGAGGTTTTGGGAAAATATTTCTAAGAATTTGTACTTTTATATGAAAATTTTTCAGAAAAACGGATTTTTCGAAGTGGTTATCCCATACTCCCCCCCCCCCCTTACGTGTAATTCGCTGCAAGATTCGTAGCCGGAATTAATGCCTTGTATTATAAATGGAAACGGTTTTACCTGTGATTATTGTACTGAAATTTTTTAAGTTTCCGGTTTGTTTAGGGAAACATGAAGTGTACAGTATGGTAGATTTTGTGCTGCCGAGGCTAACTTTTCGCTTATTATGTAGACAAGAATTGGATAATTGGAGTAAGCCTAGTGGAGCAAAAAGCGAAAAATCAGTAGTTGATGTTGATTTGCGTGATAAATTACAATTACAATTAAAATGAATTCGAACAACGGCAATAGTACGAGTATCAGATCAGCGTTGAAAGAACGTAATTTATAGTGACAAAGTCGCAGTTATTTTTACGAGATGACGTAACGGCAAATGCACCTTAAAACCGCCCTAGTGTTATTTTTCGCTCTCTTAATATTAATCTGAATTCGGCTTCTGATAGGCTATAATCTGGCAGTGCAAAGTGGTTAAAATAGAAAGTGCCCAGGTAGATACAATTTGGAGAAGGGGAATTACGTACGAGTATTGTACGTTTAGCGATGAATGTAAATGGATAGAATATCTTTTTATTTCGGAACAGAATTTAGCGTGCGAGTTTGTATTAATTTTTAGGGGGTTTTTTATAGGGTCAATTTTTGAAAGAGCTTTAAATTTAAGTAAATAAAACAAAGTCATATAACATGAACATGCACCCTTTTTCTAGTGGTCCTAGAGAGTAAGAATTAATCACCGTACCGTCACGTTCTACATTTGCTTGTTGCACACATATGTCTTTGGTGCTACAAACCAAAAAGCGTCATCTTCAACTACCACCAAACATCCTCGAGCCACTTGATTCCTCCATAGATACTTTTGTATGAGCGCTCTCGATCAGTACCATATATCAGGGGTTAAAGGGCTTTAACTAATCGATATTAATAATTTTCTAGGCCGTCGCGATAGCCTAGTGGCGTGACCTCTTGATCGTTGAGATAGTGGTCAAGAGTTCGATTCCCAGCGGCGGCCAAAAAGAAATAGAATGATTTAATTTAATGAGAATAGTTAGTGGCCAAATGGTATTTACAACTAGGCCAGGTTTAAAAAAAAAAAAAAAAAAAAAAAAAAAAAAAAATAATTTTCTAACGCGTACTAAGTTCTTTAAGTTCTTTGGTATGCTTGCATGTTTGCATGCGCTTTAACAGTGCACTTGCCACGGCAAAACAAACATACTAGTTCACTAAACCTATACATAGTTGTTTTGTATGTTCACATACTTGCATGCGCTTTTGATCATACATTTGGCCTAACCAATGCAATACTTTTCTAACCGTATATATAGTTGTTTTACCAAAA
Source organism: Icerya purchasi (assembly GCA_039619475.1). Taxonomy (NCBI): domain Eukaryota; kingdom Metazoa; phylum Arthropoda; class Insecta; order Hemiptera; family Monophlebidae; genus Icerya; species Icerya purchasi. The sequence goes on from CM077116.1 coordinate 396,563,430, forward strand.
ATGTTGTATTCGGGCACTGTCGAAGATGAGTTTATTCCACAACAGTTGATGATTTTTTTTTCCCCGATTTAAGTACGGTAAGCGGGTTTTTTGATTTGGTAGCTATTCATATTATCAGTGGACCGTTTGGTTGACAGAAATTTTCTTAAAATTAAATCTTCGTTACATGTTGGATATTATCGTATTTTATCTTTCTTTAATTGATAATGAAAGTTTATGCGCTACCCCGTTCATCATCATTTGACACGTAAGCTAGTCGGCAAACCGACACATTGTCTGATAGCAGCGGTAATAATCGCACAGAAAATACACCAGGTAAGCAACACACTCTCAGTTATAATTCATCGTTAATCGCGCAAGCCGATGCTGAAAAAAATGTTACAGGCCACCGCTCAAACACGTACACAAATCTCAATATATATCGCGCAAAAACTCGAAAAACGTTCTATTAGCCGGGTTGCCTGTAATGCTAAAGTTATAAACAAAAGTCAATCACTTACAGAAGAATCCAATAACAACTTGCGTCACAACAAATCTCACACAATAAACTCGATCATCGGTAAAACAGAATTTTTTTCTTTGTCGATTAATAAAATTCGATTGCTAAACTCGTAACATTTAATTCAGCTTTAAATAAATCACACTCCAATACAACAAGATCAAAGAAAGAAACCGGATTACATGTAGCCTTGAAAATCACTCTCATTAACTACCTTTAATTATGCCAGAGGTGAGCAGGGCCTAATACACACTTCTTTATAAATATCGCCGCATACAATTAGGGATAATTTCGTTAGTGCAATTAAAATATAGTTACCGAGTCAAAAGTCAGTAATGAAAAAATAGCTATTCTCTTAAAAATTTCAAGTCATTTGCGGCATTATTTACCAATGGGAACACAATAAATTCAGATACGAGGATAATAGTGGCACGAAGAATTGAAAATTCCGTCAATGAAATAATTCTATCAAAACATTTCATCATTACTTAACAGCGATATTTAAGTTAAAACTATTAGTTTCCAATTGCCATACTACCGGTAACTATTAGTGATGATGAGAATATGGCCGCAGAGTAAATTTGAAAATACAGTTGTACATTAAACATACCAACTGCGTAAATATACCTAACTATTACTTATTCAGCTATAATGACTGAAATCACTGAATCTATGTAAACTTAAAAATCATAACAACTGAGATTACTAAATTAGGGCTTAACTGAACGTCTGATGGGGGAGTATATCAGCCGATGATGTAAAAAGGATAAAACGTTGAATAAAACGGTAAAAGATAATTCAGATTCGCGAAGTGTGAACCTCTCTGACTGCTTTAGCTTCATTTATTAAATATATAAAGTAATGGTGGACTGTTACGACAGCGTTGAAACATATAGATTAACTCAGATAGTTAATCAATGATTATGCATCGGGCATTACCTGTTCCAATGAGATCGTATTAATTCCTTCCAAAAACTATCAGCAAATGGGGGGATGTTGCCATGGTACATAATTCATTTCCGTTCCCATCCTTAAACATTCAGGCTGTAACCGCTACATCAAAAATGCCTTCTCTTTCTTTTTCTTCCATTTCAGTCTGCAACTGTTATTTTCTTCATTCGATAAATATTTCCCACGAACAGCCATGAATTCCTTCAGTTCATGAAAGAAACACCTTTCGGTTCAAAAATACCGAAAATGAGAAGTTTGAAGCGTTTCTTCGATTCATCGATTTGAATAAACCGGCTCCGAAGAATAGTGCCGAACGAAGCCGTGAATGGCGACAACGGCATAGCCATGAATTCCTTCAGTTCATGGAAGAAACACCGTTCGGTTCCAAAACTACCGAAAATGAGAAGTTTGAAGCGTTTCTTCGATTCATCGATTTGAATAAACCGGCTCCGAAGAATAGTGCCGGACGAAGCCGTGAATGGCGACAACGGCATAGCCATGAATTCCTTCAGTTCATGAAAGAAACACCTTTCGGTTCAAAAACTACCGAAAATGAGAAGTTTGAAGCGTTTCTTCAATTCATCGATTTGAATAAACCAGCTTTGAAGAGTGGTGCCGAACGAAGCCGTGAGTGGCGGCAAGGGTAAATGAATAAAAGACAAAAAGTTTGCAATGTGGAACCAAAATCAATGGCCGATTCGCCGCAGGAATCACATAAACGCAAGAGGGGCGAAGAACTTCGGAGCAGCCATGAATTCCTTCAGTTCATGAAGGAAACACCTTTTGGTTCTAACACTACCGAAAATGATAAATTTGAAACGTTTATTCGATTCATCGATTCAAAAAAACCGGCCACGAAGAGTGGTGCCGAACGAATCCGCGAATGGCGACAACGAAAATAAGATGTCTATGATGAAGCGGAAGAAATTCTCGTTGATTCTAATCCTGAAGTGCTGCAAAATGTCTTTACCGACGTCCGGATGACAACCACTGCCGCTGACAACCAATTTGACATTCGGTTCAATCAAAACAAATTTGGTGTTTCGTGTGCTGTCTGTGATCGTCTTTGGTTTGAGCGGCATATGAAACACATTCCCTTCAAAGCAACGAGTTTAATCTGCGAAAAATATCCGCATTTAAATTCTAACAATATAAAGGTATGTGGCACCTGTTACAAATCGCTGCTACAAGAAAAAATTCCCCGTATGGCTACGATTAACGGTTTCCGTTACCCTCCGGTTTCTTCTGATTTGCCGGCACTTGATCTCGTTACCGAGCGATTAGTATCACCACGTCTTCCATTTATGCAAATTCGTCGACTGCGTTTCGTGCACGGATCAAAATGTATTGTTGGTCAAGTGATTAACATTCCTGACGATGTAAATACGATGGTTTCAGAACTGCCTCGTCAACTCGATGACGACAGAGCGTTCAACGTCCACATTAAACGACATTTGATTCATAAATCAACCTAGTTGAAGGGCTACATAAAGAAGTCAGTAGTGAAAGCGTGGCTCTGATTTCTCGTTACTAAACCATTGTATCGCGTCAACGGAATTCACGTCAATGAGTCATTATATCGCGAGCACGATACTTCATCGGCATTAGTAGCCATTCCTGAGCTGGAACCAGATACATCCGCCGAATCGATGATAGAATCCATTTCCGAGGATCCAGCGCACCTTACTGATCTCTTACTCGCGAAGCAACACACATTAATGTGGACTGAAGAGAAATACCTTGAACTTGCACCCGGGATGAACAAGCGTCAGCTTTCACATCTTTTTGATGAGCACGCAGAAGAGCTCTGTTTCCTGTCGATTTACTTGGGTGAACCGCGAGAGTTTACGATAGAAAATGTCACACCGTACATGATGTCTAACAGCGAAATCCGCCGTACCAATCGCCGTGGAGTCAAGCCCGAACACGTCCTGTATATGGCAATGAAAGTGATGCGGATGCGGCTGACGGAAGGCATGTACTGTACATTTAAAGCTAGTGGCAACTTGAAGAAACTGACGCGTGAAAACGTCGAAGATAAGCAGGGACAACATGATCGGACACAACCTATCGTTCTTGAAATCGATTCCAAACAGCGTCCAATATTGGGCAATGCGAAAAAAGGACGTGTTTGGGATGATCCGCCAACTGGGAAAGCCGACGATTTTTCTTACTTTAAGCGCGAGCGAATACAGTTGGCCCGATCTGTTGCGACTATTGTATCGCGATTAGAAAAGGGAAAGGAGTGGACTGGCGAAGGTGATCCGGCAACTTCGATGAGCAGCGATTTGCGAACGACGCTTGTGAACGAGGACCCGGTAACGTGTTGCTTATATTTCGACAAGCTGATTGATACGATTATGTTCATATTGAAGTCAAAATCGTACTCCCCCTTTGGTCACCATCACGTGGTCAATTATGAGTTCCAACAACGTGGTAGCCCGCATGCACACCTCTTACTTTGGCTTGCCGACGACCCTAAAGAGCCCGTCAATGAAAACATGCCGGCGACCTTACGTTTAATTGATTCTCTCATTACCGTTGATTCTAATCATATCGAAGGAGAAAAATCACAGACGCACAAACACACGTTTACGTGCTACAAACAGGCTAAGGATAAAGAAAACCATTGTTGTCGTTTTGGAGCTCCATTTTGGCCAATGAAATGCACGACAGTGCTACTGTCGATAACAAAAGAAGACGGCCGTCGCCAACGGTTGAGGCAAAAGTATGCTGATATGCACCGCTCGCTAGAGTTCGAAGAGTTCGACTCGCTAAACGTATTTCTCAGGCATCACCATGTCAATACGTACAACTATTACCTAGACATTTTGCGAGCAGGCATCTCTCGTCCAAAAGTGTTCTTGAAGCGGATGATCGCTGAGCAATGGATAAACAATTTCAATCCGTGGATTGCAAAAGTTTTGCGCTCCAATTGCGATATACAGTTCATTCTGGAAGAGTATTCGTGTGCCACGTACGTTGTTGAGTACGTGAACAAAACGAATCGCGGAAGAAGTAATTTGCAGCAGGAACTCATTAAGTTACGTGACGAATATCCCGATAAAGACTACAGCGCTTTATTGATCGAAGTCGGGTTAAAAATGCTGAACACAATAGAAATTTCTTCGCAAGAAGCTGCATGGTACTTGCTAAATTTACATATGAGCGAAAGTAGTTGTAAAGTCGAGTACCTTCCAACAACGTGACCGCATAAACGTCAGCGCGTACGCAAGTTAAGGAACCAAATGGACGAGGAGGAGCTGGGAACTGAATTGACAGATATTTGGAAGGATAACATTATAGATAAATATGAATCTCGTCCAGAAACGATGGAAACGGTGTCGCCCGCACAGCTTGTAGCCCACTATTATCAGGATCGTAAAACGAAAAATTACAAACGCCGAGCAATACCGAAAATATTACGATATCATCAGTATGAACTCTCGGAAAAAGACGAGTACAAACGAGAGATGGTGCTTCTTCATATTCCGTTTCGTTCCGAGGAAGTGGACGTGCTTGACGGTAATCGCTACAGAACTATTTACGATGAGAACGAAACGTTTATTTTGGAAGCGCGTAAAGAGTTCGAATCAAACTTAGACATCTCCAAAATAATGGAAATGCCACAGACTCTTTGCCGAAGACAACATCTCTGACCAGGATGATAACAAAAAGACCGAAGAGTTTATGAAGAGTAAATCGGTGGACGACGATTTTGTACAGAATTTACGAGACGGATTAAACGACGATATTCGGATGCGCATAATGGAAAAGGTACCGTCGCTGGTACGTAAGCGCGAAAACGTTATGTCGGCCGAACAGTACTGCGAAGCTATGCGACAAACGAACCAGCGCCAACGCGATCTCGTGCTTGAAGCAATTCATCGCATCTTTGCCGACAGCGAACGGAAGCCCTTACAAATTTTCTTAACTGGCCCGGCTGGTAGCGGTAAAACTTTTACGATGAAGATGTTAATGGAAACCTACAATCGCTTTGCGCAACAACACAACAATGCGTTTAACGCGTACATCGCAACTGCATCGACTGGTGTGGCCGCATCCACCATCAACGGATCAACGGTACACGCCGTTTTCCGCATCAGCAACTCTCAAAAGAAAAATGTCCTTTCCCAACGAATCGTTGAACATGTTTCGTACGGCATTCGATAATGTTCATATTGTTTTCGTGGACGAAAACAGTATGATCGGTTCCGCTCTTCTCGGTGAAATCAACTCGCGTTTGCAGCATATACTGCATGATCATGATCGCCCTTTCGTCGGTATGGATATGGTCTTTACAGGCGACCTACGTCAATTTCCACCCGTTTGCCAGACGCCTATTTACAAACGTTCGAAACAGAATTTCTGTTCTGAAATCGTCTGGCAAGCGCTCGAATACTACCCGCTCATACAAGTAATGCGGCAAGCCAACGAAGCTTTCTCGACCATGCTCACCAAAATCGGTAACGGTGAGCTCCTACTACCGGAAGAGAAAGCGATGCTTGAATCCCGCTTCGTAAAGCGTAAATTCGTCGATCGCGAATTTCCTCAGTCAATTCGCCTCTTCTTCCGTACGTTCGAAGTCGACCAATTCAATAACGACTCTATCAGTGGAGTGGAAATGATCGAGTATGTAGCCGCGGATTATTATACCGGTCATCGAACTACCGAACAGCTTGCTAGCGCCCGCTCAAAAGTGCACAAACTGAAGCCCGATGAAACCGGTGGTCTACCATACATCGTTCGCCTTCAAATTGGCAAACCTTACATGATCAGAGCGAATATTGACGTGTTGGATGGTCTCCTCAACGGCGCAATCGGCACTTTACGCTACATCGAACACAACATTGAAACAAGCGCGATAAAACGACTCTGGCTGTCTTTCAATCATTCAAAAATCGGCCGTTTACTGCGCTTAAAAGCCCAGGCACACGTACTTGCAAATCCGAACATTGATCATTCATGGATATCGATAACTCAACGTACTTGTAACGTTCAAACGAATAGTAAAATCGTTACTTGTAAACGCACGCAGTTCCCCCTTGTCGAAGCCTGTGCAATTACTATACACAAATCACAAGGCGGTACGTATGATACGATCATTTACGAGTACAGTAAGTGTCACGTACAGCAGCTCGTTTATGTAGCCCTTTCTCGCGTCATTTCGCTAAACGGACTGTTCCTAACGAATCGCGATGGTGATCACACATTTTATCATCATCGCGGAAAACTGAATCGAGATTTAAAGAATGAGTTTACTCGTCTCGAACGGCATCATTTACAAACGGTAGGCGATCAGTGCCGAAATTTTCTCAATCGTTCTACGCAAACGGATTCCACGTCGCTCTCGTTGTGTACATTCAACACTCAATCGCTAAACGCACACTTGCTCGATTTAACTAGCGATTAATCCGCGATGTAAACTTCTCGCCTTGTCTGAAACGTGGATTGAAAATGATTGCTCTATTGAAATATCAGGATTTCGCGCTATTGCTCAATTTAAAAGGAATACGATTCGTTCTGGTGGTGTCGCCATTTGCGAAAACATAAATGTTTCCAGCGCATTGGAGTCTAAGAATATCAAAAATGATTTGCAGAAGTTTGTTCAAAGTAGTATGAGCATGGATCAAATCGCGACATGTCACGACGGTGTTGGCGACTTTTGCTCGGTCGAGACAACAATCAATGCTAAAAGAACTATACTTGCAACAGTTTATATCTCACCGAATACATCGTTTGAGAAAATTCAGCAATTCATCATCTTAAATCTTATGCCTTACAGTCCTAAATTAAAGGTACCTGAAAAACATAATTATCACGATATACCGATGATCGTTAGTGGAGACTTTAATTTGGATTTAAGAGGACCGCACGGACCGGAATTTATTGGATTTATGCACACAGAGTTAGGATTACAACTAAACAACGATCTCGCCATATCTACCTCACGAAGAAGCAGAAAAATAATTGATGCTGTATTCTCTCGTCACATCGATCATCTAGAAATACGTGAATATGTAACATATTACAGTAGCCATCGTCCATTATTATCTATAACTTGCAATTTTGTTAATTCGAATGCTATAAATGATGATAGATAACACAAAATAAAAATAAAATTTAAAAATGAACGGTACGTTTTGAGATTTATTATTTTTTACTTACAAAAATATATCTACACGCTAGCTATTTTTTTGAATATATTAAATCTCAAAGACATATATATGTACTGATGTTTCTGCGAGTAACGTGGAAATTTAATGTTTTTTAATAATAGATCTTGCCTTCACTTTCGCCTCACTAGAGGATTATAATTTTTCTCAACTCAAACCATCATCTACAAAAGCATATTCCTTTTGCTGTTCTTTGTCCGACGGCAAGAGAATTGGTTAAATTAATTGTTTATCGGTAACTTTTTCACTTTACAAAAAAGCTTTTGCCTCTGTAATGTGTTAAAATTATTCATTTTTTTTAAATTATTTTTTTAGGTGCCATATCCTACAATTTTAGTCATAGGCACCGAGGCTATTTTAATTAAATATTTGTTATTTGCAAAAACTGAACAGTTCTTTTCCTCTGGGTAATCGGAAAGTGCTGTGTGTATTGGAATATTGTAGTTGGGATGATATTTCCGGAGTAGTATACACTTTGTTAGTGTGTGTTCTACTACTAGTACAGTTTCAAGTTTATAAGTCAAGTCATTCCTGAATTATTTTATTTTATTTGATGTTTTTTTGTTTGTTTTTTTTGTTTGTTGGGGGGGGGGCTTATTAACCAGGGACCTTACCCAGAAACAATAGGAAGATGAGTTAACTAATTAAAACTTAATTCGATCGGAAATGGCAGAAATAAAGGAGCCAATGGCAGGAACAACAGACTGAGATGAAATGAACAGGATATAAGAAGCACAGTAGGGAGCAGAAAGCTTTGACTTTAAAAGGAGAAAATAAAGGGAAGAACGTTCCGCAGAAAGAGCAGAACACTCAAAAAAAAATTTGATTAGCATCGCAAACAACTACTTCATTAGGATGTAAGGGACAATAAGGAGAGAAAACCGAAGATGTTTTTTGGCCTTTCAGAACTATCGTATAGAATTCCATACATTATTTTAAAAAAACGATTAGTCAGATTAAAACAAACTCCGATTTCTTTTTCCGGCAGATGAAGAAAAAATTTAATTTTTATTTTTTAATTTGATGTTCGCATTAGATTTACAGTGCACGGGAAGAGGCAACTACCTCTTCTGTCCTCTCCGCTCTCGAAGTTACTGAATAAATTTAAACCTCTGGAATAAAAAATTAAATTCAAATTTGTCAAAATATATTCTAAAAATTCTTTGCCAAATAACGCGAGTTTATGATGAAACTTTTTTTTTGTTAAATATATTATATGATTTGCAAATTGTGTTCAACTGCTTAGCACGTCATTATTTTAGAAAAAAGGGTAGGGATATTTGAAGACGATTGCCAAAAAAAATTTCTATCGATGAGCAAGATAAAAGAACGGAGTGGGAAATGGGTGACGAAATAGAAGGATATGGCTGACAATATTGTAATGCGAGGCACAATTAAAAAAAAAAAAAATGACTGAACAGAAGAACACCATAACAAACGTAGGTTCGTAAAATAAGTGTCGGCTGGTGTATACCAAACAACTTGTGGCAGATGTCCACAAGACTCCATTTGTCGACTAAAATTTACACAGCCATTCGCGGTCGACTATGTAAGATCACTTCAAAAACAATCGAAAAAACAAGTTCTACAGCGACGGAAATACAGTCGTTGCTTCATGCAACTGAAATAACACCCATTAAAGTTAAAAATATAATTTTATTTATTTTTCAGCATGAAATAAATTCGTAGTCTAGTAGATTAATTTAAAACCCTATGATTAAATTTCTTATTACATTTAGATATTTTCTCGTAACAATTATTATATTCGACAAAAAAGAAACAAGTTCAACACTCAGAAAAACTGCTAGGGAAAAAAAATAAAAAGCAGCTACTACTACCGAATTAATTACTGTTTTATATGTTGAATTTATATGTACTTTTATCGAATACAAAAACTATGATTTAAATCGAAAAAAGCCACTAATAGGTCGACAGGAAGTTTATAAACGGAGAACACGATAATACCTGTTTCGTGTATCACATTGATCAGTACTGAAGTATATTTCGATATGCAGATTACATTCAACTTTTTCCGGGCTTGATGTTCAAATATCAATTGAAATCGTATTATTTTACGCGTGTACTTATGAGGAATCATAGAAGTTTCAAGTAAATGCCAAGCTACTCCCGAATGTCAATGTTAATGACTCCACAGAATGCTGGGCAGCAGCCACCAGTTCGTTACATCTGTGGCAACTTGAGCCAGTTAACCTATCGGTTCTGCAAAAGCATAAGTCCTACGGCATATCGGAACAACTTACTCAAGACGCATGAAAAACTATAAGACAGTACTACGGCAACGCTGTCCAATGTTATACAGACGGAGCAAAAGCAGCACCCGCCAAAGGGATGTCACCAACCGCTTGCGCCTTTGAAGAAAAGGGAGTAATAACAACCATCCGTCTGAGCGATTACTGCTCAATTCTAGACGCCGAATTATACGCAATACGCTTATGTCTGGAAATGATCCTGGCGTCCACGGAGCCAATCCGTGATATACTATTGATAACAGACTCATTAGTGGCGGCTAAGATGATAGGAGGTGGAACCCCGGGAGGGGGGTTAACAAGCCATGTCCTGACACTCGTCAGGGAGCTGCAGTCAAAAGGTTATAATCTAATCGTGTTGTGGGTCTCAAGTCACGCTGGAATCCCAGGAAATGAAAGGGCGAACACATCAGCTCACTCAACCATTACAGCTCCCAGTTTGCAAAACATCCTTGGGCCCCCTCAAATATCAGATGCAATACAAACTCAAATAATGGAACAGTGGAACCAAAAACACATCTCTACTATGCCCCACCACCAGAGTATTAAGAAATCCGTAGAGCCATAGTACCCCCCCCCCCCCAGGGGACCTTACGAGTTTATTATCGTGCGCTCAACCGCTTACGCCTAGGCCATACGCGACTATATCACGACTATTTGTTGGAGGGCGGTCACCCTCCAACCACTTGTCCTTTCTGTCGCGCACAAGAGCCACCGGCGGTTGATCACATTCTCATAAATTGCCCTACATTCCAACCCTTCAGAACGAGACACGGATTTGATAATCTCGGCCATGTCCTCTCGAATTCAGAAGTGAACAAGAGCGCAGTATTTCAGTTCGTCATGGACAATGGATTAAGGGCACTCTTGAGACTTATGGGCCGTAATAGTCTAGATATTATACACAGCCTGGAGTCTAACCAAGGTTGAGAGGTAAATAAAAAAATAAAAATAAAAAAAAAAATTATCCTACATATCGATTGTGATTTTTTTGTCATTATTACCTGAGCTTCCCGTGGATCGCCGGCCAGCAGCTTGATTAAAAACGATAAAACTTCAGGCGTAAAGCACTCCGAATAATCGGTCCAAGCGGTTAATTTAGAATTATTAGTTCCAACAATCCACTTTCCCTCCGCCGAACAAAATCGCGTTGCGTATTCTATTAAAGAAAAACAAAACCAGATCACCGCTTATTGCATTTTTCAGTACGTTCACTATTTTTATATGAAATACTAATTTTGACGACTTTACAAATAATAAAACGTACATCAGACTTGCGCTATAATCTTAATGAAAATAAACAATTCTGACCGCTCTCACAACATCTTAGATCTTCATTCTTCTTCTTTATTTTTCATCTATTTCTCTAAACAAACTATTATTTTCTAGATATCGTCGTTATCTGCCTTTTAAATTTTTCCCATTTCTTCACAATCTACTTATTGCTCTCACCTTTAGGGTAATTTTGTGATTCACGTTAGATTGGAAAACCACTGATTTCCAACTTACTCAGCTGCATATCAATTGTAACAGAAATATATGTAGATTTTCACAGCTCCATTTCATTTTCTAACCATTTATTTGGGTGTAAATCTTTACTAGATGTAGAAGTAATCGATACAGGTAAGTACTCTGAATTACCTGAACAATCAGTAGATTATTCAGATTTAATACAGCAAATAAACAGTAGACATTGGGTTACTAATGTATGATATTTTCATTTCATTTTATTATCAACATCGATTCTTCTCTGATTGCATATAGGAGCAAATTGAAAGAAAAAAATATATAATAAAAAAAATAAGGCAAAGCTAATTACCAAGCATACATCTCAATATAACTAGTTATATTATTCATCGATTAGCTATTTAATTTGCCCCGTGAAAATCTGGTGACTTTAGCAAAATCGTAAACCATGCACGTCTATTGCCGGATGTCTAGATAATATCTACGGCAATGCTATTTTAAAAATATAAAATCTTAATAATGGTCTCTAAAATATTCTGAGTAACATAATACGGTTGTGAAAGTTTTATTTTACAGGTGACATGACGTCAACCTCAAAGATACAGGTGGCAAAATCGATTTAAATCAATCTGCAATATTGCAGAATAATCTAATATTGTAAGACTAAGAGGGTATTCTAGTCAAGAGGCACAAATTTAGGACGTTTTTTCAAGCTCAATAAAAAAAAACAATAAATATTTTCACCATCCACTTTTTTACCATTTATTTATTCGTATCTTAAGAATACACAAAAAAATTATCAAAAAAAAAAAAAAATTCAAAATTCATAAAGTTACAGGTTTATGAAGTGGAGGGATAAAAAAGAAGGGCGTGTCCTAGTTGACACGATTGCAACCCTTCTAGTTATCTGAAACAAAAAATAAACAAGATTTTTAATTAGTAAGAATGTCGTTATAATCCCTATCTCAGAGAAGAAAAAAAAAAATTTCTCGTAAAATTGTTCGTGGTCCTGCATATATATGTTTTGGTGAAAAAGTCCATATCAATGAGTTTAACGATTCATCGTTATTCTGGGTTTCTAAGCCCAAACATCGTTGTAATAAGATTTCGGCAGACAAACATTCATAAATTGGCTTTATAACTCTTTCAATACTTCGTCAGTCAGAGGGAGATTTTCTCTAGAAGAACACTTCTGCGTAAATCGCCGCACATATTATCCTGTCTGATTTTTAGCAGGATTTTTCAGCCTGCCTGCAGCTCAACGTTACTCGTCACACAGTATTCTGCACTTTCACCGCAAGCACAAGTCGCTGTCTAACCCCTCGACCAACGCGTCTACCCCGATGCGACCGGACTTACTACCGAACACGGGGATTTTTGGTTTTGGCCGAGTAAACATCCTTGACACGACAAAACAGCGATGCAACCTAGAACGACGTTCAAGAGATTGTGAACTGATCAACAAGCAGAGATTAATATCTAACTGAAACGTCGTCAAGAGACTACGCGTACCGAATCCGTCTCAATATATAATCTATTTTTTTTTTTTTTTTTTTTTTTTTTTTTTTAAACAGCCCCTTAAGGGAACTGTATGTTTATTACAATCTTAGAACTATTTCTAAATAAGTAACATTTATAACTAAAAGTAAATTAACATGTTGCAAAGGAATAAATCAGTATCTATTCTTTGCTATTTATACTATTTATATACACATACATACAATAAAACGATAAAAATTTACAACACTAGATCGTTTGGTTTAAATCGTTTAAGCCGTCTTGCATCTTCTGTAGTAAGCAAAAGGTCCAGTGCTTCCGGGTTCGGATGGGTATGGAGTCTTTCTTCGTGACGATGGGCAAAGTCTTTAATGACTTCGTCCACCGATTTGATCCTTAAATCGTTATGTAGAGATTCGTTCCGTTGGAACCATCGAGCATTGGTTATCATACGGAGGAATTTATTTTGGGTTACTTGAATAATATTTCTATTTGATGTTTTGGTACATCCCCATATCTGTACCCCATAAGTCCAAATCGGTCTTATGATGGTTTCATAAATGAGCCGTTTGTTTTCAAGTTTCATTTTGGAATGTCGTCCGACAAGCCAATACATTTCACGTGTTTTTTCTCGGATCTGCTGAGCTTTTGACAAAACGTGAGTTTTCCAAGTCAGTTTCGCATCTAGATGCACACCCAAGTATTTTGCTGAATCGGAGCTTGGCACTTGTTGTCTATTTATGAACACTACATGACGCGGATCTCGTTTACGAAGGGCGAAAGTGGTGTAGATAGATTTTTGTTCATTCAGCTTGATTTTCCAATTTTCTGTCCAGTTTGACACACGGTCTAAAGCATACTGAAGGTTTTTAGTTGCTTCCGTTTGTGAGCTGCTTACTGACAGTATTGCTGTGTCATCAGCGAACATTGCAATCGCAGTATTTGGTGTTGTTGGTATGTCTATTGTATACAGAAGATACAGAATAGGCCCGAGGACGCTACCCTGTGGTACGCCTGCCTGTATTGGATGGAAGGACGATCTCGCATCTCCATAAGCTACACGGAATTGTCTGTCTGAGAGGTATGATTTCAGTAGACGACACCAATTAACAGGTAGTCTGGTGCTTAGCTTGTGTAGAAATCCTTGATGCCACACTCGGTCAAATGCTTGTTCAATATCCAGAAAGACCGCCGAGCAAAATTTTTTTTCTTCGAACGCTCTTTCTATTATTGAGGTTACTCGATGTATCTGGTCAACAGTAGAATGGTGACTGCGAAAACCAAATTGATAGTCTGGTAGACGTATTAGTGTCTTGAGTCGCCTAAGTAACAACTTTTCAAATAGTTTAGATATTGCTGGTAATAACGATATCGGCCGGTAGGAGGAGACAACTTCTGCTGGTTTTCCTTGTTTTTGGAGCATAACAATCTGAGCAATTTTAAAACTTTCAGGTACATGTTCCAAGCGTAAACAGGCGTTAAATATGTGCGTTAGTAGTACTATTCCTTTTTTCGATAATTCTTTTAATACACTAGGTGCTATTTCATCTACTCCTGGCGATTTTTTTGGATTAATGTTATCTATTTCTTTCGCTACTTCAAGTGGAGTAATAGGTTTAATTATTTGTTTATTTATTTCTATGGTACTTAGCTCAATTTTTGATTGAATGTTGTGTGGCTGGAATATTCGTGACAAATGTCTGGCAAATAAATCAGCTTTTTCCTCATCACGTCGTAACCAATTTCCAGTTTCGTCTTTTATGGGTGGTATTCTCACTACTGGTCGTTTGAAGCGTCGAGTCGCTTTCCATAGGGAGTAGTTTTTGTCCTCGGTTGGACTTAATTCTTCCAAGTAGTTGGCAACACTCTTTTGTTTTATTTCAGAGATCAGTCTATTCAATTTATTGCTTATTCGATTGAACGTATTTTTGTCTTCTGGTCTTCGGGTATTATGCCAGATACGTCTTGCTTTTCTTCTCTCTTTAACCAGTTGCCTGACTTCGAAAGGATAACAATTTTCACGAGTTATTTTGCTGTTTATAGGAACTGGTGTTGCGTTCCTTGCAGCTTCTCGAATTGTTTCTATGAAGTATTGACTTTGTAGGTTCAACTCTTGTGTTGTTTTTAGTTTCATTCTTAAATCGATTCTGTGATCAAGTTCATCTCTGAATCTGTCCCAGTCTGTATATTTATTTGTAAGGTTTAGACATTTTTGTTTTCGTATAACAGTATTACTAAGGGTAAGAAATATAGGAATATGGTCCGAAGTCAAATCATTGCAGCTCTTTACTTCCATATAGTTGCATGAGATTCCTTTTAATATAAAGAAATCTAATAAGTCTGGTGTCTTGTTGCGATCAGTTGGCCAATAGGTTGGTTCTCCTGCGGACAAATATTTGCAACCTGAGATATTACATGCTTCAAGTAGAGTTTTTCCTCTTGTATTATTTATGCGGGATCCCCATACCACATGTTTGGCATTGAAATCGCCACCTATAATGAATTTGTTGCCTAACTGTGTAAACACCGTTAGGCAGTCTTCTTTGGTTATTTTAAGTCCTCTTTTACTTGGCGGATAGTACGCTGCGGCTAAATTAATTTCGCTGTTATTATATTGAACAGTAATGACGGTTATCTGCATATTGTTCTTTTGTATTTCTATGTTTTGAAAATGTTTAATATCATTTTTAACAATTACTGCTGTGCCACGCCATCCTCCGCCATCAGGGGGAGGCGTGTGGTATACTGTGTAATTGTTAATTTTCAGATTGGTGCCTAACTTGAGATGTGCTTCCGAAATCAAAGCTACGTCTATGTTTTTGTAATTTAGTAGGTGTTCGAACTCGCGTTTTCTCCTCGCAAGACCATCAGCATTCCAAGTAATTATACGAAGTGATGACTCAGTCATTTTTACTGTTCTTTGACTTAGTTTTCTGAGGATGGTTTGGTGTATTTTCTAGCGTAGAAATTCGTTCCTCCAGCTTCTGTAAATATTTAAAAATATCACCGAGGGTTGGTTCCTTCTTTTCAAGAGGTTCAAGTTGTTGTTGAACATTTCGTTTAGCTGGTGTAACAGATTGACTTGCAGTTACTTGCGCCGTTGTAATTGACTTCTGTTGCACTCGTTGGGTCGCTGTCATTTTTGGCTTGGTCGCTGTAGCGCTTTTGTCTTTATAAACAGGACAACCTTTCCAATTTGCAGTGTGGTCTCCGTTACAATTTGCACATTTCGCTTTTTCATTTTTATTTTTCTTACAGTCTTTTGTAGCGTGATTGGCGCCACATTTCACACATTTAGGATTTCGTCCGCAGTATGTTTGAGTGTGGCCAAATCGCTGACAATTTTTGCATTGCGGAAGTTCTTTTTTCTTCCGTGGTGGTTCTATTTTGACTTTAGTGTATAGTATATACATGATTTCGTACACTTTTTTATTATTTTCTTTTGGTTCTATTTGTACATAGAAGAGGGGCAATGATATTTGATTGGTTTGTTTACTTTTAATACTGCCGTCTAAGTTTTTTATAATATCAGTTTTTTTAATGATGACGTTTGCCACATTTCTAACTGTATGTCCTAAATTTTCCACTTCCTGTTTTATAGCTTCTACAGGTGTAGTAGGGTGTAGTCCTCGTATTACGAACTGATAAGGTTTTTCCTCCTTTAACTGGTAAGAATGAAATCCTAGCCCATGTAAGTTGTAATTTATAGTTGCCCGTATGTTATCTAGTTCCACTATTATTTTTCTGTAGCTGTTTTCATCAGGACACATTATTTTAACATCACCATTTGCAAGTGTTTGCAAAGTAATGTTTTCGTTCTGACTAATAAGTATATTAGCTAAGAAAACAATATTTTTCACGTTACTTACAAATATAGGCGGAATTCTTGGTTTGTTATTTTTAACTTTATCACTATACGACTCTCTTGCTGTTGCATCACTTACTCCATTCTTGGCAGAAATAGGTGGTGATCTGCTTGGCTTAAAGTCGTTTTTGTTCGACGTTGTATAATCCTTTTTGACCTGCACTTCGCTATTTCCACTGGTAGACTGCGATGATGACAAAAGTAGCTTATCGATTTGCTCCTGTAACTTCCTGATGTGTTTTTTTAATTCTTGATTTTCCAGTAATAATTTATCGACTGGCAGGTTACGATCCTGATCAGTTTGGTCGGGTGATGATTTACGTGTTTGTTTTATTTTAATGCAATTATTAATAATCTATAAAAAAGTTTTATTTATCCTCAGATAGAGTCGAAGAATGTCTACCGCCTATTATTTAACTCTGCACCGACTACTAAGCAGATTTAGTTGCCGCGACACGAAAACAGCTATAACTCCGTAAATAATTTTAATTTCGAAAAATTATTTTAGGGACGTACTCTTAAATGTCTAAACTTTCAGAATATGCAAAAAAAAATTCCAATTTTTTCATATTTCTAGACTAGAATACCCCCTTAATGTTACTTTTTTTAAATTACATCTAATAACAGCTCTATCGATATGCCACGCTTTTTACCATACTCGCGATTCAGCTACTCAAGTTATTTTTCTTTCAATATTTTAAAAAATTAACGATGCTAAGCACCCGTGGGAGAAGAGACCAAAAAATTTGATTGAAATTTTGAGACCATTTGATTGCAAAAATATAGAAACCTCTATACTCTTTTAATAACAGGTCTCAAAATTATACGGTTAAGAATTCAACAATTATCGATTATATCCATGAAAAAGGAAAAAATAAGAAGGGGTTTCAGTTTTAGGGAATTTAGAAAATTAGTTTAATAAGATTTAAAATTAACTCTAGTTCAAGTTTTTGCAATTTACGACACTTACGTACGAAATACGGAAATGAAAATTGTATATTGCGCGCAAGGACATTTTAAAAAGAAACAATAAAATAATTAATTGTTAACTTACTTGTAGGATCGTGTCCTTTAATCGGCGGACACAGCTGTTGAACGGTGCTATTAGATTTCGTTGGAGGCCAGCACATAATACTGTCCCAAACAGCATTACAATGAACATCTACGCATGCATAATATTTCATAATTACGAGTATTTATATAAAACATACGTATATATTTTTTTAGCTTTATTTTAATCTGCGAAAAAATGGATTTCCGCGTATCATTTATAAGTAAGTGAACTATTTAAAGCTCTTTCATTGCAAATCTTTTAAAAGCCCGCCGAATTTCAGGTTTAGCTGCGTAGTAAGAAAAAGGATTGCTTATAGGCTCACAGAAACTGTTGAACTCCAAGATAAATATACAGTTAAATGAAAGGGACACTTTTTTTCACTTATTAGGTGGGGAAAGGAGGCGTTTAAAGAGAAACTTGTAAGATAATAGTAGTTGGTGGTTAATTACCCACTTCCACTTCTACCGCAAGGCTCCGTATCGCTCGTTGCTGGTTTTCACAATATCCCACAACAGAAAGTTCATTTTGGCTGAAAGTAAATCAATTTGCTTTTTTTCTAAAAGGTTTAAAAAAATTCGATTTACTTCTTATCGAATACAAATATAACGATTTTTTTTCTATTGTCAAAATTTTTAAAAAAACAAACTTTATTTCATTTTATTTTCCTATAATATAATTAAATACCTTGAAATGAAGAAGATCGACAAATCAGTGTCTCCTCGATTTGCTTAATTCTTCCCTATTTCGCCTAAAAGGTATTTTATTTAAGGGGGTCCTCTAGTTTCTCGGCTGTTTTTTTACGTCTTTTTCAAAAAAAATTTACGGGCAAACCATCGAATTAATAAATCTCATTGTTTTTACATAATCTTTAATAACATTTAAATGAGCTTTACAAATTTTTTGAAGACAAAATATATAATAGAATCAAAGTTATAGTGGCTGACAGGAAGACATCAAGTAAAGGAGGTGCTTGATGGTGACCAGGATTGCGGCTGTTCTACTTATCCGAAATCAATAAACCAAACGGCATTTTAATCTTCATATTTAAGACTAGCGATTGAACCAGAATAAATTCTAAATTACAAAAATTATTTTTTTTATACACGTTTGAAAATTAAATTCTATTTTTTGCTCATTTTTTCTTAAGTTTTTCGCTCGTAGAAAAAAAACTATCGAAGTAATCATGATAACCCTGGTTCAATCGTTGGCTTATAACATACATATTAAAGATGCCGTATAAATTTGAACAAGATCGGTGCAGTAGTTTCTGAAATATCGTGGTCACCGTTTTGAAAAATAGTGTTTCGAGAAAAACGCGTTTTAAAGTTCGCGCATGTGATTTATAATAAAAATTTCATCTCGCCGTCAATCTGCTATGCCTGGACCATACAGTAGGCCTTCTTCTTCTTCTTGGAAGTCACGTAGAGCTGCTCCGTCTTCCCTTTTCGCGATTCGGGTCTGTTTTACAGTATCACTCGTGCGCCTTTCTGAACGGTCGATCCGAGAGCTATCACGCTGTTGAACGTATCCTTTAGCTTGTGGGGGGCCGATTTTCACTCCCAAGGTTTCCAAGGTCTTCAGGATAAATTCGAATCCTTCGTTGAAGATCATGACAGCGAGAAATGTGGTGATTTCAACGACTTTTACCTCAGAATGGAGGTTTTTTTTGGAGCAAAAGTCCAGATTAACGAATTGAGCGACTCATTATTATTTTCAGTTTCCGCTCCCAGACATCTGCTTAACAATTCTTCTCTGGATAAATCCTCATAAATTGGCTTTATAACTTTTTGAACTGCTTCAGAAAGAGGCGGTTTATCGTGCTTGAATTGCTCAGCCTCTTCGAGAAACTCAGCTCTGCGCCATTTGCACCAACTAGATTCGCCTGCAGGGCAATTTTGATGCTGTGGAAATCTTGTGATAGAATGTTGCCCAAATTTCCTTCCTCATTTCCTCAATAGAATCTGGATGTCTTCGAATAGTTAATCCATAATACTTTGTCATCTCACCAATCAATTTATCAGCGAGTTTTCCTACACCTTTTCCACCAATGCCTTTATTAGATTTTTTGAAATTGTAAAGCCCAATCCTCGTACATCATGTTGATGGAAAGTCACTGTACTTTTGCACTCTTTACAAATAACAGCCGGAAAAATAGTTGCGAAATACACTCGCGAAATTCAAAATACAATACATAAAAGTCTGTTCAACGTTCACTTTTAAATTTTTATTTTGAACAAGTTTCTTCGCTGACGCCGATGTAAACGACTTGTCTTGTTCAAAAGTGTGTCGGTTGCCTGCGAATTTTTGCTTTTTAGGTCGATCGTAACGAGCCGGGGCGTCTCTACTTCCTTTCTTTAACATTTTAAAAATTATTTTCAAAAAATCAGCTACGTGCGACTCGCAAGAGAAGATATACAGTACGCGTTGCAACTGCCACAGCAAAACTGAACTAACCGACGCTTCACAGCGTCTCAGTCAATATTCGAACGCGCTGTTCCGTTCCCTTGTAATTTGTGAATCGCTTCGAATATCGAAAAATCCTTTGGCACACATTTTCTGCACATGTTGTAAATGTGATTTATGAAAAAAAAAAAAATTCGATTTTTTCGACCCGAGAAACTAGAGGACCCCCTTAAGCAGGTAAAAAAAGGTCCCAATACGACTCAGTATGTAATTAGCAACTATTCCCATGAAAATTGTATCTTTTCAACTTTGTCATTTCATTTTTTTCACGCAAAAATTTTTATTTTCTAGTTTTATTGTGTCTAATCCCCTCAGTATAAATGTATTATTTTTAATAACAAAAATATAAACCCCATTAAAAACACTATTAGACGAAAACGTAAAAAACCGTTGAAAAAAAAAAATCGTTTTATTTGAACAACATAAATTTCCACTACTTGAACAATTAACTAATTTTTTAAATTTAAAAATAATTAATATATTTGAAAAAAAAAAGTATTGTATACATATAGAATATAATTATTTTATTAGTCAAAAAAATAGGAAAACAGAAGGAAATGAGAGAATTTAAAAAATGTTTATAAGAGGAGTAGGGATATCGAATTTTAGTGAAGAAGAGTAGGACGATAAAACTTAGCAGAAAACGTCGAGCATTCAAACAAAATATGATTAAAATCACACGAACGTACGTGGGGAAAGGGAATGATAAAGACAAAATAGGGTAGAAGCAGATAAAAACCGATAAAGGGTCCAGGAAGAAGACTATGGTTAAAACGAAAGAAATAGCCGAGACGAGGAGTGTTTAAAGTAAGTATCTCGAAATCGCACATTATCGCGATGGAGGGGTTTGCGTGTTCCGGCGAAGTTCAGAGCTATACTGGCGGTAGTGTATTCTACCTGAAGGGCCTCCCTGGCCAGAAGGTCCGAACTGAGGAACCAGACCAAAATGATCCCATAATCGTCGGCAGCAGGACGATCATTACTGGATACAGGCGCGATGCATATAGCTAAAAACGGCTCTGTAATTCAGACATATCTAGGCGCGATGTACTTATTGCAGAAATGGCTAAATAACTGCGCTGAAGAAATCAACGGAAAACTACTTTAGTATATCTTCCTAGAAAATAATCACTATGCAGGACAAAACCAAACCATTGGCCCCGAGTTTCCGGCGCTACACAGTAGCAGGGGTGCGAAGAATACCCGGAAGTAAAACTAGTGCTGCAGGTGTGATTAACATAGGTACTTGGAATGTACGAACTCTATATGAACCTGGGAAGCCAGCAAATGTAATTCTTGAGATGCGCAGGTTAGAGATTCATATACTTGGCCTGAGTGAAGTAAGATGGACTGGAACCGGAAAGATCATATCTGATGATGTGACTGTATATTTTTCAGGCGATAGAAGTGGAAAACACCAACGTGGGGTTGCAATAATGATAAACAGAGTGTGGTGAAACAGTGTTACTGCGTTCGTACCATACTCTAATCGAGTATTATTGCTACGGCTGAAAGCACACCCAGTAGATATCAACATCATAGAAGTATATGCATCTACGGCTGAAGCACCAGATGACGAATTAGAACAATTTTATACGGAAATAGAAACAGTACTTAAAAATTGTAAGAAGCACGAGGCTATATATCTGATAGGCGATTTCAATGCCAAAGTAGGAAACACAATAACAAACAAAGTATCTGGACCATTTGGATTGGGTAGAAGAAATGACCGGGGAGATATCTTAGTTCAATTTTGCCAGCAAAAGGAATGAACAATTACTAACACCTATTTCAAACTACCACTTAGAAGACTATATACGTGGAAATCGCCAAGTGATACACCAACAGCAATAGTTCGAAATCAAATTGACTACATAGCAGTGAACACAGGCTTTAGAAATAGTATAATATCAGTAAAGACTATGCCCGGTGCTGATGCAAAAACAGATCACAACGTACAGAAAGCTGCAATACGAATAAAAGTAAAAAGAATTAGGAAGAGCCAAAAGTCAGGTATAAACCTACAGCTGCTACAAAATCGAGAAATCCAGGAAAAAGTGAAAGAAGAAGTTAACTGTAAAATACAAAATATGCAAGATGATATAGAGGATCGATGGGAACAAATGAAATATGCAATTAATAATGCTACAAAGGAACATCTAACGAAAAAGGGAAACCAGAATCATAAACAATGGATGACCTTGGAAATATTAAAACTAATGGAATTTAGAAGAAATAGCAAAAATAATCTATCCAGATATAAAGAAATTGACAGGATTATTCGGAAAAAGGTAACACAGGCAAAAGAGGAATGGTTAAGCACAAAATGCAAGGAAATCGAGGAGTACCAAATCAAACATGATGAATTTAATGTGCACAATAAAATAAGAGAAATAACACATGTTTATAAAAAGAGACATGTAACCGTTCTTAAAACAGATAGTGGCGAAATCGTAACTGAAACAACTGCAAAGAAAAAAGTCTGGGAAAAATATATAAAAAATCTCTTTAACGACGAGGAAGGAGAGTTAGTCGAACAAGAAGAGCCAGATACATTTTAAATTCTAGAATCAGAGGTGGAAGCTGCAATTGAGCAAGCTAAAGTAAGAAAAGCAGCAGGACCCGATAACGTACAAGTTGAACTCCTTAAAATGTTGGGATCTACATCAATCAAAAAGATGGCAAACTTCTTCAATTCAATTGACAGTAGTGGAAAAATGCCCAAAGAATGGTTGGAGTCCAGGTTCATTGCCATTCCAAAAACCTCAAATACGTCTAAGTGTAATGACCATAGATTGATAAGTCTTATGAGTCAAGTCTTAAAAGTATTCTTGCACATAATTCATCGACGAATATCAAAAAAATGTGAAGAAAATATTTGGATTCCGTATTCTGTATGCAAACATTAATACAAAAATCATTCGAATTTCTAAAACCAGTCCATATTTGTTTCATTGATTTTAACAAGACATTCGACAAAGTACAACATGCAGAATTAATGAAAACTTTAAAAAGTATTGGTGTCAATGATGCAGATTTAAGAATTTTAGTACTAACAGACGATCAGCTAACTAGAGTAATACCAATACGAAGAAGTGTTAGGCAAGGCTGTGTGCTTTCGCCAATGTTATTTAATGTGTATTCGGAGGTGATATTTGCACAGGCTTTAGAAGAACGGGACAAAGGAATAAGAACTGGAGGACAAAAAATTGCAGTACAACGTTTTGCTGATGATACTGCACTGCTGGCGAAGAGGCAAAGACTACTGAATTCAGTTGCCCTTGAAAGTGGAAAAAAAGGGCTCAGCATAAACATCAAGAAAACTAAGTTCATGGTGGCCTCAAGACAGTCAGTTGTAGATAAAAAATTATTCCTTAACGCTAGGGAAATCGAATGGGTAGGAAAATACAAGTATCTAGGTTATTGGATAACGGAAGATAATGACCCTGACATAGAAATAAGAACGCGCATCGAGATAGCCCGGGATGTACTTATGAAGATGAAGAATATACTTTGCGACAGAAAATTAAATCTGGAAGTCAAGAAGAAGGTGCTAAAATGTTATGTATGGTCCGTACTCTTATATGGATGCGAGAGGTGGACAATAAAAGCACATATGGGAAAGCGTATTTCATCATCGCCGGATCTGGAAGATACCATGGACTAGAAAAATGAAACATGCGGAGGTATTACAATGGATGAAAATGAATCTGATATTAATGGACATAATTAAAAAACGCAAAATTAATTTTTTTGGACATTTCATAAGAGGATCAACATTTCCCCTTCTCACACAACTATGATGGGAGCGGTAGAAGAGAAAAAGGGAGGAGGAAGAAGAAGGATTTCTTGACTCCAAAGTATTAAGTAATGGACCGGAGTTACAAAAGTAGGAGAATTGTTCCAGATTGCAAGAAATCGAGACACATTTCGTCATATGGTTGAATCCATGAAAAGTGGTTAAGCTATACCCAAATCGGGTTGCACGAAGAAGAAGAAGAAGAAGAAGAAGAATCTCGAAAACTAAGTACAGGGAGAAGAGATGGTTGAATAGAAAGGTAAAAAAGAAGGTAGGATTGAAAAATTAAAATGAATAAGAGTTGAGGCATAAATTGGAAGGAGGCAACTGAGACAAAAAGAGCAATATTACGAAACTGAAAGTGTGCCCAAAAATCTGCAACTGGAAACGAAAAAGTGGCTAATGAATCCGTTAACTCGTTGTCGTCAATGCCTAATGGCGCTTCGAATTCATGGAAGATCGATTACGATCGAGTAAAGGAGGAAAAGTAAAGAATGAGAGAGCGTATGAAAGATATTACATAATCGGAAGAAGGAGAAGGAAGGTTAGATGTAATAGCTTGTAAGCACTTTTACAATCCGAGATTATGAGCACTTTATAGAAAACCAGTGATCAGGAAACAAAGAGAACAGTACGTAGAATAGCAATGGAGATTCCGCATAGAAATGAATAGAATGGAGGAAGTTTAAAAGATCCAGAATATAATTGAAGGCAGAACAAAAACAGGCAGACCAACTCCATTCGGCTCTTTGGACCATCAGCATAGATAGTTGTGTATGTAAGAAAGAGAGAACTTAAAGCATTTGAAAATTCAGTTATGGCGGCATGTTGAAGAACAGATTTAGAACTGATCGTTAAAAAAAGACATTTAATAGAATGAAAGAAGCCGTAAAAACTGAAAAAGAAATAAGGAAGTTTACCATAAGAAAAAAAAAACAGGAATAAGCGATAAAATTGGTGTTTTATTAGAAGTAAATCGGCATTTATGAAGGACAAACAATAAGACGAAATAAGTAAAGAAAAAAAATAGGCAGCCGTTTAATCAAAAAGTGATAACCTAAATAAAATATCTGTGGAGGCATATGGGATTTAGCAAGGATAGGCGGAACCAGCCGTGGATCTCACGGTACCAAGGCAGAGACGAAGGCAGTATTTTAAATGTGATCTAATTTTGAAAGAAGAAACCTGGAGCAATTATCATAAATAAAGTAACAGTAATCTAAGATAGAGCGGATAAAGAGTTTATAGAAACCAGATTAATGTGAGAAAGAGATTTTAATAGATCTAGTCTTTTAGGAGAGGATAGACGTAGATGATTAATGTAATTAAGGAAAGACAGTTGTCAAGAGAGATTCCTAAATAGCGAAAAGAGTTTCGAATTAGAACACCATTTAAGGTAAGACTAATCACAGAAGCATCAAAAGGACGAAGATTAAAGATAACAGACGAAGATTTAATGAAATTAAGAAATAAATATTAGAAAGAGCATTTCTGGTAGCATCAGAGAGCTTTGAAAAAGGGAGTTAACTAAGGAGATATTGCGTTTGAACGAGTAGATGAGCACGTCGTCTGAAAAAAAGAATCGAAGTAGTGTAAATATTAAATACCTTAGGTACTATGGCACGAACCTTGAAGTAACCCTCGAGAGATTAATCTTGTAGCAGAGTAGGAAGGTGAGTAAAGAATTACACACACCTGGAGGAGAGTAATAATAAGAGACGCAAAGTAGATAGGAATTTTTAATTAAGAGCATTATGTTAAAGAGTGTCGGAAAGTAAATATCATCAATAGCAATTAATATGCTGATAAAAGAATCATATTAAGAATTTTTTATTAATAAATAACGTATAAACGTCTAATAGAAACGTATTAAAGACAATCTGGTGCACATAACATGCAGCATGAAAACCGAACATATTGTTAGGCGATTGCTGTGCTCGAGACACCAAACGAGAGAGACGTTTGTTAATTAAACTTCTGAAAAAATTTCCTAATACACGAAGCAGGAGAAATAAGACGAAACGAAGAAGAATAATGTTTTGGGATAGGAACAATAATAAATGTATTCCAGGAAGAAAAGGTAGAACCGGAACCAAGAAAGAAATTGAAAATATATAAAAGCATCTGAACAAGAAAATTAGAAAAATTTTTAAGAACAGAAAAAGTGATCCCATCTAAGCCTGAAAAGGAACTAGAGGAACTCGTTAAAAATTAACGGAGTTTTGATAAAGTAAAAGGAGAATTAAGAAAATGTGAAGAATTAGGAGAAGACGGTAACGAGCGGAATTCCTGGAGGTTAGGATATTACCGCAGAATCAATAAACAGGATCACTTTTACAGGAGAACATTTATGAATTGGAAGAACGTTGAAAGAGATGATTTCAAAGCCTTAGCCATTTTTCACAAATGGGAAATAGGAATTTTCCTGAAATTAAGTAGGAGCATGCTGTGGTAGATGAAACCATCTTAAGAGTATCTGCTTTGTTCCATTTGTGTACATGTATGTATATAGTGTGTATAAGTTTTTGTTTTTTGGTCATTACCTTTGAAGAGCATTGCATGTTTATCATCATTAGATATGCGAACATCCGAAAGCAAATAAATTTGCAACTAATGGGAACTGTTCCCCTGATGATACTTTTAGGAAGATTAGGAGATATTTGTTTGACGGTACGCATTTTTTTTTTCGAAATTATTTTTTGGAATGTTTTTCGAAATTTTTGATATTCGATTCAACAGCGAATAATAAAAGGTAGGTGAAACTTCTTTAAGCTCGCCTTATATATAAATAAAAATACATGGGGCACGAAAAACGTGTATGCGTTATGAATAACTCAAATAGAGTTTTTAATACATCTAAAAATTCGTAATAGACACACGTAGCCAGTAATATATCGAATTAAAATTTATGTTACGTGTTATTACATTTTATACCAATTTGAGATGTATATATATATATATATATATATAGAAAAAAAAGAAAATAAATTTATTAGAACTTAAAATAGAATCGGAAAAAGAAAGGCATCGAGAATATAGAGAGAGAAAATACAAATTAAAACGAAAATGAAGATTCTTAAAACGGATATTGTTGCAACTGGAATTTGATTTAACGACTCTAATAAGTAATAATGTTGTTTAAGAATAATATAATGTCATTAAGTATATTAACTCTGAATTAACTTTTTCCAAATAATCATTTTTTACTTTTTTAGCGCATTTTCTTTTTAATTTGTAAAAAAAAATGTTTAAATTGATATTAGAAAAACAATTTTATTTCACAAACTCTCTAATGTAATTATTTCCGTCATGGAGTACAAGTTTTAAACTTGTCTTTATTCGAATCTACATTTCCGTGTGATAATTAACGTTAATAATATTTTAAATTTATCTCGTTCATCGCCAATTTAATTTTAAAATTATGGCCTTAAATTTTAAAAATTTCGAGGTTCGTGTTTGCCCTATATGCTAACGATGAAAAACCGTTAATAAAAATAATTAAAAAATCATTCCTCAACTATTGCGGATTTTTAAAAAGCTCTTATCTAATTTTTATTCGGGTTTAATGAAAATTCGTTTTCTTTCCAATCAAACGTTTCCACGCTAAATAACACTGACATTATCACCCCGTTTCTATAATACGTTATACAATACGACAATATTTCTGGCCGTGATAATTTACCTATTTATTATATTAGGCGAATCGTTTTTTTTTTTTTTTTTTTTTTTATTAATACAGATTTCTCCAAAGAGACTCCCCTTTTTCACTTTATTTGATGATCCCTCGGCCAATACTTACCAATACTTACCAATACTTATCGGTATCTATATGTAGCCGCCACCGATACGCCTGAATAAACAACGAATCGTTAGAACCGGCCCTCGCAGTCAAAATTTATGCACGAACGAATATGAATATAGAACCTCTTTTTTTTTCTTCTTTTGAGTCAATAAAGGTAAAAAACGAACATTCCACAGGTCTATTTTCTAACCAACTTTAACAGCTACTTTTTCTTAACGGTTCTAAATTCTATTTTTAAAATTACCCCGGTAGAATTTTTAAAAAATCAGATTTTTGTTATTAGTGAATCATGGACGATAAATGCTAAATAAATAAACGCTATAGAAGCCTTCGAAATGTGGTGCTACCGCCGAATACTGCGCATACCGTGGACCGCAAAAAAGAAAAATAAAGAAATATTAAATACATTGAAAAAGGACAGAGAATTACTGAATATAATCAAACGAAGAAAAACAGTATACTTAGGACACATATTAAGAGGTTCGAAATATAAACTGTCACAGACCATAATAATGGGTAAAGTAGAAGGAAAGAGAAAAGTTGGAAGAAGAGCGATTTCCTGGCTTGATAATATCCTGAAATGGACGTCTATGAAGGTAGAAGAATTATTCCATACGGCAAGGGACCGAGCATTACATCAAGAAATCGTCGCCATGGTTGCTACCAACGACTGAGAACAGTCAAATGGATATAAGAAGAAGAAGTTATTATAGCAAGAAGCTGAAACGTATTAGCATTTTACTTTAATATTATTTGTGATCTGAAAGTAGAGATATTTTATTTAAATTTCTCTATTTATCATCAAACTAATATTTTTTTTTACCGGTGCCACTAAGCATTTTATTTAATTTTTTTTTTTTTTTTTATAAACGAACGTAATGATATAACATTCGACACGATGCAAGCAGTTGACAAAAAATTTTTTTTTAATAAATACGCATAAGAACGAATAATTTTTAGAACGAAAGATATTTAACTTTACCCAATTAGCGCAACTTTCCCTTTTTTGTCCGTTTAAATTTATGATTTTAAATAATCTATAATCGAGAAATGTATAATAGATACTTAAATTTTCTTACTGACCATTGATAAGTGTATCGTTTTCATCCGCATGACAGTTTTCCATACTTGCTATTTCGTGATGTATTCGGTTAAACGGAAAAGAAGTATTAGCGGTGAATTTTTGAAAAAATTTATTCTGATTCAGTTAAATTTTACATAATTTTATTATTGTAACTGAAAATAATTAAACGAAACGAAATATTAACACGCGATAAAAATTTTTCAACATCGATATAATTTATTTTTTAAAGCCCGAATTACTCATCGAGCTCGTTTTTAGAAAATACATAATAATTAAAAATAACAGAATTTACTGCGTTTTAATTGTTACCTTTTTTATTTTTTTTTATTATTTATTTTTTTTTTTTCTAATAAATTAGTTCAATAATATTACAAAAATTACGGAACTAAGGTATACACTGGACTAACGTGCAACATTGGAAGTTTCTGACTGGCCGAACAGACCGGTGCTAAACGCGAAATTACACACTATAGCTCCTCCTTGACTTGCACCCTTTTTTCCAAAAATTGTGGTGCTGGAATTGAATCATTGCTTCAGTCTATTAAGCTCTTTATTCCCTTTCATCACCACTACACGTTTTTTTTTTTTTTTTTCATTCACCTATTAACGGTAAATTATGCTTACTTACTTTATTTATTATTACATTTTTTTTTTTTTTTTGATTTTGATTTTTTTCGATCCCATTTGAAACACAAATTGAAGAAATTGTCCAAGTGCAATCTTTATTTAGCATAAATTCCAAGTATAATCGTATTGTTTCTTCTAACACGCTGATAATTCAATTTGTAATTACCCTAATCCTTAATTCGGTGTTTGTTATTTTATTTTCCGCAATTAATGAATTCTTTTCTCGCATTTTTCGTGCGACATACGATTTTTTTAGTGCCGCATTTTATTTTTTCATTGTAGTATTTAAAATTAATTCCGTTGATTATTTCAGTAAAATATGAAATACTTTCTAAAAAGGTTCGTAATTAATAGACTTGATATTTTCGTAAACTTTGAAGGAATAGAAATTTGTCTACCTCTTCACCAATAACTTTAATATCGGTGTAGCATTCATGTTTAAATGAACGCAACCGTAATGTGCTGATAAGGAATTAAGGCTATCAGTACTATTGGTCACCTGACTATTTGTTATCAAATGCGTCCACGGGATTTTTAGCATACGTCTGTACTCGTATGTCACATTTCAACGGCAACAAATCTTCTTTTACGATCTGCACTTATTGTCCCGGTTTCAGCAGAATGCTGCATTACATAGCATCGTAATATTCGTTTCTTCATATCTATATTTATTTTCTTATTTGTTATTTTTTTCAAATTTCCAAATCTGACCATTGCCATTCTGGATTTTATTTCTTTGTAGTCACGCCCGTCATCAGTTATCACAGTACCCTTAAATATCTATATTGTTTAACACATTCTCTAGATTTGTATTTATGTCTCTGCGCTTTTAGATCTGGAGCATTTCATTATTTTCGTTTTATTTGTATTTATAGGGATTAAAGACTTCTTTCTACTAACAAAATTAGCCAGATGCAGGAATTACTAATGTTCATGTCGTGCAACCTGCTGAATGGGAGATGAAAACAGTAATGATGATGAATGCGAACTATTAAATAAATTATAAATGGGTTTTTATCGTTTTTTCTATTTATTGCTAAATTACTCATAAAGCGCGGAATTAATATAAACTTATGTAGACACGGTGAAAGTTGAAAATAAACAGCCTAAAAGGGTATTCGAAATGTTCGTCCTCAGCGGACGGTTATTCGATTGGCCGGCAAATTCAAACGGCGGCCAGGGCGAGTCGACCAAACGAGTTAATCTGCGACGAACGAAAATGACCCCCGGGGAACAGCGATGTATTTATCTTTAACTGCAAGGGATTGCTTTATGCAAAACGGAAAACACTGAAGGATATGTGAGTAAGGCGACCGTGCTATTGATAATGCAATTCGGATAGCGTAAACCTTCAATTCATACCGACGTTATAAATACAAATATGTAAATCTAGAAAATTATAATTACAATATTTTAATAAAAAAGTGGTCAGCCAGTGAGTTTCTTTTAATAGATAGAGGTGGAATATAAGTTTCAGCTTAAAAGGAGAAATCGGTGCAAAATTAATTTATCATCCCTCAGTCAGTATTGTAAAAGTTTAAGAATTAGCTCCCGTTTGGGCATACACTATTTAAGCCGCACCAAATATAACGGGAAAAAAAATGTTCATTAACAATAAAAAATGCGAAGAATTTTAATAACAGGTACTTGAACGTAGTAATATGTACGCAGAAAATCACAGATTGATTTTTTTTACTCAACTGGTCTCAACCTGAATAATGAGTTTGCAATTAAATTAACTGGGCGTTTTCGCTTTTGCTTTGCCCATATCATATTAAACAGCTGTACTATGGTACGGCCACAAAAATATGTAGTAGTGTTACGGTTTTTATAATCGATCTCCTAATCAAATACTAAAAGAATCACTGTCAAATTCGAAAATTCTTGAGGAAACAAGAGATAAGCGGAAAAAGGATGCAAGAAGCAAACTGTGTTGAAAGCACAGATAACAGCTTACAAAGAGAAGGCGCAAGAAGGAAAATTGAAAAACCAGAGATAAAAGGTAGACCAGGTTGAATGGAGAGGTGAAAGGAATCAGGATTTTAGAATGAAAAGGAATAAGATTTTGAGCATGGTTTGGAGAGAGCAGTTGTAAAGAGGTGAGCAATACTGCGGAACAAAAATACACCGAGTAATCTAGCGGTAGAAGGAAATGAACGAAATAAAATTAGTAGCCTTTGATTTCAGAATGTCCAGGAATACGTCAATCTGTATATATGTAGTAAGAGAGAAAAATGATGCAGATGAAGAGAGCGTGTGAAACGAATTACGTAATCAATAGATGGAAAAGAAAACGGCACTGTGAAAGTCTGATATAATGAGGATTTGCTAAGAAACTAGAGAAGAAGCAATAAAGAAGTAGGTGACTTGGCATAGAAACATAAACGAAGAAGGGAAATTTAAATGTTTCAGAACAGTTTAGAGAAGAACGGAAAAAGTCTGATCAAATTTCACAGAGTACTTTG
This sequence comes from Icerya purchasi, assembly GCA_039619475.1. Taxonomy (NCBI): domain Eukaryota; kingdom Metazoa; phylum Arthropoda; class Insecta; order Hemiptera; family Monophlebidae; genus Icerya; species Icerya purchasi. The sequence continues at coordinate 396,595,446 of CM077116.1, forward strand.
GAGCGTCAATGAAAATCGTAAAGTGGTTAGGAAGAAAAGATTTCAAGGTGTTTAGAAATTCTGATTTAACAATTGATAGGTTTAGTCAAGATAGTTGTGTAGAGACAATTAACAGGATGTAGGAGGGTGGAAAAACTGAAAGAAAAATATGGCGGCTTGTTGTAAAAAAAATTTCTGATGGAAACCAACAGAGGTGACGGAAATGGGCGATGGTATTGTAGTTTTGTTGGAAAAAAACGCCAGATGTGGTAGACAGAATAGTAGGGGTTGTTAACAACAACAACAAAAGAAAAAAAGAGTAGATAGAAAACGGTAACGTAGATAAAACATTCGGACGAAAAGAGGAGGAACAGTGTGCTTCGACATGTAGAACAGGGATTAGAGTAGATATTCTATCTTTCAAACAAAGACGAAAGTAAGCGCCTGGGGGACACGGTCAGATTCAGAGAGTAGCAATTTGAAAGAATTTCTATAGGTAAAATAACAGTAATCAAAGATGGAACGGATATAAAATTTGTAAAACATTGTGAGATGCAAGAAAGCCCTAATAAGTATGGGAGAGGAACTTTATCACGTTAAGCCTTTTAAGAAAGCGCAGTTAGAAATGACCGATGTGATTGCGGAATGAAAGACGGTAGTCTAGAAAAACCCTTAACTATCGAAATGAGGAAGAAGAAGGGTTCGGATCATTATCTGAAATAAGATTAATTAAAAAGGGGTCAAAAGGGTGAAGAGTAAAAATAACCGCAAAAAATTTAACAGGTGAAATGGGGATTTTTGATAAAAAAGTTTCCACCTGATATTAAGGAGTTTTAGAATATTGTGATGGGAAAAGTAGATGAGGATGCCGTCAACGAAATAATCTGGAAACAAAGCAGCATTAATGAAGTAGGTATTGAACAGAATTAGGATAACACAAAAACCTGTGATTATACGCGAGATATTAACCGGGGAAAGAACGAACGACGGCTTCACAATCAAAAAGATAATTGAGCAGAAAAGTTATTCGATATGTTAAAAGAAAGAATTATTGGATATTGTCAAGACCGTAAAGATATAAACAAAAAAAGAAACAATAGGAACTTTTTCGCCGATAAATGCCAAAAACGAGCTAATACAATCGGGAAGGCTGTTTCCTGGGTGAAAACCAAATAAGTTGTTAGATAACAAATTGCTATGCTCGAGACACTAAATAAAACGTATGTCAATTAAATTTTCAAGAAGCTTCCACATACAGGATGCAACAGAAATTGGATGAAGTGCTGAAAAATTCCATTCAGGGATCGAAATAATGATAAAGTATTCAAAGAAGAGCAGAGCAAGAACAAAGAAATAAGTTGCATAGGATCAAAAGGAACCGAAGAGAGTAATCAGAGAGGTTTTTTAGGGAAGGAAATTCCATCTATTCCGAAAGAAAAATTGGAAGAATTCTTCTTCTTCACCGTTGACAATTTCCCTTTGGTGCGCGATCTGCCGTGCAAATTGATCGTTTGCAGCTGTTTCGGTTTACCGCTAGGCTAAATCAATACCGGTTTCAATGAGATCCGCAGTGATTACATCGAGCCATCTTCGCCTTGGCCTTCCAACCGGCCTTTTGCCTGAGATTTAGAATGAATGCGCGACTGATAGCAATGAGCCACTTTCGGTTTTCTCAGCACGTAATACATGTCTATACTATCTTTAACGACTCTCATCGAGTTTATTTAGGATAGGTGAAACTGCTGCTGCTGCGCGGATGCATTCATTTTTGTCCGGTCGGATGCCCATCGACCATCTTAACATACGCATTTCCATTGAAAGAACTACGTGCACAAATTATAATACGAAGGAATGTAAGCGGATATAAAATTTATAGATCTAGAAGAATGTTCAGAAATAGAGATATAAACTAGATTGGAATAAAAAGGATTAAGGGAAACACACCCGTTTGGACATCATCGATAACAAATTGAATGTCTTCCTTACTAGAATGGCAGGACCACCACATAGACATCACTGCGCTAAGAGCAAATGATGGAAAAATCTAGGAAGTTTATTTCCGAAGAACTTTTTATCCAAATTTTTTGAGAGTAAAGCTAAACTCAAACGGACCACTTTTGAACCACAATTTTGTGGTAGTGATGGGGTTATTCTATGATCGGAACAGACCACTTTTGAACCACAATATTAACAACAACACAACTACGGCGTTGCTCAATGTGTGTTGAACTGGACCACCGATGACCACTTTTTTGTGGTTGATATCAGCCACACGTTGCGATTGCTGTTAGAGCTGATGCCAAAAAGTGGCCTGTCTGAGTGGCATTGCGTTTTTTCCCATAATTTCTATGTTCCAAATAAAATTACCCACGACCGAACACTATTTTGTGGTTCTGCTGTGGTCGAAAAGTGATCCGTGTGAGTTTAGCCTAAAGCTTTGTTAACGCTGGTCTAGAAACATTTCTATAGTGTTTTTATTGGCCTTGATATTGCGGCTGTTCCATTTTAATATTTTAAGTTCAAATCAAATCAAATCAGTTTATTGTGTAAGGTTAATGGAACATTGTAAATTTTTTCGATAAAAATAAGGTGGAGTAGAGATTTTAAAAAAAGTAAACATGAAGACTAGTACAGTACTATTACCAAAGTTCAACATATTCAGAGACAAACTGATAAACAGAAAGGAATAAATAGAAGAGTTTTGGGTAAGGAAATTGACAGCTTTACAAGCTCCACCGCTTAGATAGATCATTGCAAAAGGGTCGTTGTATGCTATCTAGTTGAGCAGCAAGTAATGAAACACTTTAGAAAGGAAGAAATAAAAATAGAAAAGCAAAAGTTCCCATCGCTCGAAACAGTCATAGCGTCTTCGCATACTATCAACCAACCTAGTTAAAGGAAACGAGCAATGTTAAAGGAATGTTAAGCCTAAAGTGAAAATATAGGATAAAGGCTCTCACCACTCAAATAAATCACTGCGAGGGGATCGTCGTATGCCATCAACTAACCTAGTCAAAGGCGGCAAGCAACATCGACGGAACCACAATAAAAAAAAAAGAATGAGAAATTATGAAATCTGTATTGTGATTGAGAAAGTATATAACATAGTTAGAAATACGAAAAAATGACTAGGAGTTACGTATCCTAAAAATTATGGTTGGAAAGGGCGAAAAAAAAAATCTGAACAAGAGAAGAATGTAAAATAGGAACAGTTCAGTTATTTGTAAGGTGGTAAGTCTTAACATATGACTAAAACTTCATCTTCTAAATTAGGAATTCCAGATTTCCTTGGAATAGGTAATAGCAGAAGTTAAAATTTGATGAACAAATTATTTCAATTACTTATTAAATGAAACTTTCATATACACGTTTATAAAAGGATCATGTACTTGAAATTAAACACTGACGCGTTTCGAAGTTAATAGCTTCATGATCACGGCTGACTCTATCTGCGCATAAGGATCAGACAGTTTTATTACAGCAAGAAAAGCTAAAGCGGCCAAACCGGAGGCACTTTCAGCATAGTTTAGGTCAGTGGATTACTGGTTCAAGAAACCGTAAAAATAAATGAAAGGAGGAAGCGTGGTGCCCAGAAATTTAATTTCGATAACGGAAATAAGAATTATTGGCCAATCCGTTGGCTCACCCGTAGCAGAGTAACCAAATGTTTCATCATGCATAATTTCGCTAACAGTCTATCATCCCTTACGTTAGTAAACCATGATCACCGATGTCGCGGTAAACGTGTTACTCCGAAAATATTCTGTTAATTTTTGTCGGTGATTTGACGAGCATTAAATAGTTGAGACCGCAATTTTCCAATTTTAGAGTGTACATCATTATATTAGTGAATCGAATTTCCATGCATTAAATTTTACCTAGCTCATCATTGATAATTACTGCACTACTACATGGGCTTTATGACCGAGTCTGATTATTTAGTACGTGTGACGATTCTGTATGTGAAATCTTTCTGTAAAATGAGTCTCAGAAAGTGACAGTACGTTAATTTGTTCTGTGTTTACGAATGTCCCAATCTTCATTTTTTTTTTTTTTTTTAACGCCTCATTAACGTTCTACAGAGCAATAACGCGACAAAGCCACTATTTTATAAATTTATTTGTTAATAGTGTTAGCAGATTTAGAACGATAGAATTCTGTCGCATGATTTGATTGAATGTTGATTTAAATTTGTTTAAAAAATTGTTAGCGTATTTTGAAGGTCAAAATAATTGTCTCAATGTTTACTAGGTACATTGCTGTAATTCATATTACAACTAAAACCTACTGTAAATTCAGCATTGGTAATTAACAATGCTAGCATTACTTTTTACCGTTTTAATATACCTCACTTGTTGGTCTAACGTTGCTGGTTATTCTTAGACCCTACCTCATTTTCAGTTTTGTATTTATATTTGTACAGCTTTCGATACACTGCACAGCCTTTATACTTGAAAGGATGGTCTCTTTCACGCAATACACACTTCAACGCAGTGTTGCGATTCGTTTTTTTTCTCTACAGAATTATGAATAATACCACACTATACACACCTGTATTGGGTCGGTTACAAAAAGTTCTCATGTGTCCTCAAGACTGACTATGTAAACACTGCAGAATTGTTTTTTTGTGATGAGAAGCTTCGACCTTTATTTTCGCGTACAATAAAAATAGTTTAAGTTGAAAATGTCTTCAACATTATCTGCAGGTTCGAGATTAATGAAATATAAGATAAGGGGGGGGGGAGGCTCTAGTTATTTTGTGTTTAACATTTAGTACATTTCGAGTAGCGAACTGCTTTTTTTAAAAACTTACTTAATTTATTCATACGGGAAAGAGCGTTGCAGGTTTCTCATTGCAACTTTATAGAACCTTTCCTGTTTTCGTTGGTATCGGTGATAACTAACATTCTCTATTCTTTAAATGCAGATACAAGTTTCCCTTAGTCGCCACATGTTTGCGCGTTAACCTTCACCGTATTTAGCTTTAAACTTTTGACAATAAAATCTTAGAATTGTAGCGATTTTTTAAACATGAACGGGAAATTTGTAATTTCATACATAAAAAGCGGCAGAGGTGGTGCTGGTTTTGGATGCTAGTCGCTAATACCTCTTTTTCCCGAACAGTCATCATTGAAGTTACTTAAGTAGCTAAAATTTCTGCTGTTGTTTCCTATATTGGATTGCCGGAAAGATCGATTCTCAACTCTTCGGTTCCTGCCATTTATTGCTTGGACGACTACCCTTCCTCAAAATGTCGCTGTCCTTGCCATCGACTTCACTACTAATTTCTCTGGAGGAGCGTGATGGATGATTCAAGGTAGGAATGTTACTAAAAACAGCGAACCGTTGTATATAATAGTGATGAGTAAATCTAACTCCGACTATAGTTCCAGATACACACGTCCATAACTCTGACAAATACAAACTGAATCGATGAATGTTAACCGTTCCAGGTTCACACGGTTTCGCTATAAAAGCTGAAATATAGACGTCGAACAGAGAAGAACAGACTGTCTGTCCGTTCCTGCGTTTCATAATACGGAAAGAATAGCTGAACAGAAAAAATGAAAAATTATTAAACATTAGCATAATTAGAAACTTTATCGTTTTTTCTGCAAACACACAATTCTCTGTATTATTATACATTTATACGTTGGAACTATTTTGCACTTTCCTTCCTTCCTTCTAACACAGGTAATCTAACCTAACACCGGTTAATAAGAAGCATTTAAAATGTATCCGATGAGAAGGAGCCGTTTTATTCAGAAAGTACCATTAAATTTGCGGGGTTCTTGTATTGAAATAAAGTAGTATTGAATTTTTAATAGTTATAAAAATAATATAATTAAGAAAGAAACGGTATTTTCACAAACTTAGATTTTTAAGTGTATTTTTGCAGCAATTATGATTATAGAAAAATATTTGAAGACAAAAAATTATTTTTCATGTTTCATTTAGCAACTATATATTTTAAAAAATATGTGACGTGTGAAAAATGTATATAATTTTTATTACAAAAAAATAATTTAAAATAAAACCCTACAAATTTACGAGTATTTCGGAACGAACAGAATGTGCTGCTGCATAATCGAATCTAATAAAAACTATACAAATTTAATGATGAATAAAACGGCTTCTCATCTGATACATCTTAGACGATTATTTGGTTAAAACATCGTATCGACAACCAGTGTAAACTATTTCAAATTTTTTTCAGTGTACTGTGTACGTAAACATCGGATCCGTATGAGTCCGATTATGCATCCAAGATACAGTTCTTGAGCCTGCAATACGGTTCCGGATCCGTATCCAAAGAAATAACCAATTTATCCGTCAATAGTATATAATCACTTTGAAGTTCTAAAGACGGCTGAGACGGATAATAAATGGGCTAAGCAGTAGAAGTATAGGTGTCATTATTGATAACTGGTGAAGTGCCGCATGCAATTTTTGGACGCGCAGTGCCATAATTGTCATTTTGCTTGACGGTATTGTATTGCGGTGTACTATTTTATTTTATATTAAAAGTAACTTTATTTGTGTTTTCCTATTTTATTACTTCTTTTATAAACATCTAACATTTATCGTTTACGTTGAAATTATAAATTTATCAATAATCACAAAGATTCATGCAGTAATGATTATTTTCCGTTATAATATCATTACCAATAATTCTATTCGATTTCTAACCTTTTTTTTTTTAACATGAACATGACCACTTCGAAACCCCCCTATACGCAATTATAATTCAATTCTTTTACTCTATTTCTTTTGTTGTAGAATAATTTTTCATTACAGACGGTCACATTTTCGTTTATGTAAACGATCGATTAGATGAATACCATTTTTTAATATTTCTTGATCTGTTAGTTTTCCTGTTTTTAGTACTTGATCTGCTCTTAAATGTCCGATTTTAATTGGTCATTAATTTTTACACTGAATAGTCCATGTGTTATACCATTTCCTACCGTTAATTTGTATTCCAGTCTTAGCGATTACTGTTAGAATTACTTTAACACTTTCGATTTCTTTTTCCGTTAGACTACTCTCATCTTCTAGATCGTCTGTTTACTTAATATCTTTAATGATCTATTTCTAATAGTTTTTCAACTTTTTTTATTTCCAATTCCGCACGTTCCTTTTTTATCATTTCGTACTGTTCTGCTATAAATGAAACTGATTTTTCTACACCTTATCGAGATGCGATCTAAGGGGAATCGACGAGAAAATTAAATTTACTGTAGCTGAGGAAATGATAGAACAGTTTAAAGTAAGGTTGAATGAGTTCTGTTGGAAATATATACATAAAATTAAGAAATTTCATTGACGTCAGTAATTCATAAGTACATAGTCGATCATCTGGCGGTTTCTTTAAAATCTGAAGGGAATTTCTATTATGTAAACAAAACGGTGGCTGAGTAATGTAATAAGAGACCGGTGGATAGACCCGGAATCCCTTCGATCCTGGTGAAAGAGAAATTACTCTTCGGCGGCTGTGAGAATCGGTTTTACGCATAATACTTATATGCGTATTTTATTATCTTTGCTAGTCATATATTAGTCATTTCTCGCGTAAATTTATAATTTTATTTCATTGAAAGTCGTCATCACAAGTCTAGTCACCACTGAAGATGGTAAATTGTTTCGGGAACCAGTCGCGGTTCAATAAAAAAATAAATAAAGAAAGAAGGAAATTAAATAAAAAAAGTAAGAAAGAAATTAAATAAAGCTCATAAGACAGAGCAGCCGGAAGTCGAAACTTCGAAGACCGAGGTCGGACGAAAATGTTCGAGAAAGTACCAAACGTGGACACATTAGCAGCTGGAGGAGCCGAAGAGTCCAGTCTTCGTTGATTAGAGCCAATCGGGCTTATACATCGCACGTGCGGTCGGAGGAGTCAACGCGGGACCCTGATTCGTCTACCGAAATTGTACGGGTCAGATTTTTTCATTATTTTATTTGTTCTTTGTTTTTTTTTTGTGATAATTAGTGTGATTACGTCGACGTAAGTGAGTACAGGCGGAGTTTTGCGTGGATGGTGTGCATGTGATTTTGTATGTCGATTAATGTACGCGTTTTTGTATGCAGCTGCATTTTCCTATAGTCGCTCGTATGTAATTCGTATATATGTATAAATACAAAAAAAAAAGAAAACTGAATAAAATCGGGTAAGAAAGTGATTTATTGTTGCACGTGGGGCGAGTGAAGCAATTTCCGTAAAACCAAGGTTGATTCTCGACGGAAAGTTCGGCTACCACCAAGGTTTTTTCACCTGTGTTTAAAATTTTAAAAAAAATAAAGAATAAATAAACAACTAGATCGATGGAGAGAAAAGGAGAGAGAGAAATAAAAATAAAACGAAAATGAAAATTTATAATTCAATTTATTGAATTATTTATCACGTAACTTAGCTACTCACGACAGCTGGATACACGATAACCTTTAAGCTGATTTATTTTATTTTGAATATAACTTAACACACGTGTACATTGTTTTCAATTTGTTATATGTACATCGATCTTTGAAGTATTTTTCTACCATTTCTTCTGGAACTACGTCCTTTAATGGACATATTACACTAGATTTCAATAAAAAGTTTTCTATGTACTGGCTGATAAGAAAAGTGGGATTTAGGAAATACAGCGTCGAACTTCGAATGGAATAACTTGCAATTATTCATTATTGGAGTTGTCATTTTGTACGTTTACATTAAATAACATAATTTCTTTTCATTTCTATTTTTCGTATGCTTCAGCTATTAAACGTTTTAAAGAAAAACATATGACGTAGACAACACATAACTCCCTTGTACAGCTATTATTAAATATTAAAACGAGTGAGTAACACGTCTAAAATACTATTTTCTACGGTTAGTTATAAGAATAAGTTTAAAAATCCCTCCAAGAAATTTAGCACAACCGATTGTAACCAAAATCGGAGGAATAAAAATACGTATTATGGCAGCCCCGAATATAAAATTTCACCTTTCTGCTTATAAGAAAATTTCCACGAAAAACCCTCCAAGAAAAATGTCCTCCCTTTGAATCAACCAACTATAACCAAAAAAAAAAAAAAAAAAAAAAAAAAAAATGTGCACAACTAGATGTTATGATAATCCATAGACCAAGATTTAGACTTTCCCGTTTTTGAGTTATGAGAAAAATTTCATGAAACTCTCCAAGAGAGGTGTGTTCTTTTGACCCGTAACCAAAAAGGGAAGTGTATAACTCTAAATGTTGAAAGAGTCCTAAATTCAAAATTTCAACTTTCTACAACTAGTCGCTTTTGAATTATGCGTGATACATACATAACGGGCATATTTTCCCTGTGAGACCCACAACTTATTTCAAAAAAAAAAAAAAAAAAAAAAAAAAAAAAAATTACACACACGCGTCATAAAAAAATTACTTAAAATGGATCTAGGGGTGGTCAAAATCGATATTTCTGTTGAAATGTTTGATTCAAAATACAACACGAATGCAGTGCTTCCTTTTATCATCCGCATACGAGGAAGTAATCAGAGATAGTCAAAGTAGATATAATGCATTAAACATTTTTCATAATCACAATACTTCCTTTTACTACGTGCGAAACAACTCTAATAAGTGGAATCAAATAGTACGAAAAAAATGCTGCGTTCGGTGTTTTATACATGCTTAAGTGACCACCGCGGAACCTGATTCCGAATTACCTTTTTCAACCTCAGTCCGAATTTCGATAATTGCAACGCGTTGTTATCTATGTGAAACTATTCGTACGCTCGCCCGTTTTGTTTTTGTTTTTTTTTTTTTTATCTGCCGAATAAACAAAACCCTAAATTTAGGCAAAATGTAAATTAAGCGAAGAATTGAGCGAAATGAGAATTCGACGAAATAGGACCAAACCGGTCAAATCATATATTTTTCACCATAAACGAACCGAGCCAATCGTGTCGTTCTACAGCTTAACTGAAGCGCACACAAACAAATACATATTATCTTTCTAGTAATTTAGAAAATTTTTGGTTCTGAGGAAACTATATAGATTCTGAAAAACTAATTTTCACTCAAAAATATACTTGCACCCAGTGTGTCCAAACTAGTGCTGTATAAAAACATGTATACCGCTCGGGTACATATAAGGCAAATTACGAATCTACACACTTACTTTTTACTTATAATAAGATGCTAGATCTCCGTAACAATTGACCGCAAAAAGATAAAAGTCTGGTAATTCGTATACAATGAATTTCGAAACATCTACGTTAGAACGAAAGTTACAGAGCGTCTTAAAAAGTGCAAAATAGTTGCAGGAAATCTATCGTTAAAAAATATTCGAGTATATATATATATATGTATATACCCTATCTTCTAAATTATATTTGCAATTTTTAAGGATCATTATGAAAATTCGAGTAGTCGTCACCGTCATATAAAATTTTTAATAAAAAGGAAATGAAAAGAAAATGAAAAAGAAAAGAGAACAATGATATTGGAAACAATTTAATATGAAGTTAGATAATAACAAAATACAAAGTAAATAATATATAAAAGTTGTTCGAAAAGTTTATATCATAAAATGTTAAGTGGTATACTACCTCATTTTATACATTATCGGATATTCGATGTATATTTACACATACGTGCGCTTAAGGCCACATATATACATGAATATTTGTATATATATATGTATATATGCATATACACATACATGGATACATATATAACAGTTTACGGTAGGGATACTTTTAAAAAGGGGAAAAAATGGTATATGCGGCGAATGAGCAAATCTTTAAATCTCGTAGAAATTAAACTTTTGAGAACTTAACAAACAAATCAAAAAATTTTTGATAACAATACGATGCCATTTCTTTTTTAGAGCATTTTAGGGAAAAATAGTTTTAATAAATATTACCAGAATTTTTCAATAATTCTTCAAACAACGTTGGTAGCAATACTTTTAAATAAAATAGACGGAAGGGAGTTTTCAAGCAAAACAAAAAATTGCCTATTTCGTAATGTCGGTAGAACGGTTTCAGATACAACATGTCGTCGTCCAATATTATAATATAGTGGAAACAGTAAGTTTTAATAAATAAGCGTTCTTTGTTCAATTTCTGTAATATATTACAATTGATTAAGAATGATTATAAGTGAATTAATTCATGACGAGTCGTAACAAAAACAAATTTTTCAGACGCATTTATAATCGAAACGGTAAATACTTTAACCGACTTTCTCGATTTACCGATTAGAAATCCTTTTTCAATCCGAATTTGTTCCAAAGGTCATAGTTCTGTTTTTTCGGACCAGATCTCATTTCAAGAACGTCTTTACTTATGTACAGGTATTCAATATTATCCGTGCTAACTGGATTCCATTTAGGTAACTTACTAGATGGCGGACTGGGTGTCCTGAAAATAAAACATTTCATTTCGGTTGTAATTACAAAACGGGAAATATTTATCGTCAACTGATAAAGGTATGTAGACATATTTTTTTTTGTCTTTCTTCTCGAAAACAATTACATATGATCATACTAATATAGTTCAAATTGAACAACCCACATTACATCATAAAAGAAGCCAACAACAACTTTTTGGTAACCCCGGAAATTCGGTCCTGTTTTAAATCTTCGTGCAAATTTAAATTACTTATTTTTAATTTAACCCGAAATCAATAAATAAAGATTCAACAAAAAGCAAAATAAAATACAAATAAAAGATCACCCACTAAGCAAAAGAAGCGAAATAACCCTCTAGCGTCCGAGTATATTTTAATATATTTTTATATATTTTTATCCTTGATAAATCTTCCTAGTCTAGCTACGAAATCTATTTCGCTCCTTTTCCAAAATATTCTGTTAGTTGTGTAAATTCACTCATACTACACAATTTTAAACTTCTTTAAAAATACGTTTAACGGCCCATGTATAGACTAAAATTATTCTCCTAAAACAAATTGACTGATCACCTGATTAAAATACGAAATTCAAATTATTTCCCGCTTCGGTTTTCGTTTTTATAGCAAATCGTAGAGAATGAAAGAAAAATAAAAAGTAAAAACACTAAATGGAAACACTTGACTGAAGAACTGCACGGCTACATCGTCCGGTAAAATAGAACTTTGTAACATTTAATAAGGAGAAGTACATTCGCACTGAAAAAAAAAAACGAACTTAGTCGATTCGAGTCAAATGGACACTTGTATGAGAGCCTTTGACTGTATATAGCTCTTTGAACCCATTGAAATTTCTCTGAATGAAGACTATGAATTCGAAGTATTCTATCGAATTACGAAATTAGTAGTCAATATGTTAAAGTTACTGATGAAATTTTGTGATTTGCGCGTCACGATACATGTAACACAGTTTATTCACATTGCGATATATTCGAATTTGGTGTAGAAATAAAAAAGTAATTACTTGAAATGTACGTTATTAGAAATATTATTCTAGTTTCAAAGTTAATAAGTGAATTAATGGTTACATCGAAAATTTGCTCTAAACTAGCTGAAAAATTTAAAAATTAAATTCAACATTTTCAACAAAACTATATTATTTCCCAAAAATTAACGTTCTATAGAAACTTTTTACTACAAATCTTTCATAACGCCAAAAATAGTTAATAAACCCGTCGTGAATATTAACCCATAGATTTACGGATTCAATAGCAGTCATTTAAAAAATTCGAAAAGTTTTCTATTATATTTGCTAATCCTTTCAACTGAAAAGTATACAGAAGGAGATTACCCGCTACAATAATGAACTTTTTCAAAATATTACATTGCTCTCGTATTAATTGGTTAGCGATTAAAAGTAACTATTTGAAGAGGGTACGATGCGACTAGTAGTATTCGATATATTGAGTTACGAGAAAGCTACTTTCCACTATAATTAATAATGACCATAGTTTCTGATTTAGTTTAATTTTTCATCATTATTTTTTTTAAATAATTACACCCTTCAAGTTCAAAATGAGCTGATCACAAAAATGATGGAAGCTTCCCTATCTTCCAGGACATTCCTCATATTTTTCCTCTATTCATTTATATTTCTCTTCGGGCTGCTAGTTGTACTCTCTTTTGACTCCTTCGTTATTTCCTCATAGTAGTTTTGGCCAACTCTTTCTTTTCGAACTCATTTTCCTTTCGTCTTACGTTCTCCTTTCTTGATGGGTAATAATCGTCCGTTGCTGACAAGCCGAACAAATTTATAAAAAAAAAAAAACAAAAAAAAAAAAACTATTAATTAGCTCAGGACACGTATGCGTATGCTGCTCTATTGGCTATTTTTATAAATAAAAAATGATAAAAAAGAATTCGAGACTTAAATGTCTATAAATTTGTCTTATCTCATTATTGTATGAGAATTTGCAGAATGTAATACATATGAACAAAATAAAATTATACCTACCCATATATAGCGAAATTGGTCCAGTATTCAACCATTGCTTCGGAAATTTTTTGTTCATCCGGCTTTAAACCATTTGGCGTCTTCTCCGGGAGATAAAATAAATTAGCTAGTTCGTCACCGTGAGACGGACCTATTTATAAAATTTGTTGAAAGTATTCGCTTCAGTATAAAAAAGATATTGAACATTTGAAAAACAAATTTTGCATTATGCAGAAAAAAACAAAAAAAAAAATGAAAGAAATTTTCAACTAAATTTTTAAAAGCGTTTTGAAACAATATGTTAATATTTTAATATTTTTCTTTTTTTGGGGATTAGTAAATAACTTGCCATATTTCTTTATATCCGATGAAAATTAATTTCTGTTTTATTAAAATTTTTTATTTTTCGTAAATTTTGACGCGGAAATTTTTTTTCAGTTAAAAAACACGTGGATGTCACAAAAAGGAATAAGATCACACCATAACAACTCTCGCTCCAATATATGTTAATAATGAATAGCAATCGCCAAAAATGAACGAAGCTTGGAGAATAAGTAAAAGATAAGATTCTAATTGAAAAACCAAATAAAAAACGCGGAAGGACCTAAGTAATTTAAAGCGCTAACAAAGACCATTGGCGTGCCGGCGCAATACGGCAACCGATTCTGAAACCTTTGAAAATGTTTTATTGTGAATAAAATATTATACGATGCAATTTTTTCCCGACTAATAAACAATTTCTGTTTCTAAGAAAGGGATACGTAAATTTTTTTCAAGTTGTTCTAGAAAATTCTGCTTCGATAATGCACAAAGCACCGGATATATCTTGATTTAACTGCGATCTCTCTTAATGGGACTCTTTGTTGAAACTCCCAGGCCTTAAAAAGTATAAAAATACTTAAAAGCCGAAAATCATTTTATCTTTAACAATTTTATTAACAAAATTAAGATTTTCAGAAAAGCAATTGAATGAACTATTTGGCGAAAAAAATTTTCTTCTGAAGAAAAGTATATAGAGTCAGAAGTCATCGAATGACATTTTTGATATTTCAAATAACTGATAGCGTAGTTTTTCGTATTATTTTTTGCAACACAGTAAGCTCATTATTTAATTAATAATACTAATTGGACCTAAAATAACAATGAATTCATATAAAACATACCAAGGTCTGAAAACATTTCCTAAGCGAAATATTTAATATATGTTTAATATTAGGCTTACACAATATTCCATATTATTCATTTATTTTACAGAAGTTCTATATTTATTAATGAAGTGTTCTAATTTAAAAGGTTTAATTTTTTTTTATTTCGAATGTTTTTTAAAATTTTACAATTTTTCTCCCTTGCAATAATTCAAATTTCTAAAATTACAAATCTAATTTAGCTTTCCTTAAACGAAGTTGAACCGTTTCTGCAACATTCAGTTCATTCCAAAAATTTGAAAATATTTTTCAAACTAAAAATAAAAATCACATTGAATTTAAAAGACAGTGAGAGAAACTGTAATCACAATGTTCAACCTCATTTAAATAACATTCCGATTCGATCAAGACCAAAATCTTATATGGAAAGCTCACATAAACGGACTCAAAAGGTCATGCCTAAACAAATTAAATGTTCTACGAATAATGTCACACACATCATATTATGGAGAGCAGACCGTAGATCCTTAGTGCACATCTACAGAAGTTTAATCCGAACAAAGTGTAATTACGGCGCAGCAATTTACGGATCAGCGAAGCCCTCCATCCTGAACTAACTGAACGTCATACACCATATCGCAATAAGATTGGCGCTAGGAGCTTTCAGAACTTCTCCAACAATTAGCATATTATACGAATGTCTAGAATGGCCCGTAGATGTCAGAAGACGATACCTTAGCGCAAGACTATTAATACGTATTTTATCTTCTCCATATTCTCCAGCTTTTCTTTTGCTTTTCAATAAAAATCCTAAAACATATCATTTTGTATCCTGTGCGATGAAGTTGCTAATGTCAGATATCACGAATTTACCAAAAATCTACGAGTCCCCCCTCCCTTTAAAAACCCGTCCTCGTTAATTCTGTTTACCGATGGTGCCAAATCAAACTCTCTCGCAGGATGTCCCGTAATTAGCGAACAGATAGGTACTATCCGTTACGTTCTTCCGCATTTTTATTCCGTGCTCTCTGCCGAATTATTTGCAATCAAACTGACAGTCGAAATCTGTATACAGTCCAAACAAAACTGCCTAATCTGCACTGACTCTTTAAATGCTTTACCATGTCTACTAGAGTCCCACGATAAGTCGCAACACTCAATAGCTAAAGAAATATTATCTACGATAACTACTGTGGACTTCAAGATCAAACTCGCTCGGATACCAGGATACAAAGATATTCCACAAAACGAATCAGCAGACCGCGCCGCAAAAGAAGCAGCATCATGCTTTCCTGTATCGAACAACCGAATACCTGCCAACGACGCTGTTCAGGAAATAACCAGCAGCCGCCTATCAAGGGAATGATTCGACTCGTGGCTCAACACCCCAACGTCGAATAAACTTTGTTCCATGAAAGAGGACATTAACTTGTGGCAATCGTCGTTTCGGCCAAGCAGCAAGAAGGAAGTAGCACTGTGTCGACTGCGCATTGGCCATACACGAATTACTCACCAATTCCTCTTGAACAAATCCTTACCACCTCTATGTGAAACCTGTTCCTCAGTTCTCTCCGTCTAACACATTCTATTAGACTGACGCAAATATCATCACATTCGCGCCACGTTTTTCTTTCCGTCTACTTTGAAAGAACTCTTAAACAACAATGAAATAAATATAAAGAAATTATTCGCTTATCTCAACTCCACTAACCTCCTATTATCCCAAATACAGAATCCTAACTCTCCGTGTCTCTGGCCTTGGTTGCAGTTCATGGCGCGTAAATAAAAAAGGAGAAAAAGTGAATCTTTTTTGGTTTTTAACTTTCAGCTAATAAATGTAGGGGATATTTTTATGCGAAACAACATTATAATCACCGTTATTATTATCACCACCATGACTGGGGGGGGGGGGGGGGCACATATTTTAATTATTAACGAATTATACGGTAGCCCTGTGTCTGCCTTTTTAATTCTCTTTTATTTTTCTTCTTCCAAGTTCGATTCGTTTACTCATTTTTTATTCATTTCATATTATATTAAAACCTTGGAAATTTTTAATTTATTTTTATACACTCTCGAATTTACGCCATATCATTCATTTTCGTACATAGTGCTTCAATTACGAATTGTTTATAATGTATTTAAATTAGCGGTTAATTCGAATTACCGATATTTGGAAAATTTTTCTTCGAATTTGACTCTAACCGGAAATCATTGATGAAATCAAAGTAATAAAAGTATTTCGGACCAGGGTAATATTTTGCCGAATCAATAGCTGGCTGCAAAAATCCTCTGTCAGTGCTAAGCTGAAAAATGAAAAAAAAAAAAAACAAAAAGAAATAAATTACGGAAAATGACGTTTATGTGATTCGAAAATTCATTATCAAGATAACGATTAAAAACGTTATCGATTGAAAAAAAAAAAAAAAGAGGTAGTAGATTTACGAGAACATTTTATTTTTACAATCGGTATAAATAAAAATTATATAGGCATAATTTTGGTAATAGTTATTAGCATATACAATTCCGTTATAAATGCGGTCAATGGAAAAATCTATTACCGGTTATCGAGAGCTTCACAATTTCGGACGAACATATATGCGTTGAACTATAAAGTGAATAATTATTTGGGAAAAATGCAAGGTGAGCTAAAATCACTTGAACTCCCCCCGCCGCATAAGCGACTGAATACTATTTGTCTCGTCTCTTGATTTTATTATATTTTATGCTATTTTTATTAAAAAAATATTTCGCAACGATTAAATTTAAATGGTTTTCAAAGAAAAAAAATGATTACTGTTTTTAAGGTCTTCATTGCGTAATAAAGAATGCTCATATTTTAGCAATTATAAAATGATATGTACTATCATGAATCGCAGTTATTGTTTTAATAATAATTTCAATTTTTAATTTAAACGAAATAATTCTATTTCTATTAGTCTATATAAGATTTAATGTATTTAGCATTTTGAGTGTAATATGTTGTCGTTTTAATATTTTCTCTATCATCGGTATCTTTTGAAGGATCATTTCTGTTACATGACTTCTTTACATTCAATAGGGCGATTTTTTATTAGAATATAGGGAGAAGTAAAAAAACTGTGATTTGTAAAAATAAGCAAAAATTTAAAAACATGAATTTTTTTTTTTTTTTTTTTTTTTTTGCTGATCTATACCTAGCCCGTTCGGCTATCACTAGATTCTGTTGTATAGTCTAAACACTTGAACGATCCCCGTCCACCACTGGGACCAAACCTTATTTTAAGCACTTAAATCGAATGGCTTCTTTCTGCACAGCCGACGTATATCATGAAATAAAAAGGGAAATCAAAATTTTTTATTTTATTATAAAATCAATTTTGCCAATGGAAAAACAGATCACCCTCCCCACATTAAAAGATGTTATAATACAAATCGAAAAATATAATTGTGTGTGTGTGTGTGTGTGGGTAAACTTGGCCCTTCGGTACTCGGAAGGTGGCAAGCCCCCTTCACTACCAGGTTTAATTCTTCTATAATTCTTATAGAAGAGTAAACTTTTTTATTGGCTACGCCGTTTTTAACTTTAATTACATAAAATTAAGACATTTTTTCCTTACCTTTTTTCGTTACATTTTTTTTACATATTTTGTTACGTGAAATTGTGACTGGAACAAATTTTGTGACAGGGCACGTTTCCCGAGGACCCCTGGCGTAAAAATGGCATAGCTTTACCTTTTTTCGTTACATATAATTGTAACTGGGACAAATTTCGTAATAGGACACTTTTCCTGATAACCTCTAACAAAAAAATAGCATAGCCATTAATATATACATAAAATAAGTAGGGCTTTTGGGTTACAGCCAGCACACACAGGTGCCGCCACAGGTAATTAGGCTTAATAACAGCTAAAACTAGAGTGCTTTTTGTCCATCGGATCACTTACGCATGGAGCTCCCACCTACTATCGCCACGAATGTGCACCTTCCGTTCCTACACGCACTCCGGTCGCTAACGCGTTTGTTCGAAATTCGGAGCGTAAGTATTCCAGCAAAGTTCCAAAAATTAGCCCATCTGATCGCCCGCGCAGCCCCACGCACTCGCGTTCCCACGCGCGCCGCCTTTTACCATCGTGCGCATGTATTATACTAGTCTCTGCTAGTAATATATGTAGCGTAAGTTTAATTCTAATTTTTCTGGGATTGGAGAGGGGAAATTTTCGCAGAGTGCTAAAAACATTCGAAACTCGGCACTTAGAACTCAACATTTAAAGAAATTTTCAGAGTCGCGCTTCGTTCCGGCATTTTTTTTTTTTAATTTAAATTTTTACTTTACAAAACATATAGAAAATAAGATATATTCGTTCACCAAGCAGTCATTCTTCTTCCAATGCACCACCTTTGGAGTTTGAAAAATAAAAAAATCTTAAACTAATTCTATTAAATAACGAGCCTGATTTTCAGAAACGGCTCTATTGTTTAAATTATTCGACAACCGAGATTTCCCCTTCAATATACTCTCACCTCTCCGTGGCACACACCGTTCTGTTCGTTTCTTCCATTGTTGGAAGCAGTGCTAGAAATATTTTTCTGTAAGGCCCTTCAAAAGTTGCGTCGTTCTTTGTTTTACCGCTTCTATTGATTCAAAATGAATTCCTTTTAGAACAGACTTCATCTTCGGAAACAAAAAGAAGTCACACGGAGCCAAGTCTGGCGAATAGAGGGCGCGTGTTCGAGCACTGGAATGTTTTTATCAGCTAAAAACTATTTCACAGACAGCGCATTATGGTTGGGTGCGTGGTTTTGATGCAGGATCCACGCTTGTTTCGCCACAACTCCGGTCTTCTTCTACGAATTCGCTCTCGCAAGGTTGCCAACACTTGCGAATAATAATCTTGGTTCATAGTTTGACCCCCTGGAACCCATTCGATTATCACAATTCCATTGATGCCGAAAAAAACGAGTAACATTGTAATTTTGCCTTAGGCATCTTCGCTTTTTTCATTCTGGGAGAAGCGGGTGTTTTCCAGTGAGTCGATTGCCTCTTAGTTTCAACATCGTACTGAAAAATCCATGTTTCGTCGCATGTAATGATCCTATTCATCAAATCCGGCTCTCTGTTGAACCGTTCTAGAACATCAGAACAAATCTGTTGACGGCACAGCTTCTAATCAGCACTCAAGTTTTTCGGTACCAGCTTCGCACAGACTTTAGACATGTTCAGTTCTTCATGTAAAATTCTTCTGACGGTTTCTTTATCGGCGTTTACCATCTCCGCAATCATCCGAATGCTCAAACGACGATCTGCGCGAACAATTTCATTGATTTTGGCAACGATTGCAGGAGTTAAAATCGAAACAGATTGACCTGGACGTTGGTCGTCTTCAGCACTTTCTCGACCTTCAGAAAATCGTCGACACCGAAAAAAAAAAAAAACACATATGTGCATGACAGAGAATTCTCACCGTAATCTTCTTTCAGTAATGCCTAACACTCGGGGTTGGAGTTTTCTTCAATTTCATCAGAAATTTCAGATTGATAGTTCGTGTTTTTCGTCACACATTGCACCAGACGCGCAAAAAAATCACCTACTCTTCAACACTCGATAGAAAAAATACTGACACAGCTACGAAAATGTGGTTTGGAACTGTGTTAGTAGACACTTCAAGGTTTCTCCGGCTATACCTGTTTCCCTCCTTACACCTCTAGGGCACCCATAGCGAGTCTTGTTATTTAATAGCCACACCTCGTACTTAGACTCGAAAAAAGTTATGAATGATAGGGAAACTAACGGTAGCGGATGTGAGCGTGGGAATAGATAGTGCGCTTTCACGGTAGCTGCGTGGGTGAGTGTAGCGGTGGAAGAAAAAAAACGAAAGATTGCTAATTTGCTCAAGGCTTGTAGGGGAGGGAAGAGGGAATTTTTGAAACCGAGTAAAATAAAAAAAACACTCGAATTAATTTTTGGAATTCTTACGTTTAGGAAAAAATTTTTGGGGGCAAAAAATATACTTAGGCTCATTCTATAATACTTAGGCTTGAAAAAAAAAAAATATGTATATATTATGAACAAAGGTGAAGCAACGGATCGTAGCGGTGTGCGTGGGAACGGATGTTATGCATTTGCAAAGGTCGAGACTTTGTCGGATTAAATTTTAGAATTGGAGAAAAATTAAAAAAAAAAAAAAGAACACAACAGATCAATAAACAAATTTTTGAATACGAAAAAAATATGCATAGGCTAACTCTCTATAATACTTCGGCTTGGAAAAAGTTATTATGAAAGAGAGGAACACTAGCGATGGCATATGTGTATGCTGGATCGCCCCGTGCGGTTTCGTGATGAGCGTGATAGACATATAATGTATCGGACAAAGAAAAGTTTTAAACGAACTGACCGAATAAAAATTACGTATTTTTCTGTACGTCTTCAAAAGCAGATAGCGCCTGTTACGACAAATATTATTCCAGTTGGTTTCCACGACGTGACAAAAACAATATATATATATATATATATGTATAAACCCATCCCCTCCCATCATTGATTGATGAAAAGGTTCGCGATTCCTAGAAATAGCAGAGTGCGTGTATGTGTGACGGTGATACAATTAAACTGCAGCAACATCCGGTTGAGACAACTGTTGCAAAGATGATACAGTCGTCTACACAGACAATGAAATTACGTATTTTTCTATACGTCTTCTATTTTTACTTTTTTTTTAAACACTGTATCGGAGTATACTATACCATAACCATCGATGAGGGTATACAAACATGACTTGTTGTTAGCCCCTTCTCCCATTGCGAGTAACGGAGCTCTTATTAATTAACCATTACATTTGTGTCGGATATGGTAGATTTAAATTAATTGTGCAGGAATAATACTACTAAATTGTTTTTACACTTTCGTATATATATATATATGTACTATGACGTAAGACTGCGTTTTGTTTTAACTTTAATCGATAAAATTTGCATATGTTTTTGTTTCATATGTTGCTCTTTGTTTTTCTTCCGAATGCAAAAGAATAAACAGGTTTTGGTAGAATATTATTCGGTCGTCGGATTAAATTGTGGTCATTTTTAACAAATGACGCGAAACACTGTCTGCGTGTGGAAAAAAACGTAACTTTTTTCGTGCTACTCTTTTCCACCACAGATCTTTTAAGATTACTTATAGTATTCGTAAAACAGCTTTAATATTACACGAGAATAGTAATGAGAACGGTATTTACATTTGCGAATTCCGAATACGAATCTGCTACCGATTTTTTCCCGAAATAATAATTCTTAACTTCGGACGTAACTTTCGAGGAAACCTCCTTCGTTTCCGTATTCGAATAACCGAATAAAAGTGGAAGATCTACGTTGGATAATATATCAACGAAGCCGCTTAACAATTTATTCACCGGGTAAATTTCTGTAAACAATGAAAAATTACTTTAAATTTACAATATTTTATACGTACGTTTCAACGATATTTTAAGAAAAAAAAAAAAAAAAAAAAAGATTAAAAAACGGAATAACTTGTTGATAACATAACAATTTTAAGGAAAATAAATCGAGCAGAAGCAAATACGAACCAGCCTAAGAGCGCAACAGGAACTAATTTTTTAGTGAAATGTGTTTATTCAGCAGAATAAAATTATAGACGTAAGTGAAAAACATCTTAAGACTGATTACTAATTAAAATGTGCTGAAACATTTTTTCGTATTTCCACTTCCACTAGAAAAAAGAGAAAGGAAAAACGTACTGTTAAAAATAGGCAAACAGTTTTCACGGTTCATATTAACATCGAAGTCACAATTTTCGGTAGACACCACGTCAATGTTAACAAAACCATTTCACATTTTGAACTCGTTTACACGATCCGTCATCAGTTAAATTTTAGTTTAGCTTCAGATGATGGACCATGTAAATTCGTTCAATACTCGAATGGATTTGTTAATGTTGACGTGATGCCTATCAAAAATTGTGATTTTGACATATTATTAAAGTATATATTTATTCAGGCAGTAGATATAGCTTAATGGCTGTGCCCAGGATCGGACAGTGGGGAGGAATTAAGAGTCTTGATAATCAAATATACTGCTGGTGCATATCGGCCACATTTATACATTTGAAATTATAAACCCATGCTTGTATACAAATCTTAGTAATGTCTGTAATTATAATTAATATTTTATACTGGAATTTTATTTGAAAAAGTATTAAAAGTTATATTTCCGTCTTTTTTAAATGAAGACCGAAACATTTTATAAAAATCATCGACACATCTTTGCAAATGGAAATTTTCGTTTTTATTTAATACATTTTAATGTCAGCTTAACTTTCAATTTTGCACGTCAGACTTTGCCTATTATAGAGCTATTTAATATAAATGATATACTTATCGTGTACAGTCAAGGAGGGGGGTTAAACTCGTGTATCCACGTCCCCTCGATTTATTTCGTCTGAAGGTGAACGAGTAGAAGACTTCCTTCAAATTCAGACATCGTAATCTACTTTAATCCTACTAAAATATGAGTATGTTTTTCTGTTTTCCTTTTCGGCTGAAAATAGGATGCGTGTTTCCGAAAAGTCGGTTCTAGCACATTTCATTTTAATATTCAATTTAATTATATTCATTATCTTATTCGATTTTTTACTTATTTAACGGGGATATTTACTTAAGCCGCTCCTAAATGAGTTAATTAATTTTTAATATTTTTTCCTCAGATGCTTGATACAAATTTGACGAGGTAAAATTCACGAAAAAGTTCAAACGATTAAAGGAGTTGAAAACTCGAAAACTGTCAGAAAGGCTTGGAAAAAATCGATAAAAGTAAAGCGGAAACAGGTCCAGAGAGCATTTGGTGTATATTTAAGATTAGAATGACGGAAGAATAACGAAAAACGAAAGAGGAATAAAGATGAAGTTAACATTGAAAAAAGATCATCATTTGGTGATAAAGAGAAAATGGTTTGAAAAGGTAAGGTAAAGTGTAGCGCTTCCAGTCCACAAACGTTTACAATCAACTGGTAAAGTGATACTTGAAATTGTTCTTTTACAGATATAATCGTTTTACTTTTAAACCGAATAATACTCACTCTCCGCTGTCCAAACTCCTTCGCCCGAATTGACACCTATAATCCAAGTTATGTTGGACGGTTTTACAATTTCCTCGTATGGATTTGTCGTTAAAAAGGCGTCTTTAGTACCGGCCGGTTCGCGAACAATGCCAATATTGTAAGGTATGCTGTTCAATACCGTATTCTGTAAAAAGAAAAAAGAAAAAACATATCCTCATTAGGTAAACGTTTTTTGTTCGTTTTTATCGATGTTAAACTATTCGCTTATTTCACGATTTCTTTTCCAGTTTTAAATAACTGTCGAAGAGAGAAAGGTACATAAAAAATACGATAACGACGAGAAAAATTAATCGATAAATATATCACACCGATTTATAATGGATTAAATTAAAAAACTTGTTCTATGGAAATATGTGTAAATTATCTCTTGAAATAAGAACAATTTAAAGCATTTGCAATAGACTGTCACAAATATTGCAATAAGAAAAGGACACGTGCGCACACACATACGAGGCTTTAAACAACGAACTTCTTCAGCTGAAAAGCTCTGTAGTGAACAAAGTATTCCATTTATCTGTAAGTTGAACCAGGATTTCATTAACAAACATCTTAAGAAGTAAAATAATTCGAATTTTTGACAACAACCACACATCACTCTGTTTAGAAAGACATTTGAATTTCAAACGCGTTTTCACGATCCATCATCGAAAATAATAAAATCAAAACATAATTTTATTCAACATATGTATAAATAAATAAACCATTTAATAAATATATATATATATATATATATATATATAAAATGAGATCACCGACAAATCACAGTCGCTCTTAATTATGACATACTCTAAATTGTGTCTACGATGAGGGGGAAACGCCGCGAAAATCGTCGTGGTTGCATGCGACGGCATTATTGAAAAACTTTCATTTATAAATTTTAGTTATTCAAGTTTTCTCGAAACAATCGACATTACACAGCGTAAAAGAAATGAATATAAAAATAATGCAAATTATGCGTAATAATAAATATCTTAAGGTTGAATATAAATGAACATTCTAGAAATGTCTTTTCAGATATTTCCCATCTTCGGTTAGAAAAGAGAGAAGAAAAATGTATTAGGAGAGATGAATTTACCATATGTATATCGTTTGAATCTGAAGGATAACTGATTTTTATGTACAAAAAGAGCTAGGCTATATATGTCGGTGAATGCGTAATATGTTACCGAAATTTGAAAGAAGCTTCTTCAGGTTGAAGCTTAAAAAATATAATATATAGAAATATTAATGATCGGTGACTAATATGAATAGATTTTACCAGCAAAAATGAAAATTCCTGTATTACTGAAAAAGTTTGTAGTCGAGTTTACAAAATAGTCCGACCTCCATCACTTGTTTTGTCCCAAAACATTACATATATTGTGTATATAAAAAGACAAAGTATCGACAAAATGGAAGATTTCTTTTCAAAGCCTTCTTCTAATCACCCTAGAGACGTATGAATAATATATGGTCTTTAACAAAAACATTACAGATTTCGTTGTAGGATATCCATAATATCCTCAACGTAGGAACGACGAAGTCATTATAACATGTAGAGTCACAAACTTCATTTAGGACCAATTTAATTAAATATGATCTTAGAATAAAGTATAACTAAATTTTTCCTAATATTCGATATTTTCCTTACTCCGAAGGCCTTACAAAGTGTAAACCTTTTCCTTCGAATTATTATTATTCTTTCCGCATTTTTAACATCACATTTAATTATTAGAACAAGAGATCGATTTTTGAAATTTAAACTTTGCAAGACTTTTTTCCCGAAATACTTGGAGAAACTTTTTCGTTTCCTACTCTTTTTATCGACGCACGCAAACGTAACATTTATGCCATTAGCGTCAAATGAAAAACAATCAGCAGCACATAGAAATTTTAAGTATTATACATCGGTTAAAACACACAGTATTGAACGAGCTTCTACTGAAACGGATCAAAAATGTTAAATACCTCCACCGCTGATAGTATTAGGAAAGTCACGGGCAGACTTAGATCGCCCGTACAGAAATTTTAATAAGCAATATCCTCTTCATTATGCACTTATCCGTATTATGCGATTTCTATCCACTGACGAATCAACATTTTCTTGAAAACGTATTTATTTTCCTAACACTTACTTTGCTCACTATGTAAGGACTAGAATTATCATAAGGAAAAACAAATATGCAGCTATTAATCGATGGTTCTCCATCACCTGTGATACCTCTCTATAAAGAGAGTGGTCCAATAATGCTCACCACTGTGAATAACATATTTATTGTCGATAAATTTTCGACCCTTCAACCTATTGCGAAGAAATTAGAAAATGGTTACACTTTCAACCGTTTATATGTGTCCTGTGTTAAACGCAGTAATTTCGCAAGCGATATTTAAATCCGGTTAATACTTACAACAATACCGGTTAAAGATGACAGTATAAATTTCTCGGTCTTTAAGCCCTGGAAACACTCCAACGTTTTTTGACTAGAAGGTCGTATGCAACCGGTAACGATAGCGAAGTAATTAGCCTCGTCCTTCCTTTTTCCAGGATGACTCAGAGACCAGAAATTCAAGGAAGTCCCGCTTTGAGTTATTACACGTTGAAATAAACCTGCAAACAACCCACTCATTTTCATAAAAAAAAAAAAAATTCTAAAAAAAAGGCAAATATGCTAACGAATTTACATTACACGCTTTTTATCATTACGTCACTACTTTCACAAAGCCTAATCGTATAATGAATAATTTTATACCAATTACGCTGTTTACTACATTTAATCGCTTGCCATTTTAAAATCTGTAAAAATTATAACACGTGACTGCGGAGAAAAAATAATTTCCCTAAGGATACAAGCTGTGGAATATTTTAAAATATTTTCGGACCACTCATGTTCATGACGAATGTAATGTGAAGATGCCCCCTTTATACATATGAAGAGGGTACCAAAAAAAAAAAAAAAATGGACTACCGGAAATAATCTAATTTACTGCATTTATTAATAATAACGGGTGATTCTGCAGTCAAAAGTTACATACTATTTAACATCTAAAATAAATAAATTTAACCATTGTGAATGGTGACACTAGTTGAATTGCTTATAAAATTCACGCAAATACTTTTTAATCCAGTTAATGAAATACATTCTCTTCACCTTTACTCAGTGGTGATATTAAATGCATGGCAACGCTGACAGCTCCGGCACTTTGTCCAAAGAGTGTAATATCCTCCGGATTTCCACCGAAATTACGGATATTTTTGTTAACCCATTTCAGCGCTACCGCTTGGTCCTTTAGTCCATTATTGCCTGGTAGCACGTCATTCTCCATCGATAAAAATCCTAATATAAATATTAAAAAGTTTTATTTTTAATTTAGAAACATATCTTGAAACACTGTTAACGCGCCGAAATATATCTCGAACTATTCGTAATTACCTAACAAACCCAAACGATAATTAAACGTAACCAAAACGATGTCCTTGTCCAACAGATATTCCGGACCAAATGTCGAACTTTTGGAATCGCCAGAAGTGAACGATCCGCCATGTACGAAAACCATGACAGGTAAGTTTCCTTTCGTCGTCCGCGTATTCTACAGGAACCAGTAAAATATTTAATTATCCTCACATCGATTAAAATATTAATGAGCGAAATAATTACGGAGATACTTTTTTTTACAATTAATTCAGATAAAATTAAACAAAACAAATCGATAAAATTTTATTTAAAATTTGAACATTTACTTAATCGGTTTTACTTTTGCAGAGGCGATTTACATATTTTTTTTTACTTTTCTTGGCATTCGCCAAAATTCGAAAATGAACTTTCATTTATTTTGATTCTACGGGCTACAATAATTTCGGTATAAAATTATCCGAATCTTATAACTAATTCTCGGTTTTCTAACATTTTCTCTACATAATATCGATTATTAAGTAAAAATAAGTGCCATTTACTCTTACGGAATGATGATCAAAAAACATTTGGAGATCCGATATTTGTTAATTTAAGAACGCGTTATTCTCTTAGTTCATAGGTGTGCGCGCCAATACTTCATTCACTTTCACATGTTGCACTTATTTGCTGTTTTTCTCCTCCAGTGAGAAATATATACTTACTAACGTATTATTGCACAAAAACGGGAAAGTACATCGATAATACTTTGTAATACTATTATTAAATAGCGAAGAAATAGTTTGAGAAGGTTATATTCAATTTTTTTAATAAAAAATTACTCCCTTTCATTTATACGATGATTATTACTAAGCCTATGGAAAGGGCTTCCGAGTCAGATAAATACTTGAATTTTTTTTATTTTCTTTTTTTCTTTCGGGGGGGATCGAAAACCCATCGACCGAAATACTTACATTGGTGAATATAGAATATACCGGAATATCCTTTACTCGGATATATTATAAATTGGAAATAAGTCAGTTTTAAAACCTACGGAACATACAGAGCCAAATTTCGATTAAACCGACAATTCGGGATACAATTCTTTAAATTTTCTCCCAGCTTTACCCACTTTAGTTCTTCACCGTCTTGAATTTAGTCCCGCATTTGCTGCTTCCTTTTTTTAATCTTCCAACTTATTTCTAGTTTCTTCTTTTGTTCGACTGCGATGAAACGAAAAAAAAACCACCTAGAAGCACGCTGAAGTGGAAAACTAATGAAGAAATGGTAAAGAAGAAGAAAATTATAACATAGAAATAGTAAAAATTCTCGCTGTTAAAATTTATTTTCATTTATTTTTAATCTAGTTATTGATTATTATTTTTTTTTTATTTAATCTAATTTACAGTTAATATCTTATTTAATAATTTTGAATTAACCAATAATTCACGATATAACTCGCTATCGAAATTATAATATGCCAGGCCCATGCATACTACGAATGTTCTACAAATCCTTTATTCGTTCTATCTTTGATTATTGTTGTTTTATCTATGGAAATTTCTTCAGATTCTTGCTCTCTAAACTCGACCGTGTCCAAAATGTTTGTCTTCGTCTCTGTCGGGGAGCTAGGAAGTCTACTCCTATCCCCGCTTTACATGCCGAATCTTTTCGTTCGAAGGTCCTAAATTTAGCAGTAATACAACGGCTTCAAAATAAAATATTAAGGATATGGCAAATGCTCCTTGGTTTATATCCAATAAAACCCTTCACAGCGATCTAACCGTTTCGTATGTTGCTGACGTTATAAGAGAAGAAGCGACGAAACATGCTATGCGATTACACGATCACCCAAACAGGACAGCAGTCAATCTGCTCGATAATTCAACTGAAGTACGACGGTTGCGGAGAATAAAACCACTAGACTTAGTAGAATAAATAATTAGGTATCCCTTTGCTGGAAGGAATGCCGTTCAAGTGATTTAAAGTCAAAACTTCCTCTGATAGCTCTAGCAGCTAGGTGTGGAAAAAAAAAAAAAAAAAAAAAAATCTAGGTTGCCGCTTTTTAATCAAACGTCTTCCTATTTCTTCTTATTCCCTTGTTAATTCTTATATCCACCGCAACCGGCGATTTTCCATCAACAAAACGCCAATACCATCTCTCATTTCCACCCGACTCTCTCAGTTTTCTCCTTATATTTATTCATACGACAAGTTGCCATACTTTTCTTCGAATTTTTCCACACACCTACATCCTATTAATTGTTTATTCTTGACTTGCCCTACCAAACCTTTCCTTCATCATGTTGTCAAATCAGAGTTTTTATATACCTTTGGCTCTCTTTTCCCTAATCATTTTGCGATCTTCACTGACGGTTCCAAAGGACCTAATGGAGTTGGCTCGGCCTTCTTTTGTCCTTCCTTAAATTATTTTGAAACCTTCAAACTTCCTTCCTTCTGTTCAGTTTTCTATGCCGAGTCTACTGCTATCCTGCGTGCCATCCTTTCTGTTGCTTCTTCACTAGTTTCGCATAAAGTCTTTATTATATCAGATTCCCGCAGTGTTCTTCAAGCCATCTCCTCTTCTTTTCCTTCTCGCGCCTGTTGATTTCCTTCTCGTACGTTCTCTTATCCGTAACCTTTTTCCTTTCTCACTGCGTCCAAATTGACCTACTGTGGATTCCTGGGCACTCTGGAATCAAAAGTAACGACTCGGCCGATACACTAACTCGTTCATCCTCTTCTACCAGTGAATTTCTCGACGTTTTTTCATCTCATAATATTAATCT
Organism: Icerya purchasi; assembly: GCA_039619475.1. Lineage (NCBI taxonomy): Eukaryota > Metazoa > Arthropoda > Insecta > Hemiptera > Monophlebidae > Icerya > Icerya purchasi. The sequence goes on from CM077116.1 coordinate 396,625,210, forward strand.
CCTTTCCACTTCAGCTAATTCCAAACTATGGTTAAACTCGTATTCCTCCTCATTCTCAAATCCGGATTCCTTTTATCTCTTTATCCAGCCTAATCTACCGTATTATCCCTGGTTTTCCAATTTTCCCTCCATGCGGAGTTCAACTCTCTCTACAATCTGTCGCCTACGCTTTGGGCACAATTTGCTTCCTGCTTTCTTATTTCGCTTCTCTCTAGTCCCCTCTTCTCTCTATCCTCTACACCCTTCCTCTCACAACTTTATAGGTGCCGCTAATTACATTTTGTTTGAGTGCACTTGTATCGCTTCCGAACGTTCTTCCTTTTACTTTTCTCTTCTGTTAATTGGTCTTCCAACTCCGCATTGTGCATCTTTTGTTCTCTCCTTGCCATCACCCTCGGTCATTCCAGCACTTAATTCTTTTCTATCCTCCATATCTAATCGCATAAATATCTGATTCCGCCTCTCATCCTTTCCCCTCTTCTTGAGATGACGAACTTGGAAAAAACATACCATACTCTAAATTTCGATTGTTGCCGTTCTATCGCTATAGCAACAACCATTTCAAAGAATAGTAAGACCTCTAGATGTAATAAAGTAGATTAAAAAAGTAGCGCTTAAGAAAAAGAGAAGCATTTGAACGAGAGCTTTGATCATCGTGGTGCAAAGAACTGTAAAGCGAAAAGTAAAAGAAAAATAATGCGACAAAAACAGAGAGTCAGCCGTGATTGAATTATAAAAACCGAACTGAAGAATAACAAGTGCCTACTAAAGAAACTGGCGAAACCAGGAATAAAAAGAGTAAAGTTTTATGAACAAATAAAAGGATTGCAAATTAGATCTCAAATTGTTCAAATTTTTTTGCAAAGAAGTTCAAAAAAATGTTATGGTAAGAGAGAATTTACTTAAAAAAGGATCGCGCCGAAATACCGCTTTTTCGTCATCGTAAGTGTCCGCGTGATTAAGAACACGCAGAGAAAATCAGTTCACTTGGAGTAGGATAGAAGATCAAAAATGATGGAGCGAATAAAAATAAAATGAAGGAGATGTGAGCAGTTGCAGGTTGTGTTACAGATTGAGAAAGGAAGTGAATAAATAAAAAGTACAGCAATCAACGACGGCCTAAACGAAAAAGATAGATAAAATAGAGGACGTAGAACTTACGAATGAGTTTATTATTAAGTTCAGGTATTAATGAGGCACCAACGTCGTTATACTTTCAGAACCGTCTATGAAAAGCGATTCGTTGTGGCAGAAAAAAGAAGTTTTTGGTATCATTGAATTCCTCTGGGCGGCAACTGAAGGGAAGAAACATTTCGTATACGGCGCAGGAGTAGAAATGCTGGGATAAATTTTAAAAAGAAACTATTTAGTTAACTGCGAATGTAGATAGAAAGAGAAAATTTGGGAAGATTGGAAACGATGCGGAGAGGAATTTTATTGGAACAAATATTTGGAAAAATTTAACATCGAGGATTACATTATTACATAAAAGAAAAAAAAGAAAAACATAGATAAAAAAAAACTCAAAGTCTATAAATATCTGTATTCTTTAAACATTCTGCTAAAAGAATGAAATATGTTTGTAACATTTGCAAGTATAAAGTTATCGAAAGTGAAAAATTAAGTAGCCAGTTTAATGTTTTTAAACAATTAAACGAAATTTAGTTAAAACAAAATAATGGTTACTTGATTTTAGCAGAATGATCGGAGAATACCTGTAGGCTTTGTTTTTCACGCTAATTACGTATAAAGCAGTTATCATTATTAGTTTTGTATTTCAGAGATATCCTTAATAGTTTACTTTTATTTTAATTGCGAAGTTACCGCCTACTCTTTTACTTAAATAATATTTTCGGCGGGCTTTTTATTTTGTCGTAAATTGTAATCATTAAGGTTAGCCTTTCATTTCTCGGCAATACATCCTTATCTATTAAAAAAGGACTACCGATAAAATTTTCCGATAATTATCGTGCAATTAATAAAATCCCTATAATGAATAGATATGAAAATTTTAGAAAAACGCTTACCTAGATAATTGGATGAATAGTATCAGTCGGATACCCAAGAGCCGAATATCTACAGAAGCTGATCTATTCGATTAGAATTTTTAACATTTATATGTACACACGTAGTTAATCGAATTATTGAAAAAAATCTAGAAACTATAGCTTTATCTAATAAATTTGAAACAAAACGCAGCACAGAATTTTCTAATATTTCACTGGAGAAATTTATTAATTTTTAGTAAAGCCCTGAAAATAGTTAATATTTTACCAATTAAAGTTACATAAAGCGATTCAATTTTTCCTCAGCACTATTGATTTCGATAAAAGAATTTGATTTTAGAAAATTAGAACGAAATTAATACTAGGCGATGAAGTATTTTTTAAGTCTTCAATTCGCTGACGACATAATTTGTTAGCGGGGATTATCAATAATAAGGGAAAAATTTTAAACTACGTACCTATATAAAAAATATTAGCTTAGGAGAAAATAAGAACAATATGAAGATACTTCTATTAATGCTGTATGTAATAACGAATTGGAATAAGTATTTAGCTAGCGCATTTCACTCAGCAACTAGATGAATAAAGAATCAAAATAGATCTGCACCGCAACTTGGAGCAACTTTTAGTGGTTGAAGGGAATTTTAAATAATAGAGGTTCGGAAATCAGTTTAAATATAATTCTTGCGATAAATCAGCTCTTTTGAACGGATGCTAAACTTCGGGTCTGCACATATCGATAGAATTATCTGGATACAGAGAGCATCGGTTCTTGAATTTAAAAAGAACAATAAAATACAGTCAAAAATAATCAGATCAAAAACGTGGGAACGGTAAATGAGACGGAACGAAAACTTGTGATCCGTTCGAATAATTTAACCAAAAATATTACGAAATTAGTTCCATTCGATTGTAAAAGAAGTTAAGCCAATCATAAGATGATTTCAAGCAGAAGATTGATTAATCACATATATAAACAAAAAATATAGAGTAGAAAATAAAATAATAACAGACAGACAATTAAAAAAATTTATCATAGAAGAATACGAGTATGTGGAGAAGTTTGAATCGGACTGGACGAATCATAGTGGAATAGCGAAAGGTTTTTTCCCAACATTCAAGCAGAGATTAAACAACAATTATTATACACCAAATTTCTACAACGTACAATTTACATCAGGCCATGGGAATTTCAAAATATATCTGAAAAGATTCAAGATAGCAAAAATGGTAAATTGCATTAGATGCAATGAGCAGGACAGTGTGCAACATATACTAAATGGATGTAACATTTTAAACTTGGAGATCGCGGACGACTCTGAAGAATTGGTGATGGAAAAAATAAACATATTCAATAATTTGGCCGAAAAGGAATTACAATACAGAAAGTACAATATCAATTTATATTAATATTATGATATGTTAAGATAAGATTACGAATAGTACAAAGTGGAGGGGAGGAAACCAAAAACTTAATTAGATGGTTTCCACCGCTAACCACATTAAAGCTTTATATGTTAAAAAAAAATAAATAAATAAACATTATAAAATCAAAAAAAAAAAGCAGAAGATTGATTGCTTTTGGTTTTAGACTGGCAAAAAACCTCCAGTATAACGACGATATTAATGATTACAAAAATTTAAATTTTACTTGTGTTGTATATGGACGCATTTATTGCTTTATACATCTTATAGCTTGTAACTTATAAGTATCAGGAAATGTGAAAAGGTCACTGACATTTATTCGGCGAAATAAAAGCTCATTAACTTCCTCATCAACAACATCGTTAATCAGTTTTATCATAATCCGTGATATTAATTTGCAAATTGTACTGGTCAAAAAATTGTAATACTATCGATGTTCGCTGTATAGTTAGTATTTTATTTGCTAGCGTGTGTATCATTATTTTATTAATATTATTTTATAGCGGCGCTATAATTTTATTAACTATAATCATTATTTGTATTAGTATTTTTATTGCTGTCATTATTATAAATCATTTTGCAGGTAAACATGGATGTTTACCTATGTGATAATGTATGTATTAGACGAGCATGTGTACTACAATGTACTTATGAGAATGAGTATGTATGTTGTAATATTTGGTATTTGTATACAATATGTGCGTGCATGTGTCTACATATAATTATATGAATGACAAAGAATAAATAAATATATATGTATATATTTAAATCTATTTTATAAAACAGGTAATTTTCGAAAAGAACATTATTTAAATTAAACCGGTACTCTTGCAATTTGCACTTGTGTGGATTTACCAAAGATAATCTTATTTTTTTTCTCCGTAAATATGTTTTATCTATAATTCGTTTTTCTAAATAAATAAACGATTTTATTTGATAACTAAAATGGTCACAGCGGTTTTAACGGCTGATCCGTATACATCATTATCCACAATACTACATGACTCAAAGCAGATCTGTTCGAATTACAGAAATTTAAAAAAATTAAAAAAAAAAAAAAACGATAGATAAAGAGGCAAGTGGGTAAACATTTTGAAAGTAGATAACAAGAAAAAGACTTCTGGAATACGCAGATGAAAAAAATTTTATAAATACCTCTAGAGTGGCGGAGAAGAAAGAATGGGACTTAATTTAGTGAAATACTAGCCAAAAAAAAAAAAGGGGTTTAAAAGAATTTAAGTCAGGAATACAGAGTACTAAAAAAACCTATAGTTCAGCTTGGCTTAAATTTAATAAACATGTCGTCATCTCGTGGATAAAGTAAATAAGAAGTTTTCTGCGACAGATAACGTAAAAAATGTAAGTTTTTTATCGTACTAAAGAATTTTTCAATTCACGTTGTTGCGCTTAAATTAGCCTGCCTAAATTTAATACGACCACGATAAATAAAATGAAAATGAAAAAAAAAGAACAAAAAACTTTTGTAATTTTCGCTAGCTCTTTTTGAAGCAGGCTTCACTACTTCCTATCGAATTAAGTCTATTCGAGTCTGCTTTACCTTTCAGTTCAGTTTACAGAAGTTGTACGCAACCATTTTGAACGATTTTAGCTTTAGCGGTTCCGTGTAGCAATCAATTTTTAATTAATAATTCCATAGCCTTAATTAATTGTAATTGCAAGACTTCCAATAATTACGTAAAAATGTCCGTGCAGACCAAATAAGAACCCAGAAGCATCTGCTGTAATTACAGGATTTTGTTATTCGCATGATAAAGTTTTTTTTCTTCGATAAATCTTTGCTTCATTAGCGTAATTTTCTAATTTTTCCATAATTTAAATATTTTCCCCACTGCGGCTTCTAATGTTTATGTTACTTTCAACGAACATGTTATACACAATATACCATTACATACATATATATATATACACCCTGTCAAGAAAGTATCGGGAATTGTCAATTTAAATCTCCCGGGTAATAGCTAGGCAGATAATTTTTTTTTTCCAGGTTGGTACAACTATTTTGTATTATGATGCCTATTTTTAGCGCGATCTGTCGACCAGTGTGTTTACAGCAGCTGTTAAAATCAGTCGACCTTGAAGTGTTTTGTCGAAGTTTTACAATGAGTGAAAATATTGAACAACGTACTTGTGTTAAATTCTGTGTTTCGAACGAAATTTCTTGTGCCGATACACTGAAAATGTTACAGAAGGCTTTTGGTGAATCTGCTTTATCAAAAACGCGGGTTTACGAGTGGTACAGAGCGTTCAAGGATGGTCGGGAGACGGTCGAAGACATGCCTCGCTCTGGACGGCCTTCAACGAGTGTGACCGATGATAACGTCGATAAAATCAAGGAAATCGTTGCTGAAAATTGTCATGTGAGCTTGAGAGAGATGGCTCATGGATTGGGCATGTCACACGAGAGCGTACGTACGATTGTGCACGAAAAATTGGGTATGCAACGCGTTGCGGCTCGGCTTGTTCCGAAAGACCTGAATTTCTTTCAAAAAAAGTACCGAGAACAGGTAGCTGCAGACATGCTGGATCGAGCCAATTTGGATCCTACCTTCTTGGAAAAGATAATTACTGGTGACGAGACATGGGTGTACGAGTACGACACGCTTACGAACCAGCAATCGTCCGAATGGCGGCCAATTGGCGCGCCAAAGCCGAAAAAACCTCGCCAAAGCCGATCGAAAGTGAAGATCATGTTGATTGTTTTCTTCGATATTCGAGGCGTGGTACACTATGAATATGTGCCAGCCGGACAGACAGTCACCAAAGAGTTTTACTTAAGTGTTTTGAGACGTTTGAGAGAGGCTATCCGTCGTAAACGTAACGATTTGTGGGTCGACAATTCTTGGATTCTCCATCACGATAATGCGCCGTCTCACAAAGCCATAATTGTGAATGAGTTTTTGGCCAAACACTCGGTAAATATCATCGAACAACCGCCGTATTCACCAGATTTAGCACCCTGCGACTTCTTCCTATTCTCAAAACTCAAATTTCCGCTACGGGGAATGCGCTTCGAATCGATTGATGACATCAAGACGAATGCGACGCGAGAGCTAAAGGCCATCCCGGAAACCGCCTATCAAAGTGCTTTGCCGAGTGAAAAAAGCGTTGGCATATGTGCATCGCTTCGAATGGATGTTATTTTGAAGGTGACAAAATAAATTTGGATGAAAATTAAAAATTGTTCGTTTTATTTAACAATTCCCGATACTTTCTTGACAGGGTGTATATAAAAGTATACATAAGCATATGTACACAATATACATATACATATATTTTATATGCAGATGTAGGTACGAACTTGCTTACATTTCTGACAAACAACCTGATCGTTTTATCGGAAATAATATCTTCCGTTTACACGACGGTTATTTTGCATGCATATCATTAAAAATAAGTAATCATTTCAGTCTCTAGTGAAAAAAAACCTGTATTATAATTATTATCAATACTAAGTCTAATTCAAATTGGACACATTATGAAGTTAGTCCAACACGCAAATAACATCACATTAAACCTACACTGATAATAAAAACAAACGTTACTTGTTTACCTTGTTTCGACCCTTTCACAATATTAAACTTTTTTCTTTTTCAGCGAACAAAATTATTCTTTTTTTTTTTTATTTATGAAATTCTTTGACAAAACATTTATACGTGCTGGCGTTTTTTTTTTTTTTGTCCAATTTCTGCCTTTGGCCAATTTTAATTAATTTAATATTCAATTATTTATTTCATTGCAGGTAATAAACTAATACAGTTGCCAGGAACCCGACGCACAACCTGTCTAATCGATATATGTTCTCCACGTATTTAAACAAATCTGTAAAAACCGGTCCTTCCCCTTATTACATTTTGCATAATCCCGCATGTAACGATCCAACAAACCAGAAACTGTTAACACTTAGATATTTGATTCGGAATAGTTTATTTTTCAAATTCAGTGTTATTTTTCCGTCTGGAATTAATAAACAAGAAATCCTTCAGACATCGACAGCGATACATAAGTGTAGCCGACACTGAAAGAAACGACGAAGAAAGTATTCTAATTTCAATAGTAGAAATTAAATTCGACGGATAATCACTTTCCTTTTTCATATTTCTTCCGACTGTGTGCAAGTCAGTGTTCGGAATAACGTCTCAACAATCTGTGCCCGACCATCCACATTCACCGCAGATCTCAACTCTGTTTTAGGATACGTCATTCTAATCATATTTCTCATCCTGCTCAGTTGAAACACGAATCAGCTGCAGCTACTTTCATGTTTAAACTGTTTATCACCTGATTCCCAACAAAAATTATCCTTATTACAATGAATGAGGAACAGGTTATCGCGAGCAACGCTCATATTCGAAGGTTTTGCGAACCACTCTTGCTATTTCTTATTGATCTATCACACATTTGCTAAACCGCCGTCTCCATTCGTTTTCTTCATTATTATTGTTTATTTTATCCGTGTAATGTACGTAATTGCCGAGATTATTACAACATAGGGATCAATGTGGGTTTAGAGAGGTATTCTAATAATATAGCCGCTCTCGTGTAGCGTAGAATATGCTGGACTTGTTTTGAATCACTTGAAAACGCAGCAGCCAGTGTAAGTTGGAAGGTGTCCAGATGTTTGCATGAGGACAGTGTACCAAGATGTATTCAGCAGTTGGCGAGACAGGCGAATTACATAAAGGGCAGACGGAGACTGTTCCTTCTAAAAAATAGTTATGGAATATTGATTTGTGTCCTATGCATAGTCTGATCAGTGCCGCAAACTCTCTGCGGGACATGGGTGTCGATAGTTACGATAACTCATATACTCACCTTGATCGACCTCAGCCACGATTTTAGAACCAACCACATTGTTTTCCGTGTCTCTAGATACCTCTAATAATAATAACCATAATTCTTACACCTCCCTTTTCTCCAATCCATTTTAAATAGCTCAATTCTCCGGCTAAAATCTTACTAATATTACAAAGAAACCGACTAGTAGTAATCAACGATACCATTAATGATTTTTAATATGCGTTTTTTTCTCTTTTCTTGTGCTAAGTTTGGCTTCTACAGCTGTTTATTTATTTTTCTTTTCTTCTTCTTTCGGATTTGTTTTCGAATTCTACGTTTTTTCTCTTGCTCATTTTATAACCCGTTTCATTTTTATTGAAGTTCTTCTTTTTTTCTTTCTTTCGATCTTCCTCAATTTTCATTTGCAATCTCTCGCCGTTGCAATAGCCAAAAAAACGGCCTTGAAGGATGTCGCTCTCCTTTCTTAAAACGTAGCTTTTAGACTCTTCAAATGTTTCAGTGCCTGACTTTGACCTCATCATCTGATCTGCTCATGATTACGGCAGTCTCAATTAAAAATGATATTCATTTCCTTACGCATTCTAATCTCAAATACGGCGCACGTTGTACTTCTTTTAATCACTCGCAATTAACACTGTTCCCATGTCTCACCTGATTTTATGCTCAGTTACTTTCATTTGGCATCTTTTATCCGTATCAAATTCCTCACCCACTCATAATTGACGGTAATTTTAACCCCTGCTCCAACTCCAACGTCAATGGCTATGCAAGAGAACTCTTTTACAATAATAATCTCATTCTCCTTAATAACTCCCTAACTACTTCAAAAACTTTTCCTCCTTTAGCTCTCTTGATATTTCTCTTGTTTCTTTAAATATAGTTGGAAGCCCTCAAACGGTACCTTTTGCAATGATCAGTGAATCATTACAATTAACCATACAAACCGGTTTAATTTTTTTTTTTTATTAAATGAAAATAACATAAATGGTTATTTTAAATAGTTCAGTTCCCGTTAAAAGCATATTTGGTTGATCTGAAAATATCCACTTGGTCCGTAGAAAAATTCGTTAAATTTTCCCATACTGTTTTTTTTATTATGTTTTAATATAAATCTGGGTGCGTGTGTAACCAACTAGACTATTACGGTACCTAGATTCAGTGGAAGTTACAGTAGGCGATACATTGGATACTGCAAAATTCAAAACCGCCCAAACACAGTCCGGATGGTTCTATAACAAACAATGGAATGGGGTATGGCTTGAAGCACTGAGAGTATACTGGCACCGTATAAGGAAATTATCCAGAGAAATTTCCGTATTTAATATGAAACAACGTTCATGCAGGCGTTATCGTTCAAATCTTACCGTTTATGCTACTTTTAATCGTAATCACCGCTTCCTCGTTATTACGGAAACAAACATTACTGTCCGAATTTAACTTTGCTCTTAAGAATTGATTAGGCCTTTTCGTATTAACAGAAAACAGATTTATTTTGTAAAAAATATTTAGAAGAAAATTGCCACTGTGTAGCACTTCTCGCTTACATATTTATCACAAACTCTCCTTCCGGCTGTGCAAAGATTTCCATCTCAGACTATGGTATCGGATATACATACATATACGTTTCCTCTTTCTCTAAAAATTGTTCTTTTTATCTGTCTGTTCAACCTAGTCTTCCTGCTAACCTATGGTTCTCTTTGTTTTCTTTATTTCATCGTTCTTTTAAAATAAACCATACCATCCACAAGAAAAATGCTACAGTATGCTCTGTTCTCAACATAGACAAGCGTAGAAATATAGAAATACTGGTCCGAATTTAACTTTGCTCTTAAGAATTGCTTTTCTATTAGGCCTTTTCGTATTAACAGAAAACAGATTTATTTAATAGAAAATACTTATAAGCAAACTGTCACTGCAGTACTTCCCGCTTACATATTTATCACAAAATCCTATCAGCGCTGGAAATACATTAAACACTTACACATAAATTACATTGCCCGTAAACAATTTTTTAAGCATTGCTCTCAAGGAAAAATTTAATGCCCCATTTTTGTTCTTTTCATACTCGAATTATGAATAATCTATGAAATACCGGCATCTCATTCACACATAATGATTTATTTTTACGAAATGGCTCTAAATTATTTAACCGCCGCGATTAGCATAGTGGTCGCTAATTCGATCCCAGCGATGACAAAACACGAAGTTGACTCAAGTAGCAATAGATTGAAAAAATAATTTAAAGAAAAAAGGGTTGTTTAATGGGAAAAAAAAAAAACCTAAATTTCATTTTGGGCAATTAAATTACGGAACACGTCCTACATTAAATCTAATGGTTTAGAGTTCACAACGAAAACGCTATTTGTTCAAGCACAGGCTTGACACAAAATTTTATCACCGGCCCTACCATATATGTATTATGTAACATTTATTTATCGGACTATACATTTATTTCCGATATAAACCAAGGTCAAATTATTCACAGCTAACGTTTGAGATAACGTAATTCTTCTCATCGTCAGAGAAAAAACCAAAACACAACCCAAGCTACATGGGAAAACCCCGAACTATGTATAAGCCAAAATACAACTAATTTAGCTTTTTTTTTTTTTTTTTTTTTTTTTTTTGGGAACGCCAACCAAAGGCAATGAATCGCCTTTTAATGTTGGCTATTCTATCTTTCATCTTAACGGGGTTAATGACGGATAATCGATTTTTAAATCGTCTTTTTTATTGAAATTTTGTACGTTATCTTATTAGGCGGTTGTTCGCGTTTCTGACTAATATTTTAGAGTGTTTCGCTAAATTTAATTTCGTGTTTATTTTTTTCTTTATGTTCGGACACCGCGGATACACGGGAGAAAGATAATAAAGTGTGGCTTGAGAGCGCAGACGAATAACAGAGACAACAGCAAAATGACGAAATGAAGGAAACAAAGAGAGCCATAGGTTAACAGGAAGACTAGGTTGGATAGACAGATAAAAAGAACAATTTTTAGAGAAAAAGGAAACGCGTATGTATGTACATCCGATACCAAAGTCTGAGATGGAAATCTTTGCACAGCCGGAAAGAGATTTTGTGATAAATATATAAGCAAGAAGTTTCACATAATTTGCTTTTAAATATTTTCTATCAAATAAATCGGATTTCTGTTAGCACGAAAAAGGCCTAATAGGAAATTAACTGTTGAGAACAAAGTTAAATTCGGACCAGTATTTCTACGCTTGTCTATGTTGAAAACACAGCTTACTGTAGCATATTTTCTTGTGGCTGGTATCGTTTATTTTCAAATCATTTCCTAGATAAAAAAGTGACAACATTGTTATCGCCAATGGACATGATCATAGTAGTCCCTGGTTTGTTTTTTATAATAGCTCACTTCTGCCAAGATGCAATTTTTGATTCGATTGTTTCGCACAATTTCGATAATACAAAACACTATGATTTTTCGTATTTGTAATGAGTGATAATGAAGTAAAAAAGCTATATCGCAACCACACAACGTGACTTTTTCATAATAGGTTCTGTTTTTTACTAATTTTATAACGACACGTTCACCTATCCTCGTTTCCTTCGTGTCCTTGATATAGATCAATCTGTAGAAAATGACCTTGTCGCAGCAACCCACACCTTAAAACGGAACCATGTTGATTTTTCTCGGATGTGCTGTTTACATCCATTTGTCGACCATAGTACAGTATCATTGACTGAAATGCTTACGTCCTTTTCTATCGTCAAGTTTTTTCAAAAATTCATGATTTAGAAAATCAAGTAATGGTCCAACTTCAGCCATTCTGCCACTTTTCAGCAACTCATAGTTATTTTCTACTAGCTGACCCGGCGAACTTCGTACCGCCTTAGAAAGTAAATGTTGTGTTAACTTAGTAGCTGAATTAAATTCATTTTTTTATTAAGATAAAATGAATACTCAAAATTAATTAAATTCGACAAATGTACAAAAATCAAAATGAAAAGTATTTTAATTACATTAAAATGGATGTAATTCACGTGGCAGCAACGCATTATTCGCCTTAATAACAAAGATCAGTATAACCCAATAAGATGGTTCACAAAAGACAAAAATATTCAATTATACAATAGCTCGGAAACGGTTTGACTTATCGGAATTGGATCATAAATTATTAAAACTTCTATCTATGATAATTTACAACTTAAAGCAGAGCGATTACCCTGGGCGGAAAGAAACCGTCTCGAATATGAATTTAGAACGACTTGAATCGCCTTTAAAAAATTTGAAGCTCACCACCAGATGACCCTTTAAAAGCGAAATTTGAAATATAAAACAAAACACAGAAGCCCTTTCATAAAATCCAAAAATCAAAGTTAAATAATTATGTGAACTCCCTTTTAGGCCAAAAACAGCAAAAAAAAATAAATGTTCTTCATAAATTTTGTTTTAAATTTTATATTCTGCTATTCGGAGTGGAGACAAATCCAAAAAATCAAAGATCAAAAAAATCGGTCCAGCCGTTCTTGAGTTATAAATGCTGTAACACACCAGACTTTGGTTTTTTTTTATATAGAAAAAAAAAAATTATCGAAATTTTTATTTTAAATCGCTTATTCTGCTATTCGGGGCGGAGACAAATACAACAAATCAAATATCATGAAAATCGGTCCAGCCGTTCTTGAGTTATAAGTGGTGTAACTAACACGACTTTCTTGTATGTACAATATACTAGCTTTTACCCGCGACGTTGTCCGCGGAGAATTATTATTTCAAGTAAGCTGTTTCGACGTCAATACAAATATAAATGAAAGAGGATTTATTATTAAATCATAACTATAGGTTTTTTTTATTATTATTATTATTTTATTTTTTTTTTATGTATTGAAAAAAAATAATAATAATAAAACGGTATTTACTTCTATTTTTTTTTCTTTATTATTTACTTTTATGTAATTATTTTTGTTTATTTACATTTATAGTAGTAAAATTTTCATTCAAAATATTTTCACTAATTAACGGAAAATATAAAGGAGAAAATGTGCTGATTCCGCGCATTCCAATAATACCCACTGATTTGCCTTTCACATTCAAAAAATTACAGTTTCCTGTGCGTCTTGCATTTCTGATAACAATCAACAAAGCTCAAGGGCAGTCGCTTAGAAAATCCAGATTATTCGTATGGTCAACTATATGTTGCTTGCTCTAGATTATGAAATTGCGTTACGCTAAATGTTAGTATTAACTTGATGTATTTAAAGTTAGTTCGGTTATATGGCGCGTAAAATATATTGTTCGTTCGCGTTAATTAGTAATAAAAAAAAGTTGTATAATTTATCGTAAATCTGTAATAATAAAAATAACAATAATTAAATAATATAAATATTAGTAATCTTTCATTTTTACGTATTTTACGATAAAGCTTTATCGATTTTTCGTTGTAATATATAGGCCATCCATTTGAAATAAATATATCGAAAAATAAATGAATATACACTGGCAGGACAACGTCTGAAAAACGTTGTTTAAAAAAATATTTTGAATGAAAATTTTACTACTATAAATGTAAATAAACAAAAATAATTACATAAAAGTAAATAATAAAGAAAAAAAAAAAAAGAAGTAAATACCGTTTTATTATTATTATTTTTTTAAGTTCAGTAATGTTATACTTCCATACAAACTTTCACCCCCCCCATATCACCCCCGTATGGGGTTATTTCCAGAATAAAAACTATTCTATGTTCTTTCCTTGACCTCAAACTATCTCCATACCAAATTTCATCTAAATCGGTTCAGCAGTTTAAGCGTGAAAAGGTAACAGACAGACAGAGTTACTTTCGCATTTATAATATTAGTAAGAATGTAAAGATATCGTAATGTTTCTTCAAAACCATTTAGACGTATTTGGAACTAGAACATTATGAGTATCTTCATTATTTTTCAATACATTCTGCGCCTCGGCAAAGCTGCATATTCGCTTAAAAAATATGTATCCCATAACGCAATACATTTCATCAACAAATTTGTGTTACTTTTCTTTGTGACGCGTATGCCACTGTTTGTTTAAAAACAGTTTGAATAACGACGAAGTTAGAAAAAAGTTCAAACTAGCGAAGTGGATGTGATGTTTTACCAACCGTCACTAGAGAACGAAAAGCAGCTGGTTCTTAATTTTTGATACCGGAAATCTTATCCTTTTTTATGCACTTTCTTGATTTAATTTTAAACTTTTTAATTCGCGGTAATAAAGCTTCTGATGCTAAAGATGTAAAAGATGGGTGTAAACTATCGTTATTTATAGATTCGTTTTCATTATTCTCCGGATGAGTGAATAACTCATCACTAGCAAGCAACTGGACGAGTGCAGAAAGCTGGTTAAAATTGTCTTCTTCTCACGAATCACCGTCTGACAAGGAGGTTTACATGAATATTAAAAAAATTAAAAAAATCAAAATAATTTTAATTATCTGTTTCGCACTAGTGTAAAACGTCTAAAATTTCATTTACAGTTAATGATTTATGAGGCTTGAGAAAGAAAAAAAAGCTGTATTAAAACAGCCTACGGTGTCCTTTTCGAGCCGACAAAATATTTACTTTATTTACTAATTATTTAATTAACCAACTAGAACATATTGTACGCCTTACCAAACGTTTAAATTATATAAAAACATTACGAAAATTAAAATACATAAAATATTCCGTAAGGAGCTGGCACGGTATTTAGTAAAAATCGCGGCACAAGAGAAAACGATCAGCCTTAAATTACAGAACGTAGAATAAATTCAAAAACGTATGTTCGATATTGAGATAAAGCGATCATTTCAAAATTAAGTGCACTGTCATACGTTCTAAATGTTTTTTTTTAAATTTTCGCGCACTTTTGGGCCGTTTTCGACCCAATAGACATGCATAGGTTAATTCATGCGTGTACTACTACTACCAGTTTGTCCAATTACACGAACACCGAATTCTATATGCTCCAGTTTTTTTTTTATATTCAATTTTGTCCGTTACGCATTTTACATGCGGTAGAGTAACGCGCTAAATTCTACCTTATTTTTATTATTACTTTATTTATTGATTTTTTTGGAACTTTTTAATCGATTTATTCATTGCATTTTTTATATTATCTATTTTCATTTCGATATTTTCCCTGTCGCGAATTTTTCCCGCCCGCCTAAATAATGTTTTAAACGATGCGTATTTTTGGCTAGGGGTCTGTAATACGAATCTTTTTCTAAAAATATTTGTTCGTGTGGGTTGGTTTTCGGAACACAGACCTACTTACATTTCTAGTCTCTTTTCTTTGCCCTGAAACGTCCAAAAACGCCAACGTACACCATTTAGTTCTTTTTCTGCAGAAATTTTATGTTTTTATTAAAGTTATTCAGACTGAAGAAGAACTCGGCAATTTTTTCCTTTCACCGTTGCTAAACAGCAAAAGTCTCATCTACGTACCGAGCCTACAACTTCGATGCTCACATTTTAACGATATTCCTTTTTTCAAAAATACTCCGTAAAGATATTTGCGAAAAAATTGATGTCAAACGTAAAATCATTGCCACGCCTTCATCTCATTTGTAAATCTTATTATTGGAGACATTATTAAAAAATAACGTTTCCATCAACACTTAATAGGCAGGCCTATCCACTTATTTCTAATTAATTCCACTGCTTCTGTTGTCGGAACCATCGTAAAAAGAAACGTAGTTCTCTTCTAACATTGTATCACCCGATTTTTCTATAAAATGTAACATATCCCGAATGTGATACGCTGTTTTGCTTACAAAATCCCTTAATTGCGCCTCGATATATTCTTCTACGCAATATAAAGAGTCTGCTAATAGAACAAACTACAGGCCTCATAGGAATATTCTAGATCGGTTTATCTTTGCTGCCTTGTATAATTTTTCCCCTGCTTCTTTTTATAGCAGAACTAACATCTTCCTACTACATCTGCCTATACAGTTCTAAACTTATTTGAAATAAAAACAAATATCTGGAATTACCTGCGGAGTGTAGACGTTAACGTATAAACAGTCTTCTCTACCCATGTTTATCGATTTGCCATTTTTGTCTGTTGTCTGCTGAAAGCACGCCGGACTATCGTGGGTTGCATTTCGCTCACCGTTCCATTTACCGGCTGGAATCGGAGGCTAAAATTATTCATTCAAAGTGCGTTTAGAAAACTCGACCGAAATTTTCGAGAAAAAAAACTTAATAATTCAGTTAAAATTAGATAACAAACGAATTCCGGTTCTTTTCGCATATATACGAAAAAATACAGGAAATACAATGTAAAAAACGAATATATGCGCGTTCTTCGCTTAATTTTAATAGTGAGCACCGAAAAATACACGATTTACTTGATAGGACTAAGAAATTACCATTAATCTGAGTTTATTAATCGGAGGTTCCGCGTAAGGAATAGACAGGAATGCAGCAAAAGGTTTGTTACTTCTACTATTCATGGTTTTACCTCTTAATGTACCCTGTTCTATTGTAACCACTGTCGGATCTACGTCGCAGCTGACATCCGTCCATAATGCTGGAACAGAAAACAAAATTAGTACCATAACGTATAGCAAACGGATGTAGTAGATAAGACGCTCTTTAAACTTCTCCGCTAATCAAGCTGGGTTTAAAAATAATTAAGTTTCAGTTTTTGTTAATTTTTAATTACATAGCAAAATGATATTAACTTTAGACGCGGTCGGTCAAGCATGATGTTTCGTACCGTATGCTAAATTAAAGATAACCATAATTTACCGTAATGGTTATAAATTAAGGGCGAGGAATGAGAACGTATACGCGAAAATAAACAGCAGACTAAAGCCCCTTCGATGGTCCAACTTCTATAGTCACTTTACGTGAAAAACCCCCGTATTAAACTTCGTAGACGGCGAATAAACGAGGCTTTAACACACACTTGCAATAAAGTAGAAAACACAAAATATACAACGAAACGATAATGGAAATAAATTAACAAATTTAATATCGAAATTAAAGGTGAAAACTCATATTCCATTAACACTACACACTGAACGGCCGCTATAAAACACTTAAACTTGATGATCGTAGGGATAAATTGCATCTCCTAATATCGATTAGGAGATTAGGCTAACCAATCCCCTAAAATGAGATGAATAAGAAACAAAAGCCTGACAGCCAAAGCCAAAACGTTCGAATTTATAGTGGTTAAAGGATCGAACGTCGAAAAATTAGAAAATAATAAAGCCGACAACGTAATACCTACATGAATACGAAGCGAACAAAGTTAACACAATGGAAACGAAACAATATGAATTAGAAGAGACGAATAGAAAGCGATCAAACTTAGAGTAGAAGAAACTGTGTGACTCCACCCTATCTAAGACCGGTAGAACTTGACAAATTCGTCGAATTTACTGAGCGTCATAGCAACGTAGAGGTCAAAATATTTCTAAAGTAAAGAGAAGAAAAGCTATCAAAGGAAACGCTATTGATCATTGAAATCGATTCAGCATGCATGACGTCGTCAGAAGAATATATAACTAACTACAGGAGAAGAATTTGGACGATGTCTAGGAATAGCTTAGCGGTAACCTTTAGTACCGGCATTAAGCGTAAGATTGAATTAGTACAAACCGAGAGGATTTGGAAATTTCGAATTAGAATACTTCTTTTGCGACGGAATCCTAATGTAAAAAGAAGATGAACTGCTTGAATAGTGTTGTCATTTCCTCTCTGCAGTGGCAGATAATTTAGGTAAGGCAGGAAAATTAGCGGGGTTTGAAATATCAGTAAAGATAACAAAGCGAGGAAAATACTATAATTATATTTTCGCTAATATTTTTGGCCTCCTAACGTTTTGAAGATGCATGACTTTGTGAATCTTGACTTGATCTTAAAAACTTGACAAGAGGGGTCCGGTGCCAAATGATTGCCGTCACAAGAGAGGTAAACATAATTACAAGGGCCATATTCTGTTGAGAAATCTGCGGAAAAATTACTATTAGCGCGTAGAGAATAAGTACTTTAACTGCGGCATGATGACGTGCCAAGACATTCGTAACAAAGCTTGAGCAATTCGATAGGAATCATAAAAATAAATAAAGAATTACAGAATAGAGCTCATAAATTCAATCTCAATACCGGGAATAGGAATGTAAGAATTATCGATTGTACGCTCGTGCAGTTGGCAAATATTGGAGATCGGAGTATCGGATGAAAAAGTTTTACTATAAATTCCTTCAACGGTAAGATCGACTGGAACGTCACAGACTAAATCGAACCGGAATAAGAAAGATGTGAAATAAATGATCGAATATTGAGTTCTTTATGAATGTTGTCGGAGAGCAAAAATTTATTAATAACCGCCGTCGATACGAAATTTCTAATGCTGTGGAAAGAGAAGATAGGCGATATATTTTTTTTTTCTCTAAATTTTCGACTAAGACAACAATTTGTCCAATATAACGCGCTCGGGAAAAGGAGCAGTAATAAGACTAGATTTATTAAGAACACCTGAAGAATTAATTGTAGCGCAATAATTAGAGGTAATAGAAATATCTATGTTGGCAGGATGATTAATATTCTCACTGAAACAGTATTGCTTTTCGAAGTACGAGATAAATTAAACAAGGACGGAGAAGATAATTGTTGATTAGTTTCGTTCCGTTGGTGGTTTTAATCTGCGCGACAAGGATAGTGACGCTTTTAGTTACATAACGGGAAGGATTAGGATTTACCTCCCTCACCGGACAAATACAGCATTGATTTAAACTAGTGATAAATTTAAAAATTAGATAACGACAGACCGAAAAATGAAACTGCTAAGAACGAAACTAACGAAATAAAATGAAGCGATAAAATAAAAATAAAAGAAGATGATATAGATAAATTAAACGATCTCGCCAATATCCCTCTCCACGGACAACTGAAAATAAACTTTATCACTAATTTCCCTCTGTTTTTAACCGCTCAGATCTTTTGCAAATTCCGAAATTACCGTTTTCTTCCGTCGCCTCGTAAGTCTCATTCTCACGTTATTTTCAAACAAGAATTTCTCAACACTACAAATACCTTATTTCTTTTCGTACGGTGACTTTTACGGATGACTCAAAAAACCCGATAGTGTAACCACTTTTATATCCCTCACAGATGATTTATTAAAATTCTTCCAACTCTTTTCTTTCTTTTTCATATTTCCAACCGAATGGTAAACATCTCTTCATGCTTTTATCTTTACTTCTTAATAATTATATAACTTTTTCTGACTGCAAAGGTGCACTTCAAGAGTTCTCTTTTCTTTTATTGCTCATATTCCGGCGCACCTTTAAATGCATTCTCTTGTCTACAATCTATTCGCGTCGATCTATAATAAACTGTTGATCTTATGAGTGTCCAAAAAAGAAGGATAGATAACTCTAAGCGAGCTGCTACCTTTTCCGGTACTTTAGAAACGTTTTCGGTTTACAATGTCTTATCACCACCGCGCAATATTTCCCAGTCGATGTTCTTTCTATCTACCCATTCAACCCTATTCTCCTAATTTTTGGTACCATAATTTCGCTTCAATTTACCCCTCTGTTTTAACGATCATTACTCGATTTTGTTTCGATCATTCAATGTTCCCTTCCACACTGTTTCACTTTTCTTTTACAGATCCACCATACTATTTCGCATCCGGTTTACTTGAATAAAAGTTATTCGCCGTGGACTATTGTTGTCGCGTTAATTTATCTGATAACAATACAGCGCCCGTTTCTATAATCGTTCGCATTTTATCGTGTTTATCTCTCCGGTGCATCCGTCTTCGGTAATGCATTAAATCAAGGAAATTATTTGCAACGTTTTTATACATATACATTATTCGCACGCATTTTCGGCGAGTGGTATACGCCGTTTATATTACGGATTATTAGTTCAACAGAATGTCTAACTCAGATACCCGTGATCCCCCCCTCAGACAGTAATAATTTCTTCACATATGACATCGGCATGGAGGTAACTGATAACTATGGCCTAGATAAGGATAATTCTATTATTAATTTGTCAGTCAACAATAATAATAATAATAGTACCGTTAGTAATAACCCTGATCATTAACACGAATAATGATAATAATAATAATAATAATAATCAAATCAAATCAAATCATTTATTTTATTTTTATTATTATTATTATTATCTAATTTCCATTAATGCGGAAAGTTGCGCGAGTAATGGATTACAGGTTAACAATAAAAAACACTGAAAAAATAATAAATAAATAAATATAACAAAAAATTAAATAAAATAAGCAATTCTTTATATAATCATAAAATTTTATAAGAAAAAGAAAAAACATTCCAGATAATACACTCGAAAACAAAAATTAAAAAATTTAATCTGTTTTATTAGGTACAACAACAACTACGGTATGTATTAATGGTAATAATAATAAAGGTAACAATGATAACACCGATAATTGTACACTCGGAACTATAAATAAATTTACCTAACACATTTAACGACTATAATAATTATTCGATACATTTCAAAGTCGTAATTGAAAAAAAATTAAATAACAATAATTACAAACAATTTCCTCTCGCTATCATTGCGCTTAAAGTTGCTGAGATATTAAGGAAGGCTAACTATGTTAAGATGTCAGTGAAATTAAAAAGGTTGGTCGGAATAGAGTTATAATCGATTTTTCCTCTGCTAATTTGGCAAATAAATCAATTGGAAATAATTTCTTTCCATCCTGCGGTTACAATGCGTACATTCCATCGTGTTTAATTTCACGGACGGGAATTATTAGGGGCGTTAATACGACGTATGACAAACAACAATTACTAGAAATGATCGATCGCGAACCGTATTTTATTAATTACATGAAAAGACTTAATAGACGAATACGCGTAAATGACGGAGTTAAATTTGTGTCGAGTTCTTAACATCCTTCGAGGGGCAAAACCTTCCGGCTTATGTTATGGCCTGGAACGTGTGTTTTTAATGCGAACCATTTCTGCGAAGAACTAGACAATGTTACCATTGCATGAGATATAGACATAAAGAGCAGTCAAGGTGCGCTCGTTGCGGAGAAAAAGACCGCCTGGAAGCACAGTGTAATAGTTAAATAGCTCTTCGTGTATTCTGTGGTGATAGCCATAAATCTATAGATGCATCTTGTCCCGAGAGAAAAAGACAACAGAACAGCAATGAATTGATGGCCTCTCATAATCCGGATTTCCAGGAAGCTTCTCTGGAAATTCCCAGAACGTACAGTAGAAAAGATCTATTTTCAAATAAAGTTAATAACACATTTGCGTTATTATGCAACTATGACGACTTCCCAACTCTCCCATTTAATGAAGATAATAAAGATATACAGACCACACCGGCGTACAAACCCTAACCCATTTCTAAGAAAAACCGGGCTCCTATGGTAAGAATCAACTAATACCCACAGAAAGTATCTTGCATTTAAACGGTCGATATCGTTCTGTTCTTCGAATGAAGCTAAAAGTAGTACAGAACGAAAGCACGTGACAAAAAACAAATCGTGATCGAAGCGCATCCGAAAAATGCCTTACATTCTCCCGTTCCTGGTACATCAGACAAGCCAGTCATTTACGATTCATTTAAAATACTAAAAATTTCCGGATATAAAAATTGTAATATCGAAATATCACTCGCTAATAACTACGTAAGTCTATGTGGACTTTTACAAAAACGACGACGGGGTTCTGAAGGGGACTATTTCAACAAAATAATTATGAAATTCGGATTTTAAAGAAAACGTTAAAATACACGGGGGATGCGCAACAAAGTTGACAACGGGAAAAACAAACGATACACTTTGTAAACAAAGAACGGATTTACTCCAATCATAGGCGGACAACTACAACTGAGGTAAAAAGGACCCGATCGCGAACGGTTGATGAGCGGCCATTTTGGTCTTTTTTTTGTGTAGCGAATGGGTAAATAAAAATGGTGGCCAGATCTGAAATAAATAAAAAACATGGCTTTTGCATGAAAATAATACTGAAAGCGAAATCGTTAAGCGGATACGGCATTTGAGAAATATTAAAAATAAATTAAAATAAACATCGTTTAACATTGTGCAAATCTGCTATTAAAAGTACCGCCCCGGAAGAAACGGAAGGTTCATCAGAGGACAATGATACTATGTAAGCTTCTCTTCCGCTGCCCGTTTAGGAATTCGATCGAAACTTGCCCTTAAAAAGTTATCGTTTCAAAACGAAGTTAATGCCATAGTCGGAGTGGATCAAGGAGGGGCGGTCACGACGAGAAATAAATCGTTGCGGACGACTTAAGAAATAATCTGTAGTAGAAAGCGACGAAACGATTTCCATGTGGGCAGCTTTTATAGCAAAACAAACAAAGATTGCTACGTAAATTTTATAACCGGCCGAACGATCGGTAGTTGGTACGGTAAATTTACAGTCAAACGGTCCACCGGAGTCTACCCCCCGACGTGAGTAAAAAGACGGCTAACGGTCGCTATTTCTCACGGTAAATCAGCCATAACTTGTTGGTGTGTATCAACTCTATATCGAATTCATGCTGGGCAGTGACGAACGCGAATTTTGGTACATTTGAAAGGGTACAAACGAAATAAAATTGTGCGGACAAGAGCGACATCATAATCAAATCATTAGCGTAGAAATAATTACCATGTATATGCAAAATTGATATTTTTGCAAAATGTGATTTAGCGTCCGAAATAAACGCATGTTTCCTGCCGTACGAAATGTCCGACTTGCGAGCCGAACGGAGACCCGCATTACGTCGTTGCAATCTAAGAATCGTGCTAAATCGCTGGCTGAGATTACTGGATTGTTTTAAACGATTACATTCGTCTGGAAACGAGAAATTTTGGAAGATGCGGAAAATCGCAGTACGCGCCAACTCCAAAT
Source organism: Icerya purchasi (assembly GCA_039619475.1). Taxonomy (NCBI): domain Eukaryota; kingdom Metazoa; phylum Arthropoda; class Insecta; order Hemiptera; family Monophlebidae; genus Icerya; species Icerya purchasi. The sequence goes on from CM077116.1 coordinate 396,648,340, forward strand.
CATTTTGCAGACAGCCAGTGATCCTTGGATTGTGTAAACGATCGGGACATGTTCCAGATGCAAAACAATTTAATAATACGAGCTACAACACGGACTAATCGGGAATAGGATGAAAATCTAGTAACGATAGACGAATCCAATTTTTTAGAACTTAAACGGCCGATCAGTTTTACCTTACGAGTTTCTAATTTGCAATCTGGGTACACGATACCGGTGAGATCACATTTAAAAGGGTCGTTGCACAGTAAATCTGGACCGATCGGCCATAATTTAGAGCTGGGTAAAGACAAAACGGATAATCCACGACTGCTTAAATCTTCATATTCAATCATCAGTTCGGAATGAAATTTTCGTACAGGTTCGGATTGTCGCTGTTCGGACCAAGTAGCCGAAAATAAACGCACATTATCTTTAAGTAAGTTCGGACTGATTTTAAACGGTGATATCACGGCGAATTTCCCGTTAGATTCCTTCGTGTGAGCGTTTTCGAAGTGCCCAACAAATTCCGATTCCTCCGCAGTTACTACATATATCTGACGGATTCGAACAACTATTCTGTGTTATATTGGAAGGTAAACGTTCGCTTACTATCCAACCAAATCGGGTTTTTCGGAAAGTTAAATCGTCGAATTTTTTCGTTTTATTACAGAAACAAGATTGAAAATATTCAGCGCCCAACAAGATATCGATATTCGGTATATTGAAAACATTACTGTAAAATACCGGGTCCGCTAATTCTAATTTTAAGGATTGTTTACGAATGTTTTTAAAGGACAAATTAGTTACTTTATACGCTGAAGCAGTTGCGGCGACTACGTCTGCGTTAAAATTCAATTCGAATTTTACCGTTCGAGATTTTCATTTTAAAAAACACGAATGCCGGGAAAAAACAGGATTTTTACCGACTTCCTTTATCGTTATATTGTCTGGGGAAGTTGAAGTAGTAAATCCATCGGACACCGACGTAGGCTGCGAGCAGCTATCCAATAATATACGAGCGATATCTCTTATTCCGTTGCATTCAAAATTTATCATCGCGGACGGAAGTAATATTATGTTTCTCGTTGACGACGCATTGACGCAGGATAAACTTGAGGCTGACGATGTACTATTTTGGGAAGAATTCATAGACGCACTATTCGATTCTGGAGTAACGTTAGCAGACTTCAACGGGGTTTCTTTTTCGAAATGTAATAAAGTGTGATGTTTTCCTCCACATCTGTAACATAACTTGGACGTGCAATTAGCGATGGTATGGCCTAATCGGAAACACATAATACATCGGCGATTTGTTTTAATTTAGTTCGTAACGCTGAACGGGCGTCTTTCTTTTAAACGAATCGCAATCGATCAATAAATGTTGTTGTCTACAAACGATACAAAGCGATTTTGCGGAAACGTAAGAGGAATTTTTCGATACCGATTTTGGTTTTAACTGGCAATCGACTTTTCAGGATTCCAGATTGGAGGCTCGAACCTACAGGAAGCTTTTCAACGAGGCGAAAGACAGAAACCTAGTGTCTGATCGGATAACGTATTTTCGAAATCGTCACGAGTTTTGTCATCAAGACGCATAGAAATGAAATATGAAAGAAAAGAACTCCAATAGTCAGGATTTTCGACACAAATTTTCAGTCTTTTTAACGATAAATCAACTTTATCGAGCACAGACAGAAGTTCCTTTTTCAGAGATAATTTTTTTAATCGAAAATGGATCGCGAAAATGCGTGCGAATAATCAGTCTATTGTTGCCGTAACGATTTAAAAACCGATCCCGGACTTCAATACATGCTTCGTCTGATAACCCTGTGTACTGATTTATCGCAACTGCGTCACCTACTAGAGCTTGTTTACGATAATACATTTTTTTATCGGCGGAATACCAGGGCTAACGGTGACCCAAGTTTCCGAAGAGTGATTTAAAATCTAAAAATTTGCAATAATCTCCATCGAATTTAGGGTCAACGATTTTCGGTAATTTTGCAGAAGGATTCGAATTTCCATTAAAATTATTTGTAAACGACGTTTGAATTATCGAATTAGAATCGAACTTACTTCGAATTATTTTTATCTTTGCCGTTACATTACTCGCGATAGTCTGGACGGCAACTAGCCTTTAGCAGTTTTTCTTCCTCCTGGCCGGGCTTATTAGCATTGGAACTATCTAAGTTTTTTTACAACTGTCCGATTACGGTAACAAACTGATTTTTTAATTCGAGCAGCTGGATCAAACGGAGTTCCAGCTGGTTTACTGACTTCGCTGTCAATTATACCAGAACTGACTTTTTCGATTTCTTCAACGTGGCAAGTAATTCGACGCTGTACAATACGTAACTTACGTTTTAAATCTTTTTTCCGAAGACATTTTGCGAATAACACCGATGAATAGAATAAAACTAAACAAACCGACTTACGTAATTAACAACAAATCCACTGCATTTACTTTTACATCTGACCCGGAGGACCAAAAATGTTTACGGTTGATTTCAAAATACTAAAAAAATCCGAATGTAAAAATTGTAATATCGAAAAAGCACTCGGTAATGACTACGCAAGTCTATGTGGACTTTTACAAAAACGACGACGGGGTTCTGAAGGGGACTATTTCAACAAAATAATTATGAAATTCGGATTTTAAAGAAAACGTTAAAATACACGGTGGATGCACAACAAAGTTGGCAACGGGAAAAACAAACGATAGACTTCGTAAACAAAGAACGGATTTACTCCAATCATAGGCGGACAACTACAAGACAGGTAAAAAGGACCCGATCGCGAACTGTTGATGAGCGGCCATTTCGGTCCAGTAGCGAATCGGTAAATAAAAATGAAGGTCAGATGTAAAATAACTACAAAACATAGCTTTTGCAAGAAAATATTACTAAAAGCGAAATCGTTAAGCGGATACGGCATTTGAGAAATATTAAAAATAAATAAAAATAAACATTGTTTAACATTGTGCAAATATATTATTAACACCTGTACAATCGTCAAATAAAGGTGAAACGGCAACGGATACTGCAGCCAAAATAAAAATGATGATAAAGAAATTAAATCGAACCTTATAAATAAAAAGAAATCTTTTTATCAAGTCATCATATGGATATAATGCTAATTACTAAAACAAGGCTATCTAATAAAAAAGCATTCGAGGTACAAAACTTTGACAGCTACCGGGACGACACGGAAGACGTTTAGTCCCCTTGCCCATTGCAGCGAGGAATGTAAAATGTGAAATGTGTAATGTGTTTTCAGAATATCTATTACTGAACATTTAAATGTAATACTGCCTACTACAGCGATAAATAGTCGAACTATTCGAAGGAGGCAAGCGAGGAAAAGTAATTCCTCGTCCAGATAGCTCGCTGAGCACGTTTTTCAAAGCACAATTCGTACATTTCAAGTGTTTCATATACATATTTGATATAATAGTTGTCTTTTATATAACATTTCTTTGCCACTTTTTTATTTATATATATATGTATACATATAGATATATATTTTATGTTTGTAATTTGTATAAATATTTGTCCCTTTTTTTATTTAATTTCTATATAATGGAAAAACCAATTGAAATGGTTAGGAAGTATGAATTTTTATACAATACAAAAAACAAAAATTTAAAAAATGTAAATATGAAAGATGTCATTTAGTCTGTAATTACACAAAAATTTGAAATAAAAGATGGTAAATTATTTTTCGTCTGTACTTAAACTTTACATGTAGTTTTAAAATCTGTTGTTTTAAATTTGATTATTATATAGAAGAATTGAAATATCATTTGGAAAATTTTTATTAGTTTTATAATTTATTTTCGTCTAGAAAATGTTGAACTTCAGAAAAATGTCCATTAAAATTTAATGTTAAGCGATTAAATTAAAAGCAATAATTATATTATAGTGTTTTAATTAGGATGTTAAGTCAATCAATATACAATTAATTACAAAATCAAACTTGAAAACTAAAAATTATTGTACTTTAGTAAAACATTAATTACTTAATTTTTTGTACGAGATATTTAATTTTTATCCTACATAAATGTATAAATGTACTATTAGGTCTTATATAAAGTGATACAAAAGTTTGGAACAAGTTCAGCATTTTTTATAAATCTAATATGCATAAATTTCTGTTGTGTTCAATATTTGTAACATTTATACAGAATTTAATTTTTAGTCTATATTAAATCCTAAGTATTTAAATTTTATTGCCGATTAAATGAGTAACACCATTCATTACATAATAATCTTCGTTTAAACACAGAAAACTATATTAAAATGAAAACAGACGATTAAAGATAAAAGTAAAAGACCGAATGCAAACTCGATAATTTAATCGCAAAACTATTATTTCCTCGCTCAACGAACTCGCTGCAATGAGCAGTCGAAAAAAACACACTTCACATTTCACATTTCACATTCCGCCCCGCAATAACCAAAGGGACTTAGGGTGCATTGACAATTCCGGTTAGATATGGAAATAAACACCAAATCATCGATGATAATAATATATTTGCACAACGTTAAACAATGTTTATTTTTATTTATTTTTAATATTTCTCAAATGCCGTATCCGCTTAACGATTTCGCTTTTAGTAATATTTTCTTGCAAAAGCTATGTTTTGTAGTTATTTTACATCTGACCTCCATTTTTATTTACCGATTCGCTACTGGACCGAAATGGCCGCTCATCAACAGTTCGCGATCGGGTCCTTTTTACCTGTCTTGTAGTTGTCCGCCTATGATTGGAGTAAATCCGTTCTTTGTTTACGAAGTCTATCGTTTGTTTTTCCCGTTGCCAACTTTGTTGTGCATCCACCGTGTATTTTAACGTTTTCTTTAAAATCCGAATTTCATAATTATTTTGTTGAAATAGTCCCCTTCAGAACCCCGTCGTCGTTTTTGTAAAAGTCCACATAGACTTGCGTAGTCATTACCGAGTGCTTTTTCGATATTACAATTTTTACATTCGGATTTTTTTAGTATTTTGAAATCAACCGTAAACATTTTTGGTCCTCCGGGTCAGATGTAAAAGTAAATGCAGTGGATTTGTTGTTAATTACGTAAGTCGGTTTGTTTAGTTTTATTCTATTCATCGGTGTTATTCGCAAAATGTCTTCGGAAAAAAGATTTAAAACGTAAGTTACGTATTGTACAGCGTCGAATTACTTGCCACGTTGAAGAAATCGAAAAAGTCAGTTCTGGTATAATTGACAGCGAAGTCAGTAAACCAGCTGGAACTCCGTTTGATCCAGCTGCTCGAATTAAAAAATCAGTTTGTTACCGTAATCGGACAGTTGTAAAAAAACTTAGATAGTTCCAATGCTAATAAGCCCGGCCAGGAGGAAGAAAAACTGCTAAAGGCTAGTTGCCGTCCAGACTATCGCGAGTAATGTAACGGCAAAGATAAAAATAATTCGAAGTAAGTTCGATTCTAATTCGATAATTCAAACGTCGTTTACAAATAATTTTAATGGAAATTCGAGTCCTTCTGCAAAATTACCGAAAATCTTTGTCCCTAAATTCGATGGAGATTATTGCAAACTTGTAGATTTTAAATCACTCTTCGAAAACTTGGGTCACCGTTAGCCCTGGTATTCCGCCGATAAAAAAATGTATTATCGTAAACAACTATATCTTGTTGGGCGCTGAATATTTTCAATCTTGTTTCTGTAATAAAACGAAAAAATTCGACGATTTAACTTTCCGAAAAACCCGATTTGGTTGGATAGTAAGCGAACGTTTACCTTCCAATATAACACAGAATAGTTGTTCGAATCCGTCAGATATATGTAGTAACTGCGGAGGAATCGGAATTTGTTGGGCACTTCGAAAACGCTCACACGAAGGAATCTAACGGGAAATTCGCCGTGATATCACCGTTTAAAATCAGTCCGAACTTACTTAAAGATAATGTGCGTTTATTTTCGGCTACTTGGTCCGAACAGCGACAATCCGAACCTGTACGAAAATTTCATTCCGAACTGATGATTGAATATGAAGATTTAAGCAGTCGTGGATTATCCGTTTTGTCTTTACCCAGCTCTAAATTATGGCCGATCGGTCCAGATTTACTGTGCAACGACCCTTTTAAATGTGATCTCACCGATATCGTGTACCCAGATTGCAAATTAGAAACTCGTAAGGTAAAACTGATCGGCCGTTTAAGTTCTAAAAAATTGGATTCGTCTATCGTTACTAGATTTTCATCTTATCCCCGATTAGTCCGTGTTGAAGCTCGTATTATTAAATTGTTTTGCATCTGGAACATGTCCCGATCGTTTACACAATCCAAGGATCACTAGCTGCCTGCAAAATGATTTGGAGTTGGCGCGTACCGCGATTTTCCGCATCTTCCAAAATTGCTCGTTTCCAGACGAATGTAATCATTTAAAACAATCCAGTAATCTCAGCCAGCGATTTAGCACGATTCTTAGATTGCAACGCCGTAATGCGGGTCTCCGTTCGGCTCGACATTTCGTACGGCAGGAAACATGCGTTTATTTCGGACGCTAAATCACATTTTGCAAAAATATCAATTTTGCATATACATGGTAATTATTTCTACGCTAATGATTTGATTATGATGTCGCTCTTGTCCGCACAATTTTATTTCGTTGGTAATCTTATAAATGTACCGAAAATCGTCGTTTATCGCTGCCCAGCGTATATTATTTTCTCCCCTATTCCCGAAACATCGTATAGAATACATTTATTTACTGAAATATTGATTAATTATAATAATAGTATTAATATAACCCATCCAATTAAGTTTTTGGTATTATATTAATTTCCATTTTACAGTTTTTTACAATATCTACTATATTTTTACTATTTACATTAAATATAAAATGTACATTATTTTTCGGAATTTTATTTGCTCAGTTGCAAATTTGTTAATTTCATTAAAATAATTTTGTACAAGTTGTTTTATATCATAATTACAGAGTCTACTATTATTATTATAATTGCATCCTTGCAGTATATGAAAAACATCATCTCTAAAATTACACATTACACATTTTTCAGAACCAGAAATTTTAAATTTATATATAAATACACCTTAAATAACCTTGCCCTGTTATAAATTGGATATTAAAAAAATTTGGCTTATATTGATTCAGTTTAAATCTATCTAATATACTCGGGAAAAATTGATGCGTTGTTCCATTATAATTATTCCATATTTCTTGAAATTTATTTATATAAAATGTATCCATAAGTTTTTTCATTTGTTTTACTTTAAGTAGTTTGTCTTCATATTCGAAAAATGGCGTCTTATATATCTCGTTATTAAACGAATGATCTATATTAATATTATTTTTAATTGCGACCAAGCTTATATGTTTTTGTATTTCATATTCGATTGGTTTAATACCAGCTATAACTATGGCCGACCAATAACTGATTGTTCTATATGATTTAATCATTTTTATAGCTATAAGCCTTTGAATGCTTTTTAACATATTTTGAAATTTTTTAGTTTTTAATATTTCTACATATATTATACTATTATAAAGTATGTTAGGTAAATTTTCACTTTTATACAACGTAACTCGTTTTTTAATATTCATGCAGTTTTGATTACTTATTAAATATTATCACGAATTCATTTATTTTGGTTTAAATGTAATTAAAATGTTCATAAAATTTTAAATTACTGTTTATTATTACGCCCAAGTATTTTATTTGTTTTACATAGTTGCTCTTTAAACCGTACTGTTCTAAATTTAATGGTATATTACTATACTTTCTTATTAAATATTATATAACTTCATTTAGCTTCGTTAATTTTAAGGTTAAATTTGTTAAACCAATTCGCTATTTCTATGTACACTAAATTTATCTTATTTTCTAAAATTTCATTTCTATCTGCAACTATAACAGCAATATTATCTACAAAAGTATATATCTTAACATCGTTCGGTAATACTATCTTATATAATTGAGAAAAAACTACATTCCATAAATACGGGCTCAATACAGACACTTGTAGTACTCCCATATCTAATTTTTGTTTCTTTTGTACATTACCTATTTCAATATAAGTATATCTATTTGCGCAGTATTTATTAATAATATTTAATATATTATAATCTCTTCCTATTTCCTTTAATAATTCAATTGAACTATTTAGATCAAGACTATCGGAAACCTTCGCTAATCGCTTTTCTTTGGCTGCATCTCCCTTTTGTTCATTGGATCCTGAAGGTTCCCAGTATGTTTGTGATGCGAATCTCGTGCTCTTTGAGAATTCTGGTTTATCCCGTGAGCGTGAGTTACTTTATTATCATCTTTTAAAGATTGATCTTCGTGTTCCTTTCAACGCATCCTATGTTCTTTCTCTGCCTATTCTCTCAGTTGTTTCTGTTCTAGAGGTGTTCCCTGATTCCATTGTCGATAAAATAAAAATATAGTTTCTATTCTGTTCGATGCATCTATTCCATTATGCAGGGCTAATGGTCTCTGATAGTAAACTCAAGGGGGTAAAAAAAAAAAATTTCTAGTGTCATTAGGCAGCACAAATAAGAATTCCTTTTATAGTAAGTTATTACCTTTAAAATATTCCGTATTGCCAATTCTATTGATTTCCCCATACTGGTCTTCGTTAATTACGTTATACTGTCGAATAAAGTCTTTTTATTTATTTAATATACACTTTTCAATCAATTTTATTGTAATCTGATAAAATTGAAATAGCTCTATACGAATCAGATAATTTTAAATTTTTATTCGTTTTTGGAAATATTACTGTCTTCGCTATTTTCCATTTTTGTGGAGCTGCCCAGCGTGTATTCAATATAGAGCTGATACACGCCAACAAATTATGGCTGATTTACCGCGAGAAATAGCGACCGTTAGCCGTCTTTTTACTCACGTCGGGGGGTAGACTCCGGTGGCCGTTTGACCGTAAATTTACCGCGCCAACCACCGATCGTTACGCCGTTATAAAATTTACGTAGCAATATTCGTTTGATTTGTTACAAAAGCTGCCCACGTGGAAATCGTTTCGTCGCTTTCCACGGATTATTTCCTGAGTTGTTTACAACGATTTATTTCTCGCCGTGGGCGCCCCTCCTCGATCCACTCCAACAATGGTACCAACTTCGTTGGAATCGATAACTTTTTAAAGGCAAGTTTCGATCGAATTCCTGAACCGGCAGCGGAAGAGAAGATAAAATAGTATCACTGTTCTCTGATGAACCTCCTGGTTTATCCGCAAGCGGGGGAAGAGGTGCTGTTAATAGGAGATTTGCACAATGTTAAACGATGTTTATTTTAATTTCTTTTTAATATTTTTGAAATGCCGTATTCGCTTAACGATTTCGCTTTTAATAGTATTTTCTCACAAAAGACACGTTGTTTTTCAGTTTATTTTAGATCTGGTCAGTGATTTTTATTTACCACTGCCCAACATCCCCTGGGTAACCGTTCGCAATCGAATCCTTTTGACCTGAGTTGTTGTTAGCCGTCCGTTATTGTAGTAAGTCCGTTCTTTGTTGTTGTTTATTTAATTGTTACTTCCGTTGTCAACTTTGTTGTGCATCCCGTATTTTAACGTTTTCTTTAATATCCGAATTTCGCAATTATTTTGTTGAAATAGCCCCCTTTTCAGGGTTCCGTTGTCGTTTTTGTAAAAGTCAACACCCCCTTACATAGTTATTACCGAGTGTTTTTTCGATGTTATAATTTTTACATCCGGAATTTTTAGTATTTGAAATTAACCGTATACAATCGATTTAAATTTAACAAATATTATCACTGTATTTATTACTCAGACTCATAGTTAAATATATTTACGACAAAAATAAGTTTTTAACACTTAATTAAACAATTACTATATATATATATATATATAGGGTGGGCCAAAAGAACATCCCGAATTTCAAACGCTCGTCAAAATCATACACTGTGAGTTAGCGTGGCGATTGCAACGCCATCTGGCGCTAAATAATATGCCGTTTATTGTAAATATAGTTGGTTAGTAGTCATGATGTTGTGGATGCGTAAACAACGCTCTTTCGTTGTCGAGTACTTTGTGAAAAACGGTGAAAGTGTAATCGCGGTACAACGCGCGTTTAAAAAACAATTTGATTTAAAACGTCATGACAATCCCCCCGACCGTAAAAGTATCCTCAAATGGGTAAAAAACTTCCGAGAATACGGTAGTGTGGTGGCGGTCAACCATCAAGGTCGCCGTCGATCGTCTAGAACCCCGACAAACATCGAAAAAGTGCGCGTAGCATTGTCGCGAAGTCCGCGCAGATCCGTTCGTCGCCAGGCTTCCGCCTTGAAAATTCCCCGTACTTCACTCAGAAGAAGAATTCGAAACGACCTCAATATGCACCCATACAAGATACAACTAACCCAAGAATTGATACCAACAGATAAGCCAAGAAGGTTAGAATTTTGTAATAAATTTTTGGATATGCTGGAGGAAGAAGACGTCGATTTGGATTATGTTTTTTTTAGCGACGAGGCGCATTTCGATTTAAATGGTAACGTTAATAAACAAAACATGCGGTATTATGCTACTGAGAACCCTCGAATCGTTCACCCGGTACCCTTGCACTCCCCTCGTATCACGGTATGGTGCGCAGTCAGTGCGAAAGCGATAATCGGTCCCTACTTCTTCGAGGAGGAGGACGGAGCGAATGTTACTGTGAACGGCGGCCGCTACATCCAAATGTTAAACGAGTTTTTTCTACCGGAGCTCAGACGGAAGAGGATTGCATTATCTAAAACGTGGTTTCAACAAGACGGGGCCACACCACATATTCGTAACGATGTTTTGCGGTTATTAAGAGAGAAGTTTCAGGACCGCTTGATTTCGCGAAACTGTGAGCTGTTTTGGCCGCCGCGCAGTCCGGATTTAACACCGACAGATTTTTACCTATGGGGCTACTTGAAAAGCAAGGTGTACGAGGGTAAACCAGCAACAACCGACGAGATGAAATTGGCCATTCAGAAGGAAATTGCGGCGATTAAAAAACCAACTCTTAAAAAAGTAATGCATAATTTTGAGGAAAGATTGCAACAATGTAAAAATCAAAATGGTGACTATTCATACGGAGTATTGTTCGAAACTAATAGTGTACAATAAATGGCGTTCTTTTTGAAGTATTTCAACATTTGTTTCATTTCCGTAAGTATATTAGTCTTTATTTGACGAGCATCTAAATTCGGGATGTTCTTTTAGCCCACCCTGTATATATAATTTTTATATCCCTGTCGCGTTTCGAAGCCAACACTTCATACGTTCGCGGGAGGAATTGTTTGATGTTAACAAATATTTACAACAATAGCAGGTCTAATGCTATAAATGTTTCTGTAACTATTAAGAAATTTTCCGCTGAATTTATATCTTATTACTCGCCTCCCAATCGTATTATAGATATTGATACTTTTCTAGAAACTTTAAATACCATAGATAATAAAACAGTCCCTACTAGGTGGAGACTTTAATGCACTGCACAGATGTCGGGGCTGTAGTCAAAACAATAATAAAGGAATGAGTGTACTTGAATTAATCTTCAATTCCAACATGTGTTTACTCAACGACGGATCACCAGCAAAAATTGGAAATCCTGGTAATCATAACAATCCTATCGACTTATCTCTTATACCGGTCGGTGTATTTTTTGACTGTTCCTGGAGTGTTTTAACGATTCCCGTTGGCAGTGATCACTATCCAATTATTATTAATATGATCATAGGCGAGTCAAACACTGGTATCTAGCAACATCTTACGCTAGTAATTTCAAGAAGCGAATTGAAACATCTTTATGAACTTACTAGATCTAAATTTAAAAAAATATAGAAACATTAAATGCCCAACCCCCTGGAAAGATACGATATTTTTCATGATACCGTTCTTTCAGCACTACAACAATTGGTACCTCAAGCGGCATTGCACATGGGTAAGAGGAAACCTACCAGCTGGTGGAACAATATATACGTCTCAAAAGTGAAGGAACAAAATGGGCTCTTAGAGATTTACGTCAAAAAAGTTCTCATACCTTGTGTACAAAAAATTGCAGCAGGGAACCGCAAACTACTCAAGACTACAAAAATAGAGGTTCGGAGGGAATTTAATAGAACCACATCTTTAAAAGAACTAGGGGCATTAACAAAACGATTCAAAGGTAAATACAGACATAGCAATAACGTTACTGATGAAAGCTGGTTTAGTAAATTTATCCACAGTATAGCTCCAGCATAGCCATTTTAATTGTAAAGGGCATCCTCTTGTTTACGATATCAAGAATAAATGAATTCAGATAACGTAACGTAAAGGCGTAATTAAGTTTTGCTGGGTGCCAAGTCATTGTAGCATAGGACTTAATGATCAGGCCGATGTTCCTGCGAAATAAGCTAGCGAATCGGGTTATACATTTCCATTATACCATCAACTGATCTTATCGATATGGATAGGAAGAATGAAAAGTCTGATTGGATACTGGCTATACAAAATCACTCAACGGTAGGTAAATTTTACAGTATAGTTCAGACCTCACTACTCAAATACTTGTAGTTTCACCAGAACTATCCATCGATATCGACGGATCAAGTTCATAAATTTACCACAACTACTTGTTGGTTACGCATGGGACACTCCAGAGTGTTTTTAAATTTTCAGAGCACAGATCGATCCAACCAGCATTGTAACAATCACGCGTCTGTCAATTTCAGAGAGGACATCAATCATTTCTTACTTAACTTCGAATTATTTGAAGTTAGAAGATCGGTTCTTGTTAATGATTTAATGTTAGCACAGATTTACCCAACATATTGTGCACATCATATACTTTGTTACGATATGGAACCTCCTGATGTATTTAAATTTATTCATAAAAATCAAATTTTAGTTTAAGTTAAAGTAATTTCTCCTTTACGTTGAACAACGCTAATTATACACATATGAAATAGTTATATATATAAAAACAAAAGTTAAAAAAAAAAGGAAAATATATATATACACATACATACATATATATATATATATATATATATATATAAATAAATAAAAAAAAAAGAAAATATATAAGAATGTAAAGTTTTGCTTTGGATATAGATCATCTGAGGTATGTGATCGATTTCGGCCATAAACCCAAGGATATACAACGAATATTACCATTTTAAAGTACTGAACATTATCATTTATAGTATTAATTTGTAATCCGTGTTTTTTACTGATCAGTCAAGCTCGACAATATAGTCCACCTTGGGCTCGGTCTGGTTAGTTTTTTCTCCTAATTATTCTATGCTGGCATTCGTACGGCCATGTTTACTTAACATTTTTTACTTAGAAGGAATTTTATTAATTTTAATTGAATAACTCGAATAGATGATGTGGCGAATAGATCCTACCCATGCGTGTTCACTTATTCTTAATCTTAATAATGGTTAAATGATTTACTGCCAGGCTAAAGAAGAAAAAAAAAACCCTACATCCCAATGAATGGATCATTGGGATGCAGGATTTTTTTTTACGTCTTCTCCCTTCGCATTTGAGCTTTTTACTGCTTATTGCATTTCTAGTGATTTTAATTTTCCTTCTTCATCTGTTATGTTCATCCCTATCACTTTAATGTCGCCAATGTCTGACCGCTAGAAGCCAATGGCAGTTAAATATTATGAGAAAACGAAAAAAATAAAATAAAAAACAGTTAGCTGGAGGGAGAAACAAAATATCATGCTTTAAATTTTAAAATTTTTCTCTTCAGTTCTTACTATTTCTTTTTATTACAATGATCAGTAATTTGAGAAAAAGCGTTGAAAAAATACTTTTAAAAAAATTCCGGCCTCATAATTTACTCTAAATCAAAAATAATAAATGTATTTCAAAGTAATTTACAAAAGGATATTATAAAACCCACATAATAATTTTGTACTGTAATTTTTATATTGAAATATATTTACTACAACAAACCAGAACGTAACTCTCATATTACGAACTGCAAAAAGCAAAAAAACTGAAATAAAACAGTATTAAAAAATTACAGTCTCATTACTTCAAAAATTTAATAAATATGCACTATAATTTTTTTTTTAAATTATTTTCTAATATATTTTACAATAGATTATACGTGGGGAAATATTATAAATATTCTTAAATACAACACTAATACCTATTGGATTTGGCATCAAAATCAAATTACAACAATAATTGGAAACCGTATTTTCAATGAGTATAACAACGCAATCACTCGTTTTCTACAAGAAATATTAAAAACTAAAAACGTCAGAAATATTTAATGCAGTTTTTAATCATTGCAGCGTTTTGAATTTGATGTACCGAGATGCTAATAAGTATTGATATTGTTTGAAAATAATCATAACATCCCCTTATGTATACTTCACTGTAAAACATTATTTTTTACTTTTCAGTGCATTTTCATTAAATTTTTAGAGTAAATCTCGGAGTCAGTATTTTTTTTAAAAAACTATTTCGTTTAATTTTTTTCTTCTCTTTTATGCTTTGATATATGAGAGTTGTGTACTGATTGGTTAAATAAATACCGATATAAAAATTGCAACAATGCGGAATTTTTATTAATGTAGAAACATAAATCGGTAGTTCGAAAAATAGCAATGAAAAAAGAGTTAGAAAAATATTATAGCCTACAAAATTTACCCCTAAAAATGTAATAAATTAAAAACTAATTATCAGATAAAAGAGAATATATTTCAAAGAATATACCTGAATAATGATAATTCTTAAACAACATTAATACTTCAATTAGAGTCGGCACAAATTCAAATAAGTGGTTGATTTATTTACATTGAATGCAAATGTGGAAAGTATGCAATGCTGTACCGCAATCATTGAATAACCGAGAGAAATATCAAACAGTCTCGGTAAAAGAGAAAAGGGCAACGAATTTCTTTAATTATCTTTTGGATTTGCACCTGCGTTGGAAACACGTAGGAACTGGATAGGCAATGCTACATTTGTAAAAAAAAAATCTGTTAAACAGCTCGTCGGTGATAACGAAGTTAAAACCACAATTTAACACAAACCGCCCAAACTTTACGAAAAAAGACATCAGTTTTTTTCAAAAACACGAAAGAATCGCATCAAACTAAAGTATTCAAATTAAGTAAATTTATAAAAATTTCAATAAAAACGTAATTTTTTTCGTTTATCTTTCTACGTACAAATTCATTCGTTTGTTGATTCCATTTCCCCTCCTAGTTTCAGTTTACATCCCTCATTGATATATAACATATTCTACATTCCACTATCTCCACTTCTAATGCTCGTTTCTTTGGTTCTTCCTCTAACATTAATGAGCTTACTTTTTCTTAAATAAATCTTCCAACATATTCCTCCGTTACTGAATGCCTTTTCTCTCCTTCAATATCTATCCCGATTTTTCAGTTCATGCTCTGTTCAACGTCTTCAGTTCCCGCGTTGACTCCAGCGAAAATATTTTTATTTATAGTGCACAAACAGTCGGTAGATCAGCTATAAAGTATATATATATATGTATTCACTAAGCAAAGCATTTATAAAAATAGATTTGTCAATTTTAAACTGCTTTAAAAAAAAGTGGAACGGGTAATAAATCAGTTTTAGCAAACTATAAACAAAATATGTGATACTCAACTGGGGACTCGAAAATTTATGTCGGACAATAAAAATTTGTCGACATTTATCCGATTAACCGAGTTTTTCGGACAAATTGTAGTCAGGTTTCGATTCTAGTCGATAAAGAAGGTACTGCTAATTTTTGTAATCTTCGCAATTAACGGAGTTAGGGGGAATTGTCGATAAAAACACCAGCGAACGTTAATAGGTATCGTAATGAAAATACTACCGGTATTTAATAAAATTTAGAATTCGGTTGATATATTTCCCTATTAGACCGGTCGAAACACAACGCGACGTCTAACATCGCACTTAAATCGTTTACGCTATTATAACTAGCTGTGTGCTCCATAAAGCAGATGTCACAAGCAATTTAATTTTACACACATTTCGGCCTTACTATAGTAATTTAAAGCGGCAAAATTACAATTAAAACATACTTTTTTTGCATTCGATATTTTAACGATTCTCATGAATGAAAATGTTCACAGTTTGTCGATTGTGAAAGTTTTAAATATCACCATCACCAAGAGCGTCGCCAGCCGATCGGGCAGGGGGTGCAAAATGATAGAAAAAGGATATGAGTTATAGGAAAAATAAAATTTATAAGTTATAAAGGCTTAATATTTTATTAAACAAGAATAAAATCTTAATTAAAACACATAATTTTCGTGCGTTTCTGGCAAATTGTTCATGATTATGCGCCTATGAGTACTCATCATGGCCAGTTGATTAAAAAGTTCCAAGGCTCCAGGGGAGGGAGAGCTGTCCCTGCCCCCCCCGCCGGCGACGCCCGTGACCATCACGCTCATCTAAACTTTTAATAACGGTTACGTACCTAAATAGTTATTCCTGCCTTTGAATTATTTTTATCCTCTGTCCTTAAGCGTGTAAGAATATGAATAGAAATGTATTTTCTCCTCCTTCCCTTTTCCAAATCGCTGACAAACCCATTAGGGAAAAAACAAAGAAAAAAAATCCTGTTTTACGTATATTTTTTCAAGAAAACCGGACTATAACTTTTTACCGATTACAAAGAGAAGCGGTCATGTGGTCGTCGCATATGTCTTCTTTTTGTCTGCTTTTTTTTTGTTTTTTGAGTTTGTCCGCACATCACTTGTGCTCACCTGGTTAATTTTAATGATTCCTTGATGGTTCAAAAATGTGCTGGACAGCGATATGCATGAACACATACCGAGTAGTCATCAGAAAAAAAGGTGTAAAAATGGGTTCTCTTTAGAGAAGTTTTTAATAATATAACAAACGAAATTATCATTTAAAATATTATCAGTTTACCGTGGAAAGGTAGGTAGGAAAAAAAACTAATTTTGATTAAGGCAAAAAGATTAAAATATTGTCAATGTTTTTTTCCCCAGTTTAAATTGTATGTGCTGTGTGTAACTACTATGGTCATTACAGCACACACAAGGGAGGGGGGATCATTTAAATGTGTTGAGTTAAGCCGCTCATTTTAACGAAAGCAATTACCCCTGGGTGGTGGAAATTGCCGCATTTGAGAGAATCCGCTCCAAGTTGCTCAGTAGGCCAAGTTGTTTTCGGTAACACAGTAAACTTTCGGCAGATAAGCAGTATATGCCGAATTGTCTATACACTTGTACGACCGCACAAGGGGCACATAGCCGGAGGCAGCGTTATTCTCCTTTTGAACTATTACTTAGATTCCTTGGCTGATTGGGCTGTTGCTCTTCGTTGACGTACCCATAATTATAAAAAAAAAAAAAAAAGGCAGCGCTTTGTTGATTATGTGTTTATGGGAGATATAGCGATGTGGCTGAAAAAAAACGAATTTGAAACTGCCATATATCTGTTTGAGAGCTCATCACCGACGGAAACATTACACGTTTTTAAAACATTCTTCCTTCTTTTGATACTGTACACACTATGCAGTGCCTAGGCTATTCCCAATAATTTCTCTTACTAGCCGCCTTAAAGAGTAAGCCGATATCGTTGATGTCACTCCACTCCTTGATGTTTTTTTATCCACGAGGGCTTTCTCCTACCGAGTGGTCTTTTACCATCAATTCTTCCTTGTAGTATTAGGCGCGGAATGTCATACGTTTCTCCTCTCAGGATGTGACTGAGATATGCCATTTTTCTTTTTTTAATATTTTTTATGAGCTTCCTTTCTATGCCAACTCTTTTCAGTACATTATTATTTAACATTACTGCGTGTAATTTTTGATCATGTTCAGGCCCGGATTCATGATGGCTACGGAAATATTAGGTGCCCTTTTCGGAAGTGATAAAATTATCAGATTTATAGAAATAACTAAATTTTCTTTAATTTAATTTAATTTTATTATTTCGAATTCACGAATTAACATATAATTATTAATGTAAACAAAACTAAATATCATACAGACAATGGGTAGAATTTTCGACGCCAAAAAAAAATATATACATATATATATGTGTAATTTTAAACGATGAATTTTTCAACAAATTTTAACCAAAGATTTGCATAAAAGGATAGTGTGTGGGCGTGTTTGCGCATGTATACACACACACATTCATATAGACATTTCCTAAAAACGTAGATTTCGACTCGTTATACGTTAAAACAAATTTCTGGCACGTTTTTACGAAACTCGAAATTTTACTATTACGAAGCTTCCTCCTCTAGGAGGAAATAAAATTGGATACAAAATTATTAACAAATAAATGTATTAAAAAATGCACTTGCTCCTGTAAAGTTAATATTCTATTTATTTTAAAAAAAAAGTTGATGTATATGACAAATGATAGATTAATTTTTTATTACATGTCGGAAGTGGGTGTCTCTTAGGGGCCCCTTTATAAGGCGTGGCCCCGGGGCTGTATCCCTCTAAACCCCCCATACCCCACTCCCCCCTAAATTCAGGCCTGACCATGTTGAATGTCTCGGATAATTTTTTGTGTTTATTAGAAATTGTACCTCGAGTGGTGGTCCCGCATAAGTATATCGGTAAGTATAGATGAGTATTGTTTGAGCGCAGTCGTCAAATAACTTTTAAAGAAAGGAGTTTTCGAAAAGATATACTTTTTTTTGGAATTAATATAATCAGATATAAAAATTAGCCAAAAAATGATCACTAGAATATAGAGAAAAATATGAATATCAAAAATGTTGTCATTAGCGAGTGACTTAAAGTATTATAAAGGTTAGTTTATACGAATTTCGAATAAATATGATGAATTTGAAAATCTAAAAGCGCGATTAACAAACTCTTTACTGACGGAATTTGAAAAATTCCCTGGGCCTATACGATGCCAAATGTAGAGTATATCATTTTAGATTGGTCTATCCGTATTATCATTGAAAAATATCTAAAGTACGTGAAATAAAATTGTTTTTTTTTTTTTTTTCTATTAAAAAGGAATATCGACTTTCAAGATTTATTCTAAAAATTTGATGGAAATGTACTAAAATGTAAAAAACTCTAATCGGATGAAAAATAACATACTTTTTTTTATAGTAAAATGCACCTTAAAGTGATATTATGATAATTTTTAACCAATATTAAATACTTTAATTACAATCGGCGCCAAATTAAAATTGCAATTATTAAAAAACCATATTAAATAAGTATAACACAATATTATTCATTCGTTTTCTGTAAACCGAATATTGGAATAATAAGAAATATTTATAACATTTTTTAATTATTGTAGCACTATTTCCTGCCGACTATAAATTATTAATAATGTATTATTTTTTATCGAATAATTATCTTTTAATTTTCGGCGCATTTTTATTCAATTTTGAAGCCCGTATATTTTTTCCTAACTTTTTTCTTATTGTTGTTTTTCGTAATACCGATTTATATTTCTACATTAATAAAAATTCCTTATTGATGTAATTTTTATATCGGAATTTATTTAACAGTACAAAACTCTCATATAACAAACCGGAAAAGACAAAAAAAAATAAACAAAATAGGTTTTTTCAAAAAAAAAAAAAAAAAAAAAAAAAAATCAGCTTCGAGATTTACTCTAAAAATGTGCTAAAGAGTAAATAATACATTTTACTACAAACAGCGGTAGATCCAGAGAGACATTTTTGGGAAGGGAAATTATACAATTACACGTAATATCTTATACGGTAGGCAGTAGATTTGAGAAATACCTTGTCAAATAAAGAAAATCAAATAGCGACCGCCTCTTTAGGAATTTAAAAATGTTTTAAAAATACATAATTATTAAAATATTTAATTTTAATTTTATTTTATTTTTAAGGGTGAAAAATATAACAAAATTATAAGATCGGAGCTAAAATGGTAGTTTAAAATTTGAATAGTGAATTACTAGGAAGAATAGAATGATAGAATTTTTGTATTAGACTTTACTTCTTTTTTATTTTAGTTAGTAATCCGATCCGAATTCTTTGTCCTTGGCAAGTTTAAATGTATACACATATTTCTCATTGAACTATTTTCACTTACATTGCTAAATAAAAATTAAAAATAAATAAGAAAGACAAAAAAAAACACAAACAGTTGCGTTTAAAACAGAATAAAAAACATTAATAGTATTACTAGAAAACAATATTAAATATTAGTTATATAATTAAATCCATAGGTTGTAACATTTATACAAATATTTTATAGTATAATTTAAGTTTCTTTGCTGTAACAAATTTTTTCATTGAGGTTTTGATTCCTTGAGGAAGAACGCCCCCTGTCCACCCCGTGGATCCGTCACTGCTACAAGATATACACACATAAAGAGATATGATTATTCCTAAACAATATTAATACTTATGAGTCTCGCTACAAAATTAAATATTGCTAATGTTTTCAGCACATGGCTACTGTGTCGTTACACTCATTAAATTATAGCAATCCGACACTCTAATGAGATTATTGCTGTTTGAGAATAATCATAATATCCCGTTACGTATAACTTTTTTTGTAAAATATATTATTATTCTTTTTACTCGTTAGCCCACTTTAATTTAATTTTAGGAGTGAATCTCGAAGACGGTTCTTTTTTTTTTTCTTTTTTTTTTTTTGTACCACTTACTTAATTTTTAATTATTTCGTCTTATTCGTAATGTAGGTTCTGGTTTATTATTGATATTTTTATATAAGAAACCAACAGAATTATTACGCATATTTTATTCGTTACATTTATAATTGTAACGTATATAGACGCGTCAACCGTTTCCCTTACGTGGCGGTAAATGTGTTAGATTGGTTGCAAAAACATGCAATACAAAAGCAAAGAATCTTTTCTCCTCTATTAATTAACTAGCGCCGACAGGTAAATCGTTTTATTAAACTTTAATGTAAAAGAATAATTTATCCATTATATGAGAACGCACTTAACCGGAAAATTGTGCAGATAAAGAGAAATACAACAATATTCTATTAAAAATTACCCGTAGTCAGCAAAAGTGCAGTTAGGAAATAATAATGATGCAAAATGTCCATATTTAACCGAAACTGTATGCATAAATCGCTTAAGAAGAAAACACACGAGACACGATAACAGAATTGTTCGAATGGTCACTAGCAGGGATAATCAAATCATTCTACGACATCTTCATACCGGTTCATTCCTAGTTCGCGACCATGCTAATATGAGGTGTTGTTTGCGGTGTGCGTAAACTAGAATTAGGTGGTTATGTAAATTTTGTTATCTTAACAACATTGACTGCAGTAACGTTTGCTTTTGGTTCCGCCTCGTTATATGAAACTTATCTACACTGATTTTATTTAATAAGAACCTAATGATCATCAATTTATTTCCATAGTCAATTAAACAAACTGATAACAAATAATTCCTGCTAGCGATAATAATAATGACACATGGAAGTGTTTACTTTTTGGGGGGGACTCACTAACAACGTCATTTTTGACGCGTATTAGATAAAAAAACGTTACAAATGGGTTATTTAAATCTTGATACGGTCGATAACGGGGGTAATAAAGAAATTAAGAGAACGGAGAATAATGTAAATTTATAAACAAAACCGTATAAATGTTATAAGCTCAAGGAGTATACCAAGCAGTGTCCGAAGACGAAAACGATGTGATCGAAAGGACCAGCCGTTAATTATCACTGAGAAGATTAATAAGAAAACCCGGGTAAAAGCGTAACATAAAAAGATTGATCATGTATCGTCATGAAGTAAGAAAATTGTGAAAAAAAAAGAAAATAATGTGGAAAAACGATCTCATTGAAAACGTAGATGATGAGGAAAAGATAGGTATTGTTGCCCATTGCAGCGAGGAATGTGAAATGTAGAATGTGTTTTCTGAATTTAAATGTAACATTGCCCATTGCAGCGAGAAGTAGTCGAAAGAGGCGAGCGAGGAAAAATAATTCCTCGCTCGCTGAGCAAGTTTTTCAAAACACACTTCGTATACATATTTGATATAACAGTTGTCTTTTATATAACATTTCTTTGCCACTTTTTTATTTATATACATATATATGTATACATATAGATATATATTTTATGTTTGTAATTTGTATAAATATTTGTCCCTTTTTTTATTTAATTTCTATATAATGGAAAAACCAATTGAAATGGTTAGGAAGTATGAATTTTTATACAATACAAAAAACAAAAATTTAAAAAATGTAAATATGAAAGATGTCATTTAGTCTGTAATTACACAAAAATTTGAAATAAAAGATGGTAAATTATTTTTCGTCTGTACTTAAACTTTACATGTAGTTTTAAAATCTGTTGTTTTAAATTTGATTATTATATAGAAGAATTGAAATATCATTTGGAAAATTTTTATTAGTTTTATAATTTATTTTCGTAAAGAAAATGTTGAACTTCAGAAAAATGTCCATTAAAATTTAATGTTAAGCGATTAAATTAAAAGCAATAATTATATTATAGTGTTTTAATTAGGATGTTAAGTCAATCAATATACAATTAATTACAAAATCAAACCTGAAAACTAAAAATTATTGTACTTTAGTAAAACATTAATTACTTAATTTTTTGTACGAGATATTTAATTTTTATCCTACATAAATGTATAAATGTACTATTAGGACTTATATAAAGTGATGCAAAAGTTTGGAACAAGTTCAGCATTTTTTATAAATCTAATATGCATAAATTTCTGTTGTTTCAATATTTGTAACATTTATACAGAATTTAATTTTTAGTCTATATTAAATCCTAAGTATTTAAATTTTATTGCCGATTAAATGAGTAACACCATTCATTACATAATAATCTTCGTTTAAACACAGAAAACTATATTAAAATGAAAACAGACGATTAAAGATAAAAGTAAAAGACTGAATGCAAACTCGATAATTTAATCGCAAAACTATTATTTCCTCGCTCAACGAACTCGCTGCAATGAGCAGTCGAAAAAAAAACACATTTCATATTTCACATTCCTCCCTGTAATAATGGGCAACGAGCCTTAGACTGAGTAAAATTTCAATCGGAATCTCTTTGACGCAAAAGTATTTTATTAAAAGTTTATTTTTCAATATAAACAGCTCCGCGTTACTCCTTTCATTTCCCAGTACACCAAACTTGGCTATTTTGCATACGGAAAATGCGATATAAGTTACAAAATAACGGAAGACGACGGAATTATAAGAATTATAAGAATTATAAGAAAATGAAGATCGCAGCTTGACTGTTGGACGAAAATAGAGTTAGGAACTTGATATCATTGCAAATTGAAGATCCGAAAATTACGTAATACCGCAACAGATTTTTGGCAAAGAAGATAGAATAAGATGAAAGCAGTTTAAATCATTTAAAGTAGTTTCGAATGACGCATAAAAGGTAAACGGCAACGCGAAGAAGACTGTTTGATCCGCTAGTAGAAATCAGGGAGTAAAGAAAAAATAAAAAGTAAATTAAACAATTTCAGATTAATGAAAAAATATTGCGCGTTAAATATGACGAGAAAACTTTTGTTCAGAAGTAATCGTCAGTTCAGAAGCTGATCTTGAGGATGATAAGAAAACGGTAACCTAGACTGAATCTAAAAAGTGAAAGAAGGGTCTTAACTTCACACCGTGTTTGCAAGAATAAGAGTTGATTTAACAGCTCCAAGACGAAAACGGAAACAAAGGTTTTGAACTGGTCTAATTTACAAAGAAGAGATATTTGGAAGAATTATCTCTTAAATGAAGAAACAATAATCCAGCTTAGATATTATAGAGTTGATAGAATATACTTAAAATACTAGCTTCTCGTACTTTGTGTTAATGAAATGAGGTTGAGCGGATTTAACAGCAAAGATCAACTGGTGAATTCGAATAGTTATTTGGTAACAAAATTTGTTGAAAAAAAATTAAAAGAGCGATAAGTAAAATCAGCACAGCTCGTGATCACGTGTCTGCGGTGTTTTGTGTTACGTCATCTTTCTCGATTTTTCGTGTTACGCGGACGCAATTCTAGAAAATCCACCCCCGCTGGTCTGACAAATTATATCCGAGCGAGGAGCTAACGCGTCCTCTTCCTCTTTTACCGGGCATTTATCCTTCTGTAGAAAGTGCCTTCATACCTGCCGCACATATAATGTGCCCAAAAAAACATAACACATTAAAAAAAAAATCGGCCGACGTTCTCCTTTCAATACCGATCTCATCCAAGATAGAGAGATTCGTTCTCTTATCAGTCCACTTAACAGCATCACACCTTTAAAGCACCGTTTTTCGATTTTGACAAACAGTTCAGGTTTCAACGCTGTGTAAAAAAATCGAAAAGGCCAGCGATTTGACTCGACGAATCTTACTGACATTTCATTAACCCCGGAATTTGCCCAGATTTTTTTTTTGAAGGGCTCTATAGCACTTGTTGCTAATCGGGTCCTACGTCGGATTTCCCTTACGCAACCACCATTGCTTCTATGCCAGAGTCGCACTGTGAAATGCGGGAGAACATAATGTCCAATTATAAAGATATGAAATAATAATAAATAAATAGAAAATAGGATCAAAAAAAAAAAAGAAAAAAATCATTCAGATTGCGTCACTAGTAGATCGTTGAAATATAAAAAACGCCGATTCGGATACATAATCGCTGTATACGATTCCAGTCTTCTTCGTACTGAAGAAGGATGGTATGTCTCAACTTGTAATCGACTACTGACGTGTTGTGCACTAAACCGTCCCGCTAAATTTTCCAATCCCCAGCGTAGATCAGCAGCTTCAGAAAGTGGCCAGAGCCTACTATATTGTAACATTGGATTTCGCACAGAGCTAACTACAAACACAGTTAGCAGGCAAAAGCAGGCCGAAAACCGCCTTTATCACGCCGGCTGGATAATGTTCAACCTTTCCAACGCGTCTTACAAATTGCAGGGCCTAATGCAGATGTTCTCAAAATTATATATATATATATATATATATTAATTACAACGTAATTCTTAGGCCGACCCACTTTAGATTTTGGTCTCAATATTATGTAATGAAAGTTAAATGTTCGGATAGGACTTTTGTGATTATGTTTTTTTTTTTGTGGCGTTGCCGGTAAGAATGACGTAAATTTTTATCATTTTATACAAAGTATAGAAGAGAAAGAAATAGAAATGTGAGCAAGAGCGGTCGAGGGGTAGAGTCCCTTACGAGACCAAAGTGGCCGAGTTTATATATACAAACAACATACATATAAAATACAATTATCGGTTTACATATATATTTTATGATTCATTTTCGTTGTTTATTATATATTTTTTTATGTGTAAATTATCTGTCAATAACCGTCATTTTATGTTGTTTTTTTTTTTTTTGTATGTTTTACTGTACCCTGTAAATTAACCATATAAATAAAAGGTGTATACCTGTATGGACTTTGTTCATCCGATCATCTTTTCGTGCCTAATAGTATTTAAATTAACGCAATAAAATTTCTGTATAATAATTAATGTGAAACCATTTGAAAATGACATTAAAAATTCTACAGGATGCAGTACTGAAAATTATAAATCGCGGTATGAAGGATACTTCACTAATCCGTTATTGAAGTTAAGTGATATATATATATATATATATATATATATATATATATAAACTAGCTAAAAGCACAACTTTGTGACGGCTCGCGAATCGTGTTCCGTGAAATATATATTTCTAAAAGGAAAATAATAAATTTATTTTATACATCAAAAAATATTTATAAAAAAAATATAGAAATCACTAAAAAAATTGCATCGAAACATCGTAAGTAAAAGTGTGAAGCATAATAAACATAATCTATTATCTTCAGTAGTTCCAAAGTGAAATATATCCAGAAATTAATCGGTAACTTTTTTTATTTTTCAATTTTAAAAATATTCATACGAATAATGAAAATATTGTTATTAAAATCAGATTAATAGAATCAGTAACCCAACTATTTAAAAACAAAACTGTCACCTCCTTTACTAATATATTTCCTATTGGACCGTTGGAAATAAAATCAATTATTTTTCGCGTATTTAATCCAAACTATACTTAATTATTGAATGTATTTTATTTTTCTATTTTATATTATTTTGAGGGGTTTCAAAGGTATTAGTGTACGTCTGATAGTGTGATTCTTTTTATGCCATTTGGGCTGAAGTAATATTAAATTGACTCATTTTACACGTATTAATATTATATAATAATATTAAAATTCCATTGTGGTGGATATATTATCGTAGATTTAAATAAATAACACTTTGAATTAAAAGTTAAAATAACTATACTGAGTATGGTATGCAGTAAATAAAAGGTATTTTTACAGATTAAATAATCTAGATTCCATCTTTAAAGAACGACGTAAATATTTTCCTATGTCGCTTTCTATAATTTTATAAATATATTTTCAAGACTTCAGGAAGTTTATTTAAAAATAAAACTCCCATATACACTACCTGTGCTCTCATCCTGGTTTTAACAATGTGAGATTCATCAATATATAGTATATCATTCGTTTAGTTTTACTTTGGAACACAAAAATTTTAAATTTACACCCATATTTTAAGACAAAGCCTGGAAGATTTGATTTATAAGCAAGATAATGATTTCACACTCAGTTTCACATTTGTTACATATATATTCAGTTCATCAAAATATATCTACATAAACTTTGAATACTCAACATAAAAAGAATAATTTTATTTTTGAAGTCCATTTTGGTTCAAAATAACGTTTACACTTTCATACCTTGATTATAAAGTTATGAAGTAAATTAAAGCATATATTCATTTAACTTTAACACTGTGATAATTAAGACTAAAAGTAAGATAAACGTAAATTATGGTTGAAAACATCGGAAGGAAAGGAAAATTTGTGTAACATTTAAAAGGAACTAACTAAAACCAGCATAGTATTAAAGGCACTGAATAAAATGAAAAATAAAACTAGAAGATATAAAAAGAAAAACGATTACGTTTATAGCAGAAAGTATGAAATTAATAAAAATGAAGATAGAATAAGAAACGCCATATAAAAGAATATACGTATATTTTCAATGTTCTTATATCTATGTCTAGAGTTTTATATATATTATACTCGTATTTGATAATCTTTAGCAGTCGATTTTTAATTGTAGAAGAGTTAAAAAAACATAATACGTAAAAAAGCTCAGCCTGAAAGGTTCCATAATTGTTTTCGCTTTACTTTTGTTTAGTTCCAATTACATTAACCAAGAAAAGGTCAGTTAAAATGATTACGATGATTTTTCGAACAAAAATACTACAGCCTTCTATTCAATTTTATTTATTTCATCTTATCGCAATTCTTGCAAATACTTAATATCTGACTGTAAAAGTGTCCTCTTAGCTATCTGCTCCCTTCGCTTTCCTACTGGCAATAGCAGATTTGCCCAAGTTTCAAATGTTATTTTAATTTCTTCTTAATATTTTTCAAATGCCGTATCCGCTTAGCGATATCGTTTTTAGTATTATTTTCTTGCAAAAGACATGTTTTTTAGTTATTTTACATCTGACCACCATTTTTATTTACCGATTCGCTACACAAAAAAGGACCAAAATGGCCGCTCATCAACCGTTCGCGATCGGGTCCTTTTACCTTAGCTGTTGTTGTCCGTCCATGATTGGAGTAAATCCGTTCCTTGTTGTTTGTTTACGAAATGCATCGTTTGTTTTTCCCGTTGACAAGTTTGTTGTGCATCCCCCGTATTTTAATGTTTTTAAAATCTGAATTTCGTAATTATTTTGTTGAAATAGTCCCTTTCAGGACCCCGTCGTCGTTTTTGTAAAAGTCCACATAGACTTACGTGGTTATTACCGAGTATATTTATTCGATAATATAATTTTTACATCCGGAATTTATAGTATTTGAAATTAACCGTAAACACCTACTTATGTGATATTCCTTCAGTATCCAAACTCGATCGGTAATTTGTGATTTCCTTTCTAAATATTCTATCTAAATCGATTTGATGTGGGTGCTTGATCACGTCGATATTGCTGGAAATGAATTAGTCGATTCTTTAGCTCAAATCGCAGCCATATCCTTTTATCGAAAAGTTTTCAGCTCTTTCTGATATCTATCATTCAACTTCCTCTAATCCCGCTACGTTGTATTTTTCTATTCAGCCTCACTCCCTAATCGTTCTAGGTTTTATTATTTTCCATTTCTTCGACACTCAGTGATTTCTGCTATTTGTAATCTATGTACGAGACACTCTTTATTGCCTTCCGCTTTTTATAGATTCTTTCCCGCCATATCTTCTGATTCCCCGCTACACTCTCATAACTGCCATTTAAAATGCGACCTCAATCATTTCCTATTTGAATGTTCTTCTTCCCTTTTACTTGAACCTTTATATTTTTACTCCTTTTGTAATGAAGAATCCACACCCCGTACAATTACTCTCGCGTTTCTCCGTTGCAGTCCTCCTTGTCTTGCTTCCTTCATTTCCCTAGTGTCCGATCGAATTAGATTCTAATATTTCTCTTCTTTCTTTTATAATCTCTTAAGTCTGCTGGATGGACGCCATTTTTTGGTAAAGCAAAAAAAAAAAAACACATTTTATTTTACTATTTGAAATGTCTTAATTTAACAAATTGCCAATAGATTATAGTTTAACATTAAAAAATGAAAAAAAAAGAGAGTATAATAAAATGCCTTTTTACAAAAAATAAATACCGACTTCAAAAAAGTAAAAAATAATTACTCCCGATAAAAAATAAACTTAAGGTGATATCGTAATTCTTATACAACATTAACTTTATGGAATTGCCATGAAATTCACGTTACAATATCTAGGAACAATTTAATGAACATTTATCGCAGTTTATAATTATTATTTTAATATGAATTTGATGCCAACTCCAAAAAGTTATAAGAATTACGATAATATCATCTTAAGTTATATCACTCTGATATATATTTTTTATCGGAAGTAATTATTTTTTACTTTTTAGTGCATTTTTAAATTTTTATAATAAATCTTGAAGTCGGTATTTATTTTTTGTAAAAAAGCATTTTATTTTACAATTTTTAGCGTTATACTTGAATTTTTTTTTGTTAAAAATCAATTTTTTTTCACATTATTCTTCATATTTTATATTTTAAAAAAAATCGATTTCTTTATTTTGAACTGCATTTCCAGGGTAAATATCAAAAGCTATATTTCCATGGTAATTTGACAAATTTATAGTATTTTAAGTGAATAAATCTAACCCGACGGTGAAAACAATCATGAATGAAAAGCATCCATAAAGCTTCAATCTCCCGCATTATTAAGGATAACTCAAAAACTACCGGTCAGATCTTGATCAAATTTAAATGGGACCACGTGAGAAACATCGCCTTTCAAATAAAAGAAGAATCATCGAAATCGGTTCATCCAGAAGAAAGTTCTGAAGTAACACACATAAAAAAAATAAAAAAATAAATAGAAATACAGTCAAATTGAGAACCTCCTCCTTTTTTTGAAGTCGGTTAAAAAGACGCTATTGCATGTAATTAACCAAATATTTTAAAATGTACTTTTGTGCACTTTTCAGCTATGCTATTTGTCAATCTCTTTCGTTTCTCTAGCCGCTTTTTTATCTTTTTTTCTGCCTACCGAACGTGTCCGCGTTACCAAGTTGATTTCTTCAAATTATTATTATTATTATTTTTTTGCGCCGTTTCATTTTTAGCCAAAATGGGACCAAACCAACTCAATAACATCAATAGAGTAACATTTTCCTCTTACGTAAGCATTTTCGCATGGGGCGTACACGATTTACAAAACGATTCCCAGCCAAAAGACATACCCGTGTCAAAAAAGAGAAAAAAAATAAAACGCCTGCGACGGGAGCAGAGAGTTCGCAGAATCTAATTCGCTTTTTTAAAATTTGCGATGAGAATATCTATGGGGTACAGTTAATTTTAGCACAATTAAAAGTAAGAGAGTGTGCTTGAAGTAGGAAGGCAAATGGGTTAGAATAAATATTAATTAATAAATCGGAGCAAAAGACCACTGAGATTTATCACTACTCGAGGGGAAGGAACAGTGTGCAATTTTGATTGAGGAGAGATTGAAGTTGCTAGAAACCGATAAAAATTAGATTTAAATTAAATAGACTTCCCAATCGACCTTAATATGTGAAGTAGCTTAAATGTGGAAAAATAGGAAATAGATATACGTTTAGTCTTACACAAAATGGAACTTTGTATGTCGGCTTGTTGGAAAACGAATGCACATATAGTGGAATATTATAAACGATTACCGAACTGAAGTTGGAGTTTTTTTTTGTTGTAATTTTTGGTTTTTCAATTTCAACTGCCTCTTTGTAAGCGAAGTTTTAATGAAATATATAAATTTTTTGAATAATAGTTGGAATAATATTGGAGAGACAAGTCGGTTGCGCTAAGTGATGCTCATCGGGACATAACAGCGAATGACACCGTAGATTGGCAGAAATCAATTTCACAATAGTACACCTCAGTTTGTATCCACTAAGGAGTGTAACCTTATCTACCACAGCACTGGTCAACAAATACATTATTCTGCGTTCATTCCCCTTTGTATAGAACAAAATAAAGTAAAACAGAACCTGTTAAAGATAGAAGTAACCGGAAATATATTTTTTCTATTACTACGATTCAAACACGTCAATTACGCTGATGTTTCTAATTACTCCCCCCGCAATTGTTGTTTTGATATATTAAGTCGTAGATCACTTTTATTTAATATACGAGAATTAAAATTCCAGACGTCAAATTCTTACTGTTGAAGAGAATTCATTAATTCCGTCGATCTTGTTAGAAATTTGCTTAACAATGGTTAAAGAGCGTGAATCTGTAATAAATCTTGGGGTATAAAATACGGAAAAAATTAGACAACAGTAATGAATGTGGAAGCTTAGTAGCAAACAGCTGCTACTTGCCAGCATTATCCAATATTAAAAACATAAATGTTTAAATACCGAATTAAGAAAAATATTTATTACTTCGTGACTTTGTTCATAATTCACAATTGTTACTGCTTAAAATATCCTGTGATACATCTGTTGATATTTTCAGTTTTAATATACAAAACAAGCGCCCGTGATTAAGGGGAAATAGATGAATGGAGGCATTTTCTAACTACGTGTCTGCGATAGAAGTAGACACGTGGGTTTAATTAGGAGTTGTTAATTTAATTTTTTTCCTCCGACCTCGAACGATAGCGGAGACAAAACGGTTCCGAAATTTTACCCTTATTAGTTGCATCATTATCAATTAAAAGCGACAAAGTATTCTTTCGTTGACCGCTGCGACTTCGGTTAATTTATTATAATCACAATGGAAGTGTCTCTCTAACCCCCATTTTACGCTTATTAAAGTAACGTTTACCGAACTATGTTAGAACAGCGTAAGGAAACGTGAAATTAAGGAAAATAAGAAGAATGTACGAGGGAAAGTGACTGGAGAGAAAATACAGAAGAACCTCGGGAAAAATAAATAAAAAACACCGACCAAAATTGGGAAAAGTTAATTATCCAAGTTACAAGAAAGTAGAATAACGAAGCAGATTCTGACGAACGCGGAAAAACTGAACCAATTGAAGAATTATCGACCAGTTTAATTTGGAAAATTATTTTCATAATAATTTTATATTTTTTTGAATGCGGGTCTGTAGGTAAAAAATGGAAATGAAATGACAATGGCTATATTCGGTAGGCAAAGGGCGTCATTGCAATAATGATCATTAACGTTTTATATCTGCGACGACTTGTGTACATCCCGGCCAATTCTACTAAGAACTTTTTACTTAGATTAAAATCTTCCCGCTCAAACGAGAGTCGTCACTATAAAAACGCTTACTTTCTTTTAATAGATTTTTTAGATAACATTATCAAAATTAAAATTTCTAAATGTATTTTTGACCTTAAATAAACACGTTTTTACGTGCCGAAAAACAGATATTTCTTACTAGATGTTGTACTCAGCCATCTAATAAAAAAAAAAAAACAAAAAACCGTAAGATAAAAAGGAAAAAATAATAAACAGAAGTAATAAAAAACTTACTCTCCGTCAGTCAATCGATAAGTCCAATCCCTCATCATCGTTCCCCCTCCTCTGCTCGCTGGAGGAGTTGTCACCGGCATCGGTAGGTGGTTAATCAAATTCCAATTCGCTATAAGAGTAGGAGCAAGAATAATTAAAAAGCATAATAGTACTGAGAGTAGGTTTTCTCCTTAACTTAGTGAACTTACCTTTCGACAGGCGACGACAGTCCACTATCCTCTGAAGAGGAGGACCGCATCTCCTTGGCAGCCGGCCAATCCTGCAATGGTATTGCAGGTGACGGCTCATTCAATGGTTGCGGCAGTTGAGCAGGAGGAGCACCTTCGTCAATATACAGACCACAGCAGGACATTGTGACTGTGGGGAGCCGGATGGGGGGAGGGGTCTATTGGATTTCCGCCCCTGGGAAATCGAGTTGCAGAGAAATCTGTAGGAAAAATTAGACATAATTTAATCTTCTAGGTTGGGGTAGAAGAATGGGCGAGACAGTCTTATAACAGAAATGTGTGAAGAGATTACTTACAGTAATCGGGATCATCTGTGCAGCTATCTCAAGAGCAATTTCGATGATGAGGATTGTGGTGGGGTTCAGATAGAACATCGGCATTATAAAATGAACATTTTGCTTTCTGGTTCTGCAGTCTCGTCAGGCAATGCTTCTTGTTCCTCTTGACGTGTTTGTTGCTCCGTATTGATCTTCCATCTTAACCGGTACCCCCTGTACTTCTCACCCTATTTCTTCTTCTTCTCTTTCACCTTCACTGCTTTAAAGGCAAGCATCTTCTCATCCTCAATTGTACTAGAGGAAAACGGAGTATTCATCGAGAATTCGGTATATTCCTGGCTCTCTTTTTCCTCTCGCGGACGTGGACGAAACTGCCTCACTCGTTCCCCGGACGACATCCCGGCACACACGTATCACAGTAGCTTACTTATAAAGACAATTCCTGCCACAAAATTCCCTCATCATATTCCGAATTTAAATCTTCTAAGAAATGGATTGAAAAACTGTTTTCTGTTTAATATATATAGCATTAATAAATGCTATATATATTAAACAGAAAACAGTGATACATACTTACAAAGGTTTGTGATGAGAAAAGTACGATATGTAGTACTTAGTTTCCAGATGACCAACGTGTATTTCTAGTCATGTGATTGATGACGTCACTCCTGTTACACTTTTCGTTGGCGCAAAACCCCCCTTCGATGACATCACTCCCGTTACACTTTTTGGTGACGAAAATTCTAGAATGATCCCCCATAACTAAGACATATCCATGTCAAAACGAAATGATGTGAAAAAAGTAAACTTATATCCCCACCGATAAATAACGAAAGAGCGGAAAAAGTTATTGGACGAATATTTAACATAGCGTTGGAAATATGTATTTACACAACGAAACATAAAGTAAAATAGGAAACTTACATCTCCGACTGGAAATATTTCTGTGAAAATACAGTACGACAGAAGACGGATAGTCAACCTATTAAAAATTACGGAAAACAATCCAACAGAAAAAAAAAACATCGAAAGATAAGAAAAAAGAAAAAAAATTACCTGACGAAAAAGCATAATTTAAATAATTAAACGGACATTTGCTACTGGACAAAGATCGAAAATAGCAGTAAAAGAATAAATACGAATATTTAAAATATTAAAAATTAGGTGCTACATTGCCATAAAAGAAATCGAAAGATATAACAATAGAAAAAATAGAGGATGATCGATAAAAAAAGCAATTCGAAATAATTACTTGAAGAAAACATAATTGTAAAAAAATATTAACCCTTCATATAAATCCGCGACTTTTATATTTACCTTTAACTATAGTTTTTGTTCAAATACCTATTTCACCAAATCGTTAACATTAATTTGTTAATAAATAAATTTATTTTAGGGTACAAGCGAAATTTCTAAGTCAAATATCTTTGTAAGGGGAATCAGGCGTGGCTTGGCCACCACGCCTAAAAATCTAGGTAGCAGGGGCAACTTATACCTCCAAGGCCGATTCAATCCAGCAGTACCTGTCCGAACTCCAGAGAGTTAAAGTGAGACCTATGCCCTAAAAGATCCAGTGTACAGACGGCGTCGGTATTTCGTGTCGGTAAGTAAGTTTTATTGTACTTTTTCGATTTTTATAGTAATTTTAAACTTATGTAAATAATTTTTCTTGCATGCAGATACATTTGTGTAAATTTTTATCAAAAAATAACAAGTTATATATATATATAATTCTCATGGAAAATAAAGAATTTGCTTTACAGAAAATTATAGCTGAGCAAACAGCTGAGAATATCGGCTATTTTCTACGAGAAAGAAGGCCCATTTGTTTGGATGAGGCTTCAAAAAAAGAATCTAACCACAAAATTATTGAAGATCACGAGTCTGGACCGGAGGATGCGGACGAAGACGCCGATTTTGATCGTGGAAGGGGGGGCACAAGCGTGTGCTGACGACATGATGAGCCCGCCATCTATAGAACTCCGGGACGCCTAGAAACTACTTTGAAGGCTAAAAACAATTATAAATGGTCGAAACTCCCTGAGTCCCGAGATCGTCTGTCTTCATTTTGCACATATATCCCAAGCTGTAAAGGCAAGTCTAAAGAGGTTGGTTCGGCGGTTAAGGCGTAGTCGTTATTATTTACCGAAGAAATGCTACAGCTGATCGTTATGTTTAGAAATAAGGAGATAGAAAGAAAATACCCAAACGACGAAGCCCGGGCTTCTTTTCAGCACAGCGTAGATAGTGGTAAATTGAAGGCATTTATAGGCTTACTGTATTTTAGCGGAATTAAAAAATGAAATCACTGCACTTTAGAAGAAATATGGAGCAAAAATTTGGTAACAAATTATTTTACTGCGTTATGGCTCAACGTTGATCACTTTAAGTCTGTTGTAAAACAGTAAATTATTTTGAATAATGTATTATCACTGAAATCATCACACCGCTGAAAATTTAATTTTAACAAAAAAAGATGTAACGACTATTTATCAAAAAGTAAACTAGGAGTAGTTATCTATAAAGCGATTAACTTAGACACTATAACTTCGTCAGTTCAACTATGCTTTTCGCAAAGCAAAATTTTAGAAACCTTAAAAAATATGACCAAGTAATAAATCATGAGAAGAAGCGGCAATCTGCTGTAGATGATTTTAATCGAAATAAAAAAAAAAACTAACGGAGCACGACATTTTTATTGATTATTACCTCGTATCCGAAGTTGAAAGTGGCAGTTAAAAAAGTGGACCTCAGGTATAATTGTCGTTTTACCTTGATCATTCACTCGTAATCCTCGCAATGTGATACAAAATGTCCAAGATACAATGGCATCACTAAGGAAATTTGTCAAACCTTTAAATACGCTACAATGTGCACGTCTGTACCTATTAAATACGGACATACCGAAAAATCCTCTATAGTCGAACGTATAACAAAAAATAAACTTAATAATTTTAAAATATATAACGGGAAAGCAATTATTAAGTTACACTAAAGTTTATTTAATTAATAAATCTAAACGTATTTCACTTAATTTAAATCTTATTTTAAATAATTCATTTTTAATTATTAAAATTTGTCTATATATTGTAATGCGCACATTACATGAGCTCGGAGTAAATTTCAAATCAAAAAAACAGTAACATAAAAATAAAAGAAAAATTTAGAATAGGTGGTGCGAGAGTAAATGAAATCCTGTTTGTCGGTCGAGGGTAAATAGACTACCACCACGCAGTCAGACTAGAGAAAGGTCGATGATTGGAGAAATGACTGTGATTGGTTCCTACTGGAACAAAGGACGAGTAAACTAATGGGTCACAGATAGCAAATGGAAGCCAGGTAGCAGTCAGTCGCAGTTGAACCTTCTTAAAAGATTTTTTTGAACAGTTTAGTTTATCAGGAATGAATCCAGTGGGGGTTTTGGGGGGGAAATGACCCCCCAGAACTCTAAAATTGCCCCCCAGAGCTCAGTACAAGCTGTTTAAGAATGCGGCAATTTCATAATTCTTTTTATTGGCTTTGTTAACAGTTATGTCAAAAGTCGCTGCCAAAACATTTTGAAATGGTTCAATTAGTTAGTATATTTTTAAATTTCAAAATTACGAGATTTATTTTTGAAGAAAAAATGAAACTTCATAAAATAGGAATAAAAAAAAAATGATCTTTTAAAATTTGACTTTGGCTTTTGCTTGTTATTCTATGAAAAAACTGATACGCTTTCATTGCAAATGTGCGAAAGATATAAAATTTTTTATCAGCGTAAACGGAAATTCTCACGTTTCACGTCAATCCATTTATCATTAATATCAATAGATTGATTAAACGTTTCTTTTCGGTTTTAATTTATTCCTTTTTTTTTAAAGCAACATGATCTATAGACAACTTCATTTCCGTTTCTGTTGTTTTTTTATAGCATTTTATTTAACTCGCTGTGTCAATCTGTCTATCTGTCTATCTTGGGGAATCTTGCGAACGTCTTTTCACCTACTTCCGGATGAATTAAAAAAATGTCTTTTTGCAGAAATGCTTGTTCTAGATGATAATACAATATTATGCGACATCTGGGATTCCAACTTTAAAATTAAACCCTCGGGACGCCGAAAGCTCAAAATTTTGGAAAAAAATATATTTTTTTTTTCGGGCATATGATATTATATCGTTAGAAAGATCGCGCTATTTGTCGAGAACAAAACTATATTTTATTTCTTTAATGAAACTTTCAAAGTTTACGAAAAGTTCAAAAAAGCGCGAGATCTAATATGTAGTTCCCTCTTTGCGGCGCGGGTCTTATAGCTAAAAATTTTGAACAAGGTTGAAAATATGCACATGCGCGTATATTTCTTTGGTTTGGGACACCTAGATTTCTAACTTTAAAATTAGCTCCTCGGGGCTTCAAGAGCTCGAACTTTGAAAAAAAATATTTTTTTTTCCAGGCATATGATGTTGGAAAGAGCGTTATTTATCGGATGCAAACTCGTATTTCATTTTATTAAGGAAACATTGGAAGTTCACCAAAAGTTATAATATTAATATTTAATTATTAATCTGCGGCCTCGCTTTTATTTTTCAGAATATTTTGTAGTTTCAGATGTTAATGTTAAGATACGTATCTGGTAGTAGCACACTAATAAAGTTATTTTGTACTTTTTAGTGCATAAATAAAAGGTTATTTTTTTTACTCTTGTTTTTCATTTCCAAGAAAAGTGCATTTAAAACAGCTGAAACATCACGGTGCATTCGTTTATTATAAAAAGATAATAAGCCGAATAGAAAGTTTTTACAGTATATTCTACAATTAGAATTAACCATTTTAAAAACAATTGAAAAAACATCGTATAATCGGTTATTTTCATTGAAATTTTTCGTTCACACTTGCTTTTTCATTATTTTAAATTACGTAATAAATCACGTTTTACATATTTGGTTTTATTCAGGAATATCCCAAAAAAAAAATGTTCTCAGTAAAAATATAAAAAAAATCTCTGCCCCCCCCAAGAACATAAATTGCCCCCCCCCGAAACAGATGCCTGAATTCGTCACTGTAGTTCATCATCCGTAAAGAGTCGCGAAAACGATCTCCGTTAACAAAAAATAGTTTGGTGATTACTAATAAAACCGTCTGCAGCACGAAGTAGTAAATGATCCCCCGTCAGAATCGTTATATTTAAATTACGCGGCGCCGAATTAAATTGAGTTCACTCCATCGTCGATCGTCTTCTTGGGACCTGCCATCGCAGCGTTAACCACCGCTGACAGACACTGTTACGCACAAATTTATTTAATATCATATGATTACGAGCTGACCCGGAAAACTTCGTACCGCCTCAGAATCAATAAATGTTACGTTAACTTATTAGCTGAATTAAAGTAATTTTTTTATTACGATAAAATTAATCTCAACATGAATTAAGTTCAATAAATGTACAAAAATCAAAATGAAAAGTATTTTAATTACATTGAAATTAATGTAATTCACGTGGCAGCAGGGAATTTGCTTTATTGAAGCGAATCGAAATAATTCGCGTAGCATTGTTGCACTACTTTCTGTTAAACTATTTTCCCTTGGGTCGATTAACTTCATCGAAGCACCTTGTGATGATATACATTTTTCGTTTTGCTGTCAGATGCGAGAACGAACAAAGTTGATGGTTTACCAACACGTTAACATGTTACGTACAATTGACCGTGAGAGAAACATTTATATATATATATGGGATGGTATTATTTAATTCTAAGGATCAATATATTTTCATATTTATGATATTTATGTTTAGAAGTATATGCGTTTTAGGTTGAAATAAATACAATATTTTCTTATTTCTATAATCACCCGACACAAATTATACTTACTCTTTTCCAGTTTGGATTATTCCATTGCGTTCATTAGTAATTAATACATCGAAAAACCGAAAAAAATTATATTAAACTTCAAAGTGAAGTACGTCACAAACTGTCCAATGATAACAATAATAAGAGTAGTGCAAAGTTCAATCAAATGTTCTACTGTGAATGGTAATTCATAATAGTAGTAACAGAACAGACAGGTGGGAGGAGGAGGTCGAATGGGCATATTCAATCTGAACCCTCCAGGCCAAGACGAACAAAGAAAAAAATTATCGAAATCTGTCAATCCGTTCTATGTATACAAAATAAATAAATTCCAATAACAAAAATCAGTATAAATTTACTTTAAAAAATTAAAGTAAATCACTTTGGAAACATTAAAAATTTAAAGCTTTCACAGTGATTACTCATAATAAATAATTTTCGGAAACAACTGCGTGTTTTTAAAAAGATACTTATTCGCTTAACGTTTCGACCAGCTTACACTGGCCATCATCAGAAACAAACTGAAGAACGGAGCGAAAATTGCGATCGACTATAACAATAAAATAAGAATCAGAAATCATGAAAAACCCAAATCAAAACAGATAACCTACCTCTAAGCAGGAAAACCGACGAAACGCAATAACAACAGATAGATAAAAATAAAATAATATAAAAACATATGAGTAAAAAGGTGAATAAAAATATAAAAGGAGCATAAAAAAAATCGGAAGAAAAGAAAAAAACCACATTGGGTCACAATTCGGACAAAGGAGAAATAAAAACAAAAAACGACTTATGCTTCTGATGATGGCCAGTGTAAGAAGCTGGTCGAAACGTTAAACGAATAAATATCTTTTAAAACACAGTTGTTTCCGAAAATTATTTATTATGACTTTGGAAACATGTTTTTTCCGTCTATACCATTAGCTAACAACACAAAGTACACACTCAATTTATATACTTTATTAAATAGAGTGTGTACTCTGTGCTGTTAGCTGATGATGGACTATACACGAAAAAACGTGTTTCTAAAGTAATTTAATTTCTTAAATTTATGCCGATTTTCAGGATTTCGTACGCGTATATATAATGTACGGAATCCGAATAAGATGGTTCAGAAACGGCAAAAATATTCAATTATACAATAGCTCGGAAACGGCTTGACTTATCAGATATGGATCATAAATTATAATTAAACTTCTACCTATGACAATTTACAACTTTAAGCTGAGCGATTACCCTGGGCTGCAAGAAACGGTCTAGAATATATAATATAGAATTTAGAACGACTTCAAAAATCACCCTTAAAAAATCCATAACTCATCACCAGTTAACCCTTTAAAATCGAAATTCAAAATATAAAACGAAACACAGAAGCCCTTTCATAAAATTTAAAAATTACGGTTAAAAAATTATTTAAACCCCTCTTTCGGGCCAAAAACAGCAAAAAAAAAGCAAAATTTATTTTAAAATTCCGTATCTGCTATTCGGGACGGAGACAAATTCAACAAATCAAAAATCGTAAAAATTGGTTCGGCCGTTTTTGAGTTATAAAAGTAAACAGAAATGATTGATGAAATTGGGTGCGTTGGGAAGGGCCTACCTGGTCCAATTGTGAATTTAAACCATAGATGGGCCCTCTCAAACACTCACAAAAAATTTCATCAAAATCGGTTAAGCCGTTTTTAGGAGAAGTTCACTGTGACATACACACGTGTCTGGAATTATACATATAAAGATTGTTCTTGGGTCGAATATATAATAATTGTTTTAAATAAAAAAAATAATTTTTAAATTTCAGTTTTAAATTCATAATAATTTTAAAAAAAAAAAAAACACTTTTACGTCCAAAGAGACCGTGTGGCATCCCTGAGGGCTCAAATTTATATAGTCATTAATCATTAACTTTTGTACTTTTCCTATGTCGTTACATGCATTTTAACTCCACCTTATTATTAATAACCATGATTATGGAGTGGGTAAATCCGAAGCATCCGATTTTCTTTTCCAAATTAACCTATTTCTATTTTTTTAATGCTCACTTTATTTATATTTATTACGATTAAGATTAATACTAAAACCTGATCTGTTTATAATTTTCACTTATAATGCTAGTTGGTCGGTAAGAAAAAACATCGTTTATTCCTGGGAAACAGTAAATAAGAAACCCGGTGTTGTGGTGCAAGTGCATCATGCGAAAGTTAACAAGTTCAGTCAAGCATGAGGTTTCATGCGCTGAGGATTCCGTATGAAAGTTAACAATACCTATAATTATTTAGTATGTAAGAAAATTTGTTTGAATAAACTTCCATTTTTATTTTATTATTTTAATTTAATATGTTAATAAATTTCAGAGATCTTTTCTAATAATAATTTAAAACAGTAAAGCAAAATACTAATTTGAATCGAAGGCTTAGACTAATTTGAAGTGCAATGTAATGGTTATAAAGAAAAATTAATTAAATCCTTTTTTTTATTTATTTAATTTTTATTTATTTTTTTAACTTATTGGTTTAGATTTAATAATACTAATATTAAGGTTTTATGATTTTTTAAAATGTATAATTTTGTTAATCCCTACAACTATCTTTCTTAGATAGCCGACCGTTAAAGACATTTAATAAATACATAAAAATTAGAAATAATATTAATGCTCCGAATCACTCTGCTGCGGCTGCTAGAATGCTGGTGCTCCCTGCTGGCAGGTTGGTGTACGTCGGTGATTGCGTCCTGGATTCTCGGCGAATGGGAGGGATAGACACACTTAATCGAAATTATAGTTTACGAATTTTGTAAATGTCACTAATTTGAAAACCGAATTTCGAGGCGATTTGGTTACTTTGTTATAAAATTTCTTTCGGTTGCAAGACGAACTGGTTACTTTACCAAAAAAGGTCGATATAGTTCCGCGATGTGACAAAGACTGCTGAGATGATTTTTTAACAATTCGGTTTTTTCTTTCGACTCTCTCAACACGTTAGACCATTATTAAATATTTTTTTTTATTTATTTACTAGCATAGTTCGTTAAATTGTTGAACAAAACGAAATACTATTCGCATCTGTTTTTCATCAGGCGGACGTACCACCTAAACAATGATGCGGTGAGTCCGTTCCTTTCATTACAGTTCATAACAACACTAACACAAGCCGTAATGAAAATAACGAAACCGAAACCTGCGATCCCGTTCCGTTTCTTAGCCCTCGTACTAACACTACTAACGCAAATTATAACGACCGGAAACCAAATTCTAAAAACCGCTGCAGTCTTGTACTCCGATAAAGCCAAAAGAAAAATAACACCGATTAACAAACTCGTTTATTCCTTGCATTCCAGAAACCTACTTAAAACAAAACCAACATTTACAACTAAAAAACTATAAAGTTCTTGAATCAAATCCGGTGCTTGCTAGTTGTGCGCGCGGGGAAATAATATTATCCGTTCGTGCGGATATTAACTTTCAACAGATAATGTTACCATCCGATATTCAACCAGTAACAGTCGAAATTCGTACGCCTTCTCCACGGGAGTCTCTAAACATAATTCCGAACCGTATTTAGAAACTTTTAAAGTTGCCAAAAAATTCAAATAGTCCCTCTAGCGCCGCGAGTATTATAGCTAAAAATTTTGAACACGGTTAATCATATGCGCTTCGACATATATTTCTCAAGTTTGGAATATCAAGATTTGAAATTTTGGTTAAGGAAATTTCGTTCTCGACAAATAACGATCTTTCCATCGATCGTGACCGGAAAAAAAATATTTTTGAAACTTTCGAGCTTTCAGTGCTTAAGGTTCCGAATTTTAAGATGGAAACCCAGATGTTCCAAAGTAAATAAATAAACAGGGACGCACATTTTTTTAAACTTGTTCAAATCTTGAACTACAATACATAAATTACAAGCGGAGCTAGACGTTATTTTTCACAATTTTATGAACTTTTAGTAAATTTCAAACAGTTTCGTTAAGAAAATGAAATACGGGTCTGTTCCGGAAAAATAACGCTCTTTCCAATAATGATGCACTTGAAAAAAATTTTTTTTTTACAAAATTTCGAGCTTTCAGAGCCCCAAGACACTAATTTTAAAGTTGGAAACTTAGATGTTCTAAACCAGAGAAATATACATGGATGCCCATAATTTCTACTTTCCTCAAAATTTTTAGCTATAATACCCGCGTCACAAATCAATTCTCGCGCTTTTTCGAACTTTTCGGCAAACTTTGAAAGTTCCGTTAAGAAAATGAAATACGGTCTCTTTCCCAACAGATAGCGATCCTTCCAACGGCATATAACATGCCTTAGAAAAAAAAAAAATTTTCTTCAAAATTTCGAACTTTCGGCGCTACAAGGGTCCAATTTTAAAACTGGAACTCCATATGTTCCAAACTAGAGAAATAGAAGGGGATGCGCACGTTTTTAGCCGCGTTCAAAATTTTTAGCTGCAATATTCCTGGTGGTAGGGGGAAGACACGTAATTTTTTTTGTTTTTTTGAACTTTTCAGCAACTTTGAAAGTTTCGCTAAGAAAATCAAATACGGTTTCGTTCCAGACAAATAGCTATCTTTCTACTGATATATCACAAGCTCGGGCAAAAAAATATATTTTTTAAAAATTTGGAGCTTTCGGCGCCCGTAGGGTTTAATTTTGAAGCTGGAAACCTGGATGTCCAAAACTAGAGAAATATACGTTAAATTGCATATTTTCTACTTTGTTCCAAATTAATAGCTATAATACCCGCGTCGCAAAGAGGGGGCCACAAATTAGAGCTTGAGCTTTTTTGAAATTTTCAGCAACTTGGAAAATTTCGTTAAGAAAAGGAAATACCGTTTTGTTAACGACGAATAGTGATCTTTCTAATAATAAATCACAACCCGGGGGAAAAAATATTTTTTTTCAAAATTTTGAGCTTTCGGCGCCTTGAGGGTCTAATTTTACGACTGGAAACCTGGGCGTTTCACACTAGAGAAATATACGTAGATTCGCATATTTTTAACCGTGTCCAAAATTTTTAGCTGTTATATTTGCTTCGCTAGGGGGCTAACACGTCATTTTTTGCGCTTTTTTGAACTTTTCAGCAACTTTGACTGTTTCGTTAAGAAAATGAAATACAGTTTCGTTCCCGAAAACTAGCGATCTTTCTAATGATACATCACAAATCCAAGAAAAAAAAAATTTTTTTTCAAAATTTTTAATTTTCGGGGCCCCGCGGGTATCATTCTAAAATTGGGGAGCCAGTTGTTTCAAATCAGAGAAATATACATGGAGTCATGTATTTTCTACCATGTTCCAAATGTATAGCTATAATACTCGCGTCGCAAAGAGGGGGCTGCAAATTAGAGCTCACGCTTTTTTGAACTTTACGGCAACTTTGAAAGTTTGTTTAAGAAATTAAAATACGGTTTCGTCCCCGACTAACAGAGACCTTTCTAATCATATATCACAAGTCCAAGAAAAAAAATATTTTTTTTCCAAATTTTGAGCTTTTGGCGCCCCGAGGGTATAAATTTAAAGTTGGAAAGCTAGAGAAATATAGGTGTAAGCGCATATTTTTAACTCCGTTTGAAATTTTTATCGATAATATTCGCGGCGCTAGTGGGGGGGGACACGTCATTTTTCACGCTTTTTTGAACTTTACGGTTAACTTCGAATTTTTTGATAAAGGAAATGATATCAGGTTTTGTTCCTGATAAATAGCGATCTTTCAAACAATATATTACATGACCGGAAAAAAAAATATTTTTTTACAATTTTTTGAGCTTTCGGAGCCCCGGAGTTTTATTTTTAAAGCTGGAGACCTGGATGTTCCAAATTACAGAAATATACGTGAAAGCACATATTTTTAACCATGTTTAAAATTTTTAGCTATAATACTCGCAGCGCTAGGGGACACGCAATTTTTCGAGCTTTTTTGAGCTTTACAGCAACTTTGAAAGTTTGGTTAAGAAAATGAAATTCGGTTTCGTTCCCGACTAATAGAGATCTTTCTAATGATATATCACAAGCCAAAGAAAAACAATATTTTTTTCCAAAATATCGAGCTT
The DNA here is from genome assembly GCA_039619475.1 of Icerya purchasi. Classification (NCBI taxonomy): domain Eukaryota; kingdom Metazoa; phylum Arthropoda; class Insecta; order Hemiptera; family Monophlebidae; genus Icerya; species Icerya purchasi. Next base: position 396,692,744 of record CM077116.1, read on the forward strand.
TCGGCGCTCCGATGGTCCAATTCTAACGCTGGAAACTCGGATGTTCCAAACTAGAAAAATATACGTGTAAGCTCATATTTTTAACCGTATTAAAAATTTTTATCGGTAATATTCGCGGCGCTAGGGGGGGCACGTCATTTTTCGCGTTTTTTTGAACTTTACGTCAACTTTGAAAGTTTTGTTAAGGAAATGAAATACGGTTTCGTTCCCGACAAATAGCGATCTATCCATCGATATATCGCATGCCTGTAAAAAAAAAATTTTTTTTACAAAATTTCGAGCTTTCGTCGCCCCTAGGGTCCAGTTTTAAAGTTGGAAATCCGGATGTTTCAAACTAGAGAAATATACGGGGATGCGCGTATTTTTAGCCGCGTTCAAAATTTTTAACTACAATACTCGCGGCGCTAAGGGGGGGGACACGTCATTTTTTGCGGTTCTTTGAACTTTTGGGCAACGTTACATAACTATTGTAACGTAATTGTTTGATTTTATGAAAGTACTCCTGCATTGTAGTTTATATTTTGAATTTCATTGTTATAAGTTTATCTAGTGACGAGTTATGATTTTTTAAGTGATTTTTAAGTTCGTTTTATGTACCATATTATATATACTTGACGGTTTTTTGGGTTTTTTTCCGCCCAGGGTAATCGGTCATCTTCAAGTTATAGATCGTTTTAAAGATAATTTTAATTGTAATTTATATTCCAAATTTGAAGTTTATAAGTCAAGCCGTTCGTGAATTATTGATTTTTATTTGATATTTTTGTCATCTGTGTACCATCTTATAAGGATTCCGTACATTATATGTATACGGAATCCTAAAAATGTAACTAATATGCAGCCAATGTTTGTCACTGTGAAGAGAGATTAAAACGAAACCACATTCATTTGCTATTAACTTTACTAGTAAATGTGGAAATTGTTATGACGTGGACAAAGTAGTGGCAGCTGACATTTCTTCGAATAAAGTTCTTTATGAATTAGTCAAAACAACCTACAAATATTTAAATTCATCTAATGTATGCACGATAATAGAAGATTTTTATGAAGATTTTATCGGGAAAAAAAACAAAAAAAAAAACGGTTACCATTTGTAATAGAATAAGAAGAGATAAATACATCGGGTAGGAAACAAATTCTAATGGATAATTAATGTGTTGTAAAATTCTTTCCTTTCACCGTATGTTCGGTGACATATTCATGTAGAAGTAATAGCGACAAACACATTCACAAGTACGTTTATAAAGGTTCAATGGCTTGTAATTGAGCCGTTTCTGGAACAGGTAAGATGAACTAAATTATGACGAAATTATCCCTGATGCGTAAGTGCTACTAAAGCTATTTGCAGAATGTTCGCATACCATTTGCGTGAACAGCCGAATCTTGTAGTCTGGTGTTTTCTCAATGCCCGGAATGTTTAAATTCCGATATAGCTTTTATTCGAGTAGTAAGCTCTGCCGCTAATTCGCTGTAAAAACTTCTTCGACGGGTAAAATGTATACTGCTTTTAGATACTATTTCCGCCTACTCACTAGCAAAGTGCTAAATTTAGTGCATAAAAATTGCAGCAGCGTGAAAGTATTTTATACACGGTTCCGATGGAACATGTAGGCAGCAAAGTTTAAACCATAAAACAACTTTCAGGTTATTTCTATTACGTGAACTGAAATCGCAGTAATCTACGAGTAGTTCTATTTGGTCGTAGTATCGATGGTTATTTTAAACTACAATTAAATTAAATATTTAATTATTATGTACAATTAAATTTACACGGGCCGCCCGTATCAAATTTAAAAGTTAACTCCGAAGAAAGCTCTATTCGATTACATGGCATGAAGCATCCATGACGAACAAACGTTTGTTAATGTGTATTGACCGTTTTTTATTATTATTATTATTATTATTATTATTATTATTATTATTTTAACTCCACTGTACCTTGTGGCTTCTCAGACAGAGTTTGTGTATTAAGCGGCTAGGTGAGGATATTATGAGCAATATAGCAATGTGCCCCATTTGATGAAAAAATCATAGTTTCAGACAGGAGTTGCACTCTATGTAACGCGAGAGAGTATACAATTCTACTGAACTGGCTTCTTTATGGTCGCTGCTCAATAACCTTAAACTATAAACTAGAAAACCGATGAATTTTCAAACTTTCGACTTAATATTACTAATGGCAAATACCTCACTACACGTTCTGATGAAAAGAGTGATTTAACCGATTTACCCGCATCAGTTATTTCAAACTGACGGCGATTTCTAAAATTCCTCCTTATTTATCCGAAGTCGCTATTTTTATTTTTTTTTTGGGCCCAAAATGACACTGAAAAATTATAAATCATGAAGTATTGAACCATTTACAGTCGGAAAAAATATATTTAACCAGCGCGTCCAAACACATTCGTGCCGGAATATAAGTACAATTTACTTCAGTTTCCCGCTAAAGTTTTAGTTAATCTTGAAGTTAGTGTCCCGTCATCGTATGCTCTAGATTTGAAAAAAATTAGTGAAGTTATGCTGTTAGAAACGATAGTCCGAGGAAAAGATTAATAAATGGAACGTGATGTATAATTACAGGAAAATAATTAATTGCTGGATTTTGATAAAAAAGGATAACATATGTACGTTACACGGCGCGTATGGATCTTTCTTTTTCTTTCAAACTTCGACAATTTCCGATTAGATAAGCTTTCTGCATGACCATTATTAATAAGGCACCGAGTGGAAACCTCTGGGTCAAGCAGGTATTTATTTACCTAACCTGGCTTTTAGACGCGGACATCCGCTGCTTCATCATGGATAAAAAATCTTTCGAAAACATCGTAGTTCAAATTAAACCACAAAATCGCCGCCAAACTACCAATACAGTACAGAGAGAGGTGATAAAAAAATGCACCCAAAGGAGTAAATAAGAGAGTTGGATCGTAAAACATTCAACAAAATGGCTTTAATACTTGCAAAACAAAAACGTAATGTGTTCCGTTAACTGTAATTTTATTTAGCGACAAAGTGCACGCATTTCCTCACGTTTTCAAATAAAATCTGTAAAAATATTCTTATTTATTATTGCGTTTCTAAAGAGACGCAGTATGCCTCCTTTAATGTACCGATCAGACAGTTGGAAAAATAATTATTAACATACGCGACAAACAGAGAACGTAGATATAGTAGAAAATAAAAATATTCAAAAAAGAAAAACAAAAGTTATGAAGGCCACAAAGCAAAAGGTCGGCAACATTAAAATGGGAAGAAGAAGTAAGAGAATCTACTCAGCAAATTGAAGGGGCAAAAAAGAATCGTACTATATGAAGAAGAATTTCAACGCGGAAAATGGAAAACGTGGAACGATTTTAGTGACATATAAGAACATAGTCAAGCATGGCATGTAAGACTATAATTTACATTTATATAATACTAAATTCGAAACAAAGAAATCTGACTTTTTTGCGTCATAAAGAAGGAAAGATACGTCATTTTTCGCGATTTTTCGAACTATTCGCCAACATCGAACGTTTCGTTAAAGAAATGAAATACGGATCCGTTCCCGAAAAAATAACTTTCTTTCCAGCGACATATCATATGCCTGGGGGGAAAATGTTTTATTCAAAAAAAATTACGAGCTTTCGGCACCCCGAGGGGCTAATGTTAAAGTTGGAAACCCAGATGTTCCAAACTAGAAAAGTATACGGGAATGCGCATATTTTCAACCTTGTTCAAAATCTTTAGCTATAAAACCTAATGCACAAGCAGGAGCACACGTCATTTTGCGCGCTTTTTTGAAAACCTCAAAAGTTTCATTAAGAAAATGAAATACGAGTTCGTTCCGGACAAATCTTTCCATCGCTACATCACACGTTCAGAGGGAAAAAAATATTTTTTTTCAAAAATTTCGAGCTTTCGGCACCACGAGAGCTCAATATTAAAGTTGCAAACTTGGATGTTCCAAACTATAGAAATATACTACTTTAATGTTCTTCAAAATTTTTAGCTATTATACTCGCGCGACGGAAAGGGGAGTCACGTTTGAACTTTTCACCAGGTTTGAAAGTTTCGTTAAGGAAATTAAATACGGCTTTGTTCCCGATAAATAGGGATCTTTCCATCGATATATCACACGACCAAAAAAAAAAATTTTTTTCGAAACTTTCGGTACCCCAAGAGTCTAAATATATATAAAGTTGTACACGCTCGGCTATAGTTTTCCTCCTATAAAGCGGTTTTTTTTTATGCACATATTTGAGATACGTTTTGGTTTCCTCAACTTTTTTTACTTACGTGAACATCCGTTTTTTTTTTCCTGTTTTTGGGCCCAAAGGGGGTGTCCTATATGACTTTTTTCAATTTTATGAAAGAGTTTCTGCGTTTTAATATTTTGAATTTCACTTTTAAAGGAAGTATTTGGTGATGAGTTATGAATTTTTGTAAGGGTGATTTCTGAGATCATTTTAAATTCCATATTATTATATACTTCTGACAATTTTGTTGGGGTTTTTTGCCGCCCAGGGTACTCGGTTAGTTTGAAATGATAGATTTTCTTAAAAAGAATTTTAATTATAATTTATGATCTAATTTTGAAGTATACAAGTTCAAACCGTTCGTGAGTTATTGCATATTTTAATTAAATATTTTTGCCGTTTCTGAACCATCTTATTAGCATTCCGTACATTATATGGTACGAAATCCTAAAAATTGAAAAACAGCTTCAAATTTTTTTCTTAAACACTTATAATGTGTAAAATTTTTGCGTGGATGTAACTGGAAAAATTGTTTTAATTTGTTTTTTTTTTTTCTTCTGACATAGTAAAGTTATAACGTTAATGATACATTATTTTTGAAGTAATAATTTTAAGTTGGCATTTTGAACTTATTGCTTCGGAAAATGATAGCGGTTTTTTTCTTTTTTAAAAACTAGGACTTTAGCAAAAATCTATATCATGCAAAGGAAATTTTTTTTAGAAAAACAGTTAAAAGCGAAACAACATCAGAGTATCAGATGTTTCCTTTCCATTTGGATGTCGCAGCAGTGTTGCAATTTATTTTTCACTAACCAGTGAAGAAATGTAAAAACAAAATGCAACCGTAACGAAACTTTATATAATTTCTCGAATTATTTTCGGAGATATTTTTAACCGAAGTTTTTTTTTCAAACTCGAGAATTTATTTTGGTTAAATTTCAGACGAATTCTAAGAAAGTCTTGGCCGGAAGTATTTTCCTTTTAAGTTTAACAAAGACATGTTAAATGGGATAATTAATTGTTGAATCGAAAGCGGAGCTAAAATTTTCGCCGCAAGAGCGGATATCTTTCGCTTCAATCCGGATAACGAAAGCAATCTGTTTCCTAGCATGTTAAGTTACTGCATGTTAATTAATTGCACTATTTATCGACCAAAAAAAGTGAATTTTAATTAATTAAGAAAACGAATAAAAAAAAAAAATCATCAATATTTTATTTTAGACTATTTTCAAGAACATAAATTATTATCACAATATCTGTTATTATTCGATTGAGTACAACAACGTCGTAATAAAGTATAAATCGCGCGGCAATTAGAAATATTCAGTTTTTAAAAAAGTTTACGCATATGTACACAGATAGAATTTCGATTTACCCTATTATTTATTATAAGCTTAAAGATTTAAGTAGAGTTAAGTAAAAAAATCTTTAAAAAATACTCGACTTACGAAATAGAACTTAAAAATTATTTCACAATCGGCGATAAATCAGTTTATTCGGCGAAAAATTACATTTTAAATCGCCACAGTCCATAAAATTCGAAACGTAATACTTAGAAACGTTTAAGTTGGCATTCGTAATGTTGTAACTCTTTGTTCTTAAACAATACACATCATCGCGCAGCAAGTATTAAGGAAATAGAGATAGGAACTAAACGATACAAATAAACGCGATAAGTATAAAATACTAATACTGCATACAAATTATTCGAATATATACGATGACTTAACACTTATATCTTACTTTTTTAAACATATATACATGCGAAGACGATTTTTTACAAATGCAATGTACAATGTAAAAAAAAACATAACGCTCAATACTAATTTGATAAGTAGACATTTTGAACAAGGAAAAATGATTGGAAAATTACACACAGGAAGACTGAATAATGTGCTTTTGCCGTTTCGTAACACCGGCAAATGAAATAATCACTGTAATTTCGAAAGAGCAATTAACACCCTATACCAGCTCGATACATCGCGACTATGTGTGCACTTATTGATATTATTATGCCTTATTTGTATCGACATCATTGATCGATGAACAAGTTACGAGAAGCATTTAATAAACAACGATAACATTATTATTTAGTGACTGTGTTATGACGTATGATTCTGGCGCTACATCGAAAGTAGAGACTATACTTGAAGCCGACGACATACATGTACATAAATACATACCCCCCACCCATAGGTATGATATTCATCCAGAGGGCGCTGCGAAACAGCATTATAAGTTATTTATTGATTTTTTTTCTATGTATAATAATTGCGCATTTTTCTTCTCGATTTTATTCGGATCATTTTTATTCTGACTACTCGAAATTACCGAAAATTTATAATCATTCGAATTGAAAATAGATTTCTCCTGTTATATTGAAAAATTCTAACTGGCGTTTTGTGCGCCATACTTTTTGACACCTCATTCTTCTTTCATTACTTGTTTCTCTCTGTGATTCACCTAGACCTGCCACTATCAAACGCTCTAACCCCTCGCCGATTTTTCTTCAATTTCAACATGGATGTGTTTCTTATGGCTGGGGGTCGATTCGTGAAATTTTATTAAAAAAATGTTACCGAAAAGAGTTGACCTGAGCTTTCCCATTTTACCTCGGTAAAAGAAGAATTTCTTTTCAATCAATTTCTAATTTTATACATTTCCCATTACATCCTCGCTGCAGAAATGGTATCTCGGACCTAATTCTCTCGTTGGAAGGATTGATCTAAAATAATTCTCTGGTAAGCTATATTGTAAAGTTGAAGTTACTCGCGCTTCTTTATGGTCTCGTAAAGCTGATAAAGCGGAAGAAAAAAAAAACAGAGTATAGTAATTGCGTTTAATAAAACGAAAGCGACCACCACCTCAGTATGTTTTCAACATTTTTTATCAACATTTATCCTATCATTGAATAAATCGCAATGAGAAAGACAAATCCACGAGTCTGTACAAAATCTCGTATGGAGATACTCGTTAAATTTTAGTCACCCGCACACATTCAACCATTTCTTGAATTAATCAATATATCGCGAGGCAAAGAACATTTTATACCGAATAATAAAAAAACGTACGAACTCATTCAGATCTCTTTTATATATGTCTGTGTAACGTAAATTTACACATACCGCAGAAGTTTTACTATTCAACAATTTCTACTGCCATTGTCATTGTTACATTTGAATTAAGTTGCCTAAAAACCATGGCGTAATAAACACGTATATTTCTATTGATTAATAGAGTTAGCATCTGTGTTTGTTTTTTTTTTGTTTTTTCCGTACCCTCGATAATTCTTTTCTATGTACTTAGCCTATAGTGGTTAAGGTGCTTGGCTACCAAATCAGAGGTGTCATAGGTTTTCGTCACTTGTCTCGTTAATCGCTCCCAGGTATTTGCCTAATCTGAAATAGAACTGGGTACCGGAGAAATCTGGGAAAGCAAAGGCAGTCGAGAGAAAGGAACTGGCCGCAGTATTCTCATCAAATCCATTAGGCTTAGTACCGTTACGAAAAGCTTAAATTCACAATCCATGATACACCTTTTATCATGGATATCCATGGACTTGCTTTACTTTTTTTTTTTTACTATGTACTAACGTAATTTTATTGTTCAAACTACGTTTAAAATCAAGAACTCTTAATTTATATTTCGAATGTTCGCACTACAAATATATGTATGTTGGTTAAATGATTTTATAAGTTGCAAATATAGGTTTTTTTACGGTATCACCGTTGTTAGTTTTAGTTTTTTAGACGAAGAATAACAGATCTTGCAACATTCGGTTTAATCATGGCTTTCACTTTTTAGCGTCTTTCCCGAATATAACAAAAAATTATTTAAAAAAAGTTATATAATATTTTTGAAAACTTTGCATTCCCATTCACAAAGATATATTATTTTGAGCCGTTTAAGATTTAATTACTAATCTATTTAGTCAGCTAGAACAATTACAAAAAAACGCCTACATTTAACGCATAATAATGTACACACTACTCATACCTATACGCACCTTTTAGCGAATTGCAGCTTTCTACATCTGAATAATGTTTATTTTAAATGTAATTTCAATGTTAAATATTTCTCGGTCGTTATAAATCGATCAATTCGACTGCTTTTTAAAGCCGTATAATTTTAATTTCATTTTCATTCTGCCCTTTAATAATTACCAGTATACTTAATATAATAAATTACGGATAAAAAACATTAATAATCTTGAAAAAAAAAAAAACTCGATACATTTAACAACAATACTACGCCCGGTAGTGGCCAAAGTAATAATAAATTTTTCTGACAATTAATTTTTCATTTGAGTAGAGTACATTGGAACAGTTGTTCAGGAAAGAAAAAGAAAAAAAAAAATGAACAATAAATGTATACAATTTAATGCATTAACCGGATGACACAAATTTTCATTATAAATTGGAAAAATTTTAAGTAATCTCCGTAATTAACATGTTTAAATTTAGAATGAACGGATAATATTTTGCGCAACATGAAAACATTTAAGCAATACATTACGTTGTAAAGTCCGTTCCTTTCTTTAAAACAGATAAAGGAAATAATAAAAAAGAAACCATAAAAATTGTTAAAAAAGTAATAACAAGAAAAAGAAAAAAAAGAGGTAAAAATAGGAATTAAAACATAAAATTGTAACAATGAAATGTTCTTTAGAGACAAAGTAATAATTAAGTTTACTTCGGAATGGATATCCACTATCGTCTGAAAGAGTGTCTGACTAGAACACTTTACCTCATTAAACATATCACAATGACTACATTTCAGAATTAATTTTAAAATGTTGTAAATTTCATTATTTTACATGTATATTAAAAACCGAATCGAAATTTTACGAATTACACTAAATGGAAAACGGCAAAAAAAAAAAAAAAGAAAAAAGAAAAAAGAAAAGAATGTTTGAAATTAAATATATTAGACGTGGCCTGGAATGTATTAATCAAGTAAACTTTTCCGATCAAAGCGTAACCAGCTAAAATGGAATCAGAATGTAACAATCGGAATCAACATTTCAATGTTTTTCACAATTAAGCCAATATTGAACAAAATTAAGTAAGTTGAAATGTATTAATTACGAGCATTTCAACGTCTGATCTTTTCCTCGTAAAATTAAATAATAAATGGATGAGAAAATGTAACTGCTGCCACATAAACAATACTGATTTTTGTGCTTATAATTTGTATACGGCTAATAAGTTTAACAATAAAAATATTGCATACCGTAAAAATTATACGTAACGAAAATCAAAAATGTAAACTATTCGAGTGAAATAAAAAAATTAAACACAACTTTTAAATAAAACATTTAGGTTAGACCTTCTAAAATAATTACGTTTATTTTTTACTTTTTTTTTTTTTTTCTTTCTACTTTTAAATATTTTTGTTAATAAGTATATTTCTGGGCACCGATGTTCTTTCTTTTTGTTTATACCTACTTTTGTACTGCTTTTAAGAAAGGTACTCTGATGCAATCGTTACGACCTCTCGCAGTTAACATCTACACGAGTTTGGAGTTCATGAAACAGAATTCGCTCGACTACATCTAGAAAATTTTGTTTGTCTAGCACCGTAACGATAATCAAAGTAATAAAATATTGTGATTTTTTTCAAATCCCATTAAGTTATATCGTCTTCTATTTTAACAGAAGTCGTTCTTTTTTTCCTTTGGCGTGCTGGAGGATCACATTTCTGACTGTACTACAATAAAACGTTAACGCCAATTTACGTGCTACTTTTTAATTGTCATTGGCGAAATCGGCTTATATCGGAACCTCTCAATACCTTGACTTTATATCTGTGGGTAAGGATTGATGGCGTACTCGATTTTTTGCATCAATTCTACTACCGACGAAATTCTTATTAAATCCTTAACCTCCAGAACTCTACCAGGTCGGTCAAGATGCAATTGCGCGTTTTAGTGCGAACTTCTAGTAGATTTCTATAAATCAAAAATCGGTGTCTGGTCCCGTTAAGCGTGCTTAGTTACATCACTGCAGACCATAACTTTCGCAGATGTCCCAGATAAGGGGGAGCTATAAACGTTTTGAATTCAAAATACAATAAATTGTTTTTATTGAATATTACGTGGATTTCAATGACGCTTATACACATACACTTGGTGTATCCAGGAAGTCGTGAAACATGTTTTTTTATCGCGCCCCTCTAGCCTGCTTTGTGCTCGAATCGGTTTGGTTAGGTGGAACTGGCTCTCAGCTTCACAGCGCTCCGCAGTTCAGTCTGTTCCGAGTATCGATAGCGTCAGTATCGGTGAAGTAGTGCACCTCTGTTTGGAGACATATTCAATCGAACAACGTTGGGCGATCAAATTTTGCACAAAGCTCGACAAAAAAAACTGCCGAAAGGTACACAATGCCGAAGCAAGCCTACGAGGAGTCTGCTATGAGTTACGTGCAAATTACGAAATGGGTAAAAAAGTTTAAGGACGGCCAGGAAGGGGTAGACGATAACCCTCGCTCTGTAACACCAAGAACAAGTAGAAAAACTGAAAAAAATGTAAACCGCGTTCGTGAATTGTTGAATTCTGACTGGCGAATGAATGTTCGGTTGTTAACTGACACCCTGAACATTCCAAAAAGTTCTGTGTTCAGCATTGTTACGGAAGACTTGCACATAAGCAAAAAGTGTGCGCCAAGCTGGTCCCATAACTTCTGACGAACGAACACAAATCCAGTTGAGTACTGATCGCGAGTGAACTGAAGAAACGCGAAAAAATTGAACTGGATTATTTGGACAACACTATTACCGGTGACCGCGCTCAAAGAACGCCGTTTTGAAAGCATTGAGGCCATTCAAGCGGTTGTGATAACACCTTTTTAGAGGATGTTCCGGTCGAGGTTTTCCAGGTGGCTTACCAAGCATGGGTGAACCGGTGGAAAAAATGTGTAGATGCTAATGGTGCCTACTTTGAAGAATATTAACACTCTGTACTACAGGTCTCGCCAATAAATTTAAAAAAAAATATATATATATTTCATGACTTTCTGGACACACCATGTATATTTTAAAACTTTCGTTAATTTTAATCTACCAATTTCTAAATTACACAGCATTGTTTAAATACTGTTCTTTCCAAAAAATATTAAAAAAAATTGTAACAACTTAATTCTTCATTTATCACTTGTACAAAATTATATCCCACGCTACCTCGTATAAAAAAGAAAAAAAAGGTCTAAAATTTAAATTATTTTTTATTTTTCCTCATTCAGAATAGCGATTACTCATTTATTACTTTAATTTTAAAAATTTATTACAAGATGATTTAATCATCTATCAAATATTTCATGTAACAAATTATAGTAGATTTTTCAATTCAGAGCTTAATTTAACAAAATAATTTTTAATACGTCTTCTTTCCGATTAAACTGGTCTGCAAAACTTATAGTACTAAAATTTGCCCTAGTTTTAGCCATGAATATATATATATATATATATATATATACACGTCTATTACTTCGAGGTATGCAACAATCTTTACCGCATTTCGCAACGTACGAATTGTATACAAAAAGACGTATGTTAAAAAAGCTCAACCAGAATCAAAAAAGTCATTCGATGACAAAAGAAATAAAGTAGATCTACGAAAATAACGAATTAATATAATGGTAACATTTATCTAGAATTATACAACCACCGCTGAGTGAGTACCTCTGTATTACAGTTATCTAGTATCAGTCCGGCTATCTTTGCTGTCCTTGAATCAATGCACAAATCGGTATTGGATAGTCGAATTAATCCAAACTGCGGCAAGTACTCCCATCGGTTTAAATGATCCTGTAAAAAAAGCACGCTCAACTTTAATTTTTATTCGTTGATTTTTGATATAATTGGCAGAATAAATTTTTGTTAACCTCAATGTTTTTCTAGAAAAAATAAGGTTAAAAAAAAAAAAAAAGAAGAAGAAGAAGCAAATTAAAAATTGTTTAATTACGAACTGGAACCGGAAATAATTGTACACTTGAACGTCAATAAAATAAACCTTAAAGTTAAGAATATTATTTTTTACCAACTTTTATAGTAAAAATAAAATAATATTTTTTTAAACCGATTTTTAATAGACCAACATTTTTATTTATTAATCACCGAAGTGAGGCGAGTATCCTTAATGAGTTTGTTGTACCAAAAAGTGGTAAAATTTGCCTTCAACAACTAGTTGACAAGGAGAGAGTTGTAAACTGCAGACATTAACCTAACAAAAATGATAATTTTACACTACATTCATGGGCACAGCTCTTCTCGAACGAAACACTGGTGTTAATCAATTAGACACAATAGCCCTTCTATATACTAATTACAGCCACTTGCGAACCTACTCCATTCTTATTTCAAAATCGCGAGCACTAATTGATGGCCGATAGTTATTTTTTCAAAAAACAAAACCAAACTAATGAACATTTCATTTAAATCTGCCAGAAATTTTAATACGAAAAAATGAAGCGTATGATTTTATTACAATTATTAATTTCACACGCGCACTATATGTACAGGGAGGCCCCCATCGTGATTGTTTATTTCCGAATGAAAAATAAATGAATAAATAATAAAAAATTTGATGGTATTAATGTTCTTTCCAGTTTTTATGTTTAAATTACGATACAATGTATATGCAGAAGAGAATATTGTGAAAAAATGCAATTAGAGCCGATAACGTTCGGTGTATTTAATAAATAATACAGTGAATTCTATAGAACAGATTTCAGTCGAATGAAATTCGATATTTTATCAGTCAATACTTACCGAATTCAGATCCACACATGGTTTCATTACAACCAAGGCTTCGGAAATAGGCTCACTAGGCGCCAAACACGTTGAATAATGCCTTACTTCGCCGGATGTCAATATTTCCCAGTCCTGTAATAATCAATTTTATATTTATTAAACACATCAATTATTATGATTCTTATAAAAACTGACACGTTTTAAGAGGTTCACACTTAGCGCAGTACATGAATAACTCGAACAAACTTTTGCATAACGCATTAAAAATTATGCAGACGCATTCTGAACTAGTTCAGTTTGACGATTAACATATATAATGGGATAAAATTGGGGGGGGGGGGAACTTATCGAAATAAATGAGCCTGCTCTTATACATTTAAAACTGATCCATAAACGAACCGAATACCGGACCGTCAACATTTAATTTATACGATAAGCGGCAACAGTCGTTCGAATTTGCTCTCGTTCTTTTATTTAACACGCTGGCCAATTGATTCTAAAAGGTTATTTTCTTACATATCGTCAGTTCTTTCTAAAGCACAATTCATCATTTAAAACGCGCCGACGCCTTAAACGATTGAGTTATTTCAACTTTCGTTACTTTTCATTGAAAAAAAATCTAATGTGCGTAATCTTACATTTCCATAAAAATTTTATCGAGATTTTTGTACAATTCCGTTGACTACGAAAAGATATTTTTCTAGTTATCTTCGTGCGAAAATACGGCAATGAAACGTCTTGAAATACAAAAACGGAAGCGCATTTATCTGGAATAGTAGATCGGGAATGCGAAAAAAATTTCAAAAGAATACCGATAAATTTTTAAAAACATTCGCATGTTAAGACTATTAGTTAAATGAGAAGTTTCCATGAAATGGCTGAAAGCTAAAAATTATAAATCGAATCGCTGTAATTTTATGTGCTTCTTTTATTTTCTATACAATAAGAGCAATAAAATATCAAGCACGAATAATTTTTTAATTTTTCTGAAATTTCGGTCCATCCGGAACCAAATTCAAATATCCCAACTGAAAATAAAGAATATTTCAGTGAGATCTAAATTTAATTACAACGAACACTAGCCTTTTAACAATTAACCGGAAACTACAGAATACAAGAATAATGCGGTTATCTATAATAACGGCGCGAAAAAAATCACCAAAAATTTCAATGTGTAATATACATATTTTTACAAAAATTCAATTTACGCTACCACCATTCTACGATACCCGGCGCATATCTGACACTATCACTGATAATAAAAATTTAAACGGCAGATATTTTATCCGGTTCACAAACTGCGGTGTCACAGATACAGAATACCATCGCCAGAAATATTTTCCACCAAGGCAGCTTATCGCAAAATTACCGTTCCAGTAACATCATACGGGACACCACGGAACATAAATTTCAATACGCATAAAGTAGCAAAAATCTTGTTCTCATTATACTACCAGTGCCACAAATTCCGGCACCAGTCAAGGATGTAATGATAGTAATCTGACCGCATATACGAAAATGGCAGGAACAAAAAAGGCGCAATGTTTTGTTCACATGTTCCCTATATGCTGAAATCGGTACCAAAACCGTCACCATGCAGCGTAGCAAGACAAAGAAGAAAGTCATTCTACATCACTCACGCATGTTAACTCATTCCTTCATCCTAAAACGTAAAAATTCTCCCGTCTGGAACTTCTTTTCTTCATAAAATTTCTATTATCTCTTAATCCGCTGCCAATCCCTACAAAATGACTCGCTCTTGCTTAAATACAATTTTTACATCTTATAAAAACACGTGTACTTTCAACACTGCCCTTATCGAAAATAAACTTTCATCCTTTCTAACTGCCTCTAAACTCGGCCGATTGTTTAAAAAAAAATCAGAAAAAAATGTTCGTAACTTAGAAAGCTTTTTATTCTTTAATTCTTTACAATTTATTTTGATAGTTTTTTTTCTATTTTTACTTTATCTCTCCCGCTCTCGTAGACTGAATCTAAACCGGAGTCAACCGTACAAGTTTAGGTTAGAACTGGTTCTTTTTTTTTCTTTGTTTGTTTGTTTTTTTTTTTCTAACGCTATACAATGAAAATATATAAAAAGTAACGTAAAATCAAATGAAACTAAATTTTTAATTGCACTGTATTTTTAGAATTTTCCAGTATTGCTGGAGAATTGAATTACTACTCTCTCTCTTTCAGTGAAGATGAATAAGTGAAATAAGTGAAATTCCTTTAGCATAACAAGAGTGGACACGTCGGATGAAGTTAATATGTTGGAAAGATCTTAAATTATAGTCGAAAAGCCGATAGCCGCAAGAATACGTAACTGATGGAGGCCGAAAATTCACCCACATCTATATACCTATACTATTGACCTATAGTGAAAGTTAAACACAATGATAGAATGTTAGTAATTGATAGAAGACGTGAAATAAAGTGTCGAAAATGACGTAATTTCCATCGTGTTTTTGAAGGATACAATAAATTAAATTAATACTGCGAAATCCTACTTAACTTGTGTTTTCCGAAAATCGTAAGTTGGCTAACCCTACCACTGATGGTACGTATGGTTTTATTTTTCATCATTTATTTCGAATTTAAATTTTGTATCAAATAAAGGCTGAAAAAATTGTCCATCTCCAATAAAAATGGCCTAACTCAACCTAAGGAATAAATGTATTTAGCTGGTGTAACTAAGATATGTTTGGTTTCTAAATCAGTCTGCCGCCCATCAAGATGCCAAAGAAACTCGCTGTTATTTTACAAGGAATTGCGTTATTGTTTGGTTTGTTTATGAACTTATCAGAGGGGGTTATCTTCACTCCTGTCGAACACCGATACATGTTGGCTATTCGGAAATCTAGATACAATTTGTCTGTTTATGTTATATAGATCCTTGTAGGTTTTTTGTGTGGATGAAAAGGTCTGGAGTATACGATCTGTTCCACCTTGCCAAGTAAAACATGTCTGGGTCTTTGGCGTTATATGCTACCTTAAAATCATTTGCTTCTATCCATTCAATTATTTTTTCCGTCCATTTTCGTCTTCCGCATTGTATCCGCAACGCTGAAAACAGCAATTAAAGAGTCTCCGGCATAAATCGACATTCTGCTTTCGAAAGCTGGAAGTGGTGGGGTGGGCCACTGGACATTTCGAGGTTTGCACACATTTATAATGGAACTTCCGTCAACTTCGATAGCAATTACCAATACATTGTTCTTGGATGCCATATGCTTCACCTTGTAGGAGATAATTCGAGACTTTAATGTAAGTAACACTTGCACATTGCTTATGATGGACTGCGGCCACTGGTGCAAAGTTGGTAATTTTCCCTCTTTGGGACAGTTCCCTATCTGAAACTATGTGCGTTTCTTGTAAGAGCATGATATCTACTTTATAAACGTATTTTCTCTCGAGGTATTCGCATTTAGCTCTACCGATTCCTTCTATATTAAGTTGAAGAATACGGAAGTGAGTGCCGAACTTCGACGCCAGACAGCCCTGGAAAGAGCTATTTTGGGTGTACGCACATGATATCTTGTTTGCTTTTTCTTTTGATATTTTATTTTATTTCTCTTGCACGCAACGACTACAGTTAGCCGAATTCAACGATAAATCACTGAAATCATTTGCAGGAGCACCAGTGCACTTACACAGCGATTATTACTTCACGGAGGTCTCTGCCGCGCCCTGCTGCAATCTACTGATAATATTTCGCGCAATATACACTGAGCCAAGGAAGATACATTGGATCCTACGGATACGTTCAGGTCATCCATGTGTACTCACTGGAGGCCTGATGCAGTCAACAATGTCGTTTATATAGAGGTTAATTAAGGAGGAACAGATACCCTATTCTCTAATGGGATTCAGCTTGAAATCGACGAAACGATTCGGGTTTAAATCCTTCGATCGTTAACATAATTGGAAATGTATCACCCCAGCTTACCACCACTATCGTCACTACCACGGGTTTTGTAGGACTGTAGTGAACAGGAGGGAGCGACCAATCGGTTTCCTGTAGAACCTCCTTACCACAGATTAAGAGACAAGTTCTTAGTGGTCGTCATCTCAGTCGCCTGCAAATAGGCCATATAATATGAACACACAACCATCTCCTTACCAGAGACCTGTACTAATCCTAAGTTCCGCGTTCACTCGCTTCCTCGCCTGTTCAACATATAATTAAAAACTGCGCCCAACTTATGCCAGCACGACCAGCTCGTGTAACCCAAGAGACATTACCTGCAGCATTATCAAATTCACAGTCGGCAGTTGAAGTCCTTATAGGTTTTCTCAGCACCAAACCACAGAAAATCAGACTCCCCCGTCTGATGCCGTGATAGTCATTACCGCTGAACATGGCACACGCAATACGAAGGAATTAATGCTTTAAACTTTTCTTTTTGATAAGTATAAGGTGAAAATTTGTTCTACTAAATGATGCATGAAAAATTCCTTCCTGACCCTAATTCCTTTAATGTTATTTGTAATATTATTACATTTAGTTCGCCATTCCTTCGAAAAGCGTTGGTATATTGTTTAATTTAACAAACCCCAAAAAAATAACCATTTTATAAAAAAATGACAAAAAATTCCGGTTTTTTTTTTTTATATATATATAACTAGAATGGTGTCGACCGATCAATTTGAACGTATTTTTTTTTTACAATTACATTCAACAAACGACGACATAAATCGTGTTACAAAATGAGTATAGAAGTTCTCTTACAAAACTACATATATCCATTTAAGTAATCATATTTCTATAATATTGTTTATAATAATTATAAATTATTGTATGTGCTGCATTGTATATACATACATTTCTAATATTTTCACTTCTTAAAGTGTAAAAAAATTGTTTTTATTTAAGTTCGCCTTTTTTAATTATTATATTTTCACGATAACATCATTTAAATATTAATAATTGTAAATACTTTTATATCTCTGAATTATAATTTTTTAATCATTTTTGTTAAGAAATAAAACATATACTAAAAAAAAAAAATCGTTATTAGTAGCAAAACATTAATTAATAATAATTTTAGTAAATGAAATGCACCTTCAAAATAACTGACATAAAAAAAAATGTTTGCATGCTTAGAGAAAGCTAGAGAAAGCTAAGTAGCTTCCTAAATACAACTCTGAAAACAATGTTACCTTTTTAGATTTAGATGTGCTTATTTTTTTTCATGAGTTTTCAGACATCGATAATGACAGCAATTTTGAAACTATTAATGATGTTTGCAATTTCGTTTGTGATAATATAGTGAATTTTACACGAAATGGAAAATTATTCACTCAATCAACGTAGTTTTGTATTTTACCAAAAATTTCTGCAACAACCCTGAACCGGACCAAGATGACCAGTTTATACTTTTTTATAATACTGATCTTGCATGTATAAACACGTACATTATACGAGTATATAAATAAAATGGTCACAAATATATCATCTCAGCCCAAAAGTTAGCGTAAGGATATATTCAAACCTAGCCACAAATTATGAAGCAAATCTAGTTGCTTAACGAAAGGCTGAAACAACTAGACACGACTACAAAGCATGAAATTTGTGAAAAATGTGACAAATATGCTTCCGGAAATTTTAGTGAAAAAAACTATAATCCATAATTCCTATACAACATAAAATATACATCTCATATTTATGAATGAAATAATTTAATACAATAGAATGCATTAATTACGTATAATATTCGAGTTAATATAATCCATTCTACATTAGATATATATTAAATAAATATTTTTTAATAAATAATTATGCAATATATATATATATATATATATATATATATATATATATTAATTACAACGTAATTCTTAGGCTACCCCCCATTCGAAAAAATGTCCCAATTTTATGTAACGCAGAATGTTCCAATTTTGTGTAACGTTTGTTATATTTTATAGGATTTTTGTTATTGTTATTTAAAAAATGTCACAATTTTATGTAACGAAATATGTAACGAAACAATATCTTAATTTTATATAATGAAAGCTAAATGTTAAGATAGGATTTTTGTGATTATGTGTTTTTTTTTTTGTTTTGATGCCAGTAAGAATTACGTTGTAAATTTTGATCATTTTATACAAAGTATAAAAGAGAAAGAGACAGAAATGAAAGCAAGAGGGGTCAAGGGGCACAGCCCCTTGCGAGGCCAAAATGGCCGAGTTTATATATATATATATATATATATATATATATAGGTATGTGTGTGTGTATATATATTATTGGTTTAAAACCATTCTAGAATTATATTTTAATTTTATATTAATTTTAATATTTACAATATTAATTTTAGTATTTATAAAAATAAATTTATTTTAATATAAATATGTATATGATGCTTTATTAAAGTGTATATGTATTTTTACTGCTTAGATTTAATTAGTACATCATATAACACAAGATATTTTTTATTACAGGATTTGACCAGTTATCACGGTTCTTGCTAACACTATTAGTCTATCGCGTAGCTCGGAAAGTTAATAAAATTACGTTCTGAAATATTTTATTTACTGTTATTGATTATTAATATTTTTTCTTTGTAATAGTAATAATCATTTTGAATGGTAGTAGATAGTTAATATAATACCTTGTAAGAATGAAATTGCATAACATTAACACTCCATACTAATACAAATAGGGTACTTTAATTTAGAGTCACACAAGGTTTACCACTAATTTTAAAAATCAATCTATTTTTATTATAAAATAGAAGATTTAAACTTTAATTTATAACTAAATTCAACTTTAACATCGATGAGAAAAGTTATCATAAAAAACAAGTAATTGAATCTGTGACGCGTTTACCGCAAGTAAACTGAGTCAACTTATTTTTATTTTTAATGAAAAATTTTTCCCGTTGTATAATAAGCTGAGTTAAATAATGAATTTAATACATGATACCGCTTTAGAATAGTTTAACTGAAAGTTTCACACAAGTTCAATTTTTATTGAAAAAAGACGGATTTCAACTTCAATTTGATATTATATTCAAATTCGACGTTGTTCGTGAAAAATACAACCACAAGTATCATCAGAAGTGTGGCCAGTTAAGCTGCGATTTTGATAAAATTCAAATTAAGTTATATCATACAACATCAAATTTCGACTATACTAGTTAATTACAACCATCAAAAAAAAATCAGAAATGACGTCTCTTTTAACACTTTCACCTTCCATCAGTTAACTTTCCGAATTTGGGTTTAACTATCACTATAAACCAATAACCGACATTTTTGACGCCCATGTGTTAATTATTTTTGCAGTCGTAAGCGTTTCTACTATTAAGCTAATTAACATAAACGATTATGTACGAGAAAATTATACGGAATTATTTACAGAAACTTCGAATCAGATGCTGGGCAATACAATTTGCAACGTTCTAGTGTAAGTTGGGTTGCTTCTCATCGCTTAGTCTGCTTTCAGATAGTGAAATTTAAAAATTTATCTCAAGTTTTTTTAATTCCATCAATTTCAGGTATTTTCACCTTCAAACGAGTTCCATAATGATAATCTTTTTATTTAATTACATATATATATATATATATATGTAAAATGGTTGCACTGCTTCCATTTTGATTAACATAATAAACAGTAAACAGTAAAAAGCTAATAAAGAAAAATCATTAGTAAATAAAACTATTTTGTTTGTTACTTCATGATTTTATATTATTGATTTAAATTACAAACTAAACACTTTCAAAATCGATTTTACTTTTATAGGTAAGTTTAAGAATTGTTAAAATACTATTACCTTTATTTTAATTGTATTGTATTGTATCATTAATAAATAAACAATTTACTTTTATAGTTAAAATCGAGTGGAAGTTAATTCATATAAAAAACGTTTATAAATCGATTTTGATTGAAAATGGCATCAATTCAAGTAAAAATCAGAATTGAACGAGAAGAACAGGATTTAAAAGTTATAAATGCAGTAAAAACTATAAAAATGTTAACGAACGAAATAGTATATAAATTTCCAGAAGAAATGCAAAGTGAGTCAATTCATACTACCTTATTTAATATTAACACAGTAAAAAATGCGTGTAAAAGCATGAAAAAACATGGCCAATTCCGTAATTTAACAGTAACATTACCAAAAGAAATAGCGGCATTATATTTGGATAGTGATGAAAACTTTGTTTTCAATGAAATATATCTCGAAGAAGAACAAAAGGAAGAACAAAAGGAAGAACAAGGTATGGAGTTATCAACAACTAATGTTGAATACAGTCAGTATAAATTAATAAAACTGGTTGAAAATCTTCAAGCACAACTGAATATTAAAGAAGTTACATTATCAGATGTTGAAAGAAAATTTAGCATTGAGAAATTTCGGGGGAAACAACAGAACGCAAAAAGATGGCTTGAGGATTTTGAAAAAGAATGCGAACGATATAAAATAATTAATGACGAAAAAAAAATTCAATGTTTAAAATTATTTGTCGAAGAAAACGCTAATGAATGGTACGGCTCAACATTAAAAAAGCTATCATTTAAAAATTGGGCAGCATGGTGTGATTCATTTTTACAAGTATATGCTGATAAAAGTTGGGCAAATATTAGGTTTGCATACAATTTCAAATTTATAAATGGTTCATTAATAGATTATGCCTTAAAGAAAGAAAGATTGTTACTGGAAAATGAATGTGACATATCAAACACTTCTAGAATAAATCATATTGTTATAGGTTTACCATTAAATATACAAGATAAATTAGATAAAGAAGAAATACAAACAACAGAACAATTGATGAACGAACTAAGACGATATGATACAATGTATATAAAACAGAAGGAGAATAAATTTAAATATGATAAAATGAACTTAGAGGAAAAAAAAAATATGGTACAAGTGCAACAAAACTACAAAGTATCATTAAAAAAACCATGCTATATGTGTGAAGGACTAGGAAAACCAAATCGATATCATCCACTGGAGTTATGCCGTAATAAACAACGATATGTGGAAACAAAAAACGTTAATTTAACGGAAATCGATGAATTAATGAAAATTGAACTAGATAATCAAAAAAACTAGTCCGCCCGGAGAAATTTACCCCACTTATAACATTAAATGTATTAATAAATAAGATGAAGAAAGTTAAAGGTGTTTATGATAGTGGCTCAAACATAACGTTAATAAATCAAAAAGTCATAAATGACCTAAAAACGAAAATAATTCGGAGCCCAGATATCTTTAAAACAATTAGTGGTGTAAATTTCACGAATGGCCGGGCACGTTTACATTTAAGAATCAATAAAATCGAAGATGTTTTAGATGTTTATATAATTAAAAATGACAAATTTTCATTTGATCTATTACTCGGTTTGGATGCTATAAAGAAATTTCAGTTAATTCAAAATGAAAATTTAAAGATTTTTCAAAAATTAGATGAAAAAAAGATGGAACAAATTTCAGGATTAAAAGAAGACATAAAAATAATAAAAACTGTAAACTTTAACGAATATATAAATGTTGAAAGCTTTTATGCATATCTTGATCATTTAGATGTAGAGAAAAAAAACAAAATTAATGAACTTATAATTAAATATGAATCAATATTCGCTAAAAATAAATATGATGTTGGAATGGTAAGAAACGAGGAAGCACAAATAAAATTAATAGAAGAAAAATATATTGCAAAAAAACCTTACAGATGCTCAATCCCAGATCAAAAAGAGATTGAATCACAAATAACAAAACTGTTAGAAGCTGGACTAATAGAAGATACAAGTTCACCGTTTGCATCGCCAGTAACATTGGCATATAAAAAAGAGGAGAACTGTAGGTCACGTTTATGTGTCGATTTTAGGGACTTAAATAAATTAGTTGTCCCAGAACCTTATCCTTTTCCTCGAATTGAAGATATTATGGTGAAGGCAGGAAACTGTAATTGGTTTTCAGCTCTAGATATAAATTCAGCATTTTGGTCAATTCCAATTAGAAAAAAAGACAGAAAAAAAACAGCATTTGTTACACAAAATGGTCATTGGCAATGGATATGCCTGCCATTTGGATTAAAAATATCGCCATCGATATTTCAACGAATTTTAGCAAATATAATTAGAAAACATAAATTAAATGATTTCTGTATAAATTATATTGACGATATCCTAATTTTTTCAAAAACATTTAAAGAACATTTACTACACCTTGAGTTATTATTAAACGCAATCATTAAAGAGGGTTTCCGATTAAAATTAATGAAATGTGACTTTGCAAAAAATTCAATAAAATATTTAGGACATATTATTGAAAAGAATAAAATACGGCCTTATAAGGATAATCTTCGAGCTATTCATGAATTTCAAAGACCTAAAACAAAAAAAAATGTAAGACAATTTCTTGGAAAAATTAATTTTTATTATAAATATCTAGAAAATGCAGCAAAACAATTAGAACCATTGCATAATTTATTGCGTAACAATGTAAAATTTGATTGGACTGAAGATTGTGAACAGGCATTTAGCACTGTTAAAAATTATTTATGTTCAAGTCCAATATTAGCGATCTATAATCCTGATAGTGAAGTTTATATTTATACTGATGCTAGTATTCAAGGAGTAGGAGCAATCTTTAAACAACCTCAAGAGGATGGGATGTTACATCCAGTTGCTTATTTTTCAAAAAAATTAACTCCTGTGCAAAAAAAGAAAAAACCAATATATTTAGAATGTCTAGCAATCCGTGAAGCTATTATTTATTGGCAACATTGGCTAATAGGTCGACCGTTTAGTGTTATAACGGATCATAAACCACTTGAAACATTGAAAGTAAAAGCACGAACAGATGAGGAGCTAGGAGATTTAGTATACTATCTCTCGCAATATAATTTTAAGATCACATATGCACCAGGAAAAGAAAATGTGGAAGCTGATTCCTTATCAAGAAATCCAGTCTTAGAATATTTTGAAAATACAGAAGACGTACTACCAGTTATAAATATGGTAAAAATGGAACAAATCATTCAAGATCAGGAATTTAATAGAGAAGAAATCCAAAATTCAAAAAAAATAGTGAAAAAAGGAGAGATTTCTTTTAAATATCTTAAAAATAGACAACGAATCTTCATATCACAACAATTTGGATTACAATTAATAAAACAGATACATGAATACTATGGTCACATCGGTGTTAATCATCTAATTGAAAAAATTAGACCATACTATTATTTCAAGAATATGGATAATAGCATTAAACAATTTTGCAGCAATTGCGAAATTTGTCTAAAAAATAAATCCCGAAGGTGCCAGAAAATTGGTTTATTGTCAAAACTGGGTCCAGCAAAAGAACCTTACGAAATTATGTCTATGGATTCAGTTGGAGGGTTTGGAAGTAATCGGTCTTCAAAAAAATATTTGCATATTCTTGTTGATCATTTCTCAAGATATGCCTTTATATCCACCTCAAAAGGTCAAAGTGCAAAAGATTACATAAAATTAATTGATCAACTGCCTAAAGAACACCAAATAGGTACAATTTTGTCCGATCAGTATGCCGGTATTAATTCAAAAGAACTTAAAAACTATTTAGAAAAAAGGAATATAACACTTATGTTTACATCTGTAGATAATCCAGAATCTAATGGATTAAATGAGCGTTTAAATCAAACATTACTAAACAGGATACGATGCAAAATGAACAGCGGAAAGAAAAGAGCTTGGTCAAAGATAGCAGCTGAATGTACCAATGAATATAATCAAACAACGCACAGTGTAACAAGATTTTCACCATCATATTTACTTTATGGTGAAGAATCAACAATAGTCCCAAATGAATTTAGAGAAATTCGAAATTTAAAACATGATAGAGAACAAGCAATTATAAATTCAATAAAAAATTTTGAAATCAATAAGAGACGAATCGATAAAAATAGAAAAAAATACAACTTTAAGGAAGGAGAATTAGTCTTCATTGAGAAAGGAAATAAATTAAACCGTAACAAACTAGATGAAATTCGTAGTGGTCCATTTAGGATCATTCGTCAGATTTCAAACACAATATATGAAGTTGACTGTGGAAAGAGTCGCAAGGAAGCAAATTTTTTTCATAGTAGTAAACTAATTCCTCATAATGATATTGAAAATTAAGTTAGTTATTTATTAGTACTATATTTCAATCGTTTATTGATTGAAGAAGATTTCAATTTTGGGGGGGGAGGGGAGATGTAAAATGGTTGCACTGCTTCCATTTTGATTAACATAATAAACAGTAAACAGTAAAAAGCTAATAAAGAAAAATCATTAGTAAATAAAACTATTTTGTTTGTTACTTCATGATTTTATATTATTGATTTAAATTACAAACTAAACACTTTCAAAATCGATTTTACTTTTATAGGTAAGTTTAAGAATTGTTAAAATACTATTACCTTTATTTTAATTGTATTGTATTGTATCATTAATAAATAAACAATTTACTTTTATAGTTAAAATCGAGTGGAAGTTAATTCATATAAAAAACGTTTATATATATATATATATATATATATATACTGTATATTGCTTAAGAAAATTTTATATGTATTTCAACTCGACTATTTAAACATTTATCAATAACTATTAAAGTATCAAAGAAAATTTTGGAAAATCAAAGTACAGTAAGGTAACATTCATTACAAGAAGGGTCTAATTCCTATAGATCAACACTCGCAACAGAGACTCCTGCCGGGCCTCTACAATTTAATATATGCCTACAGTTACATAGAGTTCACCAGCTTTACGCATACCGCGAACGATTATCTTACGCATTGTCTATTCTAAATAGATAAACTAATAACATAAGTCAGTTTAATATGATAATCGTCACCACAACCAGATGTACCTGATTTCCACCCGTATTATGACACGGATATATATCGACTCTATCTCCCGAACTACGACCCATAGTATCTAAACAAAATGTACCTTGCCGAATTGTCGAAAATAATTCTGGCGCTTTTAACTGAGGATAAACGTGATCCAAGAACCATTTGAACGATTTACATTTCAATTGTTTTCGTAATGCTACACGATCTGAAATGCTACATCAATACAGAACGCCATTGTTAGTTTTCATAATATTAATTTATTAAAACAAATACTATTATCAATTAGCATGTACAATGGCAACACCCATGCAGAAAATAAAACAAAAATATACGCTTTCAATCGGGCAACTAGAGTAATATGCATTATATATCTGATGTGAAAAATTTTCTTCCAAACGGTCGCGATAATCATAAAACAATTTATTCGTAGTTAATTATTTCTGCGACAACCGTTATACTCGATGTTATCGATTAGTCCAGAACATGGAATAAAAATCGCTAAATAGAACAAGAAAAACGACAATTTAAAAAATGGCAAATGTTAATTTAAATTCGATACTGTATTTTTTTTTTAATTTACTTTATATTGATATATTTGCTTTGTACTTTATTTACATATATTCCAATAATATAAACCGCTGTCGTAGTTCTGTCTATGAAGAGGTTTAGCAAATATTAACGTTCAAAACCTTATATAAAAACCGGAGAATACAGTGCTTATTCCTTCAACAGAAATACAGAATTGGTGGAACTTAAATGAAGTAAGAATATATTTGGTAGCCAAATCCAGCTGTGATCAATCTGGTCAGCAGAATTATTTCCAGAAGAAAGGTAAAAAAAAAAACAAAAACATTCCATTTAGCAATTAAGTCACCTCTGACCTGATATAACATTTGTACAAGTTTAGTTTTCAATTAGGTGTTTGTATAGTATCAAACATTTCGTTAATTCTGAACTGAATCGAAATCAGTAATGGTAAAAATTACATTACCACGAAAATGAAGACAAACTTTCAATTTTATTTGCGTAAGATTAAGTCGATTCTGTTACACAACAAACATTTTATTACAAAAGAATGATCAAAACCACTTAATCGCGCAATAATAAAATGAACAATTATTTCGAATTATATTAAATCGAAAGTGTTGTTCGAATAATCACTAAAAAATCCTCTATGTCGATTTTTTTAGTAATCCGCTGCAACTAATTACAAAACTGTGCTGCCATGTGAACATTCGTTATCGAAAAATATTCTAACGTTTTTACAGAAATATTTATCCTTGCACATGTGAGTGCGAACGCGCTTATATGCGTCTATTTCTGTAAATATTTTTAGTCGCGATGGAACACAAAATGTGTGTAAAATAGTGTGGCCTAAGAATATCGCAAGAAAAAGAAAAAAAACACGGTAGTGAGAACTACAAAGTGGAAAATACCGGAAAATAGTGGAAAAGAGCTCCGAGTGATAGTAAAGAAAGATAAAAAGATGAAATTAGGGAACAAAATTTTAAGTAATGATTAAATACGAAAGAAAATAGGAAGACCCAGGCCAAGCCTAAAAAAAAAAAAAAATTGTTACAAAAAATAAATATTTAACGTTAGTCTAAAAATTATTTCTTATTTAATGTTATCAAATTTTTCTTAAAAAACATTGAAAAGAACAACCACAAAATTCAAAAATAATCTGGTTATTTTAATTTCACGGAGTTATTTCTAGGACTACTTGAGAAAAAAAACATTATTGTATCAGGAAAAAGTAAAGAAAGCGTGAACGTGGAAAAAAAAAACAAAATCAACGATCCTAAATAATATTAAGTTTTCTGAAGAGAACAGCTTGGACTATAACGCCAACAATTTCAAATCATACTATAACGGACACCGTTTAACAAAATTTAAATTATGGCAATATATATATATATATATATATATATAAAAATATAAATGTATAATATATAAATGTATAGAACAGAGTATTAATTAAAAGATTTCTTAAAAATAAATAAATAAATAAATATTTTTATTGAAAGAATCAAGTCTAGAATACTAAGATAACTTAGCGCCAAGTTAATAAAAGTAAATATTCCTCAAAAAAAAATGTTTCAACCTGATCAGAGCAGTGAATTATAGTGCCTCTTTTCTTAGCCGACTGATGATTTTTATACTACTAGATGTACACTATTCAACAATCGGTATCTTTTTTACTATATATAAATCATCCAATTATTTCTTTAAACATGCTCGATACCGGAACTAGTAGATCTCATTTACTTTTTCCTTGCATACTTCCACTGAAATCTTTGCCAGGCTCAGCGACCCCTAATCAGCAACCAGATTCGCATTAACATTCAGTTACACTTTAAGCCTCATTTGTTTTCTACATTTATATATAAGAGCATTCCTATTTCACACTATACAAGTACTACCCATCTAAAACTAAACACGATTACTCCTGAATTTTTTTTGTTGTTATATTTTCATCATTAAAATATCAGGCAATTGCGGAAATAATTTAAAATAAATGAAGTAACGAACGTGAATAAGGATTCTGACAAAACCGAAAATACTGCGAACATTCTAGTTTAGAAACAGTTCGAAATTATCAGTGCAGAAAATTGGGACAACAACAATGGAAATAAAAACACGGCTTCGATCGTGTTGAATACTTAAAGTTCCGAATTTTCATTTTCATTTTCATTCAGTATGGATTGTAAAATTATGATACCGCCAAAAAAAAAAAAAAAAAAAAAAAAAAAAAAGTAAAAAGTAAAAAGTCCGTCAAAGAAATCGCACCTGCATCCGGAGTATTTTTGATTTTAGGTTACTTCGAGATGGCGAATTTTCTGTTAGGCATACCGAAAGCGTGAAAAATATTTTTAAATACTATTTTAGCGCGAATCAAAAAATGTCGGAAAAGTAGAATTAACAGTTAGTTTTAAAGCAAAAATCCGGTCACCTAATAATTAAACATGAAACAGGAAAATACTACGGCAATTAAGGAGTGAAATATTTTAAAATTTACTCAACATAATTCGACAGAAATTAAACAGAAATTAAACAGAACGTGTAGGGTAGATGAGTTTTTATAAACAACTAAATGAAATATTACGCCGCAGATAGATCTTGTTGCTTTTGTCATTATAGTGGCACATAATTTTGTAACATCTGAATTGATGCGTCCGAAAAAAAAAAAAAAATTTAATAGGTGAATATTGTGTATGGCGGTGAATTATTGAAAAACACCGCTTCAAAACGATTGAAGATGTTTTACAGCACTAAACATGAAACAGAGAATGTTCTCATTGCATAACGATTAATTCCAAAAAACAAAAAAAAACGCTCTAAAAGAATAACCTTAGGGCCAACTAATTTTCATTTTCAATTTTAACCAACAAAATACATTAGATGGATGGTAAAAAAAAACATGAATTCAGCAATAGCCGATATTCGATAGAAATTTATATCAATGAGGGGAAAACATTAGAAAACGAAGTATGGCACGAAGTGATGATAGAATAAAGAGGCCAACCGTAAAGGAGAAAACAAAAGTACCAGCGGGGAAAAGAAGACCAGCAAGCAAGTGAAACGAAGACCTCAAATTTTCCGTTGGAAGATGCTATTCGAAAAACACTGTTTAAAGAAGAATGATCAGTAAGAACAGTATATAGTACACGTCGTATACGACGTATTGATGAAGAAAGATTATAGCAAAAAATGGAAAATTCCCGAACGAAATAAATTCGATGTAAAGATTTCCCATCGTGAATTATCTCGGTACTGTTCGAGGCATAAAATTACGATTATTGTACGTACGTAGCAAATGAACGAGGTTGAATTCAACATTATTCCGGCACTTAAAAAAATACTTTTGAACTTTTACACGAATGAAAATTAAAATTTCAATTCAGAATAGAAATGATTAAAACTATCCGCAGCAAAGGAAAAGGTATTTTTGTTAAACTTACTCGCCGATGGGAACAGTTCTAGAATGAGGTACGGCGTGATAATAATACTCCTTAAATTCGTCCATCCATACTTCGGCCGCTCGTGCAGTATTTCGTGCAAATACAGTGCCGCTACCACCCGGGAACGAATACGGGTGCTTTTTCCGAAATACATGGCCGACTCTTGAACACGGAATAATTTCCAGACTACCTCCACATTGCCAAACACGAAATGAAATCTCTGTAATTCATATAATTTAAAATGATCAGTAAACAAAAGTAATCCGTAATCGTTATCTTCTTTTTCTGATAATGCTAGGAAACACTATTAACCCTGGCAAGTGGAAAAATACGGTTTAAATCAAAGCAAAGTATGTACGTATAAGTGACGGATACAAGCGGATTAGACACGTCAGCCTTATAAATATAATTATTAGCTAGGATTAACTGAATTTCTTATAGTATGACTATTTTGGTCAGAATAAATAAAGGACATCAAGATGCATAGCAAATAATTTAAATCAATGCGGCGGCTATAAAAATTTTGTAACTCAGTAAATTAAAAACTAAAGATATAATAAAACAAACTTTAATAACAAACAATATAGAACAATAAATTAGATAAATACCCCTTATTTAGAAACGTTTTCCGGCATAACCAGCTAAAACTAACTTAAACGAAACACTTAAAACATACTGAAGTGATTAAGTTTCCTTTAAGTTAGTTTTAGCTGGTTATGCCCGAAAACGTTTCTAAATAAGGGGTATTTATCTAATTTATTGTTCTATATTGTTTGTTATTAAAGTTTGTTTTATTATACAGTTTTAACAAACAGGATGTATTCACCTACATTTAAAAATAGGATAGTTAGAATGACGACAATCGATGCGGCTAAATGTACTTTGCTGAAAAAAAAAAAAAAAGTGAAAAAGAAAAAAAATGGTATTTTTAGACAAGTTCTTCGCGTAAAGTAAACGGGGAACTTTCTATTCGCACTTTATAGAATAAACAGAATATCATTAAGAATAGTAATAATAACAATAGGAAAAGATAATCGATACACTTAAACGCAGACCGCTGAAATTCGACTTAAAGCACAGAGAATACGTCATTGTCTTTTAAGCTTTGTAAAGAATGAAGTTTCGTATGAAAGAGGAAGGCCGAAAAGGATATTTTAACGAACAGACTGAATAATATTTCTGCAAATAAAATTAAAAAGAAGGAACTTGTTTATGAAACAATTTAGGATACAAGTCATTGCGAGTGGAACATTGCAGACAGTGTAGACCAGAAGATTTCCCCCTCATTAATAACAGCCATAACGAATGCAAATGCCTTCTCGCGACAAGAGTGGGCAGTCTGTGTACACTGCACCAAGCAAAACTGAAAAGGGCAGCCATTGCCTAATTCGTAACGAAACAAACAGCATTCCTTGGCAAGTCCGCAGTTTGTACAGAAATTGTATGAAAACCATAAATGAGCCTTTCTCCGCATTTCCACGTGCTTTTATGTCCTAGCATGTAAGCCAAATAAATTTCCAGACTAAGTGCGAAAGTGATCATTCCGCCATCCAAAGGATACATACATATATTTTGTTTTTATTCGTTTTAGATTACCGCGTTAAAAAATATTATTTTTCTATTCCTTCCACGTGGAACAACCGTACGAAATGAACAGAATAGGGCAGATGATACGATAGATAGTAAATAATGTCATCACACGACTGCAGCTAATCTAATTTTTAATTACGAGTAGATTCACCGGTACAACAAATTTTCTAATCGGTATATTTTGGGGAAAAAAATAAAAATCGCTCAATATTTTATGTTGTATTGCGGCAAGATACCGAGGATAAGAAAAATATTAGGAGTAACGACGTTTATTTGCCGAGAGGAAAAATAAATTTAACGTTACCTAAGGGATAGGCGGGATTTCAAGAAGAGAAGTGCAGATTTTACCTTGTTCGTTGAAGAGGTGGGGTCCCGTAAGGTTTACAGAATTATGTAAATGTATAAAAAATTTCAGAATATGATAACGATACAGGCCTAACATTAATTCCCGGTGGTTTCACAGTACTGGCGGCCAATTATTGACGTTGTACGGAAGGTTAGAAGTGCTAACTGTAATACTTTGCGATATGAAGGATTTTTTTTTTTTTTTTTTTTGATTGAAACTTAAAGTGGAAGTCTGTAATCATCAACAAACTGAGCCTCCTCAGTGTATACTACGCAGTGATACTCTGTCTGCTACATACGTGGTATTCGACAATTTTCGTATCAATTTAATCTTCTTAAGCAACTGGTTTATAGGTAATTTCAAAGTGGATTTTCAATCAAAGCTTAAACCAAGATAAAAACTTTCAACCAACCGGACTTGAAAACTGGTTTATGTAAATATCCCACATTTTTGTACATAAAGCGTGTACACGAAAGAATGAACATTTTAAACAACAAAAAATATTTAAATCAACTCACGCAACCCACGCACCTACGAAAACTGCGTTCTTCGCATAGGCGACGGGCTTTCAGCTCGGTGCACCCACTTTAAAGTGTACTGCCGCAGTTCGGTTGAGAAAGCTCCAGACCGCAATTTTCAACTGTAAAATGCTTGTCCGGAGGTACGACTGTATGATATGAATGGAAATCGCCAAATCATCAACAAGCACGAATAAAAGCTGTGAAAGATTTTATCGTGGTATCGACGGCGATAAAAAAAAGAAAAAAAAAAAAAAAAAAAATGAGATATACTTTTCTCATAATATCAGCGCGAAAAATATTACCAAACCATAAAAATCGTTGCGTATGGAAAAAAAAAAAAAAAAACTAATTTAACGCAAATATCGACAAGTGTAAATTATTAATAAATAGAATTAATTTTACGTCTTCTTATCCCAGTAATATGATTAATTACTACGGAGGATTAAACTTAAGGTTCAAATATTCCTCAAGAAGCGTTCTTATTAAGTACCCAGACGGGGCATGAGGTGCAATAACAAAAATTAACTTCTCTGACGTATTACGGGTTAATTTACAAAATTTTCTAAAGTTAAACTCTTTTTTTACGTCGAACTTAATGTTTTCATTTTTTCAATTATTTATTATTGTAAATGTGTTTTTTTGAAGTGTGTAATGTGCATATTTTTATAGATGGATCTGAAAAATGCATAAACCCACGTTTTTAAACGATTTCTGTTTGCATTTTTAAAAGAAACAATCGTAACATGCGCAGATCCGTAATTATAATTATTACGTGGAATTTAAAATTTTTTAGAAATTTCTCCCAGTGATGATAGCTTTGTTTTTAAAAAGAAAAAACATTTTTAATCATGTAAAAATAGAAAAGTAATAATAAATTTTTACTTTAATACCATTAAAAATTTTTTTTTTCAATATCACTGGGAGCAATTTCTCAAAAATTTGAATTCTACACAATAATTATAATCATGGATCTACACGTGTTACAATTTTTTCTTTAAAAAATGCAAACAGAAATCGTTTAAGAACGTGGATTTATGCATTTTTCAGATCTATAAAAATGCACATTACACACTTCAAAAAAAAAAAAAAAAAAAAAAAAAAACATTTACAATCCGTACACTTTAAATAATTGAAAAGAGTCCTTGGCGAAAATGTTCAATAACCGTAGCAGTTTTTTTTGTAAATTAAATTTTTGTTGTTTTAGTTTTTTCTTGCCTTCTTTATTACTAAGCCGGTTGGCAAATCCGCTGATCCTGTATTTTATCGACAATGAATCTAATTTTTTGTTTTTTAAACATTTTTAAATTTCCATCAGTATATTTCATCTCCGCACCAAATTTACAACGAATGATAGTGAGCAAAGAAAGAGAACAAACCATACAAAAAAAAGAGATAAAATTAGTCTAACTTAATTGTAAAATTTTATATACCGTTACTGCTTTACCGTAGATTTTTTCCGCTTGCCTACGGGGGGTCGCACGTAGTAAATGTCCGTTACTAAAACAAGTTTAAATAAACGATAAATAAACAAAATCTATTTAATTAACCATCACTGTAGTAGTACCCCGTTATGGAAATGCTGAAATTGTAGTGTAGCGAAATCTGAGACAAAATTAAATACGTTAAAGTATGATCCCCAGTCGTTTCTCTGTAGAAACGCTTCAAATATAATCGAACTTTCACTGAAGAGAAGTGAAAACGAATATTTTATAATTCCGAAAATAGAAACCAGACTCAAAAGTGCAATCGGGATTATTACATTCGTCGTAGCTTCTCAGGAGTAAAAAAAACTCGACAACAACATTTGAACTTCAAAAAAAGTAAATGCGATATCTGGAAAATTCGAATTCTACTCAGTAGTCGCTATTACGATCCGGCACATACATTACTTTTAGAAACTGTACGCAAGAAAGGAAACGTTTAAAAAAAGTGAATTTATGTATTTTTTAGAACACACTCAGTTGGCAAAACCCCAAAAAACGAAAAAGAAAAAAAAACCAAAACAAACACTTTGCTCTGATATTACAAGAAAAGTGTACTAATTATAAAATCCATCACATCTCCCATTCGTGCTGCACTGTTTGTTGATGACTTGGCAATTTTTATAAACATCATAATCCCCGACGCCCTGTCAAAGGTATGGAATTTACTTTACTTACATACAGTCGCAACCGGACAAACATTTCACGGGATGCTGTTAAAAAAATTATAGGAATAATTTGAAAATCACGGTTTTATGTAGAATATCCATCCTGGAATGGTAAACTTCAGAGAATGCGCTTAATATTCGTATATAGAAAAGCAATTTATAATTGCGGTTAGCTGAAATTATTAAATGTCTCGGTTTTTGATTGAAAATTCACTTTGAATTGGGTTTTTACTTCGCGCCCCAACACCAAAAAACCCTTCCTAGCGAAAATTTAAACTTCCAGTTTAACATTCCGCAGTAAAAAAAAAAAAATATATATACATATATATATATATATATTTTACACAGCTATGGGGACTGTAATATTGCAAAAATAAGAATACCTATTAAATTAACCAATATTTATTTATATTTCCCGATATTTACATTTAGTTGTTTTGCTTTGCATGCAGCGATTTTTATGGTTCGGTAACATTTTGCGCTAATATTAAAAAAAAAACCCTACATAAAATGCCTTTTTTCCTTAAATTTTTGCGTTATAATTAACAAATAAAGGATCGAATAATCACGATACGAGTATATAAGTATACTAACTTTTCAAAGACCTTTACAACTATAATTAAAGCAGTTTTTTACAAAAGCGTCAAAAAATTAATTCAAGAAAAGGAAATATTTCGACGAGGTAAGAAAGATGGCTTCGTAAAATTCTTCGCGAAATTATGCAATCTGACACAACTTATATGCCAATTTTCAATACGCGTTTCATATTCTTTTTTGTTATATACTCGTATTTCACCTTTTCGTTTTCCAATTACGCTAAAAAAATTACGCAAATACTAATAACAATTATACCTAAATTTTCACCGCCCCATATGTCCATCTTCATATCGTATTTTCCCAGCTTTATAAAGTATTCCCGGTTCATAACAAATAATCCGCCAGCTATCATCGGTGTCCTGTATAAAATAATGATAAATATTTTACATCGATAATTTTTTTTTTTTTATTAACTTGACCAAAACTTAAAATAAAAAAGTAACTTAAATTTTGCTAAAGATCAAACGGGTAATTTAATAAAACAAGAGCCTTGGTATATAAAAAAAAACTAGTGTCAGAGTAGTTGCTTTTTGCGGTACCGCTACGAATGAACGAAATCTTGAATTGCTTCGTTAAAATTAAAATGCATTTCGCATGTTAATGTTGCAAGAACCAACACGATCGTAACGTAAATTTTATTGCGCGTCCAAACTTTTAAATGTACGCATACTTTTGCCCTCTTATTTTTTGCTCCTTCGTTAATGCACGGAAATTGCCGACCCTCATGACCATCATGGCGATAATGATTTTACCGCTCTAAAAATATCCGTCCATGAAGCACAGGTCAACTGTTATTGTCGCCAGACTTCTCTAACGCTGCTCGTCGAACAACGACAGTTCCTATCAACGCAAGCGAAAGGATCAAATTGGAAAAGTTCTGTGCGTTCACGTCATTCTAGGAGGTGCTAATCTTTTTCGGTAAACCAGGTACCGATGAAAAGACCAAAGCAGAATTTTCTTGTTGGTGATAGAGACGAAAAGGTGTCGTAAGCCGAGTGCAGCTTCCCAATAAATACTAATGCAGATGCATTAAAATTGAACAAGCCAGCAATCACAATCTGGCCTGAACGGCTGTTGTATTTTTCGTAATCCAATGTCCCAAAGTAAGTAGATGAGTCTCAACATGCTTGGAAACTGGATATTTCGACTAGGAGAATCGCAGAAAATGTGGTAGAAAAAAAGAAGGAACAACCACCGTATCTTTCCCATCTGTCCACATGCAAAGATTTTTGTTTTTTTTTTTGTTTTTTTTTTTTTTTTTTTTTTTTTTATTGCAGAACTTTAATAATCCCCAAACTAAACACACGTTTACATATTTATAAAAAACTTGAAAATTCCTTCTTATTTTTAGAAAATCCGCTTTCATTTTTTAAGTGTACCGCCGTTAAATACAGATTAATCTTCCTTTCACGATTATTCAATAATAATTTTCATCCGGCTTGTCCGAATTAAACAAAAGGTGAAATAGTGCAAGTAGAACTCCCCATCGTTTTGATGCAATTTTATATATATATTTTTTTTTTTTTGAAAGCGAATTCTTTAATTGTATTACACCTATTTTTCGATAAAAACACATAAAATTCGAAAAAATGGAAAATTCCTGTCTAAATCCCTATTGGTCTATCCATATACCGCTGAAAAAGTGATATATACTGCATTTAACTTGAAATGAGACTTAGCATTTTAAATGTTTTATTCTTATATAGCGGAAGAAAATTACATTTAATTTCAGAATTTTCTTTTTTTCGAAATACTAGCTGATGCCCCTCGCTTCGCTCGGAAATTTCTTCACTATAGCAATTAATAATTATTATAGTGAAGATTATAAATAATCGTAAAATAATTTTACTAATTTTTTAATAAAACCGCTAGCATTACACGCGTAGTTAAAAAAAAAAAAGAAAAAAACTTCCTTTTAACATTCTGAATCTAATTTTTTTTTTTTTGTTTTCTTTATGGTGACGCCCATGCACTATTTCTAACTGCAATGGTCATTACAGCACATCAAAAATTAAATTCGTCTCTCAACGAATAACAACATAGAAAATGAGGAGCGAGACGGAAAAGAAAAGAAAAGATTTAAAATTTAAACCCGAAAAAGTAAACGCAAAAAAAAAAAAAAAAACCTAACACCTTCGTAGTTACATAAAAAATTAAACAAAAAAAATTAAAAACAACTATACTTACTTAATCGGTTCCACAACCGAAGACCGTTTTGATTGCTCTTCCTTAGTTAAATATTCCCACTTAAAAACTAGATTCCAATCAAAACCACCGCGCAATTCCTGCGATGCTCCAACATATTCAAAAGTATCCATTTTAATCACATCAATAACTGGACAAACCACTCTAGTCGGGTCCTGTAATTATTAAAAACGGCGACGCACCGTAAACCATATAAGCGCATTAAACACTGATCTCTAATTTAATGCACTAACCGTAATACACTTACCACTTCGATTAAATTTAATAAAAAGTCAGAAATTCGGGTTACTAGTCGAAAAATCACAACCATCTGTGACTTAAAGGGAAAAACCGCTAAATGAACCGAAAGAGCTAAAAAATATCTTCAATATTAATCAGATGGAGCAGTAACGCAGAAAAAATTTACATCTGCCATGTAATTAAACACTTGGAAAAATCCATCAATTGTATAATTTATCGTTTTTCAAACGCTATTTATGTTTATCCTGCACTTCACCCTAGCATTTCAAATTTCTCGGAAATGTTTACATTTTTTTTTTTGACCAAACAGTTTAATTCACAAAAAGGAAAGAAAAAAAATCATTTTTAGCTTTTTCGTAAACTTTTTACCCAATTTTGTAAAATACTTTGAAATTTCTGTTAACTTCATCAAGAATAAACTATCAATATTCTTCGAAATACGCATATGATATAAGAGCTGTAGCAACGCCAGAAGCATCTATTTTAGCACAGTTGAAAATGTAATGTCATTTTCCGATGGCTATACGAACTATAATTAATGAAAATATTTTAAAATATTCGGCTAATTACATACAATAGTATCTTTTTTTGTATTCGTTTTTTTTTTTTTTTTATTAATGCTAAATGGTTTTTAATTTATTGGGGAATTGCTGAATTAAGATATTTTAAATTATAGAATTGAGATAACTTACCTTCCCTTTGGGCTGCCTAATTAACTCTATAACAGAATCGTATTTATCGGGAAAATCAACTTATGCTAAAAAATGAAAATCTCTCGTTAAGATAAGTCGGAGGTTCCGTTTTCTTTTTTCTTTTTTTTTTTTGGTGCTGAAAAAACAGTCTTAGATTCCAAAAATTTCAATTTATCTACCGCATCAGGGACGGAAAAAAACGTTTTTATTTTGCTTTTTTTCCAAAAAAAAATAATATGTGTATAAATGTGTGTATTATATACATATATATATGTATATATAAAAGCAAATGATATTGAAGGGTCCATGTTTAATCTTTCATGCCTTTTGCTAATTACCGCGAAATGTAATTCGGAATTTTTCTTTTAGCCATTGATCAGAATTTCGACATTTATGACGTGCGATTGGCAATACGAAATTATTGGTACATTTTGGTCTATTTTGTTTTATACACTAAATAAAAGAAATCTTAAATTTAGGCGAAATGGGAATTATGAAACCAAACCAATAGCTTCAGTCAGATTTTATTGCGCGTTTTTTAATTATTATGTTTTTTTTTTCCAGTCCCAACCATACGAGAAATATTTGGTAGAGCAAGATGTCACTGTGGTTGAGGAATTTACTATCAACAGATAAAAGCCACCGCCGCGTTCACACATTAGTTAACAGTATTTGCTTTTCGGCAAATAAACAATATTTCAAGGACTTCCGTCTCCAAGTGTTGTAGACTAAACGGGAAATCCTCAATTATGAAGATTTCAAATTAGCGATACAAGAATAATTTGCAAATACAAGCCAAACATGTTGCTCACTCGCTTGCCTATACACTAACCGGCTAATTATCACGCACATTTTGTCGGAAAATTCAAAGTGCGCAAGAGTAAACTTATGATCTTTTTTCAATGCGATTCTATAGCAGCAATGAATTTACTCGATTCATAAAATCTGTTGAATTGCATATTATCATTCAAAAATTAAAGATGACAATTAGTATTCTAATGACTACTCTGGTTTGACAGCATATGCAACATATTAAACGTTTATCAAGCGAAATGAGGACTTCCGAAGCATTAGCCAGCGGAAAGAAAAAACATATCGCTCATTAACAAGGACTATTAACGAAAAAAAACTTGGTTTATGAAAAAGGAAATGACTAGAGACTTCATAGCAGTAATATCTAGTTTGAGAATGAATCACCATCGCACTCCCGCTCATTTGGCTAGAACGGGTATAGTAGAAGGCGAATTGTGTCCAAAATGCGACGATTATAGAGCACATTGCATGGCAACGCGACAGTTACAATAAAGAAAGAGAAATTTTTATTAATAATATTTTACCCAAAATTGGGTATTTCTCTCCCGGTGTTAATTTCGCTAACAAATTCATGTTCTTACGAACATAAATATTTATATGATTATTTGAAATCTTGTAAGGTGGAGATGTAGTTAACGAAAAAAGATACAGGAAGCATTAGATGGTAAGCGGATAGACTCGTCAGTTGGCCGTTGGGGCCAAAAAAAAAAAAAAAAAAAAAAAAAAAAAAAGCGAAAAAAAACAACTCTTTTTCTCCTAATGTAATTTCTTCTTATCGCATACATGAAAACCCAACTGAACATTTGAAGTTCAATTCACATGTAACAAACATTGATCACCGATATTCTTATAATTTTAGATATCCCCATAAATTTAAGCGCTGTCATTAATACATAATCAAAACAAATATGTCGACATCACGATTTAAGTATAGGAAATGCTTAAAATCAAAGTAATGTTAAAATCTATGATAACTTATTCAGTGACTTTTCAATGATAAATAAAAGAAACAAAGGTATTGGTCGACTTTCCAAATTAATAATTAAGCCAATAATCGTTTATTATGCAATATCTGACAATCGATGCCTAAAAATTTCTAGTTGCATATCGAACATAAATACTGGGCAGTTTCTTTTTTCTGTTTTTTTTTTTTAATAAAAATGTACAATAAAATATAAATAAAAATACATTCCTAGAACAATTCTAACCACCCAATACATCACACAAAGCATTGTTAATTATAAAAGGTAACGAATGAATGATGTAAAGACTGAATTAGTTACTTAATCAGTTAGCACTAATGGTTAGCATCAATATAGCTTCAAGAAACCAGTTCATGCGTCTAATTTCTTCACCCATGCGTGTTTATTTTATAATAATAATAATAATAATAATAATAATAATAATAATAATAAATAAATAAATAAAAAAACGCGATACATACCTCCTTAACTCTTTCTAATAACGGTTCGAGCCAGTGAATGTTACATTCGACATGGCTATCTAAAAATGTTAAAACTGGAGCAGTGGCATTGTCTGCTCCCTTAACTCTAGACCGCATTAAACCTGCACAACAAAACAAACGGGAACGCATATAAAATTTCACATAATAGGAAGTTAACGTGACACGCCATCTTTTATACACAGCACGCAGTCCGCGCCCTAAGAAAGATCAGAAATATCCTGTATTTTTATTACATGTAAATAATGAAATATTCTACGTTTCTCACGGAATCGTAAGATAATAAGGAATTTATGATTCTTCGTGTTTGTTTTCCCCGTGAATAACTGCTAGCCGGAATCATCGAATCAAATTCATTAATTCGTCAAATTTAACCGTAACGTACTATACATTTTTCTCTTTTTTCCGACAACGAATAGCCGGAAGAAGAAAAAGGTATCTTGTAAATCAATTTAATTAAAAGCAATTATACTTTCGTTAAAATTCGTTACCGAAACGAATGCGTTATTTTTTATATTACTTATGCTGCGCGAATTTCGATTTTCGGATCTACTATCGACTTTCGCTTGCTGTTATTAAACATATTTTTTTGAATACCGTTTTAAGAAAGCTACACGTTTTTTCAAAATATGGAAAAATATGTGTACCTATATACGCATATATAAATATACATATTGTATACATACTTACCTTCGCGTTGATCATTTCTTAAAACACGTACTTTTTGAATTTTCGCGAGTTCCTCTCCGTAGGACGCTTAAAACATGAAAAAAAAATAAAATAACAATATTAAAAAAAAAAAAAAAAACAGGAAAGAAAATAAATTAAACGCTTATAAATAATTCTTACATAAATCAGTTTCCGAGCTTCGGATTGTTTTTGGCTTTGTGGATGTTTTTTTGTAACAGTCTACTAATCGTATGCCCGTACTGGAAATAAATTTCAAAGCATCTTTGAACTTTGTCAGACTGTTGATTGCTCTTGAGGATTGATTTAACTGTAACTGGCGTCACCAATTGATAAAATAATAGGCTAATTACCGTGTTATAAAACTTTTCAGTTATTCCAGATGCAATTTAATTGCTGGATTTACTTGATACGAAGCCTTCTCCTCACTGTGTCTGTAGTTTCATTTCATTTTCAAAGAGTCACGGGAAAATAACATATCATTTTGACCCTCCACTTCTGTTTCTACCTTTTGGCCGCTGCGCAAATTCCTATTATCACGTACTTTTTCAAATGTTCCAGCCTATCCTTTGTTTTGTTTTTTGACTCCATGATGAAATTTTAAAACTCGATATTTCTATTCCCTGTAATGCCTCCGTCGTTCTTTATTTCTCTATCTACTTATCCTCTCAGCTACTTCTGTTTTAGAAGTTTTCACCGAATATCCTATAAAAAATAAATAAAAACATAGTTCTTATCTTCCTTTATCCATCTGTTCCACTTTGCTGCGGAACAAAGCTCTCTGCCAGCAAATCCAAAACAAAAAAAATGCCGGTCTTTGTTCCGAAATTTAAAATTTCCTTTTCTGATCAGCTTAAAAAATATTGGCATACTCAGAAAAACATCTTTCCAATATAAATTTTGAATTTGTTAAAATCATCACTTCTTACGCTTAAATCGAACGCTAAAAATCATACGCTAACCTAATTTTTGTACGATATTATTCTTAACTACTCTCACGCTTAAAATACGATGTCGATTTCAATAAATTTGAAATACATATTAAGGAACGTTTAACTGAAGAGTATAACGAAATTCGCGATATTTCTTGAACTGGTAAGGATAACAAAATGTAAAGCTTCCGAATTACAACTTTATCTTTCTGGACATTTCGTAAGGGAACTGTTATTTTCGAAAACAAAAAGAAGCCTCTAGCTTTTTTGTACCGAGTAAATCTAAGAATTAAGTTACACTCACAATTAGCCGTTTGCAAAATGTTACGAATAATTAGGGAATTTTTACAAATTCCAAAAAAAAACATTTTTTAGAAAGTAGATTAAGTCAATCCTCGAAAACAATAAACAGAGCAGCGATATCACTCTCGAAAAATCGTTAGTAGAAGAAACGTGTGATTAAACTATTATCCTTTTTTTTTAATAAAAAACGCTAATTTTTATGAGCACGGCGAGCCCAAAACTTTTCTCAAAAGTTTTCTCGAAAGTATCCTAGAGCGCAAACTTAATAAATTAAATTTCTCGCAATTACGCAGATATCAGGCGTATGAAAATAACATGCAACGCTTGTAATAAAATTTATATCGGACAAACCCGTAGAAATTTCAATGTAAGGTACCAGTGAGCATATTTACGCATATATCCAAGGGCATATTGGTGAACCAGCACTTACAGGACATTTAATAAAAAACTCCATAAAATAACATTACTAATAAAACGAAAACGGAAAATTTTAAAAGGAATTACGAATTGCGACATGCTGAATTTTGCAGAAATGCACTGTATAAACAAAAATAAACTCGTAACATTAAATATAAATAAACCAAACAATAATCCATTATTAAACATTAATATATAATTAATTTAAGACCCGGTACATATTTTTATTTTATTAACTTATATAAAATATTAAGAAGTATGTATTTATTATATTAAATATTTAATTGGCAATAAAATTTGTTAAATTTCCACAGATATATTCCGTAAATCCACTTATCGTTACGTAAATTAAAAAATCGGCTTGTATTTCAATAATGTATAAACAATTTGTTTTCATTTTTAACTTTATTTTTTACATTATATCGTTTCCCATGAACATAGAACGTTGATTTCCGGAATATTTCGAGAATTAATGTGATTATTTTAATAACAAAAAAACTTCCGTGTTAATTATTACAATAGTTTACAATTGTGAACTAGAAAATGTCTGATCGTAATATTCGAATTTTTAAGAAACCGTTGAGAATGCTTCTTTTAGAATAATTTCCATGCGGAGTTTTACACGTCCGTACCTTAAAAACTTCCACATTAAACATTTTCATAATACCAAGAATAAGGTTCACCTAAAAAAACCTTCACCTCTTCCTATCAGATTAATAGGCCTAAATGTTTTCTACATAATGTTTCGATTTTTCGAATCTATGTTGCGCCTCACCACACCACCTCAAACATCAATCGACAGCTGCCCCAGGATGATTTATAGACTTTTTTCGTGCCCGACAAACAGTCTTTTAACTACATTTTCTTTCGGAAAATTTTAAGCAGATTTTTAATCTAAATGTTAAATTGTAATATTACATGATTCATGAACTCTAAGCGGATACAACACTTTTTTATAACGCAATAAGCAACTTTAACGTGAAAAAATTGTCCAAAGTTTTATTGATAGAAATTTGTTTAACGGTTCCGGTTTTGCTTTAGATAAACTGCGTGCTTTTTCGTTCTTTTTTTTCATTTACGTTCGTTGTATGTACATACATATATTTAGAATTTCTACGTTGCAGGAACTTGTTTTTATCAGTAAAAGTTTTCTAGTCTAGCACACTTGGTTTAAAGAAGAGGAAAAAACACACATCACTCTTAAAATAATTCACTGCGACCTCCGACCGCCATCGGTTAAATCGAATCATTATTACATTAGTGTAAAAGTAGGAACAATAAAGATATTCTCGTTCGAAGTCATAAAAACTCTTCGTCTGCTGCAGCGACAGAGTATGTGTAAAATTTAATGGCAAAAAGCGACCAAACAACACATACATTTCAAAAAGCACGTGTTACACGCGGAATGAACGAATAAATAAGTAAAAATCGGTCATAGTTCACGCTTCGATGAGAAAGCACGTAAAAACTTTAACTTAGTTAACGTCTTCTGCTTACGACATTCAAAAATCTTTATCAAAAATTATCACGTATTCCGACGTGCTGTTCATAGATATTTCAGTGAATGAGCGTCGGTGTATAAACTACTATTATACTA
The DNA here is from genome assembly GCA_039619475.1 of Icerya purchasi. Classification (NCBI taxonomy): domain Eukaryota; kingdom Metazoa; phylum Arthropoda; class Insecta; order Hemiptera; family Monophlebidae; genus Icerya; species Icerya purchasi. The sequence continues at coordinate 396,737,083 of CM077116.1, forward strand.
TGCAGTAAAATACATCCTGCCAGAACTCGTTAAGTATTTGGTAACATCTTTCATTGAAGAGAATTTAAAACGTGATCATCGAAAAAGAATACAAATGCGTTTAAGCTATTAGCTTATATATTTTTTATTTACAGATTAATTCTTTATATAAGGCAAAATGTGACATATATCTGTCACATAGTGTTTCTTCGAATTTTGAAGTAAAAATAAATACATATATCGAAAAATTATTAATTTTGTTTTGTTTTTTTTTTTTTTTTCATTTTCAAAAACATTTCCAAAAATTTGACTTATAAAGGGTTAAGAGAAAAAAAAATAGCATTTTTTTTGTTTTTTAAAAGTAATTTAAATCAATGGCGCGCGTTGATTAAAAGAAAAAAAAAAAAAAAACAAAAAAAACAAAAAAAAAAAGGCTTCAACAAAGTATTACAAAAAATTCAATTGTTAAATTATATTTTCAGTTTGTTAAAATATACGATCGAAGCGTTGGAGAAGAAATATAACGCGTATACGTTCTTATGAATCAGTTTATTTCACTTACACGCGCGATTACAAATTTACCTTCAAAGTAAAATTTAACACATCACATTATGTTCTAAAGCTTCAAAATGTACAGTTAATTCCGCACTTTCTTATGAGAACACTCTATACTATTCCATCTTTTAAAATGGAACCAGTCAAGAACAACTAAAAACTTTTAAAACTTCCTGGAAATAAAATTTGTACGATGATGGTTAATATGTGCTATGCGAAAATATTAAATAAAAACAATTGGCAGTTACAACAATATATCAGAGGAATAGAATACATCGAACCGGAATAATTGAAAAATATTTGTATTTCTCATTCCGCGGCATAAACATAATTACACTAGAGTAAATTACACCATTATGAAAGAATATATTAATTTATTATTACATAAATATATTGTTTCGTAATAGTGTAATTTATTTTTAAACGAGTTCATCAAAAAGGGTAGATAGAAAGATGAAATAAATCAATTTTTAAATAGCAGACAATTTGAAAAAATAGCAAACATTTGGAACGGTTAAAACCTTTGCTCTTCACGAGCCGAGGAAATTTCATTTATAAATAATTGTTTTTCTTGTAATGTCTTATAAACGTATAATTTTCTCAATGAAGGTATTTTAATTTTTGATTTGATTTGAGTGTAATTTATTTAAAGATATATTAAAGAAATTAGAAATAGCGAGTGATAAATACATACATACGAGTATATCTCTGATTAATGATACGCCAAAGAATGTAAATTTATAAATTTTCCTTAATATTGTATTTTTCGTTTTAATTAAATTTCTTTAAATTGGCATCTACCGCGTTTGAATAAAATGTACATTATTAAATATCATAAATACGTCAATTTACGACGAACCGACTGCTCTATAGGAGAATGAGGATAATAGAAGTGATAAAATGATGTTTCATTTCATCTTAATATATATATACATATACAGTTATAGTTCCTATACCCAAAACAAGAGATGCAAAATACTGCAAAGACTACAGGACCATTGCTCTAATACCACACGCGTCTAAGATACTGCTTAGGATAATCAAAAAGCGTTTGCAACTCCAAATAGATCAGTACCTAGACGAGACGCAATATGGTTTCAGAAAAGGTCTTTCAACGCGAGACGCAATTGCTCTGCTACGGATAGCAGGAGAACGCATGATAAACTGTGGCAGAAGTCTATATGTAGCCTTCATAGACTACGAGAAGGCTTTCGACAGAGTGCCTTGAAGAGATCTTTTTACGTTGTTAAGCTGAATAGGATGTTCAAAACCATTAATTACAACAATTTATAATTTATATAGCCGACAAAAAGTGGTTGTTAAAACCAATAGCATCGAGCCGGAAAAAACAGAGATAAGTAAAGAGGAGTGAGGCAGGGATGTTTGCTGTCACCTGACCTATTTAACGCATTTGCGGAAATGATTATAAATGAAACGTTCAGCGGATTTAAACAGGGGATTAAAATTGGAGGCAAAAGATTGCATGTAATTAAATTCGCCAATGACCAAGTATTACTTACAGGCAGTTCCAAAACACTTGCAGAAATGATTAGGAAATTAGATGTAGTAATGGAAAAATACGGTATGAAAATTAACACTAGGAAAACAAAAGTGATGGCAATTGGCAAGGCCTGTCCGCAAATAAAGATAAAACTGAGAGACGACATAATAGAACAGGTAAAATCATTCAGATATTTAGGACAGTACGTAACACATAACGTGGGGATTGTTCCCAGGAGATTAACAATCGCATAGCAATGTGGAAAAAAGCTTCCAACGACAAATACACACTTCTTACGCAGAAAACAATGTCCGTCAGCATACGCAAAAACATGGTTAAAACTTTGGTATGGTCAGTGGCGCTTTACGATGCGGAATCATGGGTAATGAAAAAGAGAGATCGCGATAAATTAGAAGCATTTGAAATGTGGTGGTGGCGGCGCCTTTAGAAAATTAGTTGGATCGAGAAAATAAATAACAAAGTAGTATGTACTAGAAATATTAAAGGAAAAAAGAAGTATACTACAAAATATCCGCAAGAGGCGACTTAAGTGGCTAGGTCATGCATTCCGTCAGAACCAAAATATCCTGAAGGATATTATTGAAGGCAAGATAATGGGGGAAAAGCCACGTGGAAGACCAAGAATAACACTCATTGACACAGTGCTAAAAGAAAGTGGAATAACGACCTATCCGGAATTAAAGAAGTAAGCCTGTGACAGGCTTGGATGGAAGCAGTTGATACATGGGGCGAACCAGCCGACAGGCTGATACACTGATGATGATGATGATGATGATGATATAAATTTATATATTTTTTTCTTTATGCCAACGCAGATGTAAGTGCATAACGAACTGAATTTTTAAATCACATTTTTTTAAGTGTACATAATCTGGTTTTAATCGAAAAGAAAAATTTATGTAATTAGAAAAAAAAAAACAAAAAAACCTTGACTACTCTTTCACGTACTTCGTAGCATCTCTATATTTCGGTAAAAGAACCGTATAAAGTAAACAATATTATTACAGTCTTTCAACAACATTTTATTTATACTTCTCGGATGAGACTCTATAAATGATGCATTTCTAATGCAGAATCAGACAAAGGAAAAATTACTAGCAAAGGCAGATAAGCGTTTCAGAAAATGTTTAGTCTACAATACCGGCATGCATCCTCCGGCGTAATATTAACCGTAAACATATTAAACGGCGGAACAAGTAAGAATTTTATTTGGAAATGCGTGTCAATATGTGTTAGGTGCCTGACAACAGATGTCGCTAGTGAGCAATTTCCTTTCTACGAATTTCTCTTCATACTTATTCTTCTCGTTTAATACATGTATATAATAACTAAGTGTGTATTAGATTGAACGAATTACTATTATCAATAATTTCTAGACAATTCATTTAAAATAAAGATAACACTTTTTTCGTCCCCTTTAAATTGTATATGTTGTGATTGCATTTCATTAGCGGGAAGTAGTAGAAAATAAAATATGTAACGGAGGAATAAAAGAGATACCGATAAAAAGTGGAAAAGCGGAACAAGTTATTCAATAAATTTTGTAATGTAACAAAAAAAATCAAAATACTATATGTATGTATGTATATATATTTTTTTTGTGCGGTGTACATTTTTACTTTTACTAAAGATTCCTAAAATGAAGAAACACTGATAACAACAGACAAAAAGGATTTATGCATTTACCGTTAAAGGTACTCACAAAAAATAAGAAATTAAATGAAAGGAAAGATCAAACAAATTTTATTTATCTTTACTATTCGAAAATACCATTTTTTTTAAAACACCCCTTCAAATAGTTCTTAATTCTTCTTCTTCTTCTTCTTCGTCTTTTGGTGTCATACTCATCGAAGAGCGTTGACGATCACAAATGTCAGCATCAAATTTCTGGCATTTTGCATGAGTCTTTCTATCGACCAAGTTCTCGTCCATTCCTTGATGTTATCTAGCCAAGTCGTTTTCCGTCTTCCTCGGCCTCTCTTTCCGTCTATTTTTTTTCGCCCTGAAGGATTAGTTGTAAGAGTTGATATTTCTCTCCTCTGATTATATGACCGAAATATTTTATTTTTCTGTGTATGATGGATTTTATTAATATCCTTTCTGTTTTGGCCATCTCTAGAACTATTTGATTCGATGTTCTACTTATCCATGGTATTTTTAACATCCTTCTGTGGATCCACATTTCTACAGCTTCTAATCGATTTACCTGTCTTTTATTGAGTGTTGTTGCCTCAATTCCATACAATAAGATAGAATAAATATAACATTACACAATGTTTTGCCGTATATCTAGACGTAAGCATCATAAAATACAAATTTACAGTGCCGAAAATAATCTGTAATTATTATGCCGATAACCGCACTGTATATTAATGACAACCCCATTCTTAGCCCAGGGTTATAATATATTTTTTATCCCATGATTATGTCCCGTTGCTTTATATAATGTAATTAAAAAGTAAAGATTTTTTTAATAATAAAAGGCGGGAAAAATGATGTAGTCAATTGAAAACGATTTTTCTAAAAGAATTTTAGAAGAAAAAAGATTGGATGTCAAAAGGACTTAGCCCCCCTTATGTATATACATATATATATATATCCTACTCTCATTAGTGCCGTTGGGTTTAGTACATTGTGAACTTTTTACAATCCCCGACGCTCTGTCAAGGATATGGGACTTGCTTTACTTTACTTTATACACACGCACATATATGTTTTGTTCATTGTTTATTGTATTTTCATTTCAAATAGTCGTGGGTTCATTTTTAAAAAATAAAATATAAAATAGCATGTATATACATATAATAAATAAAAAAATAAAAAAATAAAAAATGAAACCTTACTAAATGTACGTAAAATTTTGAGATTTTAGCTACGTACAAAACGTGGAAAGAAAAAGAAAATTTTATTATCAAATGAATAACACGTTTAAAAAGTTATCTTTTCAGGGGTTTACATTATACCTATCTTCATATTCATGGTAAATAACAGAACCTATTTTAATGGGGAGCATCAAAAATTTGGCGGACTGCTTTAAAAAATTTTGGTACTTCCAAAAACCAGCAATACTTTGAAAAATTATTTATTGTATATATATATATATATTAAAAAAAAAAAAAAAAAAAATAGAGAAAATTACAATTTAGTTACTCACTTATAAATCTTTGAAAGAAATAAAAACGAACTTTGGCAAGAATAATAAAAAAATTTCATTAGGTAGGGAGTATGTATCGATTAAAATTAAAATTATGTAATAACAAATTACGACAACAAAAACGAAAATCACAATTTAAGTCTTGTCGGCTGTGTAACACCGTGACTAACATAAAACACTGTTCGCAAAGTGAACGATTTTTTTTTTCTTCGGATTTTCAAATTCTTCGCAGTTCTCGGTGCCAACTGCAACTTCGGCTTCCTCAAACACATGCTTACACCAGTCTTGCAGCTAACGTTGTTTACATTAGTAATATGATGAACTCGCGATCTCTTTTCCTTTTCTATTTTTTTTGTTATTCAAAATTTGGTTGCATTTTTTGGGACGACAGAAAAAATTTAACAACATTGCAAATATTCCAACTTCGGTGCTTGGGCAACTCCGAAAAATTCTTAAAATAAGCTCGGGTAAATAGAAAATGAATATGAAAATAAACTTTTAATACATGTCGGTAATATACATTATTAATAATTTAAATTATTTATAACGAACTTTTGAGGGGAAAAAAAATCACATACGTCATTCCGGAAGTCGTCGGTAAAAATTATTTATGAAATCTTAGAGAACATTTTACGCAATAATTTCGTAATCATTGTGTTGATAATTTTAACTTTATTCTGCTCGATAGCTAAATATTACTGATTTTAATTTTTTACTTTTGAATAAGCTGAAATATTTGCACTGGCAAAACTATTTTATAAAATCGATAAAGTAATCTACGAAATAGTAAATTAAAATTTATTTTATATTTTATATTCCCGGAAGAATAAATATTTTACAACTTACCATCATCACTGAAATCGTCCACTAATATTATTTCCTTTATCAGATGTTCCGGACTTCTGTTTATTACACTAAAAACAAAATATATATGTAAACAAAAACTCCGAATAAACGTAACTTTATTTAAATAATATAAACTCTACACAAAAAAAAAAAAAAAGAAAAAAAAAAGGACAACGGGAATCTCATGGAAGTCAAGTTGAAAAGAATTTCTTTAAAAAAAATATTCACCCTTTTTTATTTTTTATTTTTTATTTTTACCTTATATCGGATTACCAAAATTAACGGCTTTAAACAAACGTTTTGTCCTCCTACGTTATTAAGCGTAGAATATTCCTACCTTTAATCTAATATAATACCTTTCCTTCCGTGCCTCTGGCCCAAGTAGCAGGATACGGCACGGTTACAAATCAAAGAAGAAGAAGAAGAAGCGTAGAATATTTATGAATCAATATGGTTTGGGCGTTACTCATTTTTCAGTGTTGAATACTTTTTATTCCACTATCCGAAAAAGAAAAAAAAGAAAAAAAGAAAAAAATAATATTTCTATGAATAAAGTATATTTAGCTAATTGAACAGGTTATGAAAAATTATGAATTTTAAAATTCAAATACATGTATAATTAGCACATTCATTTTTTTATGCTTGTCATTATACGAAAAATAATTAATATTAACGTAACCAACATCGTAGAAACCTGCTTTAATTGACGATGTAAAAAGCATGTTTTTATCAATTTGCCGTGAATTTTACTCTGGCCTTTAGTTTAAAAATAATTAAAAGAAACGGGTCCAAGATTTTACACTATACATACAAGCAAGGAGGGAGGAGAATTTCTGAAAGATGATATATTTTAAAATTCTATTATACATTTCACTAAAAGTAAATAACTTCTACACTTTGTAAATTACAGTGCAGACTTTAAAAGATAACTGACTCCTAAAAGAGCAGTAGGCACATTTCAAATAAATTAGTTACATCAGTAGACTTAAACTTAATGCAGAAAATAAATCTCACAGTATATCAATTTTTTTACATGGATATCTCTTATGGCTGGAGATCATTTCACAAAATGCGTTTTATGCGTAAGTAACACGAACTGTGTTACCCTGACGACGTCATCACTGCGATAGTTTGATCAAATGAGTTGATGTTTTACGAAGAGGTTTTATTTAAATTTTTACATTTATTTTTATATTTACGCTATGGTAAACACTTCATTTCCATTCAGCGTCCACTCCGCAATCGTCCTTGGTTTTATAATTTTCCATTTCTTCGTCGTTCAATGATATCCTCTATTTGTCGTCTAAGTACTGGACACACTCTTTATTGCCTTCCGTTCTTCATAGATTCTCTCTTGCTATATTTCCTTTCCGTTACACTTTCATAACTGCCATTTGGTATGTAACCTCAATCACATCCTGTTTGAATGTTCTTCTCTTTTTTACTTGAGCGTTTACATTTTGATCTATTGAAACTAAGAATCCCCGCTCCATACAGTACTTCTTTCAAACTCTCATACTCTCCCTTTCCTCGTTTCCTGTCCTCCCGGCTTTTGCTACCTTTATTTACCTCGTATCCAATCGAATTAGAATATTCCTCTACTTCCTTTTATAGTCTTTTAAGTCTACTGAATTGACTCTAATTTTCGGTAAATCTAAAAAAAAAAAAAAAAAAACACACACTTTGAAATCTCAATAGATTGAGTACATCTTTTTACCGAAACGAAATAGTCGCATCGACCTTTACACACCAGCCGAAAAATACATCCATGTCAAAATATAATTCTGTACAGAGACCTGCTCGCTGATGCCACAACAATTGGAGATTAAAACTTTTTTTATAAGAAAATTGTAAAAAGTCAAATTTAAATTTTCAAATTTTATCGCAAAACTCTTCAAGTACAGTGTTGGTAATTCAACATTCCTTTGAATTATCAATTTTTAATTTTTTCCGGCTGTTTGATTAATATTGAAATTATTTACGAATTTTTAAACCAATCGCAGTACAAATGAATTGCCACAAAAATTGCTTGTTATTTCACATACCTACGCATAGAAATATTTTAAAAGAACGTTTTAATGACATCACCGAACCAGACAAAATAAAAAAAAAAACATTACCAAATAATTGTTAGTCGCTTTCATTCTAATATCGGGGCAAGTATCAGTTATTAGCTAAAGGTCGGAACCATGACGTCGAAGACACAACGAAAATATAAAACTAGCGATATTAAAATCAACCTAATTTACAAGCTAAATGCGCTTTAATAGCGCTTCACTTCGAGCCGACATCGATGCACTGCAAAAGTGCTGAGATTGTTCCACGTTTCTTCCTTTAAAAGTGAAACTAATGGAAATTATATATTCTACCGCGAAGCAATTTATATTCTGCATGTAGTCCATGTTTGATTCATGATTCCATTTATTTTATTCTGAGTCTTTTTTCTTCCGTCGACAATCTTAACAGTGGATCATTACGGTTATTACAGATAACTGCGCGACTCGGAGGTTATTCGAAGACAGTTTGGAATCGAGTATTCCTTCCTGCTGGTGCATTCGCAGGCCATCGACGGTTAATAGTTGGTTTAATACTTCTTGGGAAAATTCTCTGAGTCTCACTCTGTTTACATCTGCTCTTAAATATGTGAGATAATATCGAAGGGGTTAGATAGATTTTCAGGTTTGTGTAAATATATATATATATATGTATATCATTGAGTATGCTTCAAGATCAACGTTATCGTTTCCATTGTAAATCATTCCGAATTTATGTTATTACCGGATTTTCGCTATAATAGATGTAAGTACGTGACAAGCAGCGCCCGCCGGTAATAATCTATAGGGGTGCTGGATATAGAGTACATCATTTCGAATAATTATTCTACATCAAGAGATACGAAACCATCATAAGTTATCAATGGCATAGGAACAGGCTGTGTATCGCTAACTGCAATGAAGCTAAGCTTTGCGTATGGTGACTATATTTTTCGATAACTTCTAGCACAATTTCGAACAGTGCGGTTTTATTACGATTTAGGAGAGATAAATCGATAAATGTATCGAAAGGATCCCAGTAGTATAGCGTAACTTAGAACAGATTTCGAGGTGGAAATTATGCTGTAGGGTGATAAAATCATGAGGATTCTTGACAGGGATTGTTCACAAAAATGGAATTATACGATGAATATTCTTTAATGCACCGTTAAGATTTATTATAACTAAGTAAATGGTTTAAATACAAATGTGAGTGGAAAATATTTTCAATAATAGGATGACGGAGAGCAGATTAAATAGAGCATACGATCTTACAGATGATGAAGAGAAGTGCATTACGAGAGGACAAATTGGAGAGCGAAATGGAGGACTGCATCTAAAAAATTTAATACGGTTCCACTGACTGTTGAATAAACTCGACGCCCGTAATTAATTCTTCGGAGAATTAACGATTAAAAAACTCTGGAAACCTCCTACACTGCATACTTTCAGACTGGAAAATGTTTAAAAATTTCAGCTATATGATAACGCCAAGAGTATAGCTTAGAATCAAATAATAGCCCCGTAGGAATCTGACTCTCGTTTTAATCGCTAATGGAAAATTTTTCAAAAACCAAAGAAATATTATTAGCAAGTGATGGACGCTCTTTGTGGAAACTAACGTATCTGAATGGTGAAAAATCTGAAACATGCGGATTTTCGGAGAACGTTTTGTCTGTTGCAGGTGGAAGATCGGATAACGAGGGCATGTTGAGGTCGTCAATGTATAAGTAAAATATGCAATTTTTTTTAATAATTATTTTATAGTTTAAATAGGACTGCACTGAGTGTAAAGCGTTAAATTCCGCTCGTTAATCCATGTCAAGAATTTCCACAGATATCGTCTACCATATACGACCGATTTATTCCTTTAAATATGCCTCCGAGTGTAAGTTTTATCCTTCATGACGGACTGGAAAATTACTAACGATACACGAATATTATTATTACAATTTCTAGTTGTTTGTTATAATCGTAATTACATTTCACACCTTTTTTTTTAAAAAGCTAGACCGAAAACGTAATCCATAAATCCCGAATTTGCGATGCGCCGCCTTTTTTTTCTTCGATAATTATGTTTTGCATGGTTATCCGACCTCGGATAACTTTGGAAATTCGGTTAATATCATCATCCAGTATAGTAATCGCACTGGAAACGTTTAAAGATCAATGAAAAACAAAAATTCTTCCATTTATCACGGTGTTAGCTTGTCACTGCGAAACTGCGACAATTTTATGATGTCTGACCGCGCAGCGTATTTAATCAAAATAGAAAAAATAAAAAATTTCATTTCAAAAATAAAAACCAATACACGTACGATATTACTGCGTGACAATAATAAAATACACTAAACCTGTAATGAAACTACACAGATCTATTTACCAGACTACTTGTTTAACGATATGCGTGTTTATAATATTTTACGAAAAAGTTGTGGAAAAAGAAAAAAAAAAACCCCCGGTGCGAACGTGTCCAATTACAAATTTAAGAAACACCGACTGCATTTCTATTCCCCGCTTTCAGAAGTTAACGGACTTCCCCCTTTTTGCTTGCATTTCGACGTGCTTGGCTTAATATAATATCTCAGACAAGCGCAAGACTAACATTTTTTCATTATGAAAGTACACTAATTATTAATCGCTGATCTACACGCAAATAAATCAAAGTGTAATATTTTAGATTTTTTTTTTTTTTTGTACTTATTCCAATATACTGAGTGTAATTGTACATTTTTTTAAATTAAAGTATGCGTTCGTTTACTTAACGGCGAAGATTGAAAATCGATTTAAACTAAAAATTTCCTAGGCCGAAAAATAATTTTAGGCTTATTTTTATATTTATATTAACTTCGTAGGAAAGGGGTTGGGGCTGGAAAGAAAACGATGCTTAATTTTTATTGTAATACTAATGCTCGTATGGCTATTTAAAATTATTATACGTTGTAAGAAAAGTGGCAAAACAATGATTCTTAGTGAACACTGCCAAGATAAATTTATCTACTAAAAAATATGAAGTCCGTTGAAATAATATTTTCTGACACATCCCAAATCGTTTTTTTTTTTAGCCTATTTGGAAGTTAAAAAAAGAATTATAGCCTTAGAAATAATCGTCATATTTGAACGCAACGTCGATACAAATCAGATGAGAAGAAAATTGCTAACCTTTCGATCACATTACTCGGAAAAAGTATTTTTAAACATTTATCGCAATTACTCATCATTTTTTCTTTCAATTCCAACGCAAAATTGCACTATACAAACTACACAACACCGCGAAAATCATTTAATTCGCCTACGTAATGTGAAAAATTTCAAAGAGCGCAAGACTAAAAATTAAACTCGAAAGAGCAAATATCACTTCGACATCATTATTTTTCACACCTGAGTATTAATGAATTTTAAGAATCACTTGAAATCCTAAAAATCACAAAACTATATCAATTTTTCACGGTTAATTATCGTAAAACAGCAGCAGCGCGCATTGAAAATCTACTTAAAATTTAGATTACTCATAAATCATCCGACTACTGTCATAACATATCGGAGATTTGTTACACGCTTTTACCACCGATGATACACGGTTTGCTGTAAATGTGCTGTCCTATTATTTTACGTTTACAGTGCACAAAAATTATTCTGAAATTGTCAGATTTAATTCACGAGTCGTTTGCGACCACTTATGTGTACGTGTACTTTTTCAATGACTTGTACCGTCAATGAATTTAACATAGAATTGACACACAACCAGAAGGATCCTGAAAGAAAGGTAATGAGTTTTTACGATACTTCGCGTTTAATTATTTTTACACCTATGTATATAAGAAATACTAATTACAAAATTTGGTGCCTCAATAAATGAATTATTTTATTTACGTTAATAATACTATAATGTAAGAGTAAAAATAATAGCGCTAACTTTTATTTTTCGAAATATATATATTTATTTTTAATTCCATCGGTTTCTCCCGTCAAGCTAAAACTCTTGTCGAAAAATTATATTTATCCATTTTAACACATCATAACTTAAATTAATATACACATATATGTACATATATCCTCGTGTAATATCTATTATATCTTAATCTATTTTTGTATTTATCAATAACTAGTAATCTGTTTTCTTTCGTTTAGTAATCTATATTATATTTCTTTACTTTATTGTTTTTGTGCATTCTCTTATTTTATGTTTATTATGTTTTTGTGCATTCTCTTATTTTATGTTTATTATGTTTTTTACATTTAATAAACATAAAGCCATGCCTTTATTTTCCGTTTTCTTTCCCCCTATTTTTTCCTCCTCTATTATTACTTCCTTAAGCAGCACTTCATTTAACATCTGAGTTATAACATATGTGCCTCTGTTTGCTGCTCGATTTTTATTCTTACTAACAACGGCAGTTTTTTTCTTCTGTTTTTGGGTTCTCACTTCGGATACTACCGGTGAGGCAATTCAAAGTTCTTGATTTCGTAGGCTTTGTGTATAAGAAGCAAAGTACTAAAAATTATCTAAAACGAAATTAAAGTTATACACGCTGCTTAATTATTTCAAGTAATATTTATTAACGAAATAATATATTTGATGTTTGAAAATTATTATTTCATATAAAATGATGTATTATTTACAATATTGCATATTTTAATAAAATATCTTTGGTTAATTTGAATAATTAGAAGAGTAATAGGATTATATTAAAATACTGATAAAAAATACATTTTCCGATAAAGTATTTCTTGCACAGTGGACGTAAAATCCGGAAATTTTTAAAGAATATAACGCTTAATTTTTACAAGTGTTACAACACTATCCGTTATAAGAATTCATTAAATGAATATATATGACAATAAAAAACAAACGACACACATGTGATACTTGACAACAATATATAAGGAATAGAGTTCCTATAATCAGTTCGTTTTTTCTATTAATATAAATGTTTTTATTAAAATTAAGCCATAATGGTGGTACACACCAGTACTTTCATGAATGCAAATAACGTAAAATGACCTACAAAGTAAATAAAAAAAAAAAAAAACAAAAAAAAAACTGGTACACAAAAGTGATTGCGAACATTTCGTAATAAATTTCGGGTGGGAATTGTGAACAGGAGGCTTACGTTGAAAAAAAAAAAAAAGTAATTTCGTAACACAGTTGCGTGGAATATTAAATAACTTCATTAAAAAAAATGCGATTCAAGTTTTCCCCCGCGAATATGAATGTGAAATAAAACTCGTCTAAATACAATAGACACCACAGGAGACAGCCTTGCTTCCGTATACTTTGGTTTTGTAGAAATCGGAAGTTGTGTATCACTTTTTGCTGACTTGTGAAATGTAGGCGCAAGACATGTAAGCAAACTGTACCGCGAAGCCGAGTAAGAAGTTCCTTATAGAGACTCAACGTAAAAAGAAGCATATATGTCACGAAGTTAACATCATATTTCTTATACAAATTCTAAATAAAACAAAATTCGTACTCTCAATTAATTCCTTTTTTTTTCTTTTTGTCAGATATGTATATCTTTAATGATTATAAATTAAACAAACTCGTATATGCGGACGTTCGATTCAAAAATGAATAAACGAAACATTCACATTGCACGAAATAAACTTTCGGATAGAATAGCCTGGTAATTTGTAAATTCGGTAAAATTGACCAGTTTCAAAATTTTTCAAATTAAATTTTTACTCTCATTATAAAATAGTAAACACACATACCTTACAACAGTTCGCAGTAACGTTGAACGCGCTTCATTGTGATATGTTATTATAACACTTGTCGGTTGAAGATCTTCATCGAACTCGTTCGAGCATCTGAAATGTTTCAAAAATCGAGTTTTTAATTAATGGCGTTTTATTCGCGAGCGTGTAAACCATTACATTCTGTATAATATTAGTTACTTTAATCAGTAGCGTCACCAGTGGGCAGCAGGGAGCAGCTGCCACCCCCTGGAGCCTAGAAACTTTTTAATTAACTGGCCATGATGAGCATTCATAGGCGCGTAATCATGGACAATTTCACGAAAATTATGTTTTAATTAACATTTTATTCTTGTTTAATAAAATATTAAGCCTTTACAACTTATAAATTTTATTTTTCCTATAACTCATATCCTCTTTCTATCATCTTGACCCGGGGGCTCATCGGCTGGCGACGCCCTTGTACATATGTGATTGGCGATAATTAAATAAATCGGTAAAATTAAGCAGCGATGAATTCGAAATTTACCATCGGAGAGAGGAATCTGACGCGAATAAATTATTGCTGTTTCTTCTAGAAAAACAGAAAAAACCAAATAAAATACTCATGCTTTTGTTTTTTTTTTTTTTTTTTTTTTTTTTTGTCAAAAAGTTAATTGCGTCGGCACAGGTACTAAGATCCGCAATATTTGAATTTTATGTCAACCGTAAGAATTGATAATCGTGCAATGAGGGTAAATAAACAAAAATGAAAAACATACGACAAAAACGTAATTTAAATATTTACTTTTTTAACCCGTCTACATACATATCTTTTTCTTCTCAGAAAAAATGTTTGAAAATTTCAAATTAAAAAAGAATTATTTTTACATTTATTTTTCCGAATTAGTGTAATTCGCTCGTTAATTCATTTAAATGCTGACGGATTAATTGAAGAAAATATTTCGATATAATTCAAATAATGATAGAATATAATGTACAATTTTCCGAAAAAGCTTTGAGAATTCGCAAAACATATTCCCCGCTACTGTTCCATAAAATAAGTTTTTAAAAACAGAAAACCGCTGCCGACTATTTCGCTTCTAAATTAATTTAACAAAAAACGAAACAAACAATTTTGCTTTCTTTGGAATTTTAAAGAATTCGTCGGCAGATTATCTACTAATTTGCTTTTGAAATTTTTAAATAGATCGGCTGGCGAACTACAAAATTCTTTCACGTTTGAACTCTCATATGTTTTAAAGTAGTGATGGAAATTGAAGATGTAAAATATTTAACAATAAGCGGCTCCTGACAGCATTTACATTCAATTTTTTCTTGCTACAAATAACATTATATTTTTTCCATTATTGGTTCAGTTTTTTATACATTAGTTTTATATCGGTTTTTTAGAATACATTTCATATACTGTAAATATGCTTGAAAATGTAAAATTAAACTAATATTAATGCTCACGATTAATAGTAAACACATTAATAGAAAACATTTATTAAGCGGGGAAAACAGTGAATGCTACTTTAACGTGAAAATCAGTAAAATAAAGAAGTGAGTGCAATATCATGTAGCCTCTAATTGGATTTCGAACCGTACTAGAAAAATATCGTGTAGATTTAAAATAATAGCCGGCAGCTTATGTGAATGCTGCGGAAAAACGGAACACATTAGCGATATCAGAAAGCAGTTGCAACAGAACAAATCCCAATTAAAAACCGAGAACGTTTCTTTTCTTTTTCTTTTCTTTCGAATTCGACCACCTGCCGACACAACAGTCTAAAATATTTCCCCCGGTGGGGAGTCATTTGATTTCGAAATATTCCCAAAATTTAAGAGGTTCTTAACTAGTGAAATAAATCGGTACTGAATTTTTGAAAATGTTAAAAATAATATTATAAATGCGAAAAATAATATTTTTATATATTTATTGTTATACATATATGAAAACAGTTATAATATGTATGTAGCGACTATAATTAAAGAGAAATACTTTAAGAAATTTATTTATTTTTTTCAAATGATATTTTAATAAATACGAACGGAACTAATTTTAGTTTTTAGCGCGATTTCTTTAAATTAAAAAGCGAACAACTCCGCTATCGTAAAAACGAAGAAAATGTGATGTTGCCTGATCGTATCATCATAAACCCCATAAATTTCAGGAATATATCGAAACGAAACGGCTCCTCATTCGGAACATTTTAGATGCTAGACTACAGACACTACGCAGAGAAGTCTATTCTCAAGATAACCTCTTTGTTTCTCCTTTTTAGCATTCCCCGTACACATGTAGTGTACGGAATGCTAATAAGATAGTTCAGAAACGACAAAAATATCAAATAAACATTAATAACTCATAAACGGTTTGACTGATTAATTTCGAAATATGAAACATAAATTACAATTAGAATTCTCCTTTAAGATAATATATAACTTCAAGCTGACCGAATACCGCGAGCGGCAAAAAAAACCCCAAAAAACCGTCAAATATATATATATATGTTATTTAAAACGGCCGCAAAAATCAACCTAAATAAATTCATAACTCATCGCCAGATAAACCACTTTGAAAGTAAAATTCAAAATATAAAATAAAATGCAGAGAAGTCCCCTTTTATAAAATCAGAAAATTACGGTTAAAAAATGATTTAAAATCCCCCTTTTAGGCCAAAAACAGCAAAATAAGGGAAGTTCATGTAAGTAATAGCCCGAATAATAAAAACGTTCGTGAAACCCAAACGTACTGAGGCGCCGAAAGCTCAAAAATTTTGAAAAAAACATTTTTTCCCCAGACATATGGTATATCGTTGGAAAGATCGCTATTTGACGGAAATGAAACCAAAAGTCATTTCCTTCACGAAACTTTTGAAGTTGACGAAAAGCTCAGAAAGTGCGAAAGATGACGTGTGCTTTCCTTTCCTGATGACCCGAGTATCATAGTTAAAATTTTTGAAGAAGGATAAAAATATGTACGTGCCCGTATATTTTTCTAGTTTGGAGCATTCGGGTTTTAAACGTTAAAATTAGACCCCTAGGGGTGGGGGGGGGATTTGAAATTTTTGAACAAAAATTTTGAAAATTTGTTCTCTCGGACATGTGACATAGTATCGACGATCGCTATTTGTCGGTAACGATATTTAATTTTCTTAACGAAATTTTCGAGAAGGCGATAATTTTAAAAATCGAAAAAAATCACATGTTTCTTCCTCTTTGCAGCGGGAAAAATCAAATTCCTTTTTTTTCAAATTTAGTACATTATGTAAAAATACCGTGATCATGAAGCATTAACTCCGAAACGCGTTGGGTAAATAAATATGAATTGTTTTATATTGGTGTTATTTACTTATTATATGTTAAACTATATAGTCATCGTTAACTTAAAATGCGGAATCCTCAGCGCATGAAACATCATGCTTGACTGAACTTGTTTTACTTTCGTAATAATCGGCAAAAAGTTTTTCACTTTTGTTGTTCAGAGGTCAGGTTTAACGTAGATTTTATACTTTCTGCGTATTTCTTCTAAACCCTTTTTTCATTCCTTTCTATTCTGTGCTTATGCTCTGATCTTTGTAAAGAGCTAATCGCATTAATTCGTTGGAGCGGAGTCTATCTGTATTTTACGCGCGATTTCTTTCATTCCATCTGTAAGAGGGATCAGTAAATGCCTCTTTGTCTCCGATTCCAAAAGCATTCTTAAAGCTATTTTTTCTTCTCCTCATTCCTCCAGCTCTATTATTCTCTCAATTCATTTTCTCATCTCCAGTCTAGACCTTTTGTGGGTTCACAGTCATTCTAGCATCGAGGGCAACGAGTCAGCGGATTTTCTAGCCCGTTCGACCGCCCGCGTTGATCCTTTAGTCTACAATTTTCCTGCCTCTGACATCCTCCATCTTTCCTCAGTCAATCATTCCGACTGTGGTCGGACATTTATCCTCCTTCATTTTCTAATCCTGCCTCTCCGGTTCCCTGTCCTCTGCCGTAATTTCAATACACCTTTTATCAACGCTCCGCGATCGTTTCTTTAATCAGACTGCGATTTAATCACCCTCTTCTCCGCTTTCCCGGCGATTTTTTTTCTTCTCTCCCGATTGTCCTCTTCATAGTTCTATCTCTGCTCCCATATGTGTGATGCAAATCACATCTTCTTTAAATTCTCTGGCTTCGGAACGCTCTGATTTGTGTACTCCAAAATCGTTGGGTCTTCCTGCTCCTTATAACTCTTCCTTCATCCTTTCTTTCCAATCTCCAGCTATAACACCTGTACTTCAATATTTCCTATGCTCTATTTCTAATCTTCTCTCGACTTGACCCCTTATTTTAACTTTTCCAGTGGTTGGGTCAAAGCCGCTGGCGCGCCCAAAAAATAATATATTATTATTATTTCATATAAAAGAAAAATGAAAAACGGAAAAAAGTAGAAAATTTCCTTCGCAATCTCTTTTTTTTCCTTCTTTTCGATTTCTTCCATATCTTTACATACTATACTGAATACATATTGCACAGCTTAAAGATTCTGATTTTACTATATTAGTGTCCAGTCTTCATTCGAATTCTGATAGACTCTACTTACTTCAGATATCTTCGGCTTATCGGTAGTTTCATTATTCTTTTCTGAGCCTTAAAGCTTCCTTATCTAGTCTATTTCTCCGAATTATCTTTCCTAAATATTTAAAATGATCCATTACTTTGATTTTTTTTACTTCGTTATTGCTTCGATACGTTTTTAAAATTTACTAAATATCGAGTATTCCTGAGAGAAACGTAGAATCCAACTTTGTCGTTTATTTTTTAAATTACTAATTTGCTATATTCAAATTTTCAATGATACGACAAAATTCGCAAGTTATTCTTTTACAAATCTTTTAACATTACGCATTTGGTTACTTAAAAATATTAAAAAGTGAAAACAATTTGTCAACCATTCCGAAATTAAAATTGCGACGATAAAACAGTAAACGAGAGAGTTTTCCGCGATTATTTGAACACATCTAACTGCCAGATTATTAGACGAATAGAATTATTCTTTTTTCAGCACCCTTGAAAACTAACATATGCATCTGTCTACCTGCGCCCATCAGTTGAAATCAAAGTGTGAAGAGATAACCACGTGCAGATAAGCTAGTTGTTAGCGCCGAGAGGCTAAATGATGAACTTCTATAGCAACCCTATTATACATATATGTATGTTGTTAAAATTGGTTAAAATAATGTACCCCTATTGTTGTGGAGCTAAGTTTAAAAAAAAATGCACAGCATAATATGATACGAAGGGAAGAAACACGCGTAAAAAATCCCACTGGTCCTAACTAACAGGAAACAAAACGGTCGGACAAAAAAGCCATATGGCGTAACTAAGCCTACTAAAATTTCATCAATCTGTAACAGCAGCGCGTGTGCTATATGAACCATACAGAGGCGTCAACTGAATTCGAAATTAGATAGCAGTAAAGACTGTCGTTAAAAATTCCGTTTGGGAACATCGTTTGAATTCGAAATGAACGAGCCATATGATATCAACAACATTATTATTGAAAATTACGATTTTTACGAAAAAATAAACTAACGAAACTTCAAGTGAGAGTAATATACATATATATATATATATATATATATATATATATATATATATATATATATATATATATAACGTTTTATCAAAATATGATCAGATGTAGTAGAATTTTTTCATGAAAAATGATACAGCGCGGCCTTGTTTTTTTTTTCATGAAGTACTCTTTTAACATTCGGTTGGCATCATTTTTGACAACCATCTCAATGGCACAGTCAAAGGCCGTTTATTTCTTACTTTATTCAAGCCAGTGCCGTTTTCTGAGTTATCTCCCGGTAGTCATTATGCTCAAAGTTCCCTTTCATCTCTGATTTGTCTTTACAATTCGGGCCAATTATAACTCGATACACTACGTATGCAGCCTCCATGTTTGAAATAAAACGCAGTCTTACAAGTTTACCCGCGCTAACAGGTGAAATTTAATTCCTTCAGCGGTGCTCCCCTTGCGTACCCAATAATTGATTTTTTGCAGCAAATCAAAAGTCGGCTCCAATTTTACTACGCGTAAAAAATTTAACCGATTCTATACAGCCGAATAAAATTGTAAATTGTTATAATTTTGAATTTGAATTACGGATCAGTATTACACCGTTTAAGAATTCCTGAACCTCAGGATCCATCGATCCTCGCTGAGATTCGATATTTACGTAAAAAGCTTCCACCACCGAAAGCAGTTCTCTAAAAAATAAAAGTTTCTAACAGCAAGCGTGAAAGATCAAACTACAAAAGTAGAGGGAAGTTTGTAATATTCAGAGCTATTGTCGCAGAGAGAAATAAAAAGACGTCTCGATATAAGTGAAATCGGGAATTTAGAATATGCCAATATGCAGAATACGATAAACAGGTAACATTTTTTAAATTTCTTTCCCGAAAAACAATCCGCTCGCTTAATTAATCAACTAGAGTCACACGGCAGACGTCGCTGTTAACCTTTCCTCGGGCAAACTACCGCATTGTGTGATAATCGGATTACAGTTCGATTCCTTCAACTATTAAATACTATACAGATCACTGCGATTATACCGAGAAAAAGTTTCCCCGAGTAACTTTAATAAAAAGCTGATAATTACTAAAAGTTGACTTCCGGATTGATTTTATAAATTTTAAATTACTGAATCGTTTCCTTGTTCTTTCCTATCTATCGAAAATTTGCCGAATTCGATCATACTTTCTTAAACAACAAAAGTTCTGAAATACAATTTATCTAATAGAAATAGAAATTATTTTATTTTTTATAAGTGAAAATTTTATCTATCGATAAAGTTCATCTTCACAATTAACGCCACCAATAGCATCGAGTTTACTACCATTCAGAAGAAAGTATATGACACTGCCACTGTGAACTGTCTTTCTGTTTTTTTTTGTTTTTTTTTTTATTATTTTATTGAATCCCCTAAGCTTCAGTGAGCCTTATTTAACTGCTGCGGCTATCACGACACACTGTGCGGGGTTTGTGACTATATTACTTTAGCTATTCTGTTTATTTTAAGAAAATTAATGATTGAGTATGTCGCTGTTTGGGAGTTTGATAATATCTCGGAGAATGTTTTATGTGATAGGAACGTCCGCGTTGATGCGACTACCGTGCAATCTACTAGTATGTGCTGGACGGTTGGGATAAAACTGCCCATACAGAAAGGGCACTGCGTTGGAGAAATTGACATCTCCCTGTTAATATTAAACCCAGTCTACTTTTTCTCATCATCACTTTTACGTTATGTTAAATTTTTTACCTGTTCTTGGAGACGACTCTTCATTCCAGGTATATAAGCCGTCATCAGCCCTCGTGGGATATACTTTTTTTGAGGCGTTTATAATAGCTTCTACAAAGAAGTCATATTCGGCTAAGGTGTAATCCTCACTGCTTTTTCCATTTCTTTCTTGAATTTTAGTAAATCTCTACCTTCTTAAAATCGTAATACAGTGGTGGTTTTTTGACGCTAGCTGCATTTAGATCTTGTTTATAATTCGATCGTTGTTATTGTTATTACTTATCGTGCGCGGGGAGGCTCATTCTATGCTCACCAATGAAAATGATTACATGCGAGGGAAAAATTGATAATGCTATCGAGTTACTTCTTGATGAACGGATTTGGGAAGTGAAAGTAGAAAAAATACTTTGAGAAAATGGCAGCAATCGGCAAAGACAAAGAAATAAGGGTTAAATAAGAGATTTTCGTAGCTCTAAAACTCTAGTTCTTACAAATGGAAAGTTAGGAATTAGTAAGATCAGAAGTCGTCGCAGGTGAAAGACGTCTAATGAGGAAACGATACTTTAAATAACATCTATGAGGAAATGAGGATGGCGTACTGGATTTAGCAAGAATTCTTAAAATTTTAACTGACTTAAAAACATCAAGGCGGAGCCGGAAGCGCGAATTTTGGATTATATCTAATTTGAACAGACGTAATTTGGAGGCATAGCCGTAAGTCTAATTTTGAATGGGTAACGGATTTATATATATAAAAAAAAAAAGTAAAATCGGAACGTAACCGTTTGGTTGGGAATAGAACTTTCAGTAAGTTTAAACTTTTAATAGAGAAAGAGGAAAGATATTCAGTATGTTCGGAAAATATCAGTTGACTGTTACGAAAAACTGTAGGATAACAGAAACAATTAACGCGAGGAAGAGAGACATATTGTTTAAGGATAGATTAACGAAAGCAGGATCATAAGAAATGGCAAACTTATAATAGAACGGTGATTTGAGAATAGGAACTGATCCAGTGCAATGAGCGATGAATTAAAAACTTTATTGACAGCTACAATATCGAGGGGGGGGGAGAGAAAAGTTCCTCAGTAAAGAATAGAGAGAGTATTTAAAGAAAGGGAAGCAACGCTACTAGTATAAACACTGAAAAGGACGAGAAAAAAACTTTGTAGGGACTCTAAAAAAAAAACCTTCATTGAAGCGCAGAGAAATCGAGAGGAGGAAAGGCCAATGGATTAGTACAATTCGTCCTCATGAGATTAACAATAAGAGTGATAAACTGAATTGGGTTGTTAATTACTGTCATTTTATCTCTTAAAATCGGTAGACGAATATTATCATAATGTTTTTGAATAAAAAAATTGTATTATGGGAAACCAAAAACCTAAATCGATGAGGAAGGCCAAAGACCAAAAGCCGAACATTTGCTGGAATATTCATTTTATTGCGCTCTAGCTACTAAAAGGCGAGATTGTTTAGCATAGCTCTAAACGACTTTCTAATAAAGGATGTTAGAAAAATCGGAAGTAAGGAAAAACTCTTTTTGGGAATATGAACAATGATAAAAGAGTTCAGACAGGGAGGAATTATGCGGTTGAAAAGGAAAGTACTAAAACATTTGAAAAAAATATATACTTTCTTGAGATGGGTTTCTAAGGACAAAGTATACACTATCGAAGTCTGAAGTGGAGCTAGAAAATTTTGAGAAAAACAAACTTTATTTCATTAATATTGAAAACAGAAATTGGGAAATGAGAAAAGTGATTAAAACCATGATCAAATGCAGCGTTACGCTTCTTAAGAGATGATAATGTTATCGGGACCGCTGAATGATGAACGGTGACGAAACAGACAAATTGTAGAAAGGAATTAGAAGCGTGTGTATGGAAGCAGAACCAGATTGAATATTAAGAAGTAAATAATAGTTTTTAAAAGAACGAAATCGAATGTTGTGACAAAAGTTGCAATTAGATTCGAAATCAAGTTAAGAGGATGAGCAAGGTTAGGTTCATTAGGACAGGAAGATTTAATGAATTATCACGACCGTGAAAGGGACCATGTCGTTTCTAACGAGGATAGCAAAACGCCCGTATCCGACACATCACGATCGCATCTTAATATTAAAGTTCTTGACCGAAGCCAAGTTCCTGAAATTAGAGTAACACCGATGGTGCAAAAATAACATAAACCTCCTAATGCGGACAACTTGAAATTTCGTTATACTGAATGTGACGAGCATTGTGGGATAGTTGGAAACATTATAGTGTAAGGGAAAGTGAAAGATCAAGAAGAAAGGAGGAAAGAACGCTTAAAAAACGGTAAAAAGTTCGGCGAACGCGAAGTAAAATAAAAAGTAATAATCGCAATAAAAGGAACGAAATAGTATGGTAAGACGAAAAATAGGAAAGCGAGCGGTAAACATTGTAGAATTTAAAAAAATAATTTGAAACTAGTGAGTTAGAGGGGAATTGGGAAGGTAACGAAAGGAAGAGGACTGAAGGAAAAATGGCTATCAAAATGGAGAAGATGCCGGGGAGAAATTCCGATGACAGAGGAAGGTTTTAAAAGCATCAGTATAGAGACAGTTGCCAGTACAGCCGTTGAGCTGCAACTATTAAAGCTGATATGTGTTCAGCGCAATAAGCACTAGTAATAATATTATTCATAATTGAAAACATAAACTGCGGACCAATTTTCTGTAATTGTTTTTCATTTCATTGCAGTTCGCGTAACACAATGACGGTAAGATTATGATAATGACATTATGAAACGCGTTCAAGTAGAGCTCTCTTCGCCTAGCGACTAATTTCCAGTACAAGAATGAGTTGGACAAATGTTATCGAAGGCATTTAAGGTAAAAGTGTGACGTTTTATTTTCTTTTTTTTCCCGCGATATTTTAAAAAGTTGCATATAGGTGTAAATTCGGACAAAAATTGTGACAGTTTCCAACAGCTTCACGGTACATTAGGGAAGAACATTTTGTTTCTTTCGATGAGAAGTCGGTTCAACTACTACTTTCTAATCGCGTAATTTTTATCACGACGTATGTGCCCGAGACGATGCTCCGAGCAGATCGGACCACGAACGTGACCAAAATATTTATAACTGCGAAAATTAAAGAAATCGCCAGTTTTCATCGCCATTTCATTTGCGTAAACGTCTAAAAAATCATTCGTGACCGCCAAAAATACAGTTAACGCGAGCGTGTATACGAAAGTGAAAATGTAATTAACACGTGCTAGACGAATTATGCAAACGCACTTACGAAGAATGCCTGGTATCTGGCACCGGTCTGTTACTGGGCAAATTATCGCTCTCTCGCTGATTGAACATGGTCTTCGAGTACGCATTCTCTCCCGGACTTAAGGTGCCACCGGCAACAAATTTCGCTTCATCGAACATTTTTTCCACCACTTCAACTGGACGACTACCGTTGTACCGCTCAACCGATGCCGCAGCTCCAGCCGCTTGGAAACCGCCATTATCCGCGACAAGGGCTAACGGCGTATCGTTGAACACTTGTTTTATGTAGAACGCGTCTTTTAATCGTAGCCCTTTGTTTTCCTCTATCTGTAAAACGAGAAGAAAAAAAGCTGACGTGAGTAACAAAATCACACGGTTGAAATTTTTACGATTTTATATCGCTTAAAAATCATTAATTCGGCAGAAAAATTCCTTTTCTTTCTGCAAATTTGCCGATAAAACTACTCTTGGTAAATATATATATTAATTACAACGTAATTCTTAGGCTACCCCCCATTCGAAAAAATGTCCCAATTTTATGTAACGCTAAATGTCCCAATTTTATGTAACGCTAAATGTCCCAAAAAAATATCCCAGAAAAATGTCCCAATTTTATGTAACGCTTATTATATTTTGTAGGATTTTTGTTATTGTTATTTAAAAAATGTCACAATTTTATGTAATAAAATATGTAACGAAAAATGTAACGAAAAAATGTCTTAATTTTATATAACGAAAGGTAAATGTTAGAATAGGATTTTTGTGGTTATGTTATTTTTTGTGTGTGTTGATGCCAGTAAGAATTACGTTGTAAATTTTGATCATTTTATACAAAGTATAGAAGAGAAAGAGACAGAAATGAAAGCAAGAGGGGTCAAGGGGCACAGCCCCTTTCGAGACCAAAGTGGCCGAGTTTATATATATACATATATAAAAGAAAAATTCAAAAAAAGAAATCAAGTGCCACATTAATAATTTTTGAACAACAATTTTGCACAATTTCTTTTGTCGATTTTTTTTTTTTTTTACTTTTAATCAATTTTCTTTCTGCGTGCCACTAAAAAAAAAAAAAAACAAAAAAAAAGCGCGTACTCGAATTACCATAAAAGAACGGTTCATTGCGATTAAGTTTTCTAGGACTCTGGCAATCTCCGTCATCGTTGTCTTTCACGAAATACCATTTTCGCATACAAATGGAAACATTAGCTGCATAATCTTATTATAACAATTCGAATTTCGTCCCCCCCCCGTGCTGTTTCGTTCAGATAGTTTACCTTTATTTCGACACCTCATCTTGGCCTTTTAGCACGACTCGAACGCCATTTCGTGTCACCCGAATTCACATGTCGAGTTTTCGATATCGATTTCGATTATTTCAAATTTTGTAAATAAAAATATTTTTTAACTTCAAACGTGACGCGGATTCAAACGACGCAACCACACAACCAATCACGCTGCACGGCGATCCGCCCGTTCATATTTATGCCCGTGGATTTTCATCCCTCGTCATGGTCAAGTTCTGAATTTTCATGTATCATTCGCGTCTTTAAACAGTCGATGGTTTTCCGGTCGCAGTAGAGCTGGTCCCATTACTTCTCCACCGGGGCAGTATCACAGTGCTGTAGATGGACAACTCTCTTTTCAGAGCTAAGTGTCACTGACCAGCGTGCATGCGCATCATCAGCAGATCCAGAGCAGGCGTTCCTCATTTCAGGCAGTACTGCATAGCGATTTCATCCTGGTCATCCGCTTCCTATCGGAGACAATCCTTGCTGCAGATCTCATCGGCATTCGGCTTTCAATCGCTCGGACACCAGTTCCTCTAGGGCAGCAATATTACTGCAGCAGATTTGCTCGACTCTATATACCGCATTAATCGGAGCAGCATTACAAAGTGATATTTCCGTTTTCATCGTACGAAAATATTTCTGTATACGAATTATGCGAAATATTTTTCAAATTTAATTTGGCAATTATCTGACGCGGTTCTCCAGAATCAATGCGCTCATCAAGTTGTTGATCATCCGGAGCGGATTTACAACAATCCAATTCCAGATCGAATCTCGAATAACTTAACACACTAATTTCGTTCGAATTTAGCAAAAAAATCGGTACATCTGAATATTTTCATACAATCTTTACTACCTAATACTAAATTTTAAGACGGAACAAAAAAAAAATCGATCCAGCAGATTTTCAGAGCAGCAGCAAGCTCTATCGTTAGCAACGCGCAACCACCTAATCGACATTTTGAAAACCCCCTTTACACATTACCTTATTCCTAATTTTATGTACGAATTCAACGCTAAAGACTTTCACTCCAAACGACGCAGCACTCTGCTGTTTCCTTACATTCTACCTCACCGTCTCGTATCAGTCCCCGAATCAATATACTCCTTTCTATTCCTATCACCTATAGAACTTTTAAAGACGCGCCATGAAAAATAGATAGGTGAAGATCAAAAAGATAAATCAATAACTGCCGTGTAATTGTTTTGCTTCTTGTTGCACATCTATAATTCCATTAAGCAACTACCAACCTCTCTGCGTGTTCCATGCAAGCCTAATATTATTGATAAGAAGAAACGTGTTTATTTTTCAGGCGATTAACGCAAAATTGTAGAAACTTGTAAAAAATTAATAGGTAGAAAAAAAGAAGTTCCCTTGCAATCCGAAATTTTTCGGTTGATATCAGTGTGTACTGTTTAGTAGAGAAGTCTATTCCGCATACAACTCGGAAGAAAATGTATAGTATCAGCAAGATCGAATATACACTCGCGACGACGAAGATTCGCGCGTATCAGACGAAGACCGCACACAACACCACTCGATCGCTGCGGTTTACGGCTTCAATGAATTCGTGACATTTCTCGACAACAAGAAACGAGATCTGAAGCACCCTTGACCCAGTCAAAACGTGTTCTTTCCGATACCTTTTTATTTTGCGGTCTGATCTCTAATCAGAAACGAAGTTTGTGCAGGGGCAGACAGACGACTATAGCAATATAAACACCAACATGATTGTGGAATCTTCGTGCAAACAAAACATTTACGCTATACAACGGAACATGTGCTACATATAATTTTATTTATTTATTTATTTTTTTTTTTTTGCATGTACACGCGGAAGGGCTAGGAAATATTTAACAGTATCAAAGGAAAAACGTATAAAAAATCATATTTGTATGATCGGAACCCGTATCGCCATCATCATCGACCCTGTTACGATACACGTCTATGTGCTCAATTTCACATTGCGACCTCCTTTAATGGTTAATATTAGACGAGATTCGGGTTTTGCCATCATTCAATTTTTTTAGATCCCTTAAAAATCTTAAAGAAAAAAAGTGAGTATTTAAAAATCCTGACTTAAATGATTAAAATATACGAATTCATCCGATTAATAATACGGTTCCAGGAGCAGTCAGAAACTGTTTCATATTAATGCACTAAAAGCGACATAGTGCTCCTCGATAAACCTAATAAACTGGATTTTACCAAAAAAATCCGGGAAATTTTTAAAATTGAATTTTAAGGGAAACGAATAAAAAAAATTAAACTGCGCGAAGAAAAAATTTTAGAATGGTCTTTTGTTTCAGTATTATGATCATCTTTTTGGGTCCGTCAACCGGAGACCCGTGCCCAGAAACAGTTTATAAGAGAAAGAGTCGATTATATATTTTAAACCGATCGGGGATTAGTGTATTTCGCATTAGCGCCGACTGTGTACAGTAAACTCTGAACTGGAAATCCGCTAGAACGTTGCGCACTCGACCGGACATAGCGTCTTTATTAAATTATTTATTCGTTACCAGTCCGAAGGCAATTAATGTGGTGACAATGACACTCAGAAATACCGAGAAGAGCGGATGAAAATTTATCGAGTTAACAAGCGGACGCGGTGTACACCGAACAAACGGTACATCTTAGCGGATTTTTAAGAGATCGGGTATGCAGGCACGCGTTCGCCTTGTTTCCTGGTTAAACGGTACTCAAATGCAAATTATAAAAGTTTACAAAGAAAAACGGCCTTCGCACGATCATCCGCTGATCGTTTTCGAGTTACGTAACACGAGAAAGATCATTAAAAACAACAACGCACAAAATCGACTTAAACGGAGCGGCGACCAAATTAAATCGCGGTTAGTCGGAGCCAGATACAGACAAATGGGTCACTACAAAGAAGAAAATCCATTAATATAATTCGAGTCGCTTCGTTGCAAAGAGAAGCTTCTAGAACGAATCAAAATCTGAACGATAGTTAATGGGTTCACCGTACGGATACAGCAATCTGGGGATAACCGATTTAAACAGCTCTCCTCGTTCGGTCGAACATTAAAAAATAATCACTTGGCAAGCGTAAGGCTCATATTAAACACCGACGAAAAAAAAAGAGAAAAGAGACTACTATAATGAACTTATACCTCGGCTGAATCCACCTATATCGATCGACAGCTCTCTACAGGCAAACATTCGTACTAAAGAATATGTACCATCAGTCGAGCTAATTCGATTTATACTCCGATAAAATTCCAAACTCCGCTAAGTAAACATCTGGCAATATATTCGTACACGATATGTTGAAGGCAAAAAAAAAAAAAAAATAACGGAAGAAAATGGATATTGTTGGCGTCAGTAAGGATAGTTTGCAAACATGAAGAAGGGAAAAGAACTTCGAATTATTACAAAAACATCAAAACAGTAAGAACCACTCTCGGTGGCTGCGCTAATGGCTCTGTACCGAAATTTGACGTCCCGGCAGTATCACACAACGACAGCGGAAACAATCAAAGCACTAGTTGACTTTATATATGAAAAGCCAAACTGGATAGCTGTCAGTTAATTAATTCGTCCTCCGCCCCTGTCGCGGTACTGTACTTTGTCGAAAAAACCGCGAAACAGAACAAGAGTTAATTCGCGTGGCAGCTCTATCGCAATAAATAAATTCAAAAAAGGTATACATCGGAAAAAGTATGAAATAAACATACCTAACGGCGCGAAAGAACATAAAACATATAATAAATGTAACGCCGCATGCGGTACATATTTGTCTGCGACAATTATTAATAGCAAAATTTTTTCGGGTTAATTTTTTTCCCCCCTGGCTGTGAATGCCATTTGGCCACTAACTACTCACTAGGGTAAATTATTAATGGGGCACGTTTACATGTGAAAACTAAAAAGTTATAGAAATTACTTACGGAGTTGAAAACATCAAATCCCAATACATCTATTAAAATAAAAATGTTTTTTTTTTTTTGGAATTCGTAACAAATACCTGCTGAGAAAATATAATGTCGTAGGCGAGAAAACTGTTACCAACAAAGTTTTTTTTTTTTTGAAATTTTTAAAATTTTTCACGAAAGCTACAAGTTGTGCCTAGCAGTAATTTTAGGGCGTATCCTTTAGAATAAAGAAAAAAAAATGGGGGGGGGGGATTAAAAGATAAAAGCTTCAACAACGCGGGAAAACGAGTTAGTAAGTCTTTCGTTGCCTGGAATGCAAGAAGATTAGGAATTTAACAGAAGTCAATCTGGTCTAAGGCAAGAAATAAATTAAGCGCGCGAGAACGAAAGTCGTACAAAGCATGGGGAAAGAAAGATGTTATAAGGGCTCTGGAATACTCACAAATCAAAAGCGGATAGAATTTTGGAGAAAGATGGAAACACGTTTTGCGCGATAAAAAAGACAAAGCATGCAAGTTAAACAAAAACAAGCTCGGAGATTAAGTAAGACAGAAAACATCGATTTATGGAGCAAGACCGTAACCAAAATGTGTATTTTTAAATTATACACGCGTATGTGAAAATTTGCTTAGCTATTTCATGTTTTATAAACAAATGTTAAATAACGAGTACCTAAAACGCAAAATTTGGTACTCCCAGAAGTATGGATGGTGGTGCAATAAACCCCCAGTTAGGATCGTACGAACACATTATTTTATTGTAATCATAAGAATGTGGTGACTATAAGTCACAGTCAAGTAATTTTGTACAATACCAAATTTTAATACGTAAATCTCCAGAAACATAACCGCATAAAATAAATTAAGAATACTCACCCTGCTGAGCATAAAATTAATATGTAATTTAATTGTTAGAGGACGATTATATCCGCCGATGTTAAAGGGAGAGGTGATTATTTAAATGCAAAATGAATGCAGAAATAGTCACCTGGAAAGACCATCTACGTAATTAGTATTTGCGGATGATAAAGCTACTCTTGGTCCCAGCAGAAGCCCACAATAAGTGTATTTATATATAATATCTGCAGGTTTTATTAAAATAACTGAATTATATGTGTGTGTGTGTGTATATTTGTATATGTAATATCACGCAATAGCCCCACATATAACAAGATTTTTAGCGACCATCAAAAACAATAGACGAGGAACAAAACAACACATAGTACAAAAGGTACAATAAGGAGTAGGGACAGAGAGAACACAAAAAAGAAAAACGAAAGGATTTTGAAAAATTAAAGCCGCAAAGAAAAAACAAACTCCAATACTGACCCCCTTTGAATTATCACTGAAAGTATAATCATTTGAAAAGAGGAACTTTACAGACTTGGAAAAGACAGAAGAAATAATTTGGAAGGAAAAGTAAAAATCGGTAAAGTTGATCGAAAATAAGAAAGATTCGTCGCACAGGACGAGAATGAGTTAGGACGAAAAAAAAATAAGAGCAAAAATAAGGATTCTTGTCATTGTAGCCATAAAAAATCAAAGCAATATCTCAGAGAAAAGCAGCTCTAAAAATGAGCTATCGGTAGAACCGTTTTAAAAGTCGATCAGTGGCTTAAAATTTTTAGTTATCACAGATAATGACAGAGATTATTATTATTATTATTTTATTATTAAACCTCATTAGTCCAGGAAATGTTTCCCTAAAAAGTATTCTACATTCATTAGCGTAAAAATCCAAACAAATGTAATAATTTACAAATATATGTAAAACATTAGATTTCGTATTATTTCACGATCAATCTCTGTTAGAAAATTTATCACTATTATCAGCAGTCTATATTTAGATCATCTAGATCAGATTTGTGCAAACTGCAACTCGCATATTTTTATAGGTAAAAATGAACAAACATAGACTAATTTTTAACACGGTGAAACTATCAATGTTTTTCCCCCACCGCATATACTAAAGCTCAAATAATTTTTAATCTTTCTCCTCCAAAAAAATTTTCTGCCTACCCTACTGTACGCATAAGTATTAAAAACCTAAAAAGGAATAAATACTAATAATACATAAATAAAATTAACTGAAGACAATGAAAAATAAAAGAAAGCCGCAAAAAGATACACTGATTTATCATTGTAATTTTTACTAGCGGTGTATTTTTTTTTGTACTTAATCACTTCATTAAAATATAATTCTGCAACCCCAAGGGGGTAAAAAAAAATATAATTCGTGGCAGGAAAAGAACTTTTTATGAATTCATTACCTTTAAAAATTTTAGAACAGCCCGTGGTAATGTAAGATATTACAAGGCACGATTTAGACCAGAATGCAACCGGTTACACTTAACCGGTATCGTGTTTTTTAGTTGCTATTACGATCGCGTAGGTAGTCGATATATACAATTAATCGGCCACTTCTATTAAATCACAACAGTAGTAATTAATAGTGTACAGGGTGTCAAAGCAATTTCTTTTTCTTGAAAGAACGCAGACAGATACGTAATTATAACAACATCCGAAACCTGCCACATCGCACAGCTCATCTTGCACAATTCACCTTACTCTCCCTTACGAAAAAAAAAAAAAAAGTTAAATAATCCTATCTGATCTGATCTGATCCGATCACCAGATTGATCTATTTAAATGCGGATGTATCGCGCACGTCGTTGTAATCTAAAATCAAATCAGATTCTACCGTCTATATGCGCACTGTCTCGAATGGGATGGGTCGCCTACATTCGCTTTCACTATTCCTATTCATTTTCATTAATATATATATATATATATATAGATATACAGGTACCCCCATCAAACCGCGCCTTCCATTACACCACGATGTCCTTTCAACATCATCATTATCAAATGTATCGCTTATAGGTCGACCACCATAGCGACTATTTAATGTAGTTCGCCATTCGATCGTCTGGACCGTGTATAGAGTGCCATTTTAACTGCTCAACCGTATAGCGAAATATCAAAGACTTCAAATTTTACAATAACAACAGCTTCCTCGTAACAATGAAACACGGTCGTCCGACAAAGATAATCCGACCAGAACAGTCGCTGTCAGCGGTTTGATCGGTGAAAAAATTTCATTACAGCGACACGTTAATCTCCATCGTAATTGTGTTCATACAATAGCCACAGCAGAAGCGACATGCATGTCCCGAAGGTATTTCTACAAGTTCCAGTGTCCAAATCTCAATTTCACCTCTTCCAATTACCGCCTAATTACGTTCCTCTGTTAATTACTTCGCTCTCACAATTATGTAAGTCGTTCACTTCGATTTATTAAAATTACAAATAAATGTCAAAAGGATCACGCGGAGAAGGGAGTTTGAAAATTTTCAATATCAACGAATGAAACAATTTAAACAGCAACCAGAACAGAACTACCTTTTCAGAGAAATGTTATAATTAAATGAGTTAAAAAACAACTCAAACAATCGCTGAACTAAAAATTAAACTGAAGCAAGAAAAGGAATTCTTCGTGGTCACTGTAAAAACTAAATATCGTACCTTTCACATTATTCGCTGCGGCATGAACGTTTTTTTTTCTTTTTTTTGAAAAAAATGCTATTTTTTAAGTCCCCGGCGCGGAGAAAAGTTAAAATCTCCCGAATCAGAAACTTGTTTTCTCCCTTATTTTACGGTTCAACAAACATTTTTCAACACTGGAAAGAAAAAAAAACCGGAATCTGCGTTAATCAGCAATCCACGCCTTTAAGTTGATGGTCTTGGCAAATACAACTCTGTCATGAAGAATTAATTATGCAACCCAAAGGAGAGGCAAATCATTTCAGTTTGCAATTTAAAATGTTTCAATCCAATATCGATAGATTACGAAAATCATTTAACATTAAAACAGAAAAAAAAAAAGTGAATATAAAATCACGCTACTGCACGTAATTAACCGAATATTTTAAAACATCATTCATCCCCGCTTACTCACACTATATTATAGGCATAGCTGACGGAGAGAAATCCGCGCGCATGTGCGAATGGTGAGAAAAACAATTTCTTTTTTGTTTTTTTATTTTTTTTTTAGATTTTCAATCTAAATTTAAACAGGATGGGAGGTGGTAGGTGAAAAATTTGTCCGCTAATCGGTTACCAAAGATCAGCCCCCCATCATCCACTAAGAAATAAACATTGTTTAAAAATTGTTTTTGAAAGCAATTTGTCTGTCAATAATAATTTTTCGATATTTTTAAATAACACGGGTCAATCGGACGGAACAACGAATAACATGTATGAAAATAAAATGAAAAAAAACACATAAAAAATAGAACAGATAAGAAATTTTACCTAAATAAATTTAAACTTAACCTAAATTAACACCCGCATAGCAATTCCGAACAAAATCAGGAAGCCCGCAGTGCTGAGAATATAAAACGATTGTAAAAATGCGAATAATATATTTGTATTTACTTGTTTTTATTTTACTTTTTATTTTTATTTTATCGCCATTATATCTTTTCACGGCTTTTAACTCGACGACACGATCATCTAACCGCTTTCTTCACTACAATTCTCCTTAACCTACATCTCTCCTCATTTTCAAAATTATACAAATATACACTGCTAAACGGCAATATTTAAGATTTCTTGTAGTGCATTGCTCAAAATGATTCTCATATTTTATCACCCGCATAAGACAAAAAAAAAAAAAAAATGTCAAGATATCTGTTTGCTATTACATCCTTTACATATATTTCCTACATACCCCCTTTCGTTACCCGTGCGGCTTCTTATCTCAGTTTCATGTTTACCGTGCGATCCACTTTTCAAGATATTTTTGAAAAGACAACTTATAAACCAAATCTAAAATCCCCTAATATCAACTCGATCGATACGTACATGTGGTGAAATTGAATTCTGCATTAACGATTTCGAGAACGGCTCGGTGAGAAAAATATGTACTTCCGAACAAAACGGTTTCGACAATTGATGGCTTACAATAAAGGATCGCTGTTTTCGTAGAATGCAATGCAAATTAATAATCCGTCTGACATACTGAAACACCGTTTTTCTAATCGATAAATACAATCGACCGATTTTACAACCTAATGCCATTATCGATGTCATTCGTAACACGCCGGCGCGTGGACAACTACCATGTCAAAAGGAAATAGAAAACGACTCCTCCCCCGAGCTGCGTTCCAATTGGAACGGTTCAATGATATTCTAAATTTAAATTGAAACATTTTCTCTTCTTTCAATATGACTGGGAAATTATAAAAATCCGCATGCGCCGTTCGAACGGAATAAATATTTTTAAACTGGCCGAAAGGATGGCAACAAAAACCAAAAAATTAAAAAAAAAGTAGCAGGGTATGTGTGAAGTTAAGAAAAAAATTATAGTTATTTTTTCAGTAAGCAGTATCCCTATTATATTTAAAAATAGATCCATTCGAGATTGTTTAATCAGTTTATTTATTGATAGAATAAAATTGTTCGAAGATAAATTAAAATTAAAATTAAAATATAAACACCTTTAATTGCACGTTGTAAAAGTTTGGAGTATAGTACGTGTTACTAAGTCTCTGTTTAATTGTTGGAAAAAATTTCTTCGTTATTTCGTCATGACTTATCCACGCCGTTTCTTTTATCAATCGATTTGTTGTTGATGTATTCAGTTCCGCACAAAATTCGGGTTTCTTATTTGGATGTTTCCATCGGCAAGTTCTTTTTTTTTTTTTTGCTGCATGCATTGTTTTAAGATTTTTTTTTTTTTTTCACAGAAGATGAAGGAAAGGAGAGGATAAAGGAAGAGTTATAGGGAGCAGGGAGACCTAATGACAGGAGCTGACTGTATAAAAGATAGCGTTCGTTACGAAGAGCAGGACACTCAAAGAAAATGTGATTAGCATCACATGTACGAGGAGGATCACAATCGTGGAGAGAACAATCAGGAGAAGGCGATAGAGCAAATCGAAAGCGAGAGAAAGGGAGGAGAGAATGATTGATCCGGAGACGAATTAGGGAGACAATAGAAGAGCGACGACTGAGAGGAATAGAATGGAACCAAGACAGGGAACGAGGAATTGGCTGAATGAAACGGTAATGAGAATGACGATTAGAAAATAGGGAGGGATAAATATCCTGCCAAAGTCTGGCGTGATTGGAGGTGGATAAGGAAAGGATATCTGAAGAAGGGAAATGGTTGAGGAATGAATCAAGGCGGCCAGCAGAACGAGCCAAAGAATCGGCTGCATCGTTGCCATCAATTCCGGAATGACTGGGGACCCACAAAAAATCAATGAGAATAGAACGGGATGACTGCAAAGTGGAGGTAAGAGAACGAATTGAGAGAATAATATTATCAGAGGAATGTGAAGGAGGAGAGGATATGGCTTGGAGGACGCCCTTAGAGTCCGAAATAATGAGGAATTGGGAAAGATCGCTTAAAGAGGAAATATAAGAGATAGCCTGAAGGATGGCGATCGACTCGGCAGAAAAAATAGAGCAGAAGGAAGGAAGCCGGAAGGACTCAGAATGTCGAAGCGACGGAGCAGTAAACGCACCACCCACGCTGTCCTCGCTCTTGGAACCATCAGTAAAGATCAATACATGAGCAGGAAAAGAGGAATTTAACAAATGAAGAAATTCATTGTTGACTGCACCGTGAGAGGAGGAATTGGCTCGAAGTGGGAGAGAGGAAAATTTGATAGGCTGTGTTTTAAGATCAAAACAGTTTCATTTTCTAAACTGTTATTCGAATTTAAGTTTGACTAAAGTTGAACAAAATCTCAAATAGTTCAAATTCCCGGAAATTTAATAATGTTCCTATCAATAGACAAATTTTAGAAGAGTAAGCCAATAAGCTAATAAACTAGGTAAACATGATTTCCGATGTTCGAAGCTAGTACAGCGAGGCTTCATAATCCGCATCTTATTAACCACTCGAAGATTAGTGAGAAAAAGTAGCTGGCGTTCCACAACATGGAATTTCAGAAAATCGGTTGAAATGTGTTTGGCCTGAAGCTGTCTTAAAACCCTATATATAGTGCAATTTTAAGAAACAAAAACGTTTACAATATTATTTCCAGAGGTGTTATGTGTCTCTTATCGTCCCTCCTATTATAGGGGATCTATATCTCTGAAATGAGATTATTAATTTCATTAGCGAAAATTATTCTGTACATATTTCATTGAAGTTTACATCAGTAAGATTCTCGTTCGACATAACGGTACATTTCGAAATCAGACATTAAAAAATTAAAATACTTCAACCAAATATCGAATATAACAACTAATAATCGAGTAGTAGACCGATCCACTTCAATGTCGTTATAACCGATTTCCAATGTGCATAGTTTCCGTGCTAAATCTTTCGCTTATAATTATGCTTCCGACAATGCGTCTAAGCGTATCTCGACCGGTTTAATCAGTTTACAATTTATTTTACCCTTCTGTTACTCGAAAGACTAAACAAATTATTACAGCCGTATACTAACACTTTAATTTACTTACAGTTACATTTAAAACTAATTTCATGTTTACACATTTTCAATTTCACTTGTTTTACCTTTATTTCGTGTGCTAACGACCAGTTTTCACTTTAACCTCAATCTCATTTGTGTAATTCATAATTTAAATAAAAACTTAACGAACACAGCATGCAATCAAAGTTATAATTATAGACTGCTACGCAGAACTACAAACACAACGCAACCATCACTAAAACTATCAATGTTTGCATTCCGTCCAGCATAACGTGAAGAGATACCTGCGCTAGAAAACCCTTCTCACCGGTAGTTTTCGAAATTAACCATTAACTCGGATTTATACACAGGAAAATAACTTTTTGTCGCTTATAAATCAATACGTATTCGTGCACAGCAGCCTCCCTTTTGACGGGCCATTCCATGGCGCTTGTTCGCAAAAGAGAATGCGAAACAAATAAATAAAAAATGTACAATCTTATCAATAAGTAAATAAAGTAAGTATTGCACGGACCTTGCCATTGTAAAATCAAGCTCCTTTCTTCATCCTACAGGTAGAAAGTCAATGCCTGAGATGGTCTCTTTCTCCTTTCGAGATGATTCGCCTTTGCACTAAAACCGCTATTCAGTTTTAGATAATATTCGGGATACACACATATATATTGCTGAGATGAGCTACGTGACACCTGCCGAAAATCGATGACACTTCTGGTTTAGTGGGTAAAAACAAAAGCGAAACTTAAATCCGTTATTTTCAAATACGTAACGTAATTATTTTTTGATTGCACTAATATACATTTTCATTTTCGAAATTGTTGCCTACCCGCCTTTCCCCGCTTTTTGTAGGAAAAATACTAAATACACTTGAATCAAATTACAATTACGATACCTTTTTTTAATGGCTGAAAGAGATTTTAAGTTAATTTTGAAATGTTCACTCCTTCCTTAAAAGCGCAAAAACGCGGAAAACGGAACACGATGTGTTTAAATGGCTATAAGCATTTCTGTTATTAACATAAAATTGGCATTTAAAAGCTTATTAACGGAAAATGTTAATTTGTTATTACTATTATTATTATCGTTTATTTTCATTGGTCTGAACACAACCCCTTCTGGCCACTTAAACAAGCGCCAATTTAAACGATATTTAAACGTTCATTATGTTCAACGTCGTTAGTCGCTATTACTTGTTTTTCCTGCATCATTCTTCGCTAAAATTATTTCTCGGCTTTTTTGGTAATTATCTGTTTCATTTTCACCGGGTTTAACATCTACAGAATTTTAGCTTAAGAAATAAAAGCCTATTTAATCAAAATAAATCATTGGAAAAACCGAATAGGGGGTTCCTATTTAGGTAAAGAAATGTGTAATTTGTAAAATTATAACCGCTTTATTTTAGTCTTTTACAGGTTAACAGATTTTTCAAATCACCGCTGTAATCGATGTACGATTAACAAAAGAAAAAATAGCGCAAAATAATTCTGATAAAGCCTTACTCAAACGTATGTGTAAAGCAATTCCAGAATGACGCGCTTGAGCCGAAGCGAACAATTCGCGAATACCTTGCTTAAGGGGGCCCCGTATGGGATAACCACTTTGAAAAATCCGTTTTTCTGAAAAATGTTCATATAAAAGTACAAGTTCTTAGAAATATTTTCCCAAAACCTCAGGTCATTTGGAGTAAAACTCATTAAGATAGTAAGCTGTGCGCTCCACCCCTTTTGAGTCGGCCGAGAGCGGCAGGCAGGTAACCGAAGCAGCTACTTCCTTCTCTTTCAAAGGGCCTAGAGCCGGTGATGGCACCTGGCAAAAGCGAGATTTCTCTTCATTATATGGTGTTTCTTCATTAATAGGATATTACACTGGAAAAGTTATAGATATTTGCGTTAGACTCTGTCAAAGGTGTAAAACTTGAGAGAAAAAATTAAATACAATGGAATTTGAAGAAAAACATAGTGGATGTGAAGCAAATTACATTGGACCTGCAGGAAACATGGAAATATCATCAGCAATAAAAGAAATGTTTCAACGATCGGAGGAAAAGTACGATGTCAAATATAAAAATTACATCGGCAACGGTGATAGTAAAACGTACATCGGTGTGATTCAGTGCCATCCATATGGCGAAGACTTTGTAATAAATAGAAAAAAATGAGGTTGGCCACGTTCAAAAAAGGATCGGCAAACGGCTACTAGATCTTGTAAAAAACACAACAGTAGACATAGAAATAAAAACCGGAAAAAAGGCTCTACAAACTAGAAGAAGCAGAAGTCTCTCTGGAATCGAAAAACTCACCGGTAAAACAATTGATAAATTAATGGTTTATTATGGATTAGCAATCAGAAGAAATTTTGATTTAGTGCAAAAAATGAAAGATGCGATTTGGGCGACCTTTTTTCATTTTATCAAAAAGCTCAGCGGAGTAGAAAATTTCCAGCGCGATTATGAACCTTTTCCGGATGATGTAACAAAAGTAATCGAGCCAATTTATGAAGATTTAAGCAAGAAGAGCTTTTAGAGCGATGTGTTGGTGGATTTACCCAAAACAATAACGAAAACCTAAATCAACTTATTTGGAAGATCACTCCAAAAATTTTATCCAGTAGCCCTATTCTAATAGAAATTGCAGCAAATGTAGCTGGATGCATTTTCAATGAAGGAAATTTTGCATTACTAGCTTTTCTACAAGAGATGAAAATCAGCGTCGGCCCAAGTACTCATCAGTACACGTTCAAACAGCCGATGAAACGCGAATTCAAAGAGCTGAAAAAAAAAGCTGCGTTTCAGACAAAAGAGGCTAGAATAATGGAAAGAATAGTGCAAAAGAAGCCTTGGACATTGCGAGTGCAGCAGATACCTTGCTTTATGGTGCTGGCATCGACAATTCAGTTTAAGTGAGAAACAACAAATTTTTTTTCTAATCTTCATAGTTTAAAACTTTAAACGCGTTTTTCTCCAAACGACTTTTTTGAAGTCGGTGGCCGTGATATTTCAAAAACTTCCGTACCGATCCGATTCATATTGAACACAGTTTTACAATACGTATTTTACTA
This sequence comes from Icerya purchasi, assembly GCA_039619475.1. NCBI lineage: Eukaryota > Metazoa > Arthropoda > Insecta > Hemiptera > Monophlebidae > Icerya > Icerya purchasi. The sequence continues at coordinate 396,777,080 of CM077116.1, forward strand.
GGTCGCAACGTTATTCTTTTTTCCTTTTTTTTCGCTGGAGACCGATTTTACAGCTAGAAAATGGCCCATTTTTGGGTGACTTCAACAGACCGCCAAAAATTAAAAAAACATTGAAGAAACAAGAGGACAACGTTGTGACCTAGATCTGCTTCTAAATTAATCATTTCTTCCAACTATTCGCGTTTCAGAAGATTTTGTAACGAGTTATCGTGGGCACCGCAAAAAGTATTTTTTTGAAATGGCCTCCGTCAATTCGCTCTCACTGGCTTATTTATGAATATTTTTTGACGCAAAAATTACTGAATGTTCTTGAAATGTCATATAACTATGTGCAAAAAACTTTAATGAAATAACTTTAATAGTCTCTTTAAAAAATACTCTCAAAAAGTGCTTTTTTTAGACCCGTTATCCTATACCGCCCTATCTGTTTTTTTTTTTGTTTTTTTTTTTTTTACCTTGTACCGATATGTATTCATACTACAAACAGCGATGTTTGTAACATATTATAGAGAACAATTTTGGACAACCAGAGTACAGCCCAATCTATCCATTGAGCTTACTTTTTATGTCTAATAAAAAGGAAAGTTAGGTAATTGGAATCGCATCTCGGTACCATTTTCTTTTTAGCCTTCTGGCTGGATTTCCCGGCAATGTCTATACATTTATCTAATGTTTGGGTTACAGTGATGTGATAATTTGTTGAAAAATTTTTCATACTGTTCTTTATGGGTTTCTTCAACGAATGGCATCACCCTTAGATCATTGTGCAAGGTCTCGTTAGATACATACTTTGAGGCTGCTGTCAACGTTCGCAAAATCTTACGACTGTTGTCGTTGTATCCGCTGCAAGTTTGATCTGCTAGCACTACCATACAGCTCAATTCCGTATTTCCATATCGGTGCGATATAGGTTAAATATAATTGCCTTTTTAACTTCGGACTTAGTGGTGAGTAACGACTTGATAGTAACCGAACATTTTTATAAATACAGATTTCGTATTTGTAAACGATAAAAGAAATTAAAATACCAGTAAACATTCGATTTTTTTTTTTTTTTTTTTGTTATTTTTATTACAAAATCGACAGTTTAAAGACGTTTCAAAAAATTATTAATTATTTTATTTTATAATTAAATAAAATATTTCCCATCGATATATACTTTACATCTCCATATTTTTGTCTGTAATAATTTTCGGTGAAACTGAAATATTTAGTGAGAATTTGCAACGTATATGTATCTCGGACAATATTGAAATGGTTGGTAAAAGTTGAACGTTCAGTATAATCATTTTTACTATTGACGACGATGTTCCCTTACTTTAAATGATGTCGTAGATAATTTTTTACAGATGTTACTACATCTTACGCTGTATATTCCTAAATTATCATATTTGTCAAACATTATATTAATATTATTAATGTTTCCCATATTTCTTCGTGCGTGCTGTAATTTATATTTACAAATGCTAATTCCTTTGCATTCAAATAACTCAGTGAATTTATAGGCCAATTTCAGTTTGAAACATTATTATCATTCGTGTTTTTTTTCCTACTTTTGTTTTGAATATTATGTTTACTTTTTTTTTCTATCGACTATCTAGATTGTTATTGTACGCTATTGTTTTTAATGTGTTCTAATTCGTTTCTTTTATTATTGCCGTTTATAGGAGTTGTATGAAGTCTGTATGTAAGTGCGGGATGTTCATAATTTTATTCGGGTAGTTTGAATCATTGTACACATTATTCGGTTTGTTTTTGTTTCCTTTCGGTATACATTGCATTTTACTTATTTTTAATTTCGCGATACAGTGTAAACAAAAGAATTAATCTTGTTTTTTTCACTGATTCCAATTATACATTATATTTCGTTGAATTTTTATGATACATTGGATAACTACTTGTGCATTTTAATTACGTGACGAATTATATTATACGAATGGCAAAATGTTTATAACAAAGAGTGTGCGACAAATATGTTAAAAAGCAATTGTATTTTTAATTAAAACATAGTATGGGTAAGTTGAAAAAGATGTATAACTTTAAGTACAATTTTAAATGTATAATTTTAATTGTGTAATCTTAAATTTGCACCTTTTTATTTTATTTTATTTCATTTTATGGTGCACCAGTATTCTTCTTATTATCATATTGTTATACTATTTGCTGTTATAATTATTAATTTTTATTATTATTAGTTTTATTACTGTAAGTATCTAATTCGTTTCGTTATAGAGTAACAACAGAGCCAAATGTAGCAACTAATAATAGTTTAAGCACTTCACCAAAGTTATATTTCCGTGTTTCTTTTCTTATTTTTATCTTTTTTATTTTATTTATTTATTTTATCTTATATTACATTATTTGTTAGTTTATTTCATTTATAGTTTCTGCTATATCTATCCAATTATATTTCTTTATTTTATCTGCGGCATTGAGTATTTCGTTTTCTCATTCTTTCGAAGGATTTGTTAGAATTAAGGAATATATTTCGTAATATGTAATTACTAGCTGACCCGGCGAACTTCGTACCGCCCCAGAACCAATAAATATTGTGTTAACTTATCAGCAATCAATACTCAAAAAAAATTAAGTTCAATAAATGTACAAAAATCAAAATGAAAAGTATTTTAATTACATTGAAATAAATGTAATTCACGTGGCAGCAAGGCATTATCCCCCTTAATAACAAAAATCAGTATAAATTTACTTTGAAAAATTGAAGTAAACTACTTTTTGGAAACATGCTTTTTCGGGCTGTATCATCAGCTAACAACACATAGTACACACTCAATTTATATACTTTTTAATAAAGTGTGTACTCTGTGCAGTTAGCTGATGATGAGCTATACACGAAAAAAACGTGTTTCTAAAGTAATTTAATTTCTTAAAGTAAATTTATACCCTTTTTAGGATTTCGTACACATATAATGTACGGAATCCCAATAAGATGGTTCAGAAACGAAAAAAATATTCAATTATATAATAGCTCGGAAACGGTTTGACTTATTGGAATCGGATCATAAATTACAATTAAACTTCTCTATCTATGACAATTTACAACTTTAAGCTGACCGATTACCCTGGTCGGCAAGAAACCGTCTAGAATATATAATATAGAATTTAGAACGACCTCAAAAATCGCCCTTAAAAAATTCATAACTCATCATCAGGTAACCGTTTAAAATCGAAATTCAAAATATAAAACAAAACACAACAGCCCTTTCATAAAATTTAAAAATTACGATTAAAAAATTATTCGAACTCCCCTTTTGGGCCAAAAATAGCGAAACAAATGAATTTTCTTCATAATTTTTTTTTTTTAATTTTGTATTCTGCTATTTGGAACGGACACAAATTCAACAAATCAAAGATCATAAAAATCGGTCCAGCCGTTGATTTAACTAACCCGACTTTGTTTTATATACAATGCCTGCCCCACAGAAAGTGAGAGTAACTTTGGTGTGAGTAGTACATCTTAAAGCCCATTTAATTATCTATCGAATGCAACAAACCGGGAGTTTCTACCTCCCGGGGGTTCGTCCTGCAGCATCGATTTGAAAAAAAGTGTTTCGTCGACCGCCACCGTTTTTTTAGACAAAAAAATTACAACATTTTGAAAGAAACTGTATTTCAAAGTTTTTACATAAATTATTACCCATCTTCATTATTCATATTAATCTTCTCGAAATAGGCACCTCTCGCTTGAAACTCGCCGACAGGTGTTCTGTTTAAAATGATCTGTACCGCATTCACGACTTTTTGATCGGTGTCGAATATTTTTTGAAATCGCGCTATGCTATCGAAATATTGTTGAATTACCGAGTCGAATATCATCAGGATACGCTTCTTCTTTTAATAAATCTAACGTCTCTTTAGCCGCTTTTTTGCAACCAACAATAATAACGAATCACACACCGCTGTTTTTGCTCGATACCTTTCTCATTCATGTTGACAACACAAAACTGCACGTGGTTTTCACAATTTGCGCCTTACTCTTTTGACTATAAAACACGTAATAATGCTCGTAGAAACGTCCGGTTTGTTGCATTTGACAGCTGATAGAATGACCTTTAGGATTATCTGAGTGCGAGACCCGTTACGATGCGTTTTCAACCTGCCCGCTCCGCTTGAAAAAAATTGTAAAGGTTGACAAAACACCTTTTTTTCAAATCGATGCTGTGGGTGTAGAGGTGAGGTATGAACTTCCGGTTTGTTGCATTCGATTGCTAATTAAATGGGCTTTAAACGCGCTGTGAGTGGTTGCCTACTCACACCAAAGTTACTCTCACTTCCCGTGGGACAGCCATTGTATATAGATAATAGACCCGGCCACGCGTTGCTATGGCTCAGTTGTAATACGTTGAATTAATATTATAAAACTAATGTTTACTGATAAAGATAAAAACGTTTTAGCCTATCTAAAAACACACAGGATTGAGCCTTCAAATTCACTTTCCGGATGGTTGGAAAATGTTTTCAATGACTGCACATGTTGATTTTTATAAATATATTTCTATGTGTTTTTTACGGGCATTTAGCAGTCAAAGTGATAGACGTCTTTTTATATATAGCCTTTTTACCACATCTTAAAATTTTTTTTCTTGCTAAGATAAATAATAAATCACAATATTTATACGACTGAAATATAAAATTGGCACTCACCGCACAAATGTGAATATATTCCATACAATATTACTGAAAGTTGCGAAAATACCGAACACATTTTAAAAACGAATACATATGGATAATATGCGAGTAACGGACGGGCAGATGAAGCACATTTACCGAAACGAAAACACGAATAGGTCTGAATAATTCGGAACACGAAATACATGCAAAAAATGGTTGATGCACTTATTGTAATGTTTCCGGTCAATCTTTCGATTTCCTGTCGGTAATTAATTTTTCGGATCAAAGACCTTTCAGTTGTATAAATGTCTCATAATTTCTATCGTTACCTGATTGCCGGACATGTGTTTCATTTTTTTTTGTCGTTCTCGCCGTACTTGTGAAGTCGGGTCGTTTATTATTTTCTTTTATTTTTCCCGATTTAGGGTGTACCATGTTTAAGAGAAATGCAGACCGGTTTGCACTGTACTCGCTAAACAACCATTCGCCTACATTGTTCTGCTACATCTTTTAATTATATTTTTAGTTTATCGTTGCGACCATTTAATGACGGAAAATGTAGTCCGCTACAACTCACAAATGTTAGATGTAAGCACGTCTGTGATCCAACCAATTTGAAAAAATTTCCAACTAAATCACTGCAAAATTTAATAAGAATATACTGCACATAAGGGGAGTTTTAAAATGTGCACAACATATTCTCAGTAATTTACTTTCACAAACAAATACATAAATACGCAAAACACTTAATATCTGCATATAAATAGGCAAAGTCTTTTTTCGTTTATTAACCGATTTTCTTCTTCATTTTTTGTTTGGTAGCTATTAAAAATCAGTTTTCTTTCTTATTTTAATATAAAATTTATACCAAAAAAAAATAAAAAAAGAACTGCTTGTTACGATATTTTCGGTTCATTTGTTGTTTTTTTTTTTACTGCATGCTTAGCGCATGATTTCCGTGCCGTCATTAAGCGACCGCCCGCTGATCGGCTGAGAATCAAAGACCGACACCTTTTTTTGCCTATTCGTTCCTCGCCGTTTCAGGTATCTGAAATTACCCGCTCGCATGTTTGGCCTACCGCATAGGCGAATTTTGTAATTTCCGTGCAACTTTTTCAAATTTTTTTTTGTAGGAACCTAATTTAAATTTTAGCCAATATTTTAGAAAAAAAATCAGCTAAATCGGTCGAGCCGTTCTTGAGTTACACTTTTTTGTGAATTGTGCAATTTCGGTGCAATTTTTTTAATTTTTTTTTTTTTTGCAAACCTTCTTCTAAGAACTACGAATACAACAAAAAAAAAATTATTCAAATCGGTTCAGCCGTTTTGGAGGAGAAGCGAAACCCACATAAGGCAATTCATTTTTATATAATAAGATATTGTATCGTATATAATAATAATCACAGAGAAATTAATTTAAATAAATAAATGCATAATTGTAATTTCCAAATTAAATAAATGATGAATGACTGTGGAAAAACTTTGAAAAATTTTTAAAATCACTTTAAAAAGTTTAAATACGCTGAAAATGTTTACTTCAATGTTTACAGAACGAAGACACAAATTCAAATGATCGAGGAATTTGAATTTTCTATAACTAACCACCCTCAAATTTCTAGCTTGTCCCGTTAAAAAACAGGTTTCTTCGATGCATATACCTACAGAAGTGGCTTCCGTAAATTTCGTAGAAGATCGGCATTGTAGCGGTACATTTACGACGATTAGCCTTACAATGTGACCGGACGGAAAAGATACTTCCGTAATGGTTATTTATGACTCTTGAAGGTTGCGGTATAATATTCGTTCTTTTGTATCGGTGACAATCGTTAACCGCTTTGTGCAAACGATGATGTCGGCAAGGGACAATGAAGAAAAAAGGATATGATCTTTTAGAGGACAGTTTTTTTGTTCACTTTGTTAATTGTTCATCGATAGTCAGACCCATCTTCGTTATTTTTTACGATGACACTGATGCGACCGAGAATATATCCTTCTTTCTTACACATATACATACTCTCTCACTCACTTTTCATATTATGAGACTTTAAAGCTTTTCCAGTGAACTTTTATAAAATTTTCTTTCACACAAACCTTCTCCTGGCAATAACGAATACAATAAAAAAAAAATTAACCAATTCGGTGCAGTCGTTCGCAAGTTATCGGCGTACATACTAATCGACGATTCATTTTTATATATATAGATGTAAGTATAGGTGTAAATGGGAGGGAGTTTGAACGGTGTAGGCGTAGTTTATTTTTCATTTTGTATATAATATTAAGTTTAATTAGCCCCACATAAATTGTAAACATGGGTTAAACATAATCTGCATAAATGAAAATGTGATCCACATTGCATGCAGAAGTTTAATCCATGTAAACTAACATGGATCCCGCTACTGGCGCAACCATTGCGCATATGCGGCCTAAAATTAAATATAATAATGTAGTTTTAGTGGTATATCTTTTAATACTGTATATAAATTGAAATTGAATTAAAATCCTTTTTCCATTTTTTGGCGCGTAAAACATGTAAAATTAATCTTCGACCTTTGTACAGTATATCCAAATCAGCAGAACGGTAATAAAGCTGTATTTTAATGATTTAACTGAATTAGTAAACGGCAATTTCGAAATTTCCATTAAAAATTAAAATTATTCCCAATTTTGCATTTAAAATACGAACAGTTAAAGAATACAACAACCATTTTAAGAGAGAAAAAAAACGTAGTGAAATGAAAATAGAACATATTACGGATCTATCACAGCTAACTTTTACAGATCGAAGCAAGATAAAAATAACCTGCACAACAGCTAACGTCAATAAAACAATTAAACACTGTTTATGGAAAAAACTTTCGAAGGAAGTTTAATCCAGAAACTATAAAAAAAAAAAAAAAAAAAAAAAAAAATTAACTAGTTTTAAAATAAATTCTAAAGCGAATACAATCGTTTTATTCTTTATTCTTTCGTTCTATGAGCTACTGCTTTGCAAAGAGTATGAGTTAAGTAAATAAGTGATTATGTAGAGAAAAAAAGTGGAATTAGAGGAAAACCAATTTTTTAAAATTTCGGTAATGAATTACAAAGCCCGTTTTTTATCGTCGGTTCAATGCATTGCACCTGGAATAGATACTTGAAGGCGCTTTTACATGAGTCATTCTTAGAATTACATTTCCTTTTGCGATAAAACTAGTACTTTTAGTAAAAAAAAAAAAAAAAAAAAAAACAAAAAACAAAAGTTGTCCGGCTGCGATCTACGAATTACCAGCGTGTATTTCTCATTATGCATCATCGTAATTTATTCGATATCGTCCGGTTCGTCCCACAACGTTGCCCACATAAAATATTCCAACAACTTCGGAGTTCATAAATACGGTTCAATTATTAACTACGCTCGCCAGATATCGTGGCACAATTAAACAGTGGTGTTTCGTTCAGGTAAGACTTAGTGCAAATTCCGATTCTGTAAATTAAGAACATAAAAAAATCTCGCTCACGCGCTAGGTTAATATCGATAATTAACGCGAGCTCAAAAATAAAAATAAAAAAACAATTAAAAAAAGCAATATCGACCACTTGATTCCAGTGTTTGGAATTCGACCATTTCAAATTGATCGGCGAAATTTAAATTCTCAGTACTGTTCTACGTTTGGCCGCTTACATCTTAATCTTTATTGTTATTGCAAAAAGAAATTATAATTTTTACATATTCGTTTTTAGCAGACGTACGAAATATACCAAGTTATCAAATACCCGTAAATCATTAAATAACCTCGTAATTGTAACATTACATATGGCAAAAAAACAAACCGGAAAACGATAATTTAGAGACAAAAAAAGTTCAGTAACATCAACAGTCGACTTCATGGTAGAGAACTACAAGTCAAACTGAACAGAACGAAAGTCGCAAATCTACATATTAAAATCCAAGTAATCGATATAAAAATTACACAACAAAAATAAAATGTCATCACAATCATTCTTGCATCTACAAATTAAAGCCACTACCAACAATAGCAAAAAAGTGACGAAATTTTACAAATACCTATTTGACTGCACTGAAAATATTGACAATATTACAAAAAAATTCCATAAGTAACGCTTTAAAAAAAGTATCTAAATAGTGCCATAATAAACGCCTATCAAGCACATATAAATTATACAATTATTACCTTGGAAAATTCGGTAAAAGCAAACTAAGCAAAGTGAACTCTATTTGGGGGGGGAAGAAAAAGAGAAAAAGGTATGTACGAATAATAAATAATAATACAGAAAAAGTCACATACTTTAAATAAATCTATGATAGTTTACATAATTATAACAAAAAATTGAACACAACATAGTACACCATTATTGTAGCCGGGAGAACACTACAAAAAATAATGAATTACAAAATAATAAGTACCCTATACGTTCCGAATGTGCGCACAATAGAATTATTGAACTGCTCGAAACCGACGTAGTTTTAGCAAAAACATTAAGTTGCGTGAGCGATATCTGCTACGTCAAATGAAAAAAAAAAAAAAAAGATCCCGATGAATCATTTTTACGGTTTATCACAAGACTGTGGAAACAGGTTAGTAGGCGCAATCTGGTTTCCGACGCTTTTAACTTTTGATAACTGCAACTTGAATCAAATAGTGGAAGGCTTTTGCTCGAAAGAACCACTATAAACGTTGCTGAAAAAAGGTAGACAACGTCACAAGAAGTGGATAAACTTGCGAATTCGCTTGAAAAATTCAATGTTCCATCATGTCCAGTAAATTACTAGTACGGAATCAATTCATCGCAATTGACGTTCAAGTCTCCAGCTAATATCATTGAAAGTGTATGTAAACTTTCTTTTAATAACCTTGAACCATCGGGAGTGAAAGGGAATAATGTTCTATGCATAAATTTAATTATATCATGGACCCTTCGATTTAGAGAAATATAAATATCGATAAATAAAATTATTTCTTTCTATTTACTGTCTTACATTGAACAGTATACACTATATGTACATACATATATCCCCAACATCTGTTTAACCAAAATCTAATTGCGCAACACTCTCTTGCTTGAACGTTCTGTCGTTTAAATTTTACGATGCAATCAAAATTTGATATGTCGATATTTTCGTCATTATTCATCCATGTTTTTGTTAAGATTAAAATGCGGCTTGCTTCAGTTACAGTTTCTTTGAGATCATTGACATTCTCTCTCTACATGCTCGATGCCTTTCTCTTTCCGATGCTTTATATCCAGTTTTTATGTTTGATTAATTATTGATATTTTAAGTTCTAATAAATTTATTTTCTTTTTGTTTATACACATATATATGTATATATACATTTCAAAGTAATATAAAATGCAATAACATGCAACATCAATTTCAATTCAATATATTACTGGCTATGTGTCTGTTACGAATTTTTAGATGCATTAATACTTACTGTTCCGAAAAACTATTAATTATTCATAACGTACGCTCGCTCGTTCATTTTGCGTGTTAATTCCACACATAAGATGCGCCTAAAGAAGTTTTACTTCAAAAAAAAAAAAAAAAAAAAAAAAAAGTGTATCAAATGTAAGAATGTTATTTTGCTAGAATATGTCGAGGAACACAATTTCAAAAGAAAGAAAACGAAAGTGAACCAGTCTACGAAAATCGGTGAAAACTGTTTTTCCTGAACTTGATTATAATGAAACAATGTTCTGCAAGCAGATTACACCAAGTACAAAGCTTAAAGACTTGATTAAATATATTTTTGGTGATACAACAATAAAAATATTCACAGAATCTAATTCCAGATGGTAAATTATAAATGCAACCAAGAATAGAAATCAATTCAAAATGAGGCTATTCAGCATTATGAAATTAATATTTAGTGCATTTAATATTTCACGTGAAATTCAATACAAAATCAAATCGAGTAACAATACAATGCAATCCAAGATCGGCCCTTTCTAATTTAATCAGCGTGAAGAATAAAATTAAAACATTATAATTGGCCGTGATAATTCAAAATCAGTACAAGTTCTTTAAATGCATCTAGCGGTCTTACTACTCAAATACAGATACCATTAGAAATATACCAAATTCGTGATTTTGGCTAAGCTGAAGGATTTTCAACTGCGATAACCAAATGATTAAAGTAATTATATAATCCTTTTGACAATGTCCTATTGACGTAGGCGACAAAATAAGAATTTATTATTAAAGCCAGATGTTAAACAAATAAAGGATACTTCGGATTAACTGATATACCCAAAGGAGAAAATGGTGTACGTACCTACATCGATATGAAAAGGGTAAGTGAAGCTATTTTTAATGGAAAACTCCTAACTTCAGCAATTGATAATTTGTCGCCATTGTTAAAAAATACGTGTTATTTCAGTAAGGTTATTTAAAAATGGCATACCTTCAAATAGACTCATATTCAGTTCGCGAGAAATCTGTACTTTTAGCGATTTTTTTTTTTTTTTTTTTTTTTTTTTTTTAGACGGCCTAAAAATAAGATTATGTTTAAGAATATTAAAAAGGGGGAGGGGGGGGGGCATAATACATGAACTGTTAATTACAATGTTTACGTTTACTTTATAAAATGAATTATAAGACAAAACTTCTTCCATGATACATAATTTAAAATGTAAAATATGATATTTTAGCATACGATATCGTTTTATTATGATAATTTGTTAATTATTAAGACTTCTCTGGAATAATCCGGTTCATTCGATTTTTCTTAAGTTTTGCTGTATCGTTAACCATTGATTTCCACAAGAGTTAGTTAAGTTCAATTTCTAATGCAGTTCTGAGTTTATCTCAGTTTCAGATACCGTTCAAATTGTAATTTGTAAATAATAAGTGTTTGTTTCATGTGAAATAAGTAAAATGTATTATATTTTAATTTGACCATTTCAATACTACATAAACATAATTAATTTTACACGATCGAGACACATTAACTCGTTTTTGTTTATACACATTTTTAAAATTAACCGAACTACATCACATTCGCTTTAAATGGTGTAACATTAACCGTTTTAGCTGAATTTTAAAATATTCATTAAATATACAAAACTTTAGTATTATAAACAACAATATGAATAATGTAATCTTAATATTACATTTAAAAGCACTACATTTGCGAATAAAACCTGACTAAAATATTTAGTATGGCATTTTAATGCAACGTTACATGCCCGTTTAACTCTGTTTTTAAATGCTGTTATAACATTATTAAAATGAAACGTTTACTTGAAATACTCTGCTGCACTTCCACCGATGTATACGTTTTTAGTTTCAATAAAATTACATTTATCACATTAAAAGTGATCTTTAAAAACATACATATTCAACATGATATATAATACACAAAATTACATACCTACCTGACGATGAAATACTGTGTTTTGATCGCTTACAAAAAATAGAATGTCCCTTTCCAATACGAATATAGCTAAGAACGAGCTTTCGTTTTACAAGGTTTTATTTAAGTATAATTGTAACATTAATACATCTATGTCCTTGAATCGTTTTCATACTATGCAAGCTTGGACTCGTTTAACACGATCGCGCTGGGCAATACTATTAAGCCCCCAGCCCCGCAAAAATAATTATTGTATTATAAGTTTTCAAAAAATTATAATTCAAACCTAATCACTTAATAGTATTATACAACAGAAAAAATCATGTGATGAGTTATGCATATTTGCAATCTTCAGTAAGCCGATAACATAATAAATATATGGTCACTAAAGATTAAGATTTTTTTCTAAATAAATAATATTGCCAGAGTCGGCACAAGCTGCACAACCATGAATCCCCCGTTCTTTTCAATCAATTAATAGCAGTTAATATTCCTTTTCCCATGGCTAAACTTTTGTGTAGTTTATTTTTATGTAGATCCCTCCATATTCTTAACCCCGTATCCAAACAGGTTGAAGTTCGCACAACTTATAAAGGTCTTGCCCAAGGTGCCGTTCTGAGTCCGCTTCTCTTTAATTTGTATATATTACCTCTCTTTAATATTCAAATATCAAATTTCTCACGAATTTTGTCATACGCGGACGCGACTTCTTAATATATTCTAAACATAACTGCCTTATTAAATGTCTTCAGGCAAGTCAAACATCTATGGATATTTGCTTTAATTCCTTTGAGAAGATTCATTTTGAAATATCCCTTGCCAAATCCTCGGTATCCGTATTTTCACTTAGACCATTTGACTACGAACAAATACGTGTTCTAATTCAAAACCAACTCATTAAATTCACTAGGCATGTTAGGTATTTAGGATTGTTTTTAGATCCTAAACTAACATGGACTTTTCACATTCAAAAACTAGTTGAACTTGTAATTAAATCGTATAGCCCCTTAAAGGCTATAAGCAATTCATGGTGGGGAAGTGATCCGGTCATATTAAGCCAGCTATACAAAAGCTTTATTAGATCGAAATTGGATTATGGAGCGATTTTCTATGGATCAGCCTCGAAGTTCCAGCTCAGAAAGTTAGATTCATTACAGAATCTTGGCTTAAGATTAATCACGGGAAATGTCAGGTCGTCCCCTACCATCGGTCTACAAATGGAAACCAAAATTGCTCCTCTGAACATTAGAAGAAATTATTTAACAGATAAATTTGTACTTAAGTATTGTAATTACAAACATCCGCAGTTTATAAGTAAGATAATGCAGGTAAGTAGTGATTGGAGATTTGTTCCCCAGAAAATGCCGCTCTTGCTCAAAAGAACTAGGATGTATTATAGTTATAGTCCAGCTCTTGTGCCATCTTCTCCCTCCAATTATTTTAATTTCAGATACGACCTTAATCTTATCAAACTGGACATCAATATTAACACCTTTAAAAGCCAGAATTTGCATCTGTTGCCTGGTAACATTGTGAACTCCGTTTTTCTAGGTATCGCGAAAGAATTATACCCCGGTTATCGGTTGATCTTTACCGATGGTGCCAAATTCCGTGGATTTAATGAAGGCCTAGGGGCCGGGTTTATTATAGAAGGTATCACTGAGCAGAAATTTAAATTACCTCCAGAAGCTTCGATTTTCACGGCCGAGCTTCTTGCAATTGAAAAAGCGTTAGAGTTTGTGAAAAACGTGTTGCAGTCCAAGGGGGAGTTTGTAGTATTTTCGGACAGCCTTAGCTCTCTCTTGTCGCTTCAGAGAAGTAACTTTGAATGTAATTGCCATCTAATTATTTATGAAATTAAGGAAAAGTATTTTAATATTTCCGAACTTGGAGGAGTCATTAAATTCTGTTGGGTTCCGGGTCACTGTGGGGTACCACTTGGTGACCGTGTTGATTTAATCGCAAAAGAAGGTGTTAGATCAGGTATTAAGTTTCCATTTATCCCATCCTTCGATCTTCTAGATAAAGCCAAAAGAAATAATCATGCGGATTGGATAAGTCTTATTTGTAGAGAGCAAGGACCTGGTAAATATTTTCATATGGTCCAACCATCTTTGCCGTCCACACCTTGGTTTTACCGCATTAGTATCCCAGTTAGTTTGACCCGTAGGTTTGTGACCGTTGTGTGTAGGCTCCGCTCCAGCCATTGCCGATTGGGTTTAAATTTTTCAAACACCGGGCACTGCACCGGTTGTAATATCTATTGTCGACAAAATTTTAGAGAAGACATTAACCACTTGTTATTTAATTGCGCCCAGTTCGATAACACGAGACTTGCGTTTTCTAAAGACCTCATGCCCTGTGGTGTTTATCCTCCATTGTGTATTTTTCATCTTCTCTGTTCCAGTGATAAAATTTTATTTGTCCTTTTTTAGGTTTATTGAAAGAAACAGGATTGTTCTGATTTTTTTTTTTTTTCTCCATTATTTTACTTATTTTTTTTCTTACATTGTAGTCTTTGTCCAGTGTGGCTGTGACTACCTCCTTTTTCTCATAATGCATTGTGAGCATTGCTAGGCAACTGTGGTCATAATGTGAGATAGAAATATTTATCTATTTTTTCTTTTGCTCCTTTTTCCAGAATGAAAAAATCTTGTTTGTTTCTGTTTTGTTTCATTGAGCATTGTGGGCACTGCCAGCAGTTGCGGCCATAATGTAGAATGAATGAAATTTCTCTTCCTGAATTTTCTATTATTAGTATTTTTTAATATCTAGTCGTGTCGTAGTTTGCTGGCCAAATAAACTGTTCTGTTCGGGCCAAAAAAAAAAAAAAAAAAAAAACCATGAATCTTTCTTCAAACTCAATAGAAAAAATCTAAGAAGATTCGCTAACAACGCTCTTTAAGGAAAGTTGGAAAAAAATAAGAGAACGAAATAACACGGAAAACGAACGGTCCAATCGGGAACGTCGAAATAAAAATAAACAACGACTATTTTTAAAATGAAGCGAAAGTTTGGCGAAACAAAATTTATTACCAACTAGGTACGTTTTCTTTAAAAGTTGAATTCGGTATTTTAAAAACTGTAAATGATTTATTTAAGTAAAAAAACAATAATAATAATAATAATAATAATAATAATAATAATAATAATAAAAAACTCTCAAACGTAAAATCCAACCTTTATCAAATCATATAAATTGCAAACAGAGTTGAGCAAATTTATCGAATCGAAGAGAAAAAAAAAACCAGCTCGTAGTGATACGATGCATTCTATTTCATTTTTTTTTGTTACTTCAAACATATAAATTATCTATTTATAAACACTTTTTTAACTTCTGGTTGGTTGGTAATAAAGATTTATCTTTCCACCTCCGTTGGGAAAATAAAAGCATAACCATTATCAACATAAAAATAGAATGCGTCTGCTGGTCACGCCCTTGCGTTTGCTATCAAAAACATTCGTTAAGTATTTTTTACAACCAACAAAATCAATATTATTCAGGTAAATTAACAAAAAGAAATATTTCTTTTAGACCTAACAACGAAAATAGTATGGCGACAATAGAATGTGCCTAATGCTTTTGCTCACCGCTTTGTGCTGCAATATCTCTGAATATTAATTTGTCGATTAAAACTAAATAATCTCACAGTGGTTGGATCAAAACGAACAACAAGCCCCCCCCCACTAAAAAAATAAATAAATAGTCCGCAAACCACTTAAAACATTTATTTATTCTACAAAAAACTAAAATTCAAAGAAGCAAAAAAAAAATTACTCAAAACAATCGCGTGTAAAAATTTAAACTAAAAATATATAAAAGAAAATCATAACATTATTCTTTTCGACTTAATAAGTAAAAGTTCAGCCGAGCCGACTTAACTCAAATCTGAATTGCAGCAGCTCTCGCACTGCTCGGAAGAGATTTTAGGCTGGCCTTGTTATTTTTATTTCTCGCGGAGATACTAAGGGAAAAAAAAATTTAATTTTCATTAACAAGCAGAGGTTTTGCCCTTAATAAGACCGTCCCACTTGCAAACCAAAAATGATGTAAAAAGTTGACAATCGAAAACAAATAATAAAACATTCGATTCTAAATCGTTAGACGATGAAATATTTACCAGGAATCTGGATATTTTAAGAGCTTGTAGGAAAACAAAAGATAAAAAGAGAATATGAGTCACAGGAAAAATAAAATTTATAATTTGTAAAGGCTTAATATTTTATTAAACAAGAATAAAATCTTAATTAAATAAATAATTTTCGTGAGTTTCTGGCAAATAGTTTTACATTATAAAAGTCTTCCAAATTATCCATAATTACGCGCCTATGAATACTCATCATGGCTGGTTGATTAAAAAGTTTCAAAGCTCCGGGGCAACACTAAATAAATGACAGTAATTAGCATTTTGTTGGTGACAGTAAATGATCGAAATTATTTACATTCATTATTTCTGCATTTTAAAACAAATGAATTTTTTTTAAAAACTGGTCAATTAAATTTAAAGTAACTATGAACACGGAAGACAAAATACAATTCTAAAAATTTGACCTCCTCCCATAGGCACATATTATTATTTTTGTTAGTATTCTTTTAGGTCTAAACACAGATTCACATCCAATTAGTCTCCATTAATCAATAAACTAACAAATAACTTTTAAATAACGAGTATATTTTACATATAAATAAAATATATATATATATATATTCAAAAATGAATGAAATAGATCTAACTAGCGTGGAAAATTTAACTGTTAATCGTATTAAATATGAAAAAATAAAAAAAAAGGGGGGACAGCGGTCTGAGACCGACACATTGTGCAGTTAAAATGAATGGCAGGTAACAAACAGGCGAGAAGATATTCTTTACATTTTAACGTGATTACAATTCACCTACTATCTGGAACTTTCATCGGGAAAAAATTTGCTGGCAGGGCTTTTCATATACGATCGTGAGAAGCACATTAGGTCAACTTCAGTTATTAGGACGACAGTCATTTCGACATCTTGTTTATTGAATTTTTATTAAATCGCAAAGCTGTTCATCCTTCTTCGAACGTAACTGATTCAATCTTACTCGTTCTAAGACCAGCGCTAATCGGTCAGTCGTAGTCCATGCATTAAGTGCTAGGCAAAGCGGCTCAGCGTAAACTTGCACGAATTATTATACAGCCGTAATAGCTATGTTACGTCGAATCGATGGATCATACGATTTTCGTACAGCGTCGCATCCGGAGACGATCTCTACCTTCGAAAACTCACATTACGGTTATGCAACGCCAGGTATAGGTACATTATCTTTTTTCCCGAACAGCTCATCCGAACGCGCGGACAAATAGATCGTTATCCGCGTCGAAAATTAAAGCTGTACACGCTCACACACTCGACAATGCGTACATTTACGAACGAACTTAATCGTATTTTTATTACGTAATGGTTTTTCGATTAAAGAGCCGACGACGTCGAACGAAGCGATGACGCTTAGTAGTTTAACGACGATAATTTTTTCACGACTGACCTACTACACTGGAGATCATTTGGATTAACACGGGCCGTCCTCCTGCGACGTGGACAGACTAATATTAACCGAGTAATACAGGGTGAATGTTTCATTTTGACAGGTAAGTTCGACGGGCGACAATTCGCAAAGGTACACAAACAAAATTACTACACCCTTGACCTAATTACATAATGTTCCAATTCGCATCTGCGCCAACTAACTAATAATGCACAATAGACGCTGATACCTGGAAATGGCATTTCGCTAATAGACGATTAACATTGCCCCGATAATCGTGCGAAAGTACATTACGTGTCCGTCAATGTTGGCAATTTTATTAATGGCACCGCGATTCTATCTGCGGCTAAATGCCGAACGGCGAAACGAGAACGGAAAAATCGGTACCCCTTCTTCATTGCGCAATAAATAATATTTAAAAATGACCAACCTTTCGGACAAATTAGTTTGCAAATAGACAGGTCATCATATCAATCAAGGCTAACCGATTTGATTTTAGAACCTGTATTTGTTAATTAAGCTATTCACAGCACAATTAAATTTAAGTGATGATTATATATATATATATAATATATAAAAATGCACAATCACGCATAATTGACTTTTTCGCCATTAGCTCCGAACCAGAGAATAAAATTAATTTAACCGAGTATCAGCATACCTGCAACTTTCCTGTGAATGAAAAAACAACAAATTAACCCTTTAATATTATTTAGAACAAGCAACTTGGTTATTAGAGAAAAATTAGATAAAACATCCGGCGAACATAAAGACAACGGACACCAAACCACCGTAGATAAAATGAATAAATAAACTGTTACCGCATCGCAGATCGTAACTTTCGCTGTATGTGAAAATGCTCGCAGACAATATTCCCGAGAAATGAAAAAAATATGTATTTAGCCGTACTCACTCGATGGAGGCCCGTTGATAGCCAAACGTGCTAGCTAAATTTATTTGAGATCAATTTTCAATAGTATTAATGTAATCCGGAAATTTTTCTTAAAAGCATTTTTCAAGCAATGTCCCTCGATTACGTAAGATTTGATTAAAATACCTTTTTTATAAACTGCTAAATTCTCAGCTACCAAATTGGAGATCGCGCCGATTCAAGATTGATCTTGTTTCAAACTCAAGTCACTCTCGCATATATATATATATATATGTGATCTGAAATCAAAATCGATACCAGAGAAATTTGTGAAAGCAAAGCGGCCGAAAAAAACTGGTCGTCCCCTGTTCTTGTGAGTACGATGCGGCTTAATGCACCACGAACTTTACAATCTCCGATACTTTGGTTTACTGCTCTTCCGTTTTACGCATCGCACAGAATGTTGAAATAAGCGATTGTATACAATCATGATTCATTTTTACATTTTGAATGTCATTTTTATTCTTTCCTTCTCCTTTTTTCATCCCATTGTACCGTTTGTTTCTTGCGCATACTGCTATGTGAATGTAGGAAATAAAAGCGAAATATTCAGAAATAATTAAGTGCGTTGTTTTTTCAACATTTTGTAATTTTTGAATAAAAAGAAAAATTATTAAAATCTCTCTGGTTCGAAGTATCTCTAACCGAATATATAGAAATATAACTTTTCCAGTGCACATTTATATTTTAGATTATTTCTCATTTTACCAATTGTACTGCAAAAACTATACAATTATGAGAAACAGTAAAATTTATATATTTCCATAATTGATAACAATAATCTAAAATGTAACCTTTGGAGGCATCATTTCGTTGCCTAACCCTCTGGGTTTTCGTAAAATAAATTAATATTTTTACAAGTTTATGATTATATACGTTTTAAAATAATAATTATTTTTTTCCCCTTAAACCAAATAAGCATAATTGAAAAAATTAATTTATTAGTTAAAAATTATGATAAAGATAATTTGAAAAGCAGAATCAATGTTTTTATTTTCATAACGCTGTTTGTGGTATATAAGTTTCTGAAGTAAATTATTGTTTTTCCATTATATATATTTTCTTCCAATACTCATCAAATACTACTATTACAACATTTAATTAAATACGAATACTTATAGAATATTTTTCAGGTCTTATCTTTTATAATATTAAAATAATATCGTCTTATATTTGTTAAATTTAAACATATTTAATTTTAGTCTATAAAAGATACACATATTTTTCTATATAAATTTACTTGCTGCAATCGTAATTTGAATTTAACAGAACTAAAGTAAAAAATAAAATTATATTAAAATACTAAATAATTACTTTTGTGATCAAAAATTTGGGACACTTTGGAAATGAACCGAATGTAATACTATCTTTTTACAGGAGTAAAAACCCCACAAAATTTACGGATAATCTAAAAACGACGCTGCAAACCCAGAGGGATACTTTGGCAACAAAACGGCTCCAACAAAAAAGCTACATTTTAGATGTTTTTTATATCGATACAAATACTGGTGGTGCTTCTTTTAACACAATAAGTGACGAAAGAAAATGAAATATACTCGGCTCTGGTCTTGTACTATAATTGTAATTTAATTTACTGACTAGAGATTTTAAAGGATGTAGGTAGGGCATTGGTCAGTACAGTTAGTCTGCGGTTTTCTATCTTGCAAGTACGTAACGTTAATTTTACGAACTCCCGATATATTTTTATTTTTGTTTCTTATAAAATTTAATAAATCTTGAATAAACGTTTTTTTTTTTTTTTGTTTATATTACGAACATTTTGAATAAACAGAATATTTTCGCGGATTTCTCATGAAGAAATATTGAGCTATTAGCTCTGGGAGTCCTAGCATTTTTATTAGTGTAACAAACTCGAACAGAATTCCTATTAAATGTCGCCTTAGACCAGGAATCCGATTCGTCCTAAGGAATAACAATCAATCTTCGAAAAGAAGAATTTGTTTTAAATAGCCTCCGAATTGGGGATAATAATAATAAATTGGTAATAACATATATTAATTAAAACATAATTTTTAGGCCGGCCCCATTAGAAAAAGTGTCCCAATTTTATGTAACGAAAGTTAAATGTTAGGATAGGATTTTCGTGATTACTTTTTTTTTTTGTGTCGATGCCGGTAAGAATGGCGTAAATTTTGATAATTTTATACAAAGTATAGAAGAGAAAGAGATAGAAATGTAAGCAAGAGGGGTCAAAGGACACAGCCCCCTGCGGGGCCAAAATGACTGAATTTTTATATAAATATATATACACCTTTGATTATATATATATATATAGAAAATTTTAAAAAAACTTAAAATATTAGAATTAATTTATATTTGCTAAACTTTTGTAGACTACCAATTGGCGTCTTACGCACTCTTTTCTACGTTCAGATCTATCTATTTTTCACATGTTAGCAAAACTGTATTGCATTTCGCTTTGTTTTTGTTATTAATTCTTGAAAAGTACATCAGCGAACTTGGAAGTAATTGGTTTATCAGTTAGAATAGTAATTAAATCACGTACTATCAAGATCGATGAAGCGATAAAATAAATTTAAATACAGCTGAGTAATACCGATAGTGGAATGCCGCCGCTGTACCTGTGTCCGAGATTAATTTCAGGAGGCTGTCAAAAAGTAGAACAAAAAAAGCAAAATTATCCTATCAGAAGCGAGCGCACTTATATCATTTCACGGTGCTACAATATTACTTTACGGCAATATCATCGCCAGTTCCAGCACACGCTTTCACCTGATATTTTTAAAAGTAAAATAATTTCTCTCGCCGGCCAGCAGCAGTATCTGTGATTATTCAGCTCTAGTTAATTCGCAGGAAATGCCTTATTAACAGCCGGCTATTTAACTAATCATTGCACATTTCGCAAGCACAAACACACACGCGTACGAATCGCACGTTGAAAAAAGTCGCCGTTACTCATTTTTCACTAAACGACGGTCATCGCGAATATGTCACTACAAAGTCAGACTTTACGTCATCGCCAACAAGCACTGGTTTTCCTTTCAGTGTTCCCTTTGCGCATCAAACACACTCGATTACAAATCGATTCCAAAATAATCACGCTTTGCGAGGAGAATAAACAGCGATTATTTTTTTCCTTTGCACACAAATAATTTCCCAAGGCGGATGAAAAACACTAGAGATTTCACGGCTTGTGAAACATACAAATCGGTACACAAGGGGTGCTCTAGCTGAACTGAAAATAAACATCGAAGGATCAATAACTCTAATCTAAAGTTCAGTGATTCTTTTCGAAAGTGTAGTTTGACGACAACAACGATATTCTCTCCGTCCTTTTCCATAATATACTGCACGAATTCAAATTTATTTTTCATCAACATATCAGAAATGCGAATTTATTTTATTAATTACTCGCTTTCATAATACAGAGGGAAGAGAAAGAGAGAGAGTGCATAACGTGAAGCGTTATTACCAGCGCACACTCCCAAATAATGAAGAGAGACTGTTAACAGTTTGAAATGTAAATAATAATTAAAGGAATTATTTAATTATTATTTGCATCGATTTAGCTTTAAGCGTAAAGCAATAACGTAACAATAGCCGGTATTTTTAAGTGTTCCAGCATTATTAAAAGAGGTTATCGAAGTTTTTAATATGGTTGTGGTTCGAATTCGGTTTACGTATAAGTATCCTTTCTCGAATCGGCTTCCGTCGTTTCTATTTATTCCGTTATCGCTTTTTATTCGCTACGTCTGTAATACCTATTGTTTAGGGTTCTTTTCTTCTTCGCCCCTCTCACTCTTCGTTTAATTGCCACTCCGATCGCATCTCCGAAATAGCCCTTTTGAGGGCTTCGATATTTTACTGGTATTTTCTCTTCGTTTACGGTTTTAATAAATTATTCCCGGAAAAACAAACCGGCGATGTTTCGTGTTCTTTTCCCGCGGCGCATTTTAATCATTTTTGACATTCGGCGATCAATAATTACGTAACAGAAACTAATTATCGAAAATTAACTGGTAAATCGGTCGCATATTTTTAAAAAATCGTTCGCTAAACAAAAAAATGCAATTTATATTAAAAACTTAACCGTATAGTAACAGCGAAAATGATGAAATCGTACGATACAGTGACTTCTCGCAACCGATGTTATTGACGATATTTTTTACGATAAACGAGCAATAAAATTCGTTTAATCACTCGCTGTCTGGTACCGCAATCGATTAATGTTCCATTTATTTTTATTTACTACATATATGTCCGTTAATTAGATTATACGCAACTACACTGACTCCGAATTTACAGAAAACATTTCAGAATTAGCTGTGTTACTCGCGATAAATCGGCTAAGAAAAGTTCATTGTTACAGATTTTGTTGAATGTAAAATTTATACGCTGGTTTTTAAAATAGATCGGCTGCTGTGTTACTTTTGAATTAAAATGTTTTTAATTTTTTATTTGTGAACGTTACACAAATGAAATAAAAAACGATTTGCGCTCGTTTTAAATTACTACGCCGTTAATGTATTTAAAAAATTACGTAAAAACCGAAATTACCTTTTTATTTAAATATTTTTTTTTTTGAAAGTTTCTTACTTTTTTGCGTTCAAACTAAAAGCCGAAAATTGTAATCGCAATCAGTAGATTGTTCTTATAGTTTCCAGTCGGTTTCAAAACGTCTTCGTAGGCACACCGGTTGTGACAAAAAAAAAAACCTTTCCCGAACAGTTAAGACAAATAATCATTCTAGAACGTTTTTAACATACTGCGGCGTGCACGGTATCATTAGACTGCCGTGCCCGAACAAACGTTTTATTATACCAGGATATATTAGTTTCTTAAAAACATTTCAAAGTGCATCGCCTAATAATTTACAACTCTCTCGCAATTAACCTGTCTAGCTGTTCTGGTTTTTGTAAAGAGAGATGTTGATTAAAAAATTAATAACATTACGCCACAGAGCATTAATAGAACGATGGACGATAATGGCGTTGATATTAGCCAACTGGGGGGGGGAACTTCAGAATTGTGGGTCCTCGGATTGATCCCAGACGGTAGTATTCGGTAAGGAATCGAATTTCACCGTTTTTTGCACTAGTCCGTAAAACTCGAAAAAAGCACATCTAAAGTTAGCTAGGCTATACAGGAGATATGATCAAAAAGTAGAATTTTTTCAAAAATTATTTACCTTAATCTTCAATAGTCACTTCAAACTATTTGGTCCCCCTTTCTTATTATGCACTTGTGCTACACCCTGTAGTTTCGAGAAACACCTTTAGAGCGCCTTTTTAGGTATGGTCTTGATGCGATTTTGCCTTTAACTCACATCTGTTGCTGAAAACCTACACTTCTGATGTTCTTCCCCCTGTAAAATACTTCAAATAAAAACACATTGCTTAAAGAATAAGAATGCGGCGTTTTCTCGTTCTGAATTAGATTTTACAATTGGCCGACCGCGACCGCTCTGATTTAATCGGGCGGAGTCGTGTACGACGGTAATTCATCCTCAGTTTAAAAATCGTAATTCGCCGCATTTTCCAATGGCATTACGTTCGCCAATAATAATAATAAACACCTGTTTGTTTCAACTTTCAAATTCGATTAAACGGTTACAAACTCTTCCCGATACAAATTATTCCGTTACTAAACAACATATGCGTTGATGTCAAAGATCATACAGACATACCGAACCTATATCATTTAATTTTCTCATTTCTATTTCCACATTATACAACTGTTTTTACGTTTCTTTTTTTATTTTCTGTTAAAAATTTTCCCCTATCTGACTGTGTAATGCAAGTCCTATAATTTATAAACTACCCTCGACTAAAGCTGCTATAATGCACAGAAATTCCGTTGAAGCATTAATTTTGGATACTAATTATGTTCACTATAATAGCGCCCCACATCTATTAACAAAACTTTTTACACAGAATTGCAATATTATAAATTTACAATGAAAAAGTTTAATACAATTGTAAAGTTTCGATTTGTAGCGATCAATAAAATTTAAAATCCGAATTTTCATAATCTAGTTTACCTCCTGCGCGTTCACCTCGTATCAAATTTAGTATTCCTAATTAACAAATAAACTTTCATTTTTCCAGTGATAAAAACAAAACGAGTTTTTAATAAATAATAAATAAATAAAAAAAAAAAAAAATAACAATATGTATACATACGGAAATTTATTAAATTAGCTAATTAATAGTAATCGTGTCAACACCGAATGGCAATTTGTATTCATTCAATTACCGAACTACAATCAACAATATTACAGCTTTAAAGATAATTTCTGGTTGTACTTTTATTCTTAAAAAATAATATCGCCTAGGTATATTAAATATTCGTAAAAAGCTTCTTTCGATAAGTAAGTAAGTGTAAACATCGCACAAAACTATATTACCGCATTGCGTGCTAAAGCAAAAGTTTTCTTTTTTTTTTTTTGAAATCTCGTTATTAATAAAACTTAATGAAATATTTGTACTTTTCGTCGATATATGAGTTTTAAAAATGAATTTTAAAATTCATAGCCATAGGTTTAAAACGTTTTTTTAATTTTTTGCATGGTGATAAATTTTAATTTACCTGATGAAACATTATAATTTTGCTAATTTACAATTTATTTCAACAAAGTTACATTTATTACATTAATTGCGAAATTTAAAAGGTTTCTTTTTTTTTTTTTTATCGGCGTGTAATAATTACAACTTTGTCGTGTTTTTACATTTAGAAACACGCATACTACGATTAGCAAATATTACGATTTCGCAAAAGTACATAATACAGAATATTTTTAATTTGTACCGCGTTTAAATTTGATCATAATTCATATTATATTTCGTAATTGTTGAAAAAAACAAATTCATGATTAAATATATATATATATATATGTATTTCTTTTACCGCAAAATGTAACTTCATCGCAAGAAGCGATTTTCAAGTAAGCCTAAAAGCCTTGTATAAATTTCATCTATTTTATTTTTCTAATGCCTCTTTACAAAGAATATAAGGGGGGTTACGTTCAGTTCATACTGCGTAATGACCATAACTCATAATATTAACATTAACGATAACCGTCAATAATAATCGTCAATAATAATCGTCAGACTACAACACTCGTTGTTTTACCATGAAATACTAAATAAATTTACTCTATATTATAAATTATTCCACTTCGTTTACGGCCCCAAATACCGATGATATTAAGGCGGTTAAATTTTGCTTTTCCAGAAAATGTAGCTGTCATTAAACTTATTACGCTGCCTTTCGGGCAATTCAATTCCGTCTACGGCACCCTCCCACATTCACTTCAACTTAAACGTCAACAGACTTAAAAGGAATAGCCCGGTTAGGAATAATGGTGAAACAGGAAACCCATTTAGCCGTCTTACACACACACCGATATAATTTATTCCAGTTGAGCCTTCTATAGGAAATGCATTCAAAGACGTAGACGAACAGGGAAGAATAATGTGGTTAACGCGGAAGGTCGCTGTATGACCCGCTCGATTGGCAGTGAAAGTAATTACAGTGAGCAGAGAAAAAAAAAAAACACAAATAAGTAACTATTCTCAGCTGGAGCAACAACTCCACATTCACGTTAAACAATATTCGCCGCGATACCGGTACTGGAAGAGAGAAGCCATTTGCGTGTACAGCGGACAGGAAAAGCAACACAGTTTGTGCGGATATCCGAAGCATTCCATGTTTCTGAAATATTCGCCTACCGAAAACCAGGTGTCTAAACCGAGGGAGGAAAGACAGAGAAAGACCGCAGTGTAAGCTGAACCGGTCTCTGATAGCAAACAAAGAGCGCGCTCCAACATAGCCGGTACAGGTCGAGAGACTGCAAGTGTCTGAGGAGACCCGACCAGACCCCGATGCGTAATTACTGGTTTTAGATAAAGAATAAAAACAAACAGAAAAGTTAGCAAACTTTTTCCAGCTCCGAAACACGACGCAGCCTATGTGTAATATGCAGTCTATTAATTCATTGCGTAACGACGGCTTTGATACCGTTATGTAGCAGTCTTGGTGCGGATTTCTTTTGTTTTAATTTCTTCGCTGGAATTTAATAAACTCCCTTTCTACAACCGGCCATCTGCCAGCCTCGCGTACAAGTCCTACCGTGCAAGAACGTGTATACAGTAAATTACGCTGTACATAATTTTTAACAACTCCATTAAACGACATTAAGAATAAATCTTATTAAGTAATTATCAAAAAAAAAAAAATAAATAAAAAGAATAACTTCCGTCTTCTACTTGATGCTTTCACTTTTTTTCTTACATTCTATTTAAAACGTTTGCAAATTAGTTCAGTATCAATCAGAAGTGGCCTAAAAACTGAAAGTCCTCGAATAGTATTTGAAAATCCGTGTTCGTTTCTTCAGCACTCCGGCGACGGTAATTGGCAACTATACCTTGGCAATCGCGCAATAATTTACATTATACCCATAATCGAATTAATTAAAAATTGAGAATTTGAGAGAATCGAAAAACGGAAAAAATTTAAAATGTTGCGCGGAGTGCAATCATCACGGGGAGTGTGTTTGGCGTATTGGCGATCGAAGCCCACACTACTATTAACAGAAGTAACTTGGACGCTAATTAGCAGTAAAAATAAATACAATCAACCGAGATTATCATATACACGCAATGTACCATTTAGAAGTTGATATATGTAGTTGTCAAAAAACGTTTGAGTCATCTTATGTCCAACTTAGAACCGCCAAGTTGAGCACATTCGTATGTTGCAATGGCCTAGGTTGCGGCAAAGTCAAGGTTACAACATCGAAAATATTCCTTCGTTACTCCTTCTTCACCCTATCACGATTTGCTAAACGTTAAATGTGCCGTACCAAATAATTCGAAATTAAACTTTCAGAATCAAGACATGGCTTCTTCTTTGTAAATTTTATTATTTTTCCTTGTAAATTTCGCTGCAATGTATAACCCTGTTCAAAGTATCGGAAAAAAAAAAAAAAATTACAAAAGGACCATAAAAAATGTCTTACATCACTACACAATGTACATCGAATCAAAAAATGTTACTTTAAATTATACGTCATACAAGTCCACGTATAATACAATGCAACTGGAAAATCATGTGTATTCAATGACGACTAATCACTTTCATTTATTAAACAACAAAGAAATCCCGGGAAGATGCTCTCTCTTCAGTCACTCCATCTTTTGGACTTTGGCACGGTTACGCATCTTTTTACTTTCATCTTTAATCTATCGCAAAATATGAATAAGAAGCGGGCCAGCACCGATCCCACCTTCGATTCCAAGCCGTCATTTTAAAACATGAAAAAGTTCATCGGTTGGTAAAATGTCCATCGCCTTTACATCACCAACAGCTATATTAAAATACCAGTTCCAAAAAAATACAAAGACGCCGATGTTACATTACCACCTCAGTCGTTTTTGAAGGTAATTTCAACGGATCGCGAATCAGACATGCAAGGCTTATTCGTGGTTATCTACTTAACAAAATACTATCCGAAGAATGCATTTTTTTTTTTTCACCCTAAGCAATATCCTTTAAACGTCGGTAAAATTTATGTAAAATTTTGATCGCGACAGAAAACGGAAAAAAATACCTTCAAATCGAATCGCAATTAAACGATGCTGCTATTAAACAAAATTTAAAAAATGATAGCTATATTAAATCGTATTCAGATATTTAATATAACTTAATCACAACCAGTAGGATGATAATCTCGGTGAGAGATTTATACCATTTCAAACACAGAAAAAATTAATTCGATTTCTTTCCCTTTGATTAAATAATTTTTACAGAACCGAATGTTATACACACACGTCAATCAAAAATATCACTACGATAATTTATGACACCAGTATTCTCATTTTTCATGCTTACAGTAAGGACGCGGGATGTGTGGTAGCCCGTTTGATTATAAAACGACTGGTTTCTGGGAGTGTTCGTTGAAAAACGAAAGTTTTTGGTCACGAAATCTACTCGGCTGGAGACTGAACGGTTACCGCCTCATCGTTCTATTACCTATTTTATCCGACGTAATAAAATAGTTCCGATCTATCCGGTTCATCTGTGGTCATAAAGAAGCTACGTTCGATGTTACATTTAAAAATGACAAGGACGAAAAAAAAAAAAAAATACAAGAAAAAAAGATGTTTTTCAATATCCATTTTTTTTTTTTCGGCTTACTTGCATCCGAAACACGAAAATTTAGCGGGGGAGCATATCGTTTCAATGAAGTATGTCAAAAAATAATATAGCGATATCGATTTTTTTAGAAAAATAAAAAATAACCACTTCCGATCATAAATGCAAAAAAAGGAAAAACAACAAGAAGAAAAAACAAAAACCCCATTACACATACTTGGAAAAAAAACAAAAATCGTACAAATAATTAATAAAAACTACTTTTTAATACTTCGTACGCAAGCAACCTCTTGTCGCAGAGGAAACAATATTTTTTTAGGAGAACCTTTCGGAATTTTGGCCGATTCTTCCTGTAGGCTGTACCTAAATATGACGCTAAAAGGAGCTTTGCGATTTCAAAGGGAACTGTAAAATTTCTAATAGGGTGCAGTTCGGCAGCTGCGGCAGAATTCCCAGCAGCATTCGTGGACAGCTGCAATCAAAATTTCCAATGAATTTAAAATCACTAATTTTTTTTTTCTTTAAAATTTCGATATATACACACACCAGTCATATTTCCACTTATAAATATTATCGAACCAACACGAAAACCACGCAACATATTATTCTCCTGTTCTATGGTTTTCATAATATTAATCAAATATTTTAATTCCACTTTCCCACATTAGACTGTCGCTCTACTTCCCGCTGGGACTTTTGAAAATACTGAATTTCTAGTCATCGGTGGAAATTGCATCTACGCAAAAGCTTATGACAACAGAAATACATTTCAACGCGGCTAAATCGTAGCGTTCGTCTTGACCATTTTAAAATATGGTGTTCGTAACGACCACACACCCTCAACCTTTTTTTTAACAGCTAGAAATACTGATTTTTTCCTCCGTGTTTACTTCTTATGATTTCATTTAGATTAAAGGTTAATCGTATCTTCATCACTCTGAACCAATTTTAAACACAGGCTAGCATTAAAAGTTGCAGAAAATTTTCATCGTAATTTTAAATTAATTTTTTCAACCTTATTTTTATATCTACTTTTTTTTTTTTTTTAATATGCGTTATTCGAATACATTCTGATTAAATTTTTTAACGTGTGAATTTTGTTCTTTTTATATACCACATATTCAGCTGAAATTTACTTTTTCACTTTTCTTTTTTTTTTTTTTTTTTTTTTTAACCACCCGGATAGATAGATCCATTACGTTACCGGCCACTCTTAAAAATTAAACGTTAGTTAATGATATTCGTAAAAGGTTTAAGTAAATCAATACGTCGTCATCAGAAGAGAGTAAAAATACTGTACCTTATCTGGAGTATACGCATTACAGGTTAATTAAATCATAAAACATCAGATGGGTTCAATATTCTTGCTAAAGCTAATGGTTCAGTTTTAGATCACTCGAGAGTGTCCCATGTGCAACGGTCAAATTACGATTAACCTCTTCGTAGTTGTGTAACTTTCATTTTTAAATTGCGTACAAGCCAATGATTCAAAACGATACTATCACAGATATCGCAGAGCCGTGTGATAGCCATATTGTAATGTGTACCTTACAAAGGTCATATAAAAAATAAAGCAAAAAAAAAAAGAGAAAAAATAAATAAATAAAAATGTTTAATAAAAGTAAAACGTATAGGGAAATGTGATAGTATAAGTAAATGAGAACCAGTTGCTTGCTAGAGGTTGTAAAATCCAGACCGATTTCACCTTTGAAAGATACACGCGGTGATTGGGCAGCGAATGAACTGATTATTGAAAATCTCGGAAGTCAAGAGTCAAGTCATAAGAGAGTGAATTCGTCAAATCGCGGAAGAATATTGACCCCACTTTTGTTAAGAATACTTGAAGCGTCAGAACAACCGAAAGAGCACGATCCAGCATGATCTTCTAGTACTCAGATTGTCTAGAAACTCGGTCTTGTAATCGGTAAAGTTCGTAAAAAATATTAATTGCCCGCGTTCAATTTGAACCGAATCACCAACGTACGCTCCCGCCTGCCAGCAACGAATGCTGACGGCCTAGCAGCCACAGCAGAGTGATACGTACAATCTATATTACATGTTTAATTAATCGTTACTTGCCGAGTTACATAAAGTTATATATATATTTTCAGCGACCGGTCGATTAAGAAAAAAATTGATGTGGGAAATTGGGTAATACAAATTTTAAAAAACAACGAAATTTTCCATTTCACAATTAAATAATAATATTAAAATAATAACTCAATATTACGTCCGCGGAAATTAAAATCAACGGATCAAATTCGGTGGTACGCTAATGATATAGCATTGGTAACAGAAGGAGAGAACAACTCTTAATGATCTGAATACATACTTAATCGAAAAATGTAAAATGAAAATTAACACAGATAAAACGAAAGCAATGATACTATGGAAATTTTAGATATGGCCTTAAACGGAAAAAGAGTAACAGAATTCGCTTATCTTGGAAGTTTAATAACGCGATAGACGAAAGAACCGAAAAAGAAATAAGAAAAAGAATAATATCACCAAAAATGCTTTTAACAAAAAGCGGAATCTTCTTATACCGAAAAATATCTCTCAACATGGGGGAAATTGTTCATTAAGACATTTGCCTGGAGCGTCACGTGCTACGGCTGTGAAACTTGGACAATTCTGAAAAAAGG
The DNA here is from genome assembly GCA_039619475.1 of Icerya purchasi. Lineage (NCBI taxonomy): Eukaryota > Metazoa > Arthropoda > Insecta > Hemiptera > Monophlebidae > Icerya > Icerya purchasi. Next base: position 396,808,296 of record CM077116.1, read on the forward strand.
AAAGATTAAAATTACAAGCTCTCGAAATCTGGTGCTATCGAAAAATATTAAAAATATCACAGATGGGCAAAGAAGTCACAAACAAGAAGGTATTCAAAAAGATAGAACAACAGGAGATAATAAATACCGTTGAAAAGAGAAGAAACAGTAAATGATCTGAAGAAATGGTAGCCCCCCCCCACCACCACCAAGGTGAAATTACAAATAAATATGGTCTCGTATAATTGTGTACAATTTGTGTAAATTGTGTATCAATATTCAAAAATTTGTGTACACCCCCTTTCACCGCTGTAATAAAAACATAAATTTACGGGCTATAGCTATCCGAAAGTGAAATTAACGAAAAAATATGATACGGTATAATCAGTATCCCCGAAATTTTGTACACTCCCTTCCACTGCTACAATAAAAACAAATTCGGTAGCCCCAAGATGAAATTTACGAAAAAAATGTACTGCCGTATAATTGCACATAAATGTATACACTGTGTACTAATATTTGTGTATATACTTTCCTTTACGTTATAATAAAAACATGTTTGGAAAAAGATAATTTAAGGGCTTCATAATTTTGTAGTTTTGGCATAAGGCTCATACGTCAAAACTAAAGAGCTTTTACACCTCTTATCACTATAACCAAATAAGTTCCGTATCGTATTCATCCATTCATTTATAAATATTATTTGGTTCCATACTTTTGTGGTATGTTATAAATCCTTATTGAAGAGTAAATAAATACACTTAAACCACAAAACTTGTTATTTAATATTTAAAATAAAATAAAATAAAACACCGACTAGTTTCGGATAGTATTATCCATCTTCATGGTGTATATATATATATATATATATAAACAACTAAAATTATAATCAACTAATGTAACTGTCAACAATAATAAAACACCATTAACTAATAAAATTTGAATCAATGTAAAAAATCACAGCAAGAAATTATTATTTAAAAATATAAAAAATAATAAAATTTAAATTTACATTTTATTATTTTTTATATTTTAAATAATAATTTCTTGCTGTGATTTTTTACATTGATTCAAATTTTATTAGTTAATGGTGTTTTATTATTGTTGACAGTTACATTAGTTGATTATAATTTTAGTTGTTTATATATATATATATATACCATGAAGATGGATAATACTATCCGAAACTAGTCGGTGTTTTATTTTATTTTATTTTAAATATTAAATAACAAGTTTTGTGGTTATATATACACCATGAAGATGGATAATACTATCCGAAACTAGTCGGTGTTTTATTTTATTTTATTTTAAATATTAAATAACAAGTTTTGTGGTTTAAGCGTATTTATTTACTCTTCAATAAGGATTCATTCATTTATAGATAAATTCGCATTTTTGTTCGTTCTTAATCTGTCCGATTAATCGAACACTTTTTCCAAGTTACACTTAATATAATCAATAATTCGAAAATATAAACGTTAATGTAAATTTCTCCAAGAAATACGTTCCTGTTCTATTTATTTCTATTTCAAAATTAACGTCTCCCTCCGAAGGTTTACCACATCCGTTAATCTTCATTTCTTCTAATTTCTCGAATTTTTTAACGCAAAACAGTATGACGCATTTTTCACAGAATATTAAAATTTGTATATGCTTATAGCGACGCAAAAACTTTGAGTAAAATACTGGTTTTAAAATTGAACGATAATTTTCAGTAGGTTTTGGTTATATTCAGTATCCGGTACTGGTTGTTCTGCAACTTGATTATCCTGTTCAAAATGTTTTTTGACTGGTTCTATTATTTCGCGTAATACTGCGGTTTATTTACACACTGCTAGTCAAAACTCGATAATCGTATCAGAGACAACGTGTATAGTTTCATCAAGTACACATTTTTAAAGCTCACATCGATTTCCAAAAAGTCTCTTTTTTAACTCCAACTACTATTTTAAACATATAATAACTAACAAATAAACCGATTACGGATAAATAGCATTGACGTCCATCTATTTCGATCTGCTGAAAAAAAACGTTTTTAGTCTATTAGCTTTGTGAAAAAATGCCTATTTTTTTGTTTTAAAAAAATACCTGTTAATAATCAAAAGTGTGACGTATCTTTTGAATAAAGACTCAAAACGTTAAAATCGTTTGATAATTTTTTAAAAAGACAAATAAAAAACGTGAAAAAATACGATTTTTTAATATTCAATTACTCCGCTGTATTTATAGCGTAAAGAATGCTGTCGGGAATAAATTGAAACCTTTAATGATTCCTGTCTGTGACTAAAACGTTATAAATATAATACTTTCTTTTTGCAATATCGACGAAAATGGAAAAACTAGTACCTCAAAAGAGAAGCCCGCCCCCATTCATTAATAACTGTCCTATAGCAAATGCAAAACGTGTTTCTTGCTCGGAAAAGAGATCTGCACTAGAACCTCACATTAAACAAGCGCATAAAATGCAGATAAACATGTTTAGAAACGAGCTATTTTGGGTCCCTGGTGGCCATGCGCACGTACATGAAAGGCCGACGTGTTCGGGAAACTGAAACTTCGAGCACTGAAAATTGATCATGACCGCGCAAGATCACTTCAGTTTCAAAAACAGATGCGCGGGTATGTTACGCGCCTGTCGTTCTGACAGAGTACTCGCTCAATTAAATATTCTCAGCTTTGATCGGCCATTTATGCTTGTCTTGTTTACCCGCATACGATTCTCGATACGCTCTACATGATTCTCTAAGGACCATTTCACACCAAATCAATCACGTTTAGTCGGGCCTGTCAGTCAGATAAAAAGACTTTAACATGTTGATGTTCTGATCTCAGTCAAACTAAAGTCGATACCGAGATTTATGTTTGATGTTACAAAGACAAATAACTAGGTTCATGTATAAATTTTAAGATCCTACTACTCTTGTAACTTAAATATGTGCAGGTTTTATTTTATACCCCATTTCACTTTCCGTGTGAATAAATTGATTTGATAGGATTGGATTTGGTGGAAAATTACAACGAATTGTATGACTCCCAAAATGTGAAACATGTAGAGATCGCATAAATAACGTATGAAAAGTAACAGCGGAAGAATTTTTGTACTGGATTTTTCTTTAACCGTATTTGACATAATTACAAGAAAAAAATTATTACATAATTATACAAAAAACGAAAACAAAAACACCACGTACATAAAATACGAACAACTGACATGAAAATTTAATTTCACTTGAATCGAACGTAACGCGACCAATCTGCTGCCGAGAGAACTACTGTCAAAGAGTACTGCGAACAATTTGCAAACGGAATACGAGAAAAAATTATACTAAACCGACTTTTTTTTTTTCTTAGACTCGCCAAGCAAACATGTTTACCCGGGGAAACAATAAGAAGGAGAGGAAAGAATCAAATGTACTTTAATTCCATCAAATTTCGTGTTGATAAGAAGAAACAATTAGCAGCAGTAATGTGTGGAGATGAAGGAACAGGATAAATGAAGCGCTATAAGGAGCAGGAATCGCAAGCCTGAGCTGAAGTACAAAGCGGAGCGGTTCTCAGAAAGAGATGAATACGGAAAGAACACATAATAATCGTTTCAGAAAAGTCCATTATTTAAATGGTGCAATGGGAAGAGTAAACCAACGAAATGCGAAAACGGGAGAAAGGCAATAGTGAATATGCAAGATGCATGCGTAGAATAGAGAGCAATCCATTTTTTTTTTACGATGCCGCTATAAACGGTAAAATGTCGAGTAAATATTTCATTACTGCATTAATTGAACTCAACTACTCGATTATGTATTTAAAACAGTTATTTGTTCGGTGTTACTTTTTAATACGATGTAAAGAGATAAAAAGTACCGAATTTCGATGCAGATTTTACTGGACCAAAAATGTACGCACATATTCAGAATTTTACGATATTATTTTTACGAACATTCTGTACTACCTTGTGTATATCAAAAAATTTACGTTCGTTCAATTTACTCAAAATCAAGAGGTAAATTTTTATTGTTTATTGATTTATATATTTTTGTGCGCCCACTCCCATAATCAGTCAGCAAAAACTATTACACTAGGCAATTCAGTCCTTGTACGGAGCATCTCACTGTTCCACGAATAAACTGAAATCCAAATGTTGTCTGAAATAGATGGAGAAAAAAAAGAAATAAAATCGCCGTAAGGCTCGCACTTCGCGACTACCTTTTACGTTTGAGATGAAAGTAACATGAGCACACCTGTTGTTGCTTAATTTCCGTTTTGGTCAATTACCATCATCACTAATCGCGAACCGAAACTCCCGGGACATCGAGATTTAACTTTAATTAATTTCCATACTGATAGATAACTTCAAAAATTCCAGTCTGAGATGGATACTATTCGTAAACAATCTTAGGATTTAAACAAAAGAAATTTTTCTACGCTTAAAACCGGGTTCGCCAACTGACGCCAATTGCGCTCCGAATCAAATTCGTTTACTTTTATAAACGATTATTCGGCAAATATATTTATGAAACAAATTTTTCTATTCTTAAAACAATGAAATTTTCTCCTAAAAACCGACTGAATGACGGTCATCTTCAAAATCTGTTGAAAATTACAACAACAACATCGATAAAAACTGATTATTCGACAAGCTCGTTGAGTGATATTTAAGCTCTCGACTTTTACATTGAAGTTTTACTTAAATAGAAACTTATTTTTATTATTAATAAAGCGGGGTGTTTATTTTTAATCGCTCTTTCATATGCAATTCATCTTCTTTGTTACTGTGAATAACGCGCCGCATACAAATATTTTTACATTTTTTTTGTAAGTTTCAATTTTTCTTTTTCTTTTTTTTAAATGAATTGTAGTAGTTAAAAAAAATTTATAGAAACAAAAGCTGCATTTTTATTATAGTTTTTTAATATTTATTGATTTATTTTAAGCTTTCAATATATTTCACAAATACTGTGCCGCCTGCGAAAGCAACATTACAAGAACTTTTCCATACAAAAAAATTATTCACCCTCGGCTTACAATATTTCGTAATTTCTGCATACATACAAACATATGTGTATATATATATTATACTGTATGTTGCCGCGGCTTCGCTCGCATGTTAATACTGATATTTCTTTTGTTTAGTCTTTTTATATAGCAAAGTCTATATTATCACTACAGATTTATTTCCTCTATTAATTTTTCCTTTCTTTTATTATATTATAACTGAAAACAAACTTTAAATGCAGTCCACGACAAAAACACGCAAAGTTGACGAAGATTTAAGATTTGAATGTAAATTATACTTTTAGTAGCAACTATTGAAACTTCTCTGCTGCAGGATTCTTTATTAATTTCTCTATAACTGAAATCTCTAAAATACTTCAATAAAACTTATACTTTTATTTTGTGAAACATTACTAAACACGGTGTGTAATTACTACATTTCGTATTCAAATTTTTTTTTTTTTAAATTAATAAACACTATCATAAAGTAACTTTTCTCCATAATTAATACTTGTTAGGATCAATTAAGTGCCATTTCTAAAGACCATATCTTTCACCGCTGCAATAATATTTATTTTATTTTCCTTTTTCACCATATCATCTTCCTCATACCATTCAGATTGTTTATCTATTTTTACTCATCCGCTTCCTTGGGCTTTAAATATAAATGTTTTTTTCTTTATCGTTCTGAAATTAACAAATTTATATAAAAATTCTTTCCCTCTCTAGAAAACGCGCCTAACAATAAACGATCCTCACGTTCAACTGAAGATTCTCGGTTTCTCTGTGACTTATGTCTGGCGCGAGTTGACGAAAGTTAAAGTGTTTCGAGCAGTTAAAGATTTTCTTGCTCTTCATGAAGAATGGATTTCTCTACCATTGTCTAAATTAACTTTTCTCTTTTCCTCATTTTCATTATTTCTTGCTAAACACATTCTTATACCGTTTCACGTACTGCGACCTATATATATATATAAATACATACATATATATATATATAAATAAATATACATATACATATATAAATATATATATATATATATATATATACGTGCATATATGTATAACAGTTAAAAAGTTATTTGCAATGATGTAATAAAATATTAAAGAACACTTAATTTATATTTATATTTAGCATAATATAAACATTTTATTTCAATTTTTTTTTATTTCTCAGTGGATTTTTAATTTACATTTCAAAAATTTTTAAAAAAAAATCGTTTACAGCGATATATGGAGTAGAAATAAAACTTTAGAGAGTGAAAAAATTTAAAAATAACGAATACCGTAAAATTCTTTTTCAAATATCGTCTGTAAAAATATTTTGTGAAACATTTAAATAAATCCACGAGATTCTACAAAAGTATTTTTAACTTCGACTAGCATGATATTTTCTTTGTCAATACTATTTTACTCCAGAAGTGAAAAATTAATCAAACTTAAACTCAATCTTTTTATTGAATACGTTACATCATTGAATTTTTTCAAAATTTCATGTTGCCATAACAGGAAATTGCAGCTTGTTCATTTAATCTGTCGAATCCTGCATAGATATCGACACACTAAAATTTTTGAGTGCGCTACTGTTTCACGCAGTAGTAGACTACGACTACTTGGTTCTATTCAAGAAAAAAAAAAATTACATCGCATTTGTACCGCAATAAATTTCTTGAGAGAACATGTGCTCATTACGAGCCTCACAAAATGGAATTGATGATGCTGACCCCTAAAAGACCTGATCGAATTTAGAATAATATTAAAAATTTGTTAACTAAAATTCGCGCGGTCCATAGATGGTCAAATTCGAAGAGAAGAAGAAACTAAAATTCGGCTCTGTACAGCAACACTAACTAACAATTAATAAAAAAAATTAATGAAATGTAGACATAACGGGAAATATCGAATTATTCCACACTTTAATACAAGAGCAGGCAATCACTACAAAGAAGAATTGTATACATATAAATATATGTATATAAATATATATATATATATATATATATATATATATATATATATATATAAATGTCCAAAACGGACATATTTTTTTTATATATATATATATGCATCAGATCAGTTCGTTCCAGTTAACGGACCACATCACAAATGAATTCGATTCATGAGTTCGGAGTTTTCTTCTTTCTTTTTTTTTTTACTCTTTTACAACATAAATATTTGCACACTTACCCAATAGGTAACAACTACATTTTTACTTCTTTTTCTAAATCTCAGAATGGAAAACTAACTGAATACCGTAATTTATCGATCATTTCCAAAAACGAGAACGATCATCAGCACGATTTATTCGATTATATGAACGCTGCTCCGACAAAACTTGTTCAGTGTTACGCCCTGTCCCATAATGAGCTACTACTCCATCGGTGAAAGTTCGACGAGTATCGATTAATAGCAAAGAAATGCGCTGTCGATAGTAAAAAACGAAAGTTACCTATTTCGATCAGCATCACAATAATTCCTAATCGGATTGAAACTAAATTATAATTAAAATTCGAAGTGGAATACTTCTCTTGGGTTATTTCGCCGATTATTTTTTCGACTCGATCATATAGCGAAAAAGAAACAGCCAGATTAATCGTTGAAAAATCAGTTTGTCGAATTTTTTTTATCCCATTCGCCTGGTGTCTAAACACCAATTGAGTACTAACAAATTATTAATGTTTTTCAAAATAAACTATTTTTCTAAATAAACTTCCGTCACGGTTAAAAACTGCAACAACTGTATTACGGGGCACACGCTAGCCTTCTTTCGGGGTAATTTAACACGATCGCAACATTTTTTTTTTATTTTTTTTTGTAAAATATTATGAACATGCGTAGGTTGTTAAACAAGTGTTTTCAGTAACTAGTGGTGTTTCGCAGAGTTCAGTATATCTTGTTATTACTGTCTGATATTTAATTGATTGCAATCTTAACCTAAAAATGAAGTTAAAATTTCTAACGATATGAACCGCCTTACGTAGTTCAGACATTACGAAATTTGATGAAACCTGGCATTAGCATTATCAGAAAAAATTTTACGTCGGTAAGTTAAAAAAATTTTATCAACGTTTATAACATTTTAAATATAATTATCGGATAATATTAAATGAATTTTTACTTTGGAATCTACTTTAAGTGGAGATACACTCATATTCAAAACAAACAGTAATCTACACAAGTAACAGCCAAAACAACTAATTACAAATATCACGTGATAACGAGGCCAACAAAAGAAGCTGCGCGATCGGGCCATATTGCAAATTACCGGAAATAATGTTGGCAACTTCGATCTAGTCGCATGCTTACGCCACCAGACGTTCACCAAGTTGTTAGTGCGTCTACGCGATACAACATCGGAAACTAATCGTTCTCTCGAATCAAATGCTTCTCGTTAACACCTTTTTAATCGGTCGTAATTAAGCGACATTCTCGATTTTGTTTTCACACAAAAATCAAAAATGTAATTATTGCAATATTACAAAAAAAAAATAAATAAATAAATAAATAAATAAATAAAAAGTACAAAAATTTAATTTCCAATCACATCTTCTGTTTTTCACTTTCTGAAATTGACAAATAAAATCGGAATTAGAAAAACATTGATAATCAAGTTTAGGCGAAAGTTAGTAATTTCGACTTTAAACTGATATATTATGGAAATGAAGTGTAAAAAAGGGGACCCCCGCTTATAGAGGTACATTTTATTGCGCCTTTAAAATGTGTAATTACCAATTCTGTAAAGTAAACTCCTAAAATTTACTCTATCCGCGAAAAAAGTTCTTCTCATACCTCAGAATGGTTTTCGTTTTTTTTTTCAGCTTCTAGGCGTCCCCTGCAGAGTTTTTGAATATATTTTTCGAAAATAGCAAAACGTACGTCTACCGCAACGTTTTTCAATTCATCAGCAGGGTAAGTCTTTACTTAAGCGTTCTTTGCCTAAAAGCAATACCTGTCTGCCAAAAAAAAAAAAAAAAAAATTAGTAAAAGAAAAAAGCAGGGGGGGAGGCAAAATGTTCGAAAAGAGAGAGCTGAGAGAGGAAATAAAAGAAAAATTAAAACGAAAAAGAAGAAACACTCTCACTCGTGAAAAAGTAGGCGAAAATAAAAAGGGCAACAATGGGAGATTTTGCGAATCTTACTTTGGGCAACAATTCTAATTTAGCAAATGGCGCATCTCTATAATAAAAATTTGATAAAAAATTATGACACGTTTATATTAAAAACCATACACATATATGTAGTAAGACTAAGAACTGTCCTTATATAATGTAGTGTAATTTTTTTATTTATTTTTTTTTGAGTAGAGGGGACTCGCTAACGAAGGACTCTACCCGGTACTACGGAAACCAAAAGAAATATTACACTTTAATATCTCTGTAAACCGAGGAAACGAAGAGATTACAACAGACGAGCAAGTGAAAAATGAAAAACATTGTAAGAAGTAGGAAAAACAAGACATTAAAGTGCGCTTAATAAAAATAAAAGATCTTCCGAACCAAATATGATCACCATAGATAAAATAAACCTACGAGTTCTCATTTAAAACAACTTTTTTTTTTTTTTTTTTTACGTTGGTAAAAGTTAGCCCTCGATTTTCAAAGGCCCTCAAAAATCGAAAATCGCGTTTTAAAGTAACAAACATATCATCGGTCAGTAACATCTTTGACCGGCAGCGACGATCTTAGATTAATTTTAATTTGTACAAACGGAATTGACGACGTTCGATGTATGCGTCAGTTTGGTTATTTTCACCGTTCGCTTTGAAAACATGAAACAGATGAAAATGCGCCGCGTACACCATCAAGCCAGTTGAAGCATAGTAGATAAACGTCATGCTAGTCTGATTTTTACGTGATAAATAATACACCGGCTTCTCATAAATGCCGATTTCACGGACAAATGGTTATCCACTGGGGCGGTATTTTTGCCTAATGAACAAACATTCACCGTTTTCTCTCCACGGCCAGTATTATTATTTTCTACACTCTGCAATGGAGAATGCTCGCGAATAGCTTTCACGGTCGTGGTCAGCGGTTGCATTCTTGTTACATGTCGCGAGTTCATTAATGGCTCGGAATTTGATTTGCATAATATCCACACAATTTCTAACGATCTGCGGCGAAATAACAGTGTGCAAAGAAGCTCCCATTCGGTCGCCATAATGTAAATGTACACGCGCAGGCTTCGCAAGAGTTGGAAAGTCGCAGAATTTTTCGTTCTGCATGGTAATGCAAAAGGTAATCGAATAAAATTAGAAAATACTTTCGCAAATGCTTCCGATGCGTGACCGACGATTTGCAGACTTTGATTTCCAAAGCGCACCTACCTACCTTTAAAAAAGTTTTAATTCTATATATTAATTTCACTATATAATTTAATTACATACCGACACACAGATATATATATATATATATATATATAAACATTATTATAACGAAGTCTCACGTAACTGTAATAATTATACACATTTGTTTAAATTCGCAATTTTTGCCTTCTTCTCGTACCACCTGATTATTCAGGTGATACTGCTTAATCACCCTACATGAATAGTCGCATATCTGATGAAATAAGTCCTCTGGCTCTTTCCGATTCTGAATAAAAAAACAACCGTAAACGTCGCGTACATTTTCGGACGAAGCTTAAAAATTTCTCGAAACATATTATTTAAAAATATTCATCTGGTCTGTTAGTTTCTTCATAAACGATACGTTTTAAAAATGAATTAAATCCCAAGCCGGATGCAATAATTTATACTACGGCTAACAGACGATATTATCCGCCGCTGATACGCTTAGACACCACGGATGGAATCGAAATTAGAAAAGCTTCGCCGTACTCGCTCGAAAATACGGAAAATAGTCCTCGCTCTAAATTCACCGGCCATTTTCTAACTATCGACTATTGTTTTCAGATATAATTTTGTAACTGTAAAATTTTAATCGAAAACGCAAAAAGTAGACGCTATTATAAAAGAGCGCCGTTATTCGTTTCTCGAGAATTCTTCCATTTTATTACGATCAACCGGACTCAACATGTTGCAGCAGCCTACATATTACCTAAGCTCAGCGGAAAATTAGAAAAATTTTATTAAACCAGCTTTACTTCTTACGCCAACGAATCCCGCCGCTTCAGTTCTCGCGCCTAACCTGTTGTCTGCGCTTATATTTGTACAAATTTACTTTTTTTTTGGGCTTGTCAACCACGGACGATCTTTACCCAGAAACAGTTGGAAAAGAAAAGAATCAATTACCGATATGGTCATATGTTGTTAGTAGGAAGTAATCAATATAATGGGAATAATGTGTGCAGAAGGAAAAGGCACAATAAGAAATATAGGAAGACCTCTTGAAATTGCAATAGAAAGCAGAACACGCTCAGCAGAAAGAGACGAACAGTTTAATAAACACATGATCAGCATCGCAAACACTTATTATATATTTATTTCAAATAAAATTTAAATATCCGTTCAAAATAATTATAACACAGGAACATACATATTCACACGTACGTATACGAATATACATTACCCTAACGTCAGGGAGTTTAGGAAGGGCTCCACAATTATTCGACGACTGGTTTAGCCGGAGACCACAAAAATTGATTTCCCTTTGACATCTTGTATCGAAAATTCCCAACAATCAAACGGAGTAAAATTGTTGGGAATAATAGTTTGTTTAGATAAATCGTCGAGTAATTCTAAGCGAACTAAAGAGAAAACTTTAAGGGCTGTTCAGATTCGTAGGATTGAGTATGTTTTTACTAAACAAAACGTTATTAAATTCTATTCTTGTTATCTAAATAACATTTTCGTCTTTCATGTAAATGTTAAACAACACCAGTTTGCGGAAATAATATCGCATTACCTTATCGAACAATTTACACAGTGTGCGGTGTGCATGTTTGAAAAAATAATACTATAAAAAGGTGTAAATAGCTTCTCTCATATGTGAAACTTTATGTAGAATTCGTTGTTCAGTCTTAAAAGCGTAGAAATAAATTAGAAATTTAACGAACTGAATAAGAAGGTTAAAAGTTAAATTTTAGTAAAAACTATATAAATTATATCTTATCACATGATACCCGTTCCTTTTTTTTTTTCTCCCTGCATCATAAATTAATCTCCATTCGATATTTTATAGGTTTTTTCACTCGGAGTCCCCTTTAGACCGAACAACTTCGTTGCGTATCAACACTTAAGTGACCAATATAATTTGACAATTTTTTTTATTTATTCAACCTTTACATATAACTTTCAGAACACTACGTCACGTCGTTTGCAACATTTCTTCCCCCTAATTCTTATTTAAGATGTTTATCCATCAGCGACACCTATCTTCTTTTGAAACATTCAAGTAGTAGGATCGAATACCGCTTCCGCGCGTTGAAACTTAAATAAATTTCACTTCAGCCGGGTTAATTGACTATAGTTGTCGCGTCTGGAACAGAAAAAAAATTCAAACGACAAAACTGCACAAATGTTTTTTTTTAATTTTTATTTTCGTTTTCCACAGTAACCGTTAATATCATTTCTCTAGTCGCTTCCATTGTTAATCCGAATTAATCTGTTAAAGTTACTGTCATTTTTTTCTTTTATTCCGTTTTTATAACATTCGTAAAAAAAAAAAAAAAAAAAAATCCTACGCTTGGAACAACAAACACGTTTTATAATTCAAACAACCGTGTCTATTTTATCCATCTTCGACAATTGCTATTTTCCGAACAAAATCATCCGAACATACATACACCACATACAAACTGCGGATTTTAAATTTTTAATTCGCTTGCTTGTTATCCCACCTGTGGAAATTACAGTCTGTACACAAAATTTAAAGGGCCGTTTTATTATTTTATTTTAAAACGGTAGAAAAAAACGAAGCAACAACGAAATATATTTTCAATTTAAATAGCTTCTCGACATTATCAAAACTTTCCTAGAAATACAATCTATATTCCATATCGCTTTAATTTCCTCCTCATATAATGAGTTTACCTGTTCAATTACGTAACAGTGTTTAAATATCACATGTTTCATGCAATCTCGAATTCCGCGAAAGAAAAAAAAAAAAAAAACAACAAAAATCAAACAACTGAAAACCACACAATGTCAAGGTTATTCATAAAACTCTAACCGTCTACGAAATCAATGCACACATTTTTCAAAATAGCAAACCGAATACGACACCATGATTACATACATATATATATATATATATATATATATATATATATATATAGCTGCGTTCTATGTGTGTCCATATACGTTAACGCTAATTCTGGAAGCGCGTCATGTAATGCGGTAAATCTAAATTAATGTCCCAAAAGGTCAGCGTAGTCGCGACAGCCTCCTAAATTGCGTTTAGTCAGGCAGGTCAGTTGTTGCTGTCGGATAGAAAAACAAGTCTAGTTACACGTACATATACGTTCGTCCGTAATTGCTAAAGTACCAACTAGTAGTGTCACAGAAGGAAATGAAACGTTAATTCATCTTCGAGGTGCCAACGACATTACCGAAAAAGCGCTTCGCGCCGTGTGTACGGCTCCGTACAGTTAATAAGTGTCAAGGACACACGTTAAATAATTATCGATTATCATTTTCAGAAGCTATCACCACCACCGCGGTTAATTCATTTTCACCAATTAATCGGTATTAATTTATTCAAATTTGAATTTTCCGCGTTAAAGAACTGGTTTTCACAGAACCGGTTTCACTGACAAAAGAGGTTGTCGTTCCGCACGCAATTTCAAATATCGCGTTCAGCAAGAGGGGAGGGGAAAAAATCCTCACTACATTTCTCTGTCAAAACATCAGACTATTTAACAGTTGAAACTATCCCGAACCGAAGTTCATCGTTGTCTGCTATCTCGCTCTTCTATGCGACTTTTCGTAATCAGTTTTTGATGTTACGAGTCCTCTACATTCGTTTTAGAAAACTTGCAACACACAAAGACCACTTTTTTTTTCAGCCCCTCCCGTTAATTACAAAACCGGCTACTACTTTACTTACTACCCCGCTGCTATCAGTAAAGCGAGTCTATCCCGTTTGTCCTTGATATAAACGGATATTGCGCGATGAAGATTTTCATAATGCACCTAAAAAAATTGTAATCGCCGACCAGGATACCCTGAGAAAGGCCTATTATTTTTTCTCCGCGTTTTGAATAATTCGCCTTGTTACTTTCACGGCTAGATTAATTCTCCGGTATAGCCGATGTTCTATAGTTCAGATAACAGACGTGCGCAAATCTCAAACTTACGACAGACAGCCTCACAGTGTTTACAAATAGGACGAGTTCAGTGATTATTATTTAGACGCAGTTACTAAACGTAGTAGCCGTGTTTTGAGGATTTAAAAAAATTCGTAGATAAAAGTGAAAAAATAATTAGGTTTAAAACACAGAATAATACATTCGTTATTCCTCATATATGTATGTATCTCTGTAGTAGTAAAAATTCTCGTCTGGTTTTCATAAACTTTTCGCTGAGTAGGCAAGCACAGAGTTATATTTAATTTTCTCGTTCGATGTGTAGATTCTTGTGCGACAATAGAAATGGCCGAAAAAGGCGTGTAAGATAAAATCATTAAAAATCATGCGAAATTCCAAAAAAAATCGTTATCATTGTAAAATTACGAATAAAAACATTAAAAGTTGTAATAAATTCCAAAAAAACTAAAAAAAAAAAAAACCGTTATCATTGTAAAATTACGATAAACTACGTCCGAATCTCCGGCATTATTCACTGATTGCGCTCATATATACATACCCCCTTACTTTCGACGCTTATTGCTTTTAATAATAACATAAATAGCTTCGATTCTGTTTATGTTTATTCCGGGTTTTTAATCGCTGTGCCATACAAAATATAACGAAATACAAAATTATAACTAGTCCGAATTAATTGCGCATCTGAACTTGCATCATCAACGGGACGCGCAATGTTCCCTCATAAACGTATTCAATCTTCACCTTTATCGTTCATTACTATCTAATTGTTTATATGTAAAACTACACATGCCAATATCTGCTACGATAGATAAAGACAAACATGGCAATAAAACAGGAAAATATCGTATCTATTCGCTAAAGTATGCTGAGAGCTGCTACTTAATTCGATTTTTTTTTTTTCTTTCGTTCTTTTAAGATAATATATCTCGCCCCGGGTCCCTTTTTATAGAGTACTTCTTCGATTTACCGTCAGTCACTATTCTATTTTTATCATAAGTTCCCCGCACACAGTTAGAACTGCGATCAAACAGAGCCGGTATTAATTTTTCGCGGCCTGTTTTCATCGCTTTTTTCATTTTCTTTCTACCACTCGACATTTAGGCTGTTTTGAACACTGTTATTTCTTAAAAGTCGCGTAAATTCTTAATTAAATGATATACACGCGCAACACACGCTAAAGTCGACACTATACACGTGTATACCCGTACACTAAGTATATACTTATTGGCAATGCCTGCGAATGTTCAGGAAGTTCAATTTATCTGAAATGTTGTGTGACCGCACATGGTATGCGCCGAACAACGCAAAAAGCACAAAAACACGTTGCAATGCGAAGCAATAAATTGTTCAAAGCAAACGCCGTATTTGACATCCCTACATTTTAACAGCAGTTCGTAGCACATAAAAATTTTATTCGTTTCTGCTGCACATCATCGGTCGATTATGATGCGGCACCATTACGTTTCCAATCTTCCTCCTTTCTGACCAATTTCGACCGTAACAATAATTTGCTCGGGTGATTTCATTCTTCCACATGTCATCTCGATCGCTTTTCCTGCCAAATTTAAAATAAACTGGTGAACCAATCGACGACGACGACGACAACCATCAACGCGAGAAAACATCTCAGCAAAAGTCACTACGCATCAGGGCCCTCCTTGAATTTCGATTCCGCATGCACAGTGTGAATTTCCATTTTCTTAAAGAAATTAACACGACTGCGGATACATGATTTTACATGTTTATTAGCACGTTGGCTAGCTCCAGCTTGGAATTTGGTAAAGATCAGCACAAAACTGGATAAACAAATAAAAAAAAAAGAAAAAAAAAAAAAAGAAAAACGTTGGCAAAAGCAGATGATTGATAATTTTATAACACTCTGAACTCTTCTTCCCATCATCTGATGCATTCTTATCTTCTTCACTTTATGTTACTGATTATAAATTTTGTCTACCATATCCGAATTGTTTTTACATAAATAATGAACAGCGCGCCTTTTTTAAACACATTTTCAGCTTAAAACTATTTTGTCTGAGCGGCCACCGGTCTAAATCTGTACGAAAAGTGAATATTACCAAAATATTGACTAAACAAGTAAAATGAATACTAAATACCTCTCTCTGTCAATTTCTAGTAAAAACCACACCAGCTCCGGATGGTTTTAGACCTTATCAGAGATGGCTTCTCTTATTAAGCTTTTTTTAAATCTGGCTAAAACATTTGTTATACTTGATTCTCTCTCTGGTATCTTTAAACGCTGCCGATTTCTCTACTCGTTTTTTAATCTGTATACATAAAGACATACAACACAGAGACTGCAAGAACAGAAAACGCAACATCTAACTTGGGAACGTTTTATTATTTTTCTTTCTTCTAATTTTTACTTGTCCGTTTGTCTAATGGCCAAAATTTTATCCTTTCTTAAAATTTGCCGATTTTATCGGTAGCAATTTTTTGACATATGACAAACTGAATTCATTAATGATTCTGAATTTTTTAGTCTTTTTTATCGTATCCATTTCTTTTCGTAACATTTTTTATAATATTTCTTACCAGTTTTTTTTTTTTTTTTTTTTTTTTTTTTACTCAAACAACGCTACAAATCTTTATATAAATATTTTTGTCCCTACAAGTTGGTTTCTTCTTGTTTCCATCGTCTCCGTCCAAGTTGGGCGATCATTGTGGCTATTATTGATTACTGTGTGCGGTTACTTGATTTCGGTTGCGGAACTTGCGCCCCAAACCCCTCATATCTGCCAACCAGTTTAACAAAAAAGCACATAATAGTTCCAGCCTCGTTTCTTTGCATACAGCTAAAAAAGCCAAATACCATTTAGTTCTTCTTCCAGAGCGAGTTTGAAATTTCCATTATAGTTATCGGAATTGGAGAAGAATGTTCTCTTTTACACCTCTCTGTTTCGGGGAAACGAACTGAACGAAAGTTTATAAGATTCATGTCAAAAATACGAATTCGTTAGAAGAGCGTAGAAAACGTATAACGGGGGAAAAATGATTTGAAAATGATTACAAAGTTTGGAAAAAGTTAATTTTAAGAATTCAATGCGCACATTATTCCGCCATATATGTATGTATGTATATATATATAAAAAATGCGGCCGATAAATTTTAAGTAATCTTTCCTTCCGTCTGTCCATCCAGCGCCGAATATGCTATAGTTCTATGACTTTCCTACGCTACGCCGCTATCGTCTCCGCTATTCGTTTACGCCTTTTAGTCCTGTGCCACCTTCCTCGCGTTTTTAATTTTCTTCTAGTCGTCTTCATCCCAATCACGAAGCTGTGATCGCAACCACATCCACTTCGAACGTCCATTCATCTCGACCGGATGTGCCATTCTCTTTATTCTAATTACTTATCGCTGAGGCTTCTCCTAGTTCTTATTGCGCATCCCTAGCACTTCCTGTCCATTGTCCCAGTTCTTAGTTTCTTCATTCGATCAATCTCTGACGATGTAACTAACCTTTCCCCTTTCTACGGTTTCTAGGCGGAGATTCTTTGCCAACGCGCCAAAAAAATAAATAAATAAATAACAAAAGTTACTTGAGGTTGGAGTATATCCCGAAATCGTGTAGATCAATTATGCTAGGAAAACTGGTAGGTCACGCTGTAAATATATATATGGAGAGGTTACAAAAATCCGAACATAAAGCGAGAGAGGAGGGGGGATACTTTTTTTATTAACTTCTAAGATTATAATAGAGCGTATGAAACCTATTTAGATAGGTCAAATGTGTTGATATAAACCGCCAGCCGCACAAAAGCTAATATATTATATAGCTGCGACGGTAGTGGATGCGTTTGAGAATATTTTCTCGGCGGAACTTAATACGATATCAATGGTCAGCGCATTCGACTGATTTTAAACGTGTTCGGAAAGGCCCATCCGTAATGATTGTCGCACGAACGATGTACGACCTATTTGCAGAATTTGCGGCACCAAGGATTAATTGTTCGCTTCTGAGCTTCTGGGAAATATATACTTGGACTAACATTCCTGTTCCCGTTCTCAAAAATGGACGAATGAAGATACAGTAACGGAAGATCAGAGTTGACTCTGTATTGCATACAAAACATTACAGTGCATATTTCGGTGTCCAGTGTAACGTTATTAATCTTGCTACAATTGTAAATTCGAACAAAACATGCTGCCAGTGACAGGGCCTGCTTTTGACCGCCGTCTGTATGAAAACATACATGATATCTGCGTAAGTTGCAATAATTTCTTTCGCCATTTCTACTTACATTTAGAGGATATCACGTTTTATGATCCAGAATTAAAGAGGCGATTGTTTAGTAAGAGAAACGGCTGAAATTGAATAAATTTTAAAATAAAATCGTTTTTCTTTTTTTTTTCTTCTCTTTTTTTTTGAAAAATCGCAACTGGGTGATTTTTTTTTTTTTTTATTATTTTTATTGATACGATCTTAATTTATAATTAAATAAGTATCTACTTTAATAAATGTTGCCTTAAACTAAGCCAAATCCGTATGGAAGCAACAGTCCATTGACCACTGCTCCTAACATATTACATATTTACAATAAATAATAATTACAATCGTACATCTTATATCCTATAATGTATATATATATATACATACATATATATATATATATATATATATATATATATATATATATATATATATATATATATGTACATACATATATATATATATATATATATATATATATACACATTATATATATATGTACATACATATATATATATATATACATATATACATACATACATATATATATATATATATATATATATATATATATATATATATATATATATATATATTACTAAATTAAATCTGATGGATGGCGTCGTTTAAGGCGCCTTACGTCTTCTTTGGTGTTAAGAAGTCGAATCATTTCTACGTTAACATGTCGATGAATCCGTTTTCCATGTTTAATGGCCATTTGCTTAATAACATCATTGACTGATGTTATATGCAGGTCCTTATGGATATCATCATTACGAGAATAGCGATATGCATCGACTATTGTTCGCAAAATGATGCTCTGCCTCTCCTGAATTTTTGCACGATTTGAATTACTGGTACAACCCCAGAGCTGTATTCCGTATGTCCATATCGGCATAATGATCTGACGATACAGAATGCATTTATATCGAACATCCAGTGGCGATCTCCGACCTATCAACCACTGTAATTGTTTCGCTGTGTGCTTAATTTGTTGGCACTTTATTTTAACGTGCACATTCCACGTAAGACGCCTGTCCAAGTGCATACCTAAATACTTGGCAGAATTTACCTGTGGTACAGGTTTATTCCCCAAATATACTTGATAATTTGTCTTTGTTTGGCGGTATGTGAACATAACATATGCTGATTTCTCTTCATTCAATTTGACTTTCCAGTCCGTCGCCCACTTCTGTACATTATCCAAAGCATTTTGTAAATTGTTTGTAGCCTCGAGGTGGCTGCTGCTAACGGCTAAAATAGCAGTATCGTCGGCAAAAACATAGCTGTCGTTGTACTGTTGTCGGTCGGTAAGTCTTGGCTATATAGAAGATACAACATAGGTCCTAAGACACTACCTTGTGGAACTCCAACCGTAATATTATAAAAGTTCGACGTAGAACTTTCATACGCTACTCTGAACTGACGATTAGCCAAGTACGATTCTAACAATCTACACAGGTTTCCAGGTAATATTTTGCTCAGCTTAAAGACAAGGCCTTCATGCCACACTTTGTCGAAGGCTTGCGCAATATCCAAAAAAACTGTCGGACAGTATTTCTTGTCTTCAAACGCTTTATTTATGACAGACGTAACTCTGTGAACCTGGTCAATTGTCGAATGATGTTGTCGAAATCCAAACTGATGAATCGGCAGATCTTCTCCAATCAGCGGTAACAATCTCTTCAACAGTAATTTTTCAAATAACTTGGATATCACCGGTAAAAGTGATATATATATATATAGGTCTATACGATGTTACTTCAGAATCTGGCTTATTCGGTTTCTTAAGCATTATAATTTGCGCTGTTTTGAAGCAAGACGGGATGTGTTCGAGACGCGTACATGCATTAAAGAGGTAGGTCAACATGACAATACCTTTTTTTGATAATTCTTTTAAAACTTCGGGGGATATTTCATCGATTCTGGGAGTTTTCTTTGAATTGATATTTTTATCGATTTCTCTGGCTATCTCATACGGTGTAAATGTAGTTAATCGTTTGTTTTCGTTATATGTGATGGTGATGTCCACATCAGAGTAAATATCATGAGGCTGGAACACGTGCGTCAAGTAATGTGCAAATAGCTCCGCCTTTTTCGTTATCTTGTCTCGCCGAATTTCCAACTTCATCTCGGAGTGGAGGAACATGCTTGACAGGACGTTTAATTCGACGGGTCGCTTTCCAGAGAGAATAATCTTTATCAGCAAATGGACCAAGTCCCTCTAAGTAATTTGCGAACGTTTTGTTTTTTATATTTTTTATCAGCATATTGAGCTGCCGACTGATTCGATTAAATGTGTTCTTATCTTGTGGATCACGCGAGTTGTGCCATTTGCGTCTTGCTGTTCTCCTTTCTGAAATTTTACGACGTACTTCTAAAGGAAGTGTGAATTCCTGTGCAGTATTAACCAATGGTTCCGGAGTAGAAACTTTTGCTGCTTCGCGAATTGCTTCTATGAAACATGCAAATTGTTCCTCCAGTTCACTGTTTGTTTTTAGACGTATCTTTAGATTTATTCGTCGATCCAATTCTTCTCGAAATGTGTCCCAGTTTGTATGTTTATTTGTCAGAAAATGTTTTTTATTTTTCCTTATTACAGTTGTACTAATGGTTAATAGAACGGGAGTATGATCAGATGTGAGATCAATAATACCTTCTGCTTCTACATAACTATTGGCAATTCCCCTTGTTATGAAAAAATCGATGAGGTCGGGTTTTTTGCGCCTATCAGTAGGCCAATATGTAGGTCTTCCTGAGCTGGCTATATTACATTGCAAACTTCTTATTGCCCTTAGTAATTCCTTTTCCTTGACGTGAGCAGAACTTCCTTTATTGCTTGAAACGCGACGTGATCCCCATGCTTCATTTTTTGCATTCATATCACCACCGATGATGTACCTATTGCCGAAATATTTCAAAAAGTTGATATATTGATCATACTTCAGGTTATGTTTGGGCGGAAAGTAAACAGCTACCACATTAGTTATCGTACTATTCTGCCAAACTGCGACCGTAGTTGCTTGTGCGAATTCTTCGCAAAAGTCGGCCTGTTTGTAGTGTTTAATGTTATTTTTGATAATAACGGCTGCACCTCCATCTGGGTATGGCGTATGGTAAATTGTGTACCCTTGAATTCTAGGGTAGATCCTGTCGGTGAAATGTGTCTCTGATATTAGTGCTATATCTATTTTACTGTCGTGCAGAAATGTTTCTAATTCTGCTAAGCGTTCCATGAGTCCATTTGCATTCCATGTTATTAAACGCAAAGATGATTCAGTCATTGCGCTTATTACGACGGGAACGTCGTTTATTGTGCGACACTGTCAATGCAGACTGTTTATGTTCAAGTGCACCAAGTCTGTGAGAAATAGACTGAACTTCTTTGGTTAAATTTGCAAGCGCTTGCATAATTTCATCATATGGCACTGCGGAAGGAGATGTTTGAATTACAGGAGGACATCCTTGAATTGAGATATTCCG
Organism: Icerya purchasi; assembly: GCA_039619475.1. Lineage (NCBI taxonomy): Eukaryota > Metazoa > Arthropoda > Insecta > Hemiptera > Monophlebidae > Icerya > Icerya purchasi. The sequence goes on from CM077116.1 coordinate 396,830,206, forward strand.
ATGTTCAGTCTTCCCCTGTGTCAATTTTGTAGTTGTACTTGTCGACTGTACACTTTGCCATGTTGGTTTGCTTCTAGCTATAGAAGCATAAGATATTTGCGGTTGCACGAATTTTACAGATTCTTTTTTCTGTTGTTGGATACGTTGTACCGCTGACGTTTTCGGTTTTTTCAATATCCTATCTATTTCACGGTAAGTAGGACATCCTAGGTAATTTGCACTATGATTGGCACCACAGTTAGCGCATTTAAATTTTTTAGGATCTTTCAGTTTGCATGTGGAAGACTCATGTTCTCCTGCGCATTTGAAACACTTAACTGGCCTGTTACAGTTACGTTTTGTATGATTCCATTTCTGGCACCGTTTGCACTGCGGTATTTGGTTATCCTTGTGTGGTGCTTCTACTTTTACTTTACTATAAGCGATACGTGTAATATTATAAATCTCTTTATTATTATCTGATATTTTCAGATCTACATAAAACAAGGGATAAGAAGATCTTTTCCTTCGTTCAATTATGGCATTATTCTCATCGCGGATTTTTATTGTTTTTTCTATATTAACAATGTTTACTGGTTAGTGACCTAGATTTCTTAGTTCGTCTTCTATTGTATCAGTAGTAATTGTGTGATGTAAAACTCGTATTACCACATGATATGGCTTTTCTGATTTTAAACTGTATGTGTGATACTGAAAGTTGCTCTTTTTCAGCTCAGCTATTAGGGCTCGGGAGGCATTATCTGTATGTGGGGCAATGATAATGTCTCCGTTACTAGCTGCTTTAAACGTAGCAGCATGTTCGTCTAAAGCACGAGTAACATCGGTACTGAAGTCTGAAAAGTTAGTGATGCCAGTTACTGTAATTTTTGGTGGCATTTTTGGTTTAACTTGCACATGTTGTTGTTGATTCTGTGATTGATCTTGTTGCATTTGGGCGTGTTTTCGAGCTTCTTCAAGCTGATCTTGTTTCGGTTCTTCTTGTCGTTGTGGTATATTGAATATGGGTACATTCAACCGATTTACTGTTGCCGAGGCGACAACATCCCCATTGCTAGTTAGTTCACGTGGTATTTGAGCATTATGCTGTCCTACCAATACACTAGCAGTACTTTGCGAACGTGTTCTCGTGCTTATACCTCCTTGGTCTGCTAACTTTTTATTCAGAAGTGTAACCTGCTTTTGAAGCTGTTCTATTTGTAGTACATACTTCTGTTCTCTCTGTTTCGTTTCAGCTTGCCATTGCTCGTATTGCTGCATAGTAATACCAGCGGCTTGTGATTGCGCAGAGGAAGCAATTTCCTGATCCATGTGAACCTAGGTTACTAATCGACACGCGTAAAAATGATAACGATCGATAATAAGTTACAGTACGAACGTTCGATATTTGTCATTTTATATGTGGCTACACTGACAAAATATTTTGTCGTGCTCTCTGTACAGCGATAAACCAAAACGAAGAGGAAGAAGAAGAAAAAGAAGGAAAAAATAAAAAGAGAAAGAAAATGGAAAAGAAGAAGAAGAAGAAGAAAAAAACGGAAGAAGAAAAAATAAAACAGTTCTCACCGACTGGTACAGAATTTTGATGAAGAGTCTGATTTCACTTTAACATTTATTACTCGTATTTTTAAAAACCGTGGGAATATTATTTTAGAGTAATCAATTTTTCAGAAGACGAGCGATAAACACAGAATACACAAGCCGTCATCAAAACTTCACAATGCGTGTGATAACTGGGTGATTTAAGGATTAAATCTGAAAATTAATTAGAAAGGTGGGAGCGGGATAAACGTACAAAAACTGTCCCTAGCGATTTCTTAAAATGCAATCGCCGATCGATCCCTAATTGAAGAAAAATATCTTTTTCAGCGCATAATAAAAGTATTTTTCGATTTCCATTGTAACAATTAGGCTTAATTAAACGTTAAAAAAAAACTAATTTTTTTCGAAATTTTGAGTCTCATTCGGTTTTAAATAAAAAAGTACTGTCCGCCATCAAAATACTCCAGATTTTTAAATTGATCTAGTACATATGCAACATAGTAAAATTAATAAAATCGATTTTTTAAACAATTTCTTCCAATATTATAAAATATTTTTAAAACGGTCTTTTTCTTTAAATACGGGAAAATTATACTCTCGTAATTTTTTCATACTTTCGAAAAAGATTGAACAAAGTTAAAAAATAAAAAAAAAAATTTGTAAAAAAGCCAGTAAGAGCGAGTTTTAATAAAATAATTGATTTATATAATAAACGGCCATGTTATGAGCGTTCCGACATCATCTTCGCGTGCCATTTGTCAACTGAGGGGTTTCAAAAAATTAAGGCTTCAGTAGCAAATAACCAAGCCGTAGTAGGAAAGTTTAACATAAAAAGATAATAAGCGAAAAAGAGGAATCTCGTAGGAGCTACCGAGGAAATCCACGGAAGCAAATTTAATAGGAGAATTTTTATAAATAACAAAACAGTTACTAACATTCTTGAGAGTTTCCCCGGTGCAATTTCATTTGCGATACAGTTTATCAGAATTAGTGGAATAGACAGAGTTATATATAAGAACAAACCGCGCATCCTCGTACTGTAATTTTAAACACGGTACCGGATGCAGCGTCTACAAAAAAAAAAAAAATTAAGAAATTTTCCAAAGTAGCGAGTTGTTTAGTAGTTCAATAACTGCAAAGAAAATGTGTCATAAGCGGAAGTACAGTCAAGAATGTCATCGGCAAAAAAAAAAAAAAAAGATTGCGAAAAAGAATCGAGATGGTAGCAAGATTGAACAATAAATATTATTGAAAAGCGCAAAAAATAAAAACATCGGATCCGACCAAAAAAGAAAAAAAGGCCTTTTTGAAAAATATTGGTAATTAGAGAAACAGAAAAGAAGACTAACAGACAACACTTAAAATTGGAAGATAAACAATGTACAGAAGGCTTAGACAAACATTTATAAAAGCAAAAATGGTTAATTTCTTTTTCTTCTTTTTCTTCTTTTTTTTTCCAGTGAAAGAATCACATCGGATGGGGAAGATAAGAAATACAATCAGGCGGACCTAAACGGAAATCCGAATGCGTGTTAGCAGGAAAAACATAACCAGACCAGACGTTTTCCGAGCAAGAAGCGGAATTGCTCTAATAGAAATTTAACGGGCGGTGCAAAGACGAAAATGTAAAGAGGCTCCCGAACCGTATTTCAAATAAAGAACATAGAGAAGGGAGAGAAGAAACAGTAGCCCATTCCGGAGCGAAAAATTGGAAAGAATAAACAAGAACGAAAGGATTTGGAAATGGGAATAATGCTGCCACGGGAAACAATTTTACACTGCTCGTTACGAAGCTGCCGAGAGCTGTTCATTATTTTAAGACACGAAAAGGAGGATAAAATGCCGATGAAATTAACTTAGCGAAAGGTGGTACTGCTGCAGGAACGATTACGAAGCAGAAATAAGTAAACAAGTGAACGGAACTTTTTCGAGCCCATTTTAGGAAGTAAACATATTAGTAAAGGAAAGAGGTGAGAATGAAAAAAGGAAAAAGCAGGTCGTGTTATAATAACGGGAACATAATCACTTTTAAAGGTGTGTTTTCTAACGTTTTACAATAGCAATCAAGAACGGAATCTGAAGCACAAAGCGGATAAAAAAGCAGCCAGAACTGAGAACATTGGAACCTATGTGGAATGCAGGAGAACAGTCACAGGATTAGATTACTGTTGAGAAAAAAAACTCGAGTACCGAAAACCGTTTCCGTCCTATTTAACGCGCAACTCCGAGTTCAAGAAGTAAGTGTTCCAAACAGAGCTTCGATTAAGATAGAATAAGGCAACAGAAATTCGCCTAAAAGGGCAAATTACAAAAAAGTTAAACTTAAAAAAAGAATGTGCTGCGTGGAAATCAAACGACGAATTTTTTTTTTTTTTCAATGTACGAGAATGAAAATATGTACAAATAGTTGATGGATCGGAAGTGGATGCAAATGAAAGAAACCCATTACGAGCGGCAAAAAAAATATCGTTCCTAACAAAGTTGGTACAACTTCGTCACATGGGTGTCAGTACAGAATGCGGTAAAATCTGTAGCGGAACAGACGCAAGGCACTTTTAAAACCGGATCGACACAAAAGAGCACTATCAAAAAAATTCAGTGTCAGGATGAGTTATGTACTAACAGGAGAAAAAATAAACTAAATTATTTGTAGAAAGTCAATTACCGCAGTTTCGAAAATTTTGCAAGAAAACGGTGACATTAAAAAAGGTACTTTCTAAACAGCTAATTCAGATAAAGACGCAAAATCATAAAAAAAGAATAGAAATAAAAAGAAAAGAAAAAAAAAACTTCAATAAATAATAGAGGCAATACTATTCCACCTCATATTGTTAGAAATTTATCGTTAATTTTAAAATAACAAACGTTAAATATTATATTAAATATGATAATAAATTAGCGCATTTAATTATCGACAGAATGTTTAGATTGTAAGACGTGATGAAAAGGGAAAGAAGGTGATCATGCCGGAACGAGGAAGGACCGAAAGAATGAGTACGTAACTACGAAAACGGGGGAAATGTGTATTAGTTAATATGCAGGTTAAAATTCGTAGGAAAAAAATTGAAGAGGCAATTAGTTCGTGAAAAAAATAAGAAAGGAGCCAACTCTGCGTGACGGTTGGTTCAGAAACTGTCAGTAGCACCTCCGTAAAATGAAAAAAAATAAAAAAAAAGGAATACAGAGAAAAAATAATGCAATATCTCGACCTTGATTGGAAAATGATTGTAACAAGCCAAAATGTTTAAACGAATCATTATTAGAGCATTAAATGAATTTTCCATAATGATGAAAGAGAAGCGATAGAGAGAAGCTTTTTTTTTTTTCTATTTTCCATTATAATCACGAAAGTTGAAAAACAGTATATAACATATTTGTGGAGAAAGTAATTATACTCAAGGGCGAATTTTCCATTGAGCGGAAAGCTGATTAAAGTTAATGTGGCAAAGTCTTCGGCAGAACAAATGCGCAAGATCACCACAGAGAGGGGAAGAAATTGGAATTGAAAAAATCGATAGCTAAAATATGAAAGCGATGTTGCAGAACGTGAAGAACTTAAACGTGGCGGTCGTTCGAGAAAAATTTTGAGAAATATGAAATGGAACGAATAAAGTACGTGTGCGATAGAAAAAAAGTTTCGATTAAAGCAACATGTCGAAATGCCTACGCCGAGCTTCTGGATTCTAATAACGATGCGTACGACCGAACCCGATGACCAAGTGATTTTCAATTAAAAGCGATGTGCAAAAAGTCGGGGTATTGTTGCTGGTAGATACGTCGACAGAACGATCATAATATTTGTAGAACTTGTAACGAAGTTCCGATGAAGGGTTCGATTGAGTTAGTAACTAGTAATGGATTCCTTTATCTACCTGTACTTGATCATTGGTATTTAATCAGTATTGGGTGTGTCAGAGAGAGAGAGAGAGAGAGAGAGAGAGAAAGTACCGGCATAAAGGAGGCATATAAACAAAATCGAAAAAAGGAAGAACAGAATGAATAAGAAAATAGAAAAAGCATTGATTAGAAAAGAGTGAGATGTGCGGAAGTCAAATTTTCAGGTGTATTTTTTTTAGAAAATGGAAGAAAGTTGTTACCAGGGGAGTATTTTACAAAGGACGAACCGGCGTTAATCAAATCTTTCGATTCCGTACCAAATATCTAAAAAAAGAGACGGTCTAAGTTAAGAATGGAAGAATTTAGAAATCATAGAACGAATACGAAAGATGGTGAAATGGTAAGAAGGGTGAGGAAAAAACTTGAAAGCGGAAAAAGAAAATTCAATTAAAATTTGCTTGCGTATCGTTTTAAATTGCAAAAGATTTTAAAATTTTAGAAACACTTACATGCGAATTATTTGAGTCGGTGCTGACGCCGGAAATTAGTTTGGAGTATTTCACCTCAAAAGTTTTGTTCACTCCTTTTCAGTTTGAAGCACATTAATTAATTATCCGAAATAATTAATAATTTAATCTTTAATATTTTTTGTTCTTCGTTTAAAATGTTATACGTCAATAATTCCATTTAAAAAAAGAAATTTACGAAATTTCGGAATGCATCACCCCGCACTTTCGATCTGCCAATGCCCGTCCACAAACTCGCGCCGTATGATAATGATACACTGTGCACGTGACAACCTCAAATTGAGCCAATTAAATGCCGATATTTTCTAGAGTTCAACGTGCTTTTACTACCTTTATTCCCGCTTCGTTTTTATTTTTCTAATACATAAAAACTGAAAAGGGGACAAGCTAACTTTTTTCGGTAACTGAGACGACTCGTCAACCACATCATCGCGAAAAATAACTTTCCAGCTTCGTACCATTTTCAGGCTCTTAATAATACACAATTTGTAATTTTAGTGACGTAAACGATACAATTTTGTGCGGTCACATTAATTTTACGATTTAATTTAATTTTAATTTTAACCGCAGCCCGGATTAACATTATAAAAACCGTGCTACGTATCAATGTAGGAACTTTTGTGGTGGTAATAGCACGAAGTTTCAAAAATCTACAAGAATTTTTTAGAACAGCTGTTTATTTCGCTACCTTAGTTGGTCTCTCTAGTTTCAGTGGATCAACATTAATTCCAAAGAGTTTCTCTACTTTGGTATTCAGCTTTGAAACGGTTCGTTTACTGTTTCACGTAAAGTAGGAATAACACAACCGATGTGGTAGATTAAGTAGTAAGAAAAAGAGGCAAAAACAAAAACATTAAACAAACGAAAAAAAGACTGCGAAGAAGTTGCATCCCCGACGCATTTATTACGGGCACAACATCCGCTAATGACCTGCACAACAACCGAAACGCAGCTCTTCTCTTCCGAAATTAATTGTCTGGCTGCTGCCGTTGCTTAACGAAACTCTCTGGGTCAGTTTAATTAAAAACTGATCCTGTAAAGTATAACGGGAATTCCGACAGCGATGCTTCGATATAGGAAATTAAAATTAATTAATGCCAACGTTAACACACGGCGTAGGAAAAATAAATTAATAACAGACGTAAAAATAAAGACAGATTAAGAAGTAAATAAATGGACGAAAAGTCAAACGCTATGTCCACAAAGCTCAAAAAAACAAAAACAAAACAAAACTTACATTTAAACTCTGCGCTATAATAAACTATGCAAAAAGAATAAAATTAAATAAAAACCAAGTAAAATGCACAAATAAAATTTGCCTTGTAGAAATAAACGTTCGGTTAATATCCCCCTCAAGCATAAATATTATTATTCAATTAAAGCATTACGTCCTTTTTTATACCGTTAAATATTCACAAATCTGATTATACGAAATATTTAATCAAATGCAGCGGAGTTTATTAAATAGCCAATATCTTAAGAATTAGAGTTTTTCCAAATACGTAATTTTCGAAGAGGGAAATTAAGTTATTTTATTTTTAATTTCAATTTAAAACGGTATTTGGAAAATTTATTTAATCCTACACTAAACTAAAACGCCCAACAGATTTAAATTTGTCCGCAATTCGCAAACTAACAGATCAACTACAGAGTTATTTTACGCGAGGATATTCTTTGAAATCATCAGAATTATTATCAAAAGTCGAATAGGATATAAAAAGGACTTAATTAGTATGCGTGAGTATTTTGGGCTATATTTATATTAAATGTTAATGCGTAAATCGTTACATTTTGTTCTTGTTAATACAAAATAAAATATACGTCCCGTATATCCCCCCTCTCCTCTGAAAAGGTGTTATGAATTACGGATTAAGTTTTTTATAATATACTTAAGAGTCTAATGGATCTGGAGAGAATATTGTGTTGCGCTTTACTTGGGATCCGCCTTTACTTTACCAGATTCTCTGGTATAACCAATAGTCAATTTCAGATTAGGCATAAACCTGGGAGCGACTCGAATTTGAAATGAGACAAGTCTGGAAAACCCATAGGTTTGGTAGCCAAATACCTAAATTGTTAGGCTACCGCGCTACATGAAAAAAAAAAAGGAAATTTAAATTTTATTACATCGAGTATATATTATTTTGAATTGTACTTTTCTCGGCGTTCGAATATAACAATTCGTATTTTATAGTGAACTTCGCTGAATTAATTAAAACAATTATTACCGAACTGATTTATATTTAAAATCAGATCTGCTATCATATTTGCATCCTTGAATAATGCGACAGTGTAATGTAGTTTACAAACAGAGCTGTTTCCTAAATCTCCTAAAGTGATAAAAATAAGTACATTTCGAGCATATAAAAACTGTAGCTTATAAAATAGACTCAGGAAATACTGAAAGGCAACGCCTTTGCATTTATTTAACATTAATCGAAACTGATTGATATAATATTCTTCAAGAATTTTTTCAAGTTCGCTAAAATACACGATCAACAACTGCACGGACACATATACACCATCTACACCGTAAGTCTCATGATTTCCTCGCATTATAAACATTTGTATATTCTATGTAATACCTTATGTAATCATAATCATTAAAAAATAGCCGTTGAACTACGTTTTTGCACCATGTCATTTATACAATTTGTTTATATTTTTGAAACAGTTGCTAACTGTACAGAGTACGGGCTGGTTTTAAAAAAAATTGATTTAACATTTAATAATTAATTTCCGTGATCAAAAATACGGTTCATTGCACCGAATTCTACTAAAGTTACGCTCACTTATTTTTATTTTTATTTTTATTTTTAATTATAAGTAGGCTAATATGTATCCGAATTTCAAGTTCAAGTGGCTCATCAATAGAAAGAATTGCAATTAACGTACCAGTGGAACAATAATAATTTGACATTTTAAACGGCAAACGAAATTTTTTCTATAACGAATATAAATTACCCGGATTAAAACTACCCGTTTTATTTCACGTTTCAGCACTTCAAGGACTTTTTATTTCAAAAATCCTAAAATTACAATAAGTCATACGCTTTAAGCACATCGGAGAGCTGAGAAAAATTAAACAATAATTACGATCATCCGATGAAATACTACATTTTGACGTGAAAGGCTTTAAAATTGCTCGTGAAACGAAATCGCGCAACGCAACGACTATCATTTTTAACCGCATATATTTATATATACACACATAAATAAATAAATATATATGTGTTTATATATATATATATATATATATATATATATGTGTGTGTGTGTGTGTTATATATATATGTGTGTGTGTGTGTGTTATATATATATGTGTGTGTGTGTGTGTGTGTACGTGTGTGTGTGTGTGTGTGTTATATATATATATTGAGCGCTGCCTATTCTGTACCGCTAGTATACAAATAGGCAGTCACGATGCTCAAAATTGAGCGATACGATTCTATGATATATATATATAAATACTTAAACCGATATAGGCGTTTCACGTTAAATTAATGGCCCTGTACCTCAGCACAGCCGCACCCAAATTTTGGGTACTATTCACGAGCAAAATCCACTTGATATAAAATTGTCGAAAAAAATTGCCTCGGCCACACGAAATTCAACAATATTAAGTTCAGACTGTAACCGAAATACTTTGTTTTAATAATGTTAAGCTACTATCGACTCTTGTTTATATTTTTTTCCTTTATCGGCATCTATTAATTTTTTTTATTTTTACTCATGCCCCCTCCCTGTGGAAAATATACGTGCAACGAGTTCTTTTGCTTTAGCCATTAATTACATCAGACGCGCATGGTTTATCCACGTTAAAACCACGCTTGCTTTGATTTTGTTCTTCCTTTTTTTCGGTAAATTCACTTGTTAAACTACGAATACTGTTGCATGTGCGGCTAATTTCTAGAGTCTTTCTTCCGAATAAATAAAAACAATTACTACAAATCCGATGGTTCCGTGAAGGAATCAAATAATCATAAACTCATGTATAAACTTTAAACTTGATGATAAATAAATCAGGAACACGAAACGCACAAAATAATTATATTTAATACACGCTACTAATTTCGGATATCATTAATCGCTGCACACGAATACTACCAAGTTATGCGGTGTTGACATTTGTTAAATGTCTTATTCGGTATCTTTCGTTAATACAATTTTGTTCATTGCCAATCTATTACAAATTTTACTTTAAACGAGTTTTTTGAATGTAAATATAAATTATAGTTATTCGTTTCAAATAGTCTGTTTCTATTCGAACTATTAAAACACGAGTTTTGTATACCTAATGATTAGATACGAAAGAAGAAAAAAAAAGAAAAAAATCGGATTAAGTTTTTCAACAATTACAACAGAGCTCAGTTATTTTAAAAAATAAATTGAATGCGTTCAGCACATTTTGAATAGTTTAAATAATAATCGGTAAATAAAACGACTAACGCGTTGGTTAAAATTAAAATACCTCTTTTTTCATTTGTAAAGGAAATTATTTAAAAAAAATTTTATGAAACGTGAAAATTCAAATCACGTTACTAACAACTTAATGAAAGAAATTAGATCGGGCAATTAAAGGAAAACATAAGTGTGCCCCTTGAAATAGCAAAATTAACATAAGCGAATGAATAGAGTAACTTCAATCTCTACTGTTGTTTGCGTGTTGGATTGAAAAATGCCAGTATTTCTCGATAATTCCCAACGAAAATTCTCCCCGGCAAGATTGAAAATCGATTCGTCACGTAAAAACATTAAAAATTAATACGCGCATTTCATTTTTGCGATCAATCGTGTATATATAACAGAACAGATAACACGTTTTATACATAATATGTATATTTCGAGTTTATATTTATCCACGTTTATTTTTTATTTTATTTTATTTTATTTTTTTTTTTTTTTTGATCGCTGCGAAACATCCGGTTAACATACACCACTGCCTGCTAGAGCAAAAATCTTTTCTTTGTTTTTGCCCCACATTTGCACTAAAGCGCAACTCCGTTACATTTATAAAAATCACTTACTTCACAAGAATGTCTAATGTTAAATACAATACGTTAAATAACACGTAACATCACATCTTTGTGTTAGAGGGAAACGCCCGGGCTCGCGTAATTCTTAACTAGAGAATAGCAATTGAATACACATCTCGTAACACACTAATAATAATAACCTTACGGTTATCACACAAAGTCTACAATACAAAGGCTTTATAAATTAGATAATTATTATGCGTTTTCCATAGAATTACCGATGATGACTACATGTAAGTCGCACCAACCTAAGCATCAAACGTTCCGCAACGAATCAAAACGCTTTTGTAAAATTTCGCGAGCAAATGATGTGAACAAGAGTCATATTTTATACCATATTTACCAATATAATTCGAATACACGATGGCTCTTCAATAAATATCCTTGTTTTTTTTTTTTTTCAAATTAAACAGTTGACAAAATTGTAAATTTAAAAAGTTTAGTTTACTTTATTTTTCTTTTCTTAAAATGTTGCGAAATTTAAATTTACCCATTACTTTTATTAAAAAGAAAAAAATGTAAACCAAAAAAAAAAAAAAAAAACCAAAAAAAAAAAAACAAACAAGAAAAACTACTTTTCCCAATTGACACCATTTTATTCTAATATTAAGTATTAACAGCTAGCGACTGATTTTGGTGGCCCATTTCCCAGAATTTAAATATATTTTTTTCATTACAAATATTGCGGTAGGAATAAATGCAAACGGCAATCTTTCATGCAGAAAACGTGAACAGAATGATGGTTTACAATGAAAAATAAAAAGAAATGGAGCACCTCCTAAAATCTTTTCCTATAAAGTAAAAAAAAAAAATGTTTTCCGATTAAACAAAATTAAAAGACCATAAAAATTACTCGTCGACGATATTAACGGAAATTTGGGAAAAGAAATCAAAACACCCTACATTTATATTATTTCGCTATATTTTAATTTTTCCCTTCTCTTAAAAATTGTAAATTAGTATGTTTTTTTAAGGGTAAACGCTGCTTGAACAACTTCCGACGCTAAAAATGATGATATTACACCGATTCAACAAAAACTGTTCAGAGATTTATGATGAACCCACTAAGGATGGCTCTCATCTACCTTCGACGAATGAACTTACGTAACTTGAAAAATTCATTAATAATTTTGAAAGAATTTCATTATTTATTTTAAGAAAGCTTTTGAAAAATGTTTTTCATTACTTTTTTTTTTAAATAAAATATTGCAAAAGCGTATTACGCAGAAATATTCGAAATATTTGCGGATTTCTCGCATTTTCATATATAGCTAAAACCGATCGTTATATTTCACTGGTAATTGTTTAAAAAAAATAGAAAATAACAATATTTAAAGAATACAGTAGAGATTTTCAAGAAAAAATTTCGCGATGCTGAACTGTTTGAGCAGCGCAGATGCACATATTCGCCTATTTAGTAGACGAGCTTCGACGCACTGAACACCGGCGAGGGGTTGCTCTTTATAGTTTTTATATCGTTTTTTTTTCGTTTTTTTTACTACTTGAAATGGAAGATTTTCTTTAGGCATTTCTCGGTTCCTAATTAATTTTAAAATATTTTCGTTGCAATGATTTTTGGAAATATTTACAACGTTTACGTTAATTTTAGCGGGGAATTCTCGGCGCGGGCAAAACCGTCGCTTATGAAAAATATATATGCGATGTTATCGTCAGGAATATATATATATATAATAGTTAGCTTTAAACTAACGACATGGGAGTTCTCGTACGAAATCCTTGTTTCATTCATTGATTATCTCATATACATCATCGGTGTGTAATCAATTGTCCTGTCGAACTTGATGAACAGAGTTCTTTACGTTAGCAGAAAGAAAATAAGGAAACGGTTAAAACTATAGCGGTGAATCGCAACTGGTTCTTCAACAGGTAATATTATTATATGCGCAATATATAAAAGGGTCTTCGTTGTTAGGCAACAGTGATTTCTGTCACAGCGCGCAACCGAATTTAATAATGGAAAGGTACATAATGAGGTTTCTGGTTCACTGACTGTTGTTGGGAGCAACACCGTTAATCAACAATACAAGATCATCAAATCCATCAGCGAACAGAAACGGGTATCGCGAACAAGTTTTTTTTTCCTTCGAATTCAAAGAAAAATTTTCTTCATTCGATTTTATCTTCCAAAACAAACCGATCGCGAATTTGTCAATTGTTTCTCCTTCGCAAAGTAAACACACCGGAAAGTAGAGTGTTAAACTTAATTTCGACTGAATTGGAGTTTTCTGCTATTTCATTTACCTTTTTTTGTTCCTCTTCATATCATTAACAGAACTCGAAAAGTGTGAAACGAATAATTTTGATAAAACAACTGTCAACCTGTTTTTGTCGACATCAAATTGGGACACGAAGAGAACGGGTATACAAGAAAACTTTATGCGCCTATACAACATGTATAGATGCATGTATCAACAACATATATTCCTCCAAAAAAGACGTTAGGATAACGTTAGCGTAAATGACGTCTGAAATAATAATAAAGAAATATTTACTCTACCGTCGGCGGTTAAATAAAAAAGGAATTTTTGAAATGAACTGAGGTAAGTAAAAACATCGACTCAAAATTCATATGGTTAACGATGATATAATTCAGGCGCGTTTATACTGTAAACAGCTTGCTCGTCAATTTTCACACTACAGGTGTATGAGACGACGCTGGCTAAACGCATACTCATCCGATGGCAGATTAAATCGCTCTCCGTCGACATTCCAATATATGTGTCAGTTCAAATTTAGGACGTTAAATTTTTAAAACTGACCGAAAATATATGCGTTCTGGTAGACAGATTGCTCCGTTAGTATTTTGTATTAGTTTTTTTGCTATTCTTCAAAAGAATAATTATTATACTCTCGTCGTCTATCTGATTGTGAGTGTATATTATTCAGTTTAATATTACCGTATTTTCTATTTTACCACTTAACGGACACTATTGGTTAGACCAGACTGGGCTTTTGAAAAATTAGTAATAACTTTTCTTTTTTTTTGAATTTATAAAATCTGTTCTTCGACTGTTGGTTCGTAATCTGGCATTCCTAGCTCCAATTGTACCAAAACGTGAGTAAACAACAAGAATCGCTTACGCATTAATAGACGCAATTTAGATCTTATCCCCCACCACCAGAACAAAAGGTATACCAAGCAAATAATAAAGTGGCGAAAGGTCTTTTTCCCTTATTTTTTTAACGCGTCAGCAGTGGAGCAAAAAGGTAGAGAGTTGTGAGTTATATTAGGAAAAGTTTATAAATTGAAGAAATAAAGGTTAACAAAGGAACTGTAGTAGAAGAGGGGAAGAGCAAGCACGATAAGAAGTAAGTAGAGAAGGCTTAAATTGAAATAAACGGTCGCAACACCGTCTGTGAAAATAAAGAGACATTCGATCGTGGATTCGCATCACAAGTATTGTTGAACTCTGGGTGATCAAAGGGACATAAAGGCGAATGAAGAAGAGAGAAACGGAAGAAAAAAACTAGATGTGGACTATGATTGAGCCGAAGGCGAACTATAGAGGAAATAATAGAACGGCTAATGTTAGGGAAGAGGCTGAACCCGGGAAAAAGAGAGGAGAGCGTTGTCATATTGAAAGGTAGAAAAAATGAGAATTATAAAAGAAGAAAGAATAGAAATCGGTTCAGAAATCACGATGGGTACGATAAGGCAACCACGAGCAGAAAATCTACGTACGAATCGGCCATTGATTGCAGCCGAGCGTGCCAACGAGTTAACCAACCCCTTCACCAGAGAAACCGGCCGCAATGACTGGGAATCCATAGTAGACCAATTAAAACAGAACAAGATGCAAATAAATCGAATATCAAAATGTGAAGAACAATTAGATCAGTGAAAGCCGTAGGAGAAGAGATGGCGCTAATAAAACACTTTTCGCGACAGAGAAGAGGAGTGTAATTTAGATATACTATTGGTGGAGAATAGAAGAAAAAAAAGACAACTGCATGCGAGGAAAATACAGGAAAAGGAAAAAAGTCTGAAAAATTCAGAATAGCTAAGCGCAGGAATAGTGAAAGTAGCCCGCCATCACCCCGGCAACAAACTTCGAACCGTCCGTGAAAATAGTTACATGGGAAAAGTGAAGATGAAGCGAGATTGAATTAATTCCGTGCGTCGGCATGGAAAAGAGATTTCATGTCTGGGGGAATTGTAAATAGTTTAGGAAAATACGCGAGCTACCAAAAAATTACAAATGAAGTAAGAAGGTTCGGTGAAGAGCAGAACAAAAGGAGAAAAATGTCTAATCCGAGCTCAAGGATAAAATAGGAATTTTACGAGGAGAAAAGCGCTAGTTATCGGAAATAAATTGGTAAAAATGTAAAAGTTCAGAATAATTAGTAGAAAGGCGTTTAATTAGGAATCTTTTACCGAGAAAAAAACCTTCGAATAAAAAAAAAGTTTTTGCCAAAATCATCAGAATCCGGGAGAAGTTAAAGACACCGATACCGCGACGAAGACGTCAGGAGTTTTGGATACGATCAAGTTTCGAGGGGAAGGAATTTAGGAGCTGGTACGCAAAGGAATGAACAGTAATTAAATTTAGAAAGGATTATAAATTTACATAAGTAAGTTATAATAAAGATTATCGCCTCATTTCCGGAGCGATAGAGCTACATATAAGTGTAAATTAAGTCATTTGAACAGAAGTACACAATTTAAATGATTGTGAAAAGATAAGGGGGTACGCCGAGAAAAGAGAAGGAATATTGACTAACGAAACGGGACGCTGGCACAATGAAAGATTAACCAAGGGGAATGGCTATAAGAACGGAATGTGAAAATAATCGAGTTTAGTGACACAGTATCGCAACCAACAAAGTTCATCTGAGGCGCGATTATCGCTAGTTGAAAAGTAGCGGAAGGTTGGAAAATTTATAGATCTTGAAATTAAATTTGAACGTGAAAACTAAATTCGTCTCGAACAGTAAACTTTACATTTCAGAGATTCGAAAAACGATATAAAGTGATAAAATGCCCGTCAGAGGTGCCAATTAAAGTGACTCGAGAGTGCGAGCGAAAAAAGGAACGAAATCTAAGTTCGTATATCTTAAACATAGTACAATACACCGGTATAGCATAAGAAAACTTGCAGCTTTTATTATTTCATTACGTTATTATATTTTACGCTGTAAATTTAAAGTCTTACGAAATTGTTATTTAAAACGAAAACGAAAAAAAAAAGAAGCGGTTTATTATTTTACATTTATGTAATATTTTAAGAAAATTTTGCCTTAATATATTTAATACCATTTGAAACATATGAAGAAAACTTTGCAATTTCAATGTTCGCAGAACGAAAAAGGTTTACGTGTTAACATAAATTTTGCAGTAAATCAAGGGGCTCAAAGTTTACGAAATAAATTTAGCGAACAACAGTCGCAGAGAGATTTTCTGAAAACTCAAACGGTGACTTCTGCAATTTACGTTTCAAAAGTGCACTCGTAAGTAAATGAGTTAGCAGAATTTTTCCTTTTCATCTTCTAGTTTAGTCAGTTCAAAAAGTAAAGAGCTCCATTTAGATTTACATAAATTTTACCCTCTTCTTCCCTCATTATCATTCCATCTGCAGAGCGAAAAATCTAATTTTAAGCGAAACCACGACTACATGCGCGATTTTTTAATCTTCTTTTTCTTTCTTCTTCTCTCTACGCTATTCTATTAGTGAAGATGAACAATCTACCACAATGCGATCTGAACGCTTAGCTCCACGAAAAATTTCCACCACCGATAAACATCCCCTAAGCAATACCGCCTGCAAACTTCCCAACTATAAGTTCCACCGTATGTCGACGAATCTTTTCCGAATCGCATTTTCCCTTTCATGATCAATCTCGGCAGGTTGTACTATGCCCTAGATAGGATATTTGCGTTCAATATTACGTTCATTTTATTTCCCATCTATTCCGCCAGCATATTTTCTTGCTGTACCACTTCATTACTTTTCGGCTCCGTAACGTATACCATATAGAGTATTACGGCCCCTCTCCCTCCCGGCTTTTTTTTTTCATGTTAATTAAAGTTTACTATTAATTAAAATTTTCGCTATATTACTTTTCTCCGAGTAGATTATAAGCATCGATTCGGTTTTTTTCCGGTAATTATTTACTGTCGTTTTAGGTTATTTCCGCGTGTTCAATAAAAAATACTATGCGGATCAATTTAGACTTCCTTTATTATTTAAACTTGTATGTAGCCCTGAGAAAAGGGCTATTTCAAATTAATCGTTTTCAACGAACGAGAAACAAAAGAACTGACGAGCGAAACAAAAATCGAAGTAAATATGCGCGAAAAACCACTGAAGACACGTAAACAAACCAAAGCGAGCGAGTAACCGTCGTAGACGAGCAAAACCAAACTTAAACTTAAACTACTTTTACGAGCAATAATAAATAAACAAGAGAGCGCATGGAGGAAAGAAATGCCGACAATCAGTTCCAACTTCTCGACAGCACTTGCACACGAAACGCGCAAATGATCGTTCAACAATTTTTTCTTTTTATAATTTCACTAAATTAACCGTTCACTCCAAGGTTTATACAGTCCCCTTGAACTATTTCTGCATGACCCCGCCAGAAATCCGATGATCGTTCGACTTATAAATTCTATGGGAATTTAAAAAAAATAATTTTTATACCGATTTCCACAAACTAGTGCCGCTTTTTACCATTGACTGTGTTACTCTCTCCTCCACGCTTACCAATATCTTGCGCATCGAGCTAACATTCGTGGCAAAGGATTTATTCACTAATTCATAATTTTATGGGGGTGTAAAATAATCTCAGTTTTCCGACGGAAAAAAGTCTAGGTCGCCCGTGTATTTATATGGGGAAAAAAAGAGAAATGGAACTGACTTAAATGTTTGCATCGTCTTTCGCAAATGTTCATTTGACCTTTCTTTCGTCTCACGATCTATGTCCCCCCGGGATCGTACTCGCAGTACAGGCAGTGTAACTTTCTAGAGTTCTCTAATTACCATAGAATGTGCACAATAGAACATGGTTGTCGTCGGTCGAAGGTGCACGAAGTTACATCATGAAAAAGAAGATACAGCACCGGTGTAATTTATTGTCGCCAACATTAAAACTTATAAACATTAAAATGTTAGAAAATCAGACAGGATACGGTCATCGTTTCTTCTCAAGTCCGAACAACAATTAGCTAATTTCTTCTCTACTCGTCGTTATTTATACACATTTTTCCCGTCACTTTACCATGAATGCAAAGAAACATTCTTACATAATACCTCGCTACATTCGGAATTCTATACGCATATAAGAGATCGAGGTGACGCGCGAAAAAATGTACAATTTTGCAGTAGATCCTTTTTTATTATCGGTAGAAAACTGTCGTCAATGTAACGTACGCGCGTGCGTCTACTTCTACATTCCTTTTAAATTAACGTGACTAAACTTTCTTCTTTACTGCAGCCCGAAGACTCATCATCTTTAACACCGGCGCTGTATGTCAAGGTAACCGAAATAAGCAGAACACCGTTAACCCACGTACGAGCGAGCTATTTATTACCGTGAACGACACTAGTTACGCAACCGGTAGATTGGTTAGTTTTTAGTTTTATTCGATTTCGGTTTAGTTATGCCTCGATTATCCGATCATTACGGCATTTTACTCGAACAACCCACCGCTATTCCGAGTCGTGCGCGCAGCTTCTACCTCGTCATCGGGAAATCTGCCCCTCCCCCCGTAAATCATCGAAATACTCCCGATTTTAATTTGTATTTACACTAAAATCAGATATTTAAAAAAAAAAAAAGCGTTTTTTGTTGTTAAATTTGACGGAAAATGTAAGTTATAAGCCTCCTAAATCGGTACAAACCGACTTGTTCGATCAGGTTACTAGAGAGCCGTTTGAAAATATTATATTTATATTTATGTAAGATAATTTAAATGTGTTGATATAATCACTTAGCCGCTCTTCAAAACCTACATCAACAACGTAACGTAGGTGACAACCATTAATTATTTTTGCGACGGTTTATAGCTCTTTTAATTGTACAAATTTCACCCGTTTCTTTATGACATTAAGACTAAAAATCGCCAAACTGTCGATAATAAACACTTTTGCTGGACCCCCCCCCGGTCATCACGGGTTTCGACTAAATGATGCCGTTAACACTGTTGCTGAAACCGCTGCTTCGGATAGAACTGTGTTCCCTTTTATTCCTTCCGCAGACTTATATCAAAGAATTCGTACCAGTGACTTTTTATAGAGATAGAATACTGGTAGACATCATAATATTGTGCAATCTCCGTTGTGTTCCCTTTGGTATTCCACCATGCATTCCCGATCGTCTTATTCGCAGGCATGTTACACTGTGGTCTTGGATAGTGCGACTTCCGCGTGGTGTTAAATTTCCCGGATTCCGCTGGATGAAATCACATTAGGTCAAATTTTATTAATCATTGTAATCGTTATCTGTTTAGCTGCGACAGATTACACCAGAAAAGCGCGTTTAATGAGAAACTAATCTCGAGTGGATTCTTCCCTCCATACAGTAAAGTAAAGTAAGTTTTCTTAATAAGGTATCATGGACTGTGAAGTTGAGGCTCACAGTGTACTAAGCCTAATGGATCGGATGAGAATACCGGGTCCAGTTCCTTTCTCTCGGCCCCCTTTACTTTCCCAGATTTCTATTAGAACCCAATTATTTCGGGCTGGGTAAACCTGGGAGCGACTTAGTGTTCACTATTTACATTGTTCTGGCTATAGCACACTTTTTCCTATGGTTCGCTTTGTAATAGATAATAATATATTTATATAATCAACGCAGGATGATGAATGACTAAATAAATGACAGTTCGGGACAAAAAAAAAAAATATTTATTTTTATTAGTAACGCAGTGTTATCGAAAATAAGACACCGCTCACAACAGATAAATAATAGGTAGGTTAATTTAAACCACCTTGCACTTAAAGCAATCGTCAGACGTGCAAATCAAAATTTAAACGTTTTACAGGATTCTTTATCGGTAACCGTACGCATAGCTGAGACTGTATTAAAAAAGAAGCAGACGCCAACTGGTAACTATTTTAGATTACGTACGGAAATGCATCTCCGAGTAACTAGCCAACCAGTAACCGGAACCCAAGCGATACTAGCCAACTGGTAACTAATAGTCGACCAGCCAGATACCCAAGAAATCTCATAAAAGTGAATAATTTCAATCCCAGTATGTTTCTGAACTTTTTCTCTGGGCCTATACCAGTCACCGGCTAGACAACGTAAACTCTTGCTTCCGAGCCGGTAAAAACTCTTAATAAGTACCGAACTAGAAATGACTGAATTTCATTGGTCTGCGTCAAAAAACACGAATTATTATACGCTTTCACACAAAACTGTTACATATATTTAACCGCATCATGGCAACTATTTTAATTACATCATTTTGAATATACATTTTAATTGGTTTTTTTTTTAAGAGAACATTCGTAAAAATTTTTCGATGAGAAAAATCAAAATTAGGGAATTAAATATAATAAAACTCAAGTCCAAATAAAAATTTACTTTTGCATAATACTAAATTCAAAACATCGCCATTTTGAACATATAATATCGTCGCGGCTCGCAATATATTTTTTTCGCAAAACATTCCTCTAAATGTGTTATATATTTATACGAAAGTGCTTAAAAATGTTTACGTTATTATCGCTATTTTCCTAAATTTTTTAAAACTCAAAAAGTTTCTACTCCTTATTAAAATTAAATTTTTATTTGCTATATTAGTATCAATCATGGCACGCTCAGAAATAAAAAAGTGCTATCTGATATTAAATTTTTTCAACATTTTAATATGATTATAAGTTATATAGCATTATATGTATACAGATAAAATGTTGCTAGGCAGCAAATATTATAGCGATAAATATATGGCATTACATTATAAAATTACATTTGTCATGTAGGTTTTCCGATTTGTTTTAATTAATACGGGTCCGAAAGCGAGTTATTGATTTTTAAAAATGATCCAAGTTTTTACTGGTTCATAACTGGAACATGATAAAATAAAACGCTAAGAAACACTAGTCCGGAGATCGCCAGGCCGTCGTCGTGATGAGTTGGCCTACGTGTCAGGGTCGCAAAGAAATTACCTGATTTTCTTTTTCGGTTACGAGTTGGCGTGTCTTCCTTAATTACCTTCGAAATTTAGTTACCAGTTGAGCAATTTCCATTATAAACACACCCACGCACTACCGCACAAAGAAAAACAAATTCAAAACCGACTTCTCTTTAAAAATTTATAAAACTAATAAAGTGTTATTTGAGAAAAATGTTCGATACTGTAATTCATATAAAGAAAATTAGCATATTTGCAATAGATGGTATGAAAAACGAAAAACAAAAAAATACAAATTTTAATTTAAAATAAATTAAAAAAAGAAAAACAAAACTATTAAAAATAATTATAAAAGTTTACAGTAAAATTTATACGGCGCTTTCGCCTTATTAATAAAGATAGAAATGTAAAAAACAGAAATATATTATTTAACAAAAAAATACAATATTAACATCGGAGGCAATAGTATAGCAGGGGAATAGTGCAAATCAAGCAGCATATTTTACAGAATTGCTGAAATTCTAACATTAATTCTAATTTTGCTAATATAGTCTCACGATATCGATTGCTGCTTCACTATTGAAATCACACTGCTAGAAGTAAATACGATTAATTCAATTTTCAACTATACTAAACTGAAGAATTCATTACATGGTTAAAAAGTACTTCATTTATAGATAAAATTATATTTTGTTCGTTCTCCATCAGTTTGATTAACGGAAGACTTTTTCTTTTTCATCGATAAAAAACACTCCTCTCCAATTTACACTAAACAAAATCAATAATTCAAAAATGTTGAATATCTATTTCCTTCAAGCTGCTTAGAAAAAAGTTTCTAATTTAATAGTGTTTTTTTTTTTAAAAAACATTCTATTTTAAAAACGTGAAGATTTCAAAAAAAGACTAAAGTGTTGCATATGTGTATATGTAACAAAAAGCACCCTGCTGCTTCTACAGGAAAATCCGTATACAGTTGCAAAAATGGTTTTCCTGCTTTAAAAATATCAAAAAAAAAAAAAAAAAAAAAGAAATCGAAGCAACCTTTTAAAAAATGAATAAGACTAATCAGTTAATATTTTTTTACAAAAAACAATAAAATACGTGAAAAAATGTGATTTTTTAATATTAAATTACTCCGCTGTATTTATGGTGTAAAGAATGCTGTCGGGAATAAATTGAAACCTTTAATGATTCCTGTCTATGACTAATACTTTTTTTTGCAATATCGACGAAAATGGAAAAACTAGTACCTCAAAAGAGAAGCCCGCCCCCGTTCATCAATAACTGTCCTATAGCAAATGCAAAACGTGCTTCTTGCTCGGAAAAGAGATCTGCACTAGAACCTCACATTAATTACAAGCGCACACAATACAGAGATACACATGTTTAGAAACGAGCTATTTTGGGTCCCTGGTGGCCATGCGCACGTACATGAAAGGCCGACGTGTTCCGGAAACTGAAACTTCGAGCATTGAAAATTGATCATGACCACGCGAGATCACTTCAGTCACTCGGGCAATTTCCAAAAACAGATGCGTACTCAATTAAATATTCTCAGATTTGATCGGCCTTTTACACTTGTGTGCTTGTTTCTTAACGTGTTAGGCATGTCAATCGGATGGAAAGGCTTCAGCATTCTGATGTTCTCATCAATCAAACTAAAGTCAACACCGATATTTATATAAAATTGTTCGATGTTACACAAATAAATAAGTAGGTTCATGTACAAATTTTAAGGTCCTGCTTCTGCCGCAACTTACGTGTACACCACACGTTGTACTTTTTCTGTAAATAAACTGATCTGATTTGATTTTGATTGAAGATTATTATTTACTTTTAAAGGAAAAATTTTGCCACGCGCTTAAATTCTTTATTAAAATTTTAATGCACCAAAATGAGAATTGATGTAGAAAAATTATAGTGACTAGTAGAAAATCATAACGAATTGTGTATAACTCCCAAAATGTAAAACATGGAAAGATCGCGTAAATAACGTATAGGAAATAACAGCGGAAGAATTTTTGTACCGTTCTTTTTCTGTAAGTGTATTAAATAAATTTTTGAACTGTCTACACTCATTCCATAATATGTATAAAACTATATAAAGTTAAATTCAACATTGTCAGCGGCCCTGTAGATATATATTTCACAAAATAATCGATTCACAATATTATGCCGAACTTAAATAATAAAATTATCATAAAAAATCATACAAAAAACATACACAATTTCAAATTAAAAAATATTAAGAAACATCGACTAGTTTCGACAAATTACCGTCAATATGTTAGTTATTTGAGTCATTAATTTTATTTGTAATCATTAAAGATAATGGTAATTCTAATAATCGCTGATAGTATTTTTTCTCCGTGTTTAATATATACATATATAGAGATCTATTCCTAAATTGCTATATTTAAGCGAATTATTTTTGTACAAGTAAATAATACATTTGGAATTTTATATTACAGTAAATATAGCAGATAAAAAATATCGTCCATTCGTTAATTAGAGAACTGATTTTTGTTACAGGCATCTTTTCTATAAAAGCAGTTTATCAATTGAGTCCTTAATGCGCAAGGCCGTGCCCACGGGGTGGGTTTTGGGGGTTAAACCCCCCCCCCATGAGAATTGAAATAGCTTAGGTATTTCATTAATATTTTATGCAAAATTTTTTGTTACGAGTATAATCAATAACATATGTTATTTTTATTGTTTATACAGTAATTCGTTTATTTAAATTATTAATATATAAATCAAGATGATGGAAATTATTAATAGCATGAATATTAGTGAAAAATGTATTTTTATTTATAAAATAAATATGCGAAGAAAATTTTCAACCCCCCCCCCTTCCAAAATTCTAGGCACGGGCCTGTTAATGCGTATTTTCAAACTCGTTTTTATTCATACTCCCGAGAATAAAATTCATTCAAACGTTACTTGGCTACTCTTGTGGAACGCAACAACAGGAACGAATTGTAGCTTCACCTTCGGAAATAATGTATAACGTAAAAAGATCGACAAATTCTTCTATCAGTTGCCAGACCGATTTAAAAACAGAACATATCAGGTAGTGCCGCGAAAGAAATTCGATCGTTGTAGGACACAGTCTGTAGTTTAATAATCACATTAAAGTTTTGACCGTAAACTGAAAATTAAGTGTGTACAAGTAAAATAAAAAATAGGCGGAAAAATTGTGCGTTTTCAAGGTAAACCTGCTTTCCACAAATGTAAGTGTCGCTTTTGAAGCACCTATTGCGTTAACATATGAGTGTGTTCGTCCGTTTAGTACACGGCGTTGAAAGAATGACTTCGAAGCATGTTGATGCGAGACAAAGAAACATCCAAACAAGGACGAAGCCGATTACTACATAATTAGAGAGTACATCGTTTGCTGGAAAATGGGCCTCTAACGGAATATGAAGGTAGCCGAGAAAGCCGGACGACGATCCATAATTGAGATAAAGCCTATTTAGAATACGCAGGGGGCCACCGTTCTGCGCAGGTGGCCACGAGATTTTTAAGATCTACAGAGATAAAACAATCGAAGTGTTCTCCGGACCAGCATGAATGTTGTTTTCGAACTAAATTCGACGGTAGGTGACCGAATTGGAATTTCCTAAGCAACGATGGTGCATACTAACCGCAAATTGCACCAGCTGTCCGCAATCGATAACTATCGATTAAATCGTGTCCCTTCTTCGCAATAAAGTTAATTTTTAATTCATCGACCTTCTTCCGAATAAAACACATTTCAGGTTAGGCAAATATTTCAACAGCTAATCACTTACTTTTAACTTATCTCGATCACCTGACATTAAGTTCCCCGTGATTTCTGTTTGAAATTCAAACTCTTCATTTCTGAACTTTTGTTAAACGCTTTTTTTTTTTGTCCTTCTAGACCTCGCAACGGCTCATAATAATCCGCATCAATAGGCCATAGTCGAAGAGCAGTTTTTAATCGAACCGAATACAGTGAACGGGATTGTGAAAGAAAAGTGATCGTACAATAATCGCAGTTTATACGTATATTAGATCCTTGAAAGAAAAAAAAACAATCAAAATAAGAAATAAAACACGCTTTCTCTTGTTCGTATTTAATTTAATCGTGTAGGTGTCACTGAAAAAAAATGGTAATCTATCATAAATAAGGAGCGGATTTCTTGACATTTACCAAAAAATTCGAGTGATCTGAACAGGCACGGCTTCTAGGTCATTCGTTAACCACTTTTACTATTCACAAAAGTATCCATTTTTCATTAAATCCGGCGCAAACTCTCTTCCTGAAGAAAAGCTTTCGATTTTTTTTATTTTTTAACATACTACACTGATCAAAAGTGACCACCATTAGCATTGCTGACCCTGACTCAAATCAAGCGTCACAATCAAAACAACAAAACAAAATACATACATTTAATATTGTTTCTTCTCTTATTGGATCGGAGAGAACAGTTAATAAAATACACTTATGTAGTTTAAATCTTATATCTGAAAATAAAAAACCTGTGCGAATAATAAGAGAAGGATTAAAGATATACATAGTCTCCTCATCAAATGTAATAATAGTAATTTTAACCTATAAGTTATAAATAAATGATAACGGTATTAAAATCAGTTAAAAATTTAACAGGAAAAAAAAGCAGAATTCAGCTCGTTGTTATCTAAGCTTTTAGAGAAATTGATACTATCTCGCATACATCCGATTATAAGCAGCAATGATGTAATACCAAACCATCAGTTCAGTTTTCGCGCTTAGCATTCCACGATACAGCAGCGCCATAAATTCTAGTTGATGCAATTTCCTCAACGCTAGAGGAAAAGGAAATATGTTCTGCGGTTTTGGTTAGGCATTTGACAAAGTGTGGCACCATGGACTACTTTACAAGTTGAAGCAAATTTCTTCCTTCTGATAAATATGCCACTAACATTTGTTTTTCAAGATCAATGATTCCTTTTCGGAAGAGCATAATATAAAGTTTTATCATCAGTACCGCAACGTAGTCTATTAGGACGACCCCTATTATATTCTATCTACACATCCGATCTATCAGTTTGTAATACTAGCAACATTCGCTGATGATATAGCCATTATTGCATCAAATAAGGATGCACGCACGCGAATATTTCTGTTCAAAACCATTTAAACCGAATAGTCAGGTAGGCAAAACAATGGAAAATAATTTTTAGTACGGATAAGTGCCGACACATTACATTCACAAACCGAACAACTGAATGTCCAACAATAAACATTAATAATAAAGTAATTCCACAAGTTCATCTCGTATCGGAATGTAGCTGGACCGAAGGCTTACATGGCGCCTTCATGTGACACAAATTCGACAAGCCGTTGCTGCCCACGCTAAAAGCTGTTGCATCCATTATTGGGACGCCGGTCAGCATTAAACTTAAACACGAAAAGACGTATTTATTTAACCACAATTGCTCCGATTTAGCGATATGGTTTAGAATTATAATCTTAACAGAATTCGGCAGCAGCAGTCGAGGATACTTCGTACAATTACGTCTACAATGTTTTACGTCTCCAACGCAACATTACATAACGATTTAAACGTTCCATTCGTCCGAGAGACTTATGTTCACCAGTATCGAAAATTATTCGATAAATTCCACAACATAGCAGTAATCCCAACATCAACAGAATGTATTCCTCTAGACTTCCGGATAATCCGTCTAGACAACTGAAAAGGAAGTGGTGCCGGGACGCTCTCCCGATTATCTAACAGCTGAAAAAGTTCACACACGATGTATCTCTTTTCCAACATATCAATTCTTTGTTTTCAGTTATTACATATGCATATAGTTAGTTATTATCGTGTATTCACAGAGTTCTTGTATCTCAATTTAGTGTCTCATTGGAGACACTAATTTAATATTAAATTTAAGTTAAGATCACATTGTTGTTTATGGTAATATTACCTGTACAATAAAATAAAAAAAAATATACATATATATATATATATATATATATATATATATCGCCAGCAAGTTATTTTTTTACTTGATTTATGACACTTTTTCATTTTACTATTTAATGTTGTTAGTTAATTTTACGTAAAATTATTCGCTGTTTCTATCCCCGTTTTATTTGTATACACAAGGACATACGATAATAATAATTCGTAATTATTCACAAATCATTATTATCATTACCGAATGATATTCGTTTCTCATCATTTACTTCGTTCATCAGTCACTGGTAGAGTACGTCAAACGTTGTATTGTTGTGTATAGTTCTTTCCAGGTTTTCCCCCATTACCAAATTTTATGCGGCCATAAATGATGCGTGTTTTGCGGTTGCGTGGGTGTGCGCTATAGAATTTTCAGCTTGTTACAGTTCGTTTGAGCTTATTTCCACAAAAATAACGTCTTTTAGACGGAAAATATTTTCTTTCGTTTCGTAATGCAGAGTATAATTTTCGTTCGCAGTATTAACGATTTTTAAATTACAATTTATAAAAAAAAAAAAAATACATACAATTTTTCATTTGTTCGGAACGTTTTAAAATAAGAAGAAACGTGTCTCGGATCATTGGAAGAGTTATTCATCTATTATTGCGTTCTTCTGCTGTCAGTCGTCATTGTTTTGCCAACAAACCAATTAGTATTCGTCGAGACAATTTTGCAAGTTACAGTTCTTACTTTTTATTGGTTTAAAATGTTTCAAGTTTTTTGTTAGGTCTATCGATTTAATGTAGGCACTTAAATTAGAGCGAAAGATGGAAAAATTCGAATAAAGTTTATTGAAACGAGTAACACCGTTACAAAAAAAGGTACTTAATGAATACCTGAAAAATTATGGAAAAGCAAAAAATACTTTACGCTTTTTTCCGCATAAATCTTTGGTTCATGTTAAAAGTCTCGTATTTCCTACAGTGTTCAGATGACACTGATCACCACCGCTAAGATCTTTCCCCATATTTGACATTTACGTCCAGTCTGATTTATAACAACTGCATTATCGTTTTACTTACTTATCAACAAGGGTAAATATTTACTTCGGCCTCTGGCGCCGCAGTCATCTTTAGTGCGTCGTGTAGCACACACACACACAGACACACACACACGCATTAGTTAAACTGTTCGAGACTATTGATATGCCTTTACACGTCCCAGTACAGCGTCAGGACATTATTCGCGGCGACGCCGTTAAACAAAATGTAATTATAGTTACCATATCACTGATGTGTCTAGCCAATATAGTCGGTCCGACAGCGCTGATCTGTGCTGGGACAACATTTCGGAACCAAGACATCCGTGTAATGAAAGTAAAGTTAACCCGATCCATTTAGTATTTTCTGACAATAATAAATGGAACATAGTAAAAGAAAAAAAAAACAAAGGAAGAACATATTGTACTCGTAAACTGTTCCAATTCGTGCCGAACATTTGTTTAGCAATTTCGAATTTTTATCAGTGGTCAATGAAAGTAGGGAAGAAGAGAATAACAAAATGCCGGGTAGATAATAACATTAAACTCTTTGATGAGAATAAATACACTAATAAAGTAACAACAGCGACAACAATATAGCAATGTCAACAGTGTAAATCGTGCTACTGATAACTCTACTTCAAAAACAAATAATGTTGAAAACCTGGCGACCAAACAAAAACTGATCCCTCCCATATCGAGAATATTAAAAATATTAAAATTTTGCTTAGCGACTTAGCAACCAATATGGATATTAATTTTTTGCTTAGATTTCCGTACCGAAACCATCTCTCTGCTCGTATAACTTCTTTAGAAAAAAAAAGAGAAAAAAACGCACAAAAAGGAAACGAAACATCACTGGAAACGTCCAACTGCAAAGCTTAAAAAGCGAAAATTCCAAGGCAAACAGTGGCGAAACAAATACTGATTTTACCAGCAAGTCGGCCGATAAACTCCGTAAAACTGAAAATGCTACATTTCATGTGAAGTGTGAAGAAACTAACAAAATTACTGCATCCTGAATTTTTTTTTGAGTATTTCCAATTTTGCAATCTTATGTAAAGCGTAAAGATTGTAACGAAGATATAAAGTTTAGGCAATACGGAGCGGGGGGGGGGCTTGGTTTTAAAGTTTGTGTCACGTGTACTTGCAGTGAAAAATACATCGACTCATGTTCGATGATCGGAACCGGCTACGAAATAAACCGTCGATTTTGTCTTTTTTAATGATGAATTTATGCCTCTATTTTACCAAATAATGCAAGTTATACAAATTGGTTCCAGAGCATTGCTACTCGACAATAAGCGTGACAACGACCGCGCACACACTCAGCGAACCGCCGCAGCTCTTACAAAGAGACTAGAGCAAGCCGAAGAGACGCTAGAATGAACAAATTATTTAAAAAGGCTGAAGGCATTTTATATGGCGAAGACATCGTTGATTAGCTGTAAGCGTGATTTTTTTCATGATTTTTCAACAATAAAAACTTTGAACGTGTTTTTCTCAAAGCTCCTTTTTTTGGTGCGCCGTTGTATTTTTTTTTTTTTTTGAAACCACTTGACCGATCCTTAGAAAATTTTAACCACATATTTGTCACATGTGAAGGTGTATAGCTGCAACCGGAATTATGTCCAAATATCGATTTTGCAATTTTTATAATCGAAGAATCATCTAAAAAAACCGTATTTTTTCGAAAATTTCTCTTTCAACAGCCACCACTAGTTTGGACTAGAGCCACGGTCATACTGAAGCTAAATCAATTTGATTTTTCTATTTCAGATTATTCTTTTCTTCAAAAACGTCAACGCTACTTGCTTCAGTTTTTTTTAAGGCGTTTTGCTAATAACTTAATTATTAATTCATTTATAATGTTAAATTAATAAAAAAAAACCCCGTTTTCACACATTTTAAGGGTGCTTTTTTAAAATCTTCAAAGATTTATGTTCACATCTAATACAGGGACCATATAAAAATTTCCCAAAAATTGCTTATTTTTCAGACTAGTAAATTTGACCCCTTAAGCAACTTTATTCTGATCTTTTTTTCATGTTAAATTTTTAACTGATTTTAGTACTGTTATCATTTATTTATAACTTATAGGTTAAAATTACTATTGTTACTTTTGAAGAGGAGGCTGTGTTTGATCCTCTCCCTTATTATTCGCACAGGTTTTTTATTTTCGGACATAAGATTTCAATTAAGTGTATTTTGTTAGTTGTTGCCTCTGATCCAGTGTTAGAGGAGACAATATTTAATATAAAGTTCGTTTTGTTTTTTATCGTTATTCCTGATTTATGTCAGCAATGCCGATGGTAGTTTCTTTTGACCGATTTAATATAATACTAAAAAAAAATAAATCTTAAATTTTGTCTCGTTGTTTGTGACAAATGAGTATCGCGAATAACGAATAAATTATTCATTAGTTCGTTGTAAGAAACGAATATTTTAATTATTAATTGTGAAATATCCAAGTCCTGTTTTGGAATTTTTATTTGAACAGGCGATAATCAAATTTATTTTCAAAGGCTATAAATCATTATCGTATGTGTTTAGAACGTGAATGATTATTTAAATCAAAATACAACTTAAAAAAGGAATTTATTTGTTTTACCATTATTAAGTTCACCTATAACTAAATACCGAATTATTTGAACTATATGCTGACGAGATTACTTTCAGATAGGAATTATCATTTCATCGGGCTAGTACACAAACTTGTTACACTGGCGCTTTTTCGTTGTTTCCTATTGCACACTAGTTGTTAGTTCGATTGTTTATCATCGTTTTCTCGTTCGGCGGCGGAATTTCCCTGGACAATGTTAAATTCGAATGGCCTAGGTTTATCAGCCCAAGCGATAAACATTTTTTTTTCTTTCTTTATTATTATAAATTATTTATATGTACTTGTTACAATCGTAACAAAAAAAAAAAAAAAAAAAAGAACAACTCTGTTGATAACATGATTATCACCTAACGCAAAACACATCTTGTCAGATGATACAAACGAGTGTGGAGCAAATAACCCAGTGGTTAAAGCTTCATATATACTTATTTTTTACAAGAGTAGATCTTGACGTTTGTTACGCTTAAGGTGTCTGGTACCCAATCGAGTATCGAGAAGTTTAACTGCTTCCGCATATTGTCAAAAAGTCGCCTCTCACGCTGCTTGGTGAAGTCTTTGATGTCATCTCATCGACGTATGACATCTGAAGATTATAATGAATGTCGTCGTTATGTTGAAACCAATAGGCTTCGGAGATCGCACGTAGGATGACGTTTTTCCTGGCCTGAATGTTGTTACGATTTTCAACTTTCACGCATCCACATAATTGAAGACCATACATCCAAATCGCAAAGTGGCCCGCAAGATCATTTGGGTTAGCCACCCCGGGCCTAGATAAACTTTACACTGCATATCGACTTTACAATAGGTGTAAATGACATGGATAAATTTAGCTTCATTTAATCTTCCATTCGATTGTCCATTTCCTAACACGATTGAGCGCGCGTTGAAATTTTGCTGTAGTAGCTTCAGCCTGACTATCGCTAACTGAAAGAATAGCAGTGTTATCTGCAAATGATGCGGTTACTGTTTCGTCGTCTGTAGGTAAATCCTGCGTATACAAGAAGTACAGGATAGGAGGTCCAAGAACGCTACCTTGGGGCACTTCTACTTGTATACAGTAGAATGTTGACACAGCATTTTCGTGTGCCACCCGAAATTGGTGATTAGCTAAATAAGATTCCAGAAGTCCACAGTAGTTTCCTGGAAGAAGGTTACTACTACTCATTTTAAATACAAAGCCCTCGTACCAAACACGATCGAATACTTGCGATACATCAAGAAATACTGCAGAACAATACTTTCTTTCTTCAAACGCTCTTTCGATGACAGATTGTGGACTTGGTCTATAGTCGAATAATGTTGGTTCCTAAAGCCAAATTGATGGTCAGGCAGATCGATAAATGGTTTCAAACGTTTAAATAACAGTTTTTCGAAATGTTTCGATAATACAGGAAGTAATGAAATTGGGCGGTATGAAGTAACTTCCTGCTTTGGCTTTTCCTTTTTATGTAACATAATGTGATCTGTGCTGTTTTGAAACAGTTTGGAACATATTCCAGTCGGAAAACAAACATTGTATATATACGTCAAAAATACAACAGATTTACACAGTAATTCTTTCAAAACTGCAGGAAGGACTGTGTCGTTTAGCTTATTGGAAATTTCGTTCTCAATTTCGAAAGGGGTGATATAACTAAAATTTACATTATTTTTATATGACACCGTAGGATTTATATTCGATTTTATATCCTGTGGCTGAAATGTATTTGGCAAATGTTGCGCAAACAATTCCGCTTTTTCTTCATTACGTCTAACTCAGCAGGAGGAACTCTAACAAATGGCCTCTTCATTCTTCGTGTATCTTTCCACAGGGAATAATCGCCAGCTACCAAAGGGCTAAGCTCTTCAGGGTAAGATTTAAATAGTTTTCTTTTTAACTTTTTTTATTAACTTATTAAGTTGGTTATTTATCCTAGTGAAGACGTTTTTATCTTGCAGATGGTGCGATATAAACAATGAACGCTCAAATCCTTCGACCATTATTACTAACACCAGCAACCAACTCTCACCGTTAAATGCCCATAAAATCGATTCAATTAATACTACTAACATGCTTGTTCTGTCATCTAACAAAAATGATACTAACAATGATAATGTTATAACTTTTCAAAATGTAGACAAGGCCAACAATACCTGACAGTCAGTTAGACGATCTCGACTAAGGCCCCTCAACAAAATAAATACAAATAGTATACTTTCCAACTACCGGAATGATAGAGCCTTTCGTATAATTTTAAAAAATCTTCATCATACAACCAACTGCGAGGAAATCACACAAGCGTTACAAAATTTAGGTTTCTCTGTTCGTTCTGTAATTAACATAATAAGCAGAAGAACGAAATCTCCAGTAGCAATGTTCTTGGTAGATCTCAACAAATCTTCTAAAAATTCAGAAATTTTTAAGTTAAATAATTTACTTCATACAGACGTAACAATTGAAGAACCGCAAGTAACTAGGCAACTACTCCAGTGCATGCGCTGTCAAAATTTTGGACACACGGAATCTTATTGTAATCCCCCACCTCGATGCGTTAAATGCAGCGAGCTAAATACCTAACAGCTGACTGTCCTAAAGCATCAGAAGAAAAACCAATATGTTTTTTCTGTCCTGGTGAACATCCAGCCAAATATATAACGGATGTGAGTATTACCGACAAGAATATAATAAATGTAAACGGAATGTAATAAACAGAACTTTCGAAGCTCCATCATTTAATTTGGAAGACACCAACAGCGCGTTTCCACTCATAAATAAGCAATTACCATCAACGTCATACTCCAGTGTTGCCAAAAAATATATCTCTTCTTCTCCTCCAACTGCATCCGCAGTAATATATAATAACAATGTTCCACAGCACACAAACGAACCAAAAGAAATTAGTGAAACATTAACTTCCTTTCTTAACGAGTTCCGCAATTTATTATCACCCCATTAATCTCTACGTTAACTCAACTTATGGGCAAATTATTATGAATTTGAACCATATAAATACTAAGTCATTAACAGTAGTATTATAGAATGCTAATGGGATCAACAAAAGAAACACGAACTTCAGTGTTTTTTACAAACAAAACGAATTGATATTGCCCTACTCACGGAAACTCATGTCGTTCATCCGTCGAGCTTTGATTTACTAAATTACAGATGCTATCATGGAACACACCGTTCTGGTACAGTAATGGAATTGTTGTACTCATCAAAAAAAGCATTGATCATTATCTACATTTTATTCGCCGAATAGAGGCTTATACCAAGAGCTGTTGCGGTTAAAATAAAAATATTTGCCAACGAGAAAGTAACTGTCACATCGGTTTATTGCCATCCGAGGCATTACATAACGAATGATGAATCTGCAGAACTATTTCATCATCAAGGCAGAAAATGCATATGCGGAGGTGACTACAACGCAAAACACCCTCACCGGAGATCAAGAGTTCAAAGTAAACGTGGAACGCAACTTTTCCAACTTAATAGGAAACTGCGCCTCGATGTTGTTTCACCATTTACACCTACCGTTCTGGACAAAGCATACCAACCGGCTACCAGACGTGTTAGACTTCGATTTCACTGAAGGATTAAACAACATACACAACAACTGCTGTACGATCGTAGACTTGTCATCCGATCACATGCCGGTCTCACAAATCCTAGACATAATTTCACTATATGAAGCAATAGAGTCAATCGATTAATAAATAAAATCTACTG
Source organism: Icerya purchasi (assembly GCA_039619475.1). Taxonomy (NCBI): domain Eukaryota; kingdom Metazoa; phylum Arthropoda; class Insecta; order Hemiptera; family Monophlebidae; genus Icerya; species Icerya purchasi. Next base: position 396,864,534 of record CM077116.1, read on the forward strand.
ATTGGAATAAATTTGTAAATATAATAGACAAACAAATTGACTTAAAGGTAAAATTAAAATCACAGCACGCTACCGATACCGCTGTTGATTATCCAACAGATATAATACAGGATTGAAGCATTCAACAAATATATTGCCCATTGAGATACGTGAATTAATTGCCAAAAGAAAAAAAGCGCGCCAAAAATGACAACGCAACAGATACCCATCTAATTACCAAACAAACCGAGAATTTTGCAGGCAATTAACAAAAGCCATAGCACACTACAATAATGAGAATTATACTCATTACCTTTCCATTCTAATTAATGCTGACAGTTCAATCTGGAAAGCCGCGAAAGTACTAACAAAGAGATGTGTTCCATCCTATAGTACTAAACAAATCTGACACAACATAGGCCAAAACCGATGACGAAAAAGTCAATACTTTTGCCGACTACCTTGAAAATATATTTCAACCTCCTACTATGGAGAGAACCCTCAACACACCCAGAAAGTTATACAGCGTAACAGTAGCGTCATACAGTATTGTCAAAATTACACATACATTACACCAAACCAGCTTCGTATGTGTATTAAAAGTTTGCAAAACAATAAAGCTCCCGGATAAGATGAAATAACACAAATGATACCTCTCGAAACATCTGCCAGAAAAAGGGCTTTTGCTACTTTTATACATATACAATTCTATGCTCCGGCTATCATACTTTCCGATTAAATGAAAAAAATCGGTAACTATACTTATCCATAAACCCGGGAAGCCAACTACAGATGTTTCATCCTATAGACCGATAAGTTTACTGGGGATACGTTTGGAAAAGTGTTCGAAAAACGAATTCAACCGCTTCTTCTGAATACGACGAATGCATATCTTCCTAATCATCAATTTGGATTTAGACCGAAGCATTTAGCTATTCATCGGTGCCATAGACTGGTTGATGCAATTGAGTCAGTCTTACAGCCTAAAATGTATTCGGCAGTGTTCCTCGATGTAGCCAAAGCATTCGATCGTGTTTGGCATGACGGTTTACTAAACAAAATCCGAAAGATTTTCTCGGTATCTACTGAGATCTTATTTAAGCGGTAGAACGTTTCAAGTAAAAATAAACGGCGTCATGTCTAGCGAGCGTCAGATACTAGCGTCAGTACCTCAAAGTAACGTTCTCGGCCTACTTCTTCATAACATATATACGGCTGACGTACCCACTACAATGTTTACAAGCTACACATTTGCGGATGACATTGCTATACTAGCCACGCACAAAGATCGTCACGAAGCTTCAAGATTCATTCAACATCATTTATAGCTATTCCAAAACTAGACTTTCAATTGGAGGATCGAAATTAATGAACAAAAATCATCACATGTCACGTTCACAAATAATCGAGAAACATGTCTGCCAGTTACTTACAACAGCTGTAAAATACCACTAGTACAATCAGTAAAATATCCGGGATTAATTATTGACAGACGCCTAATATGGAATCTGCATGTAATTGATAAAAAGAAAAAACTGAAGTCGCTACTGGGACAACTATACCCAGCGACAACAGGAAGAAAATCCAAACTCAACCTGAAAAATAAAATGTTATCGTATAACACTATTTAATAGCCCATGTCTGGAAATACGGCTTAGAAATATGTGGATTAGCCGCAAAAACGGGCCTCAAAAAAATACAGTCATTCCAATCGAAGATACTGAGGATAATGACACCAAAATACGCTATATTGCGTTCGTAATTGTACAATCGAGAAAGACCTCAACGTCCCTTCGGTGTTGGCGATACATAAACAGCAAATATAACAAAATGCATATTGCATTCAGTCATAATTTAAACCTATTAATATTGCGTATGGAAACTACCGGACTTGCTGACAATCCTGTCAGATGACTAAATAAAAAAAGTACTGTAGAGATGCGCTTACCACCCACTAATAATACTAAAGATATATTAAAACACGCTATTAATAACAAATAAAGAATCCAAATAATGAAATGCTAACATATAACAAGCGGCGTCATCTACTGGAATGCACCGTTATTTAGGACACTTAAAATAGCTAATGATCAATTGCGTTGATGACTCCTAGGAGTCGGCATGCAGAAAGAAAAAAAACGCATTCAACAAGATATCCTATTTTTCGCAAATGTTCCTTTAAACGACTGAAGTATAATTTCGTTTTCTCCAAATGGTGCACTATTTCCGATCGACATAAAAACGTCTAAGGATTTTTGTTTTCTAATTTCAAAATTTCCAACTCGAAATTTAAAGTTGCTACCTATTCCCACAAACTTCCCTCCCTTTATTTATATGCTTGTAATTTACTCGTATATTTTTAACTACAAATTTGGAAACTTACTTTCCTGAGGTTAAATTAATTTGTCATCGGAAATGTTCCTTTTTCACAATACCCGATGATATTTGTTATATGTATATTTTTAAAATTTCACGTCTAACTAGTTATCGGGCGATGAACTTTTAAGCAACTTCTTAGGTAGTCACTTTAAATTTTATATTATATATTTTAAGTTCTATCCCAAAACTGCAGCAGTTTAAAGTTTAAAGAGCAAGTTACCGGCGAAGGAGAGAGACAACGATGCTAAATCGTTTATATCGTTTCTTGAAAAAGTAAGAAAACTGCATCTTCGTTGAATTATTAAGTTCGGAAACGATTATTTGTACATGTTGAGAAGAGTGACCATGCTATCTTCGTTTGTTTCCTTCCTTTTGTCGTTCTCTCCGAGATTTAACAAATGTGTTCTCTTCTAGAATCGGTTTCTAATGTTTAGTCTGTTCAATGTTTATCGACGCTAAGGTGGCGTGTATTTTAAACAGAAACAAAAGATATTACAGTCGGCCATCGGAAAATATTCCTACTGTGCCTGTCTTTGGCAATTAAACAGACGAAAGGGGTCATATCTGTTTGGGCCCTTTTTATACGAAAAAAAAATGAAATTCCACTAAAATCATATGTTGTTGTTTTTTTCAAGAACTAAAATTTTCATCGTTAAAAATTGAAACAAAATTTTTTGACATCAGCCGGATTTACGGGTGAAGCCGCAGACATAAAGCTATTACAATTCCTCTGGAACTAGAGATGGCGAAAAGACGATAAATATAAATAGTAGGTTAGTATAATCAATAATTAGAAGTTGAATAAATTGCAAAAGCCATAACTTTTGGTTATAGAAAAAAAAAAAAAATGAGTCGTGGCCGTTTATTAAAAATAATATTTATTTGTAGCCAAAAATAATAAAAGTAAACGTTCAAATAATTTCATTTTGTCCAAAATTAACTTTATACTATATTCTTAAATATTTTCAAATAAACTATTTTTCGAAGAGCATCTGTGTAAACTATATAATTTACATTACCAGAGTTGTACATGAATTTAAAAAAAAATTAAACTCCTTTTACAGAAAAATACGTAATATATTCACAAAACAACCGACATGTTTTGAAAGTTGAAAATTTTCTTCGCATATTTATTTTATAAATAACTATACATTTTTCACTAATATTCGTACTATTAATAATTCTTCACTTTAACGGCACTGAGTCGTTATTTCAATCACAAATATAACTCGCTTTAAAGCTAAAAATGTTACGAAATAATCAGTAGAGTTGGGAGATCAGCTTTTACCAGATAATTTCTGGAACTGAATTGAATCATTCTGTACACAACGCTGTCAAGATGGCGACTGTTAATACGGTTTCCCTATATTTCCCTTTATCTCTTCCTCCGATGTGCAACAACAGATAAAGTTTGATTTTCAAGTTCAGGTTAGGCGTCTTAATCGGCCTTCGATACCTTCAAAACCATAGTATGTTTCCCTCTTTACAAATGTTGCAGATTATTGTACCTGCGTCTACTATACTGCAAATCGCACCACCGTAGCGCTGAGTTTTTCCGACTCCCCTACGTGTAATCGTATTCACCGCAATTATTTCGTAAATGATGTAAGTTCTCGTTCTCGTATGACAGGTTTGAGAATTGTAAGGCTTTGCTTCCTTCCGTGAGGGGGGACTTAACTGCTAATATAATTCTTCCATGATATTGCACTACCTCCTATATTGCCCGCGTGCCGTTTAATTTACGGTATTTACATTCACGGTAAGATATAGAATTCCAACATAATTCATATCAAGCGCATCTATTTATTACAGGCCAAATGGTTCAGCAGTAGTAACAGAAGAAAAACAATTATTATTATTAATATCGTTTCCGGTAGGAAATCTTTAGTTCTATCAAAAAATAAATAAATAAATAAATAAAAACGTATCAAGTGAAAAAAATAAAATCAGCAGACATCGAACTGAAACCATAAAAATTGAAACCGTTAAACAACGCCACGTAATCGTATTAAATGCAGGAAGAGAGAGAGAGAGAGAGAGAGAGAGAGGGAAAAACTTCCGAATAAAACGAATCAAAACGGTCAGAGTGAAAAGGTGTTTTTCTATCAGACGTGTTTAAAAAAAAAAAACAAAAAAACTGCCAAACTATTCTCTACAAAATTTCGGCAACCAAAAACTTTCTGCGTCACGCGAAACAATTTTATTTTAATTTTTAAGGAGAATGTTTAATCTGATAACGACGATCGCAATAAGTATTCCGGTTACAAGCTTGAATAGCCGCTATTTAAAATCCTCCGTAAATGTAATTAAACGTACGGCGGGCAAAGATAATTGTTGAACGATTATTGCAAAAATCCCATCACAAAAAGCATATTGTTAAATAACAGTGTTATTGGCATATAAAATAATATTTTTCATTTTTACATTTTTAATAAAAAGAATAACCTCAAATAATTGTTACTCGAACAATATGGATTATCTCAGTTTTGGCAGTATATGATAATAGACTGTAGTTCCCGAATTTGCTTGCCATTAAGCTAAATGAACAAAATCATTCCTGCTGATAAATATAAAATAATGCAGCCTATTAAATTGCCAATATGAATTAATTAGAACAGTATAAAAATACAATAATTAGCAAACTGCGCTCCAATATTAATTCTTATACGTCTTCACATTATCCAACACATCACGGTATACAGTATATAAAATGATAACAATGGCAGGGCGTAAAATTATTAAAAAGACTCGTTAAATATTATTATTTTTTTTTTTTTCTTTCCGTAACTGCACTTCTAAACGAAATTATAAAAAATTTCAAAAAACTTTTAAAAAACTGTTAAATTCAGTTACATACGTTATTATATTGTTTATTTTAAAATATACAATTTTTTAATTTTTAATGTTTTATTACATGCAATATGTGTTTTATACGTGACGTTATATATATTTTGCGTAAATTGAACGTATTTATGTTCGTGTAATAATAAAAAATATAACGTATGTAACTCTGAATTTAACGATTTTTTTTTTAAAGTTTTAAAAGTTTTCAAAATCTTACAATTTCATTTAAATATTATTGAAATATATTGTAATTAAAATGTAAATCTAGTTTATAATTTGTTACAGTGAGCCCCCAGATGGTGCTGATCCTTTTTTTTTTCTTTTTAGACATTTTATTAATAACATTTAACAACGAAGTAAATTTTCAAAGCGTTTAATTCGCCATCATTTAACGGTCGCCAGTACGACGAGTACTCTTTCCGCTTCGCCATAACAGCATTCATTAGGAAAGCGAAAATTACAATCCTACCAAAAAATAATCCAATTTTGAAGATAATTAAAAAAGAAAAAAAAGAAAAAAAAGAAAAAAAGAACGAGACCATCTTTAAAATTCTTCGTCGACGACGCCGTATCAAATCGGCAACAACAAAAAATAATATAAAGCCCGACGACAAAGTACATGTACAAGAAGCGTTTTACAGTGAACCGAGACTTGTTTCTCATTCGCCGGTACGAAACCAGTTCGAACCTCGTGAATTCAAGCGGCTAATAATAATTAACTAACAACACGCTTGAAATCGAAAGTGTCTTTAGAAGAATATCAATTTCAATAGAGGTCACCGTCTACGTAACTAGGCAGGGTAAATTTGATTGTAGTTCCGTATGCGAAAATAAATCGCTAATCAGCCGTGAAATTAATAAAATGCTCGAAATCTCATGCGACGATAACCATTCACGGTTAAATAGCTCAATTAAATTTAGTTCGCAATTAGTCGTTACCGATTTCCAATAAAGCAAAGAAAAAAAGTGCACTTCGTAATGTCGGAAGTTGTTTAAGAAAACGAAATAAACGACAACACAGGTGACAATTTTAATAACGCAATTATTCCTATCATTGCCTTATTCTAGACCACCGCTCGCCAAATTAAATAATACCGAATTGGAAAAAACAGTCAATAACACGGTTACCGCAACCGAATTAAAATGGAAAAGGAATATAATGAATTTCAATAACACCATTTCGATCGGAAGAAATTTCTTCCCTAGAAAATTGGAACTCTCTTTGAAGTAGACAAGTAAATATGTTCTATACCTGTGAGGGTTTTAATTTTGCCCGTGGTTCCTACTCCTATAAAAAAACATATTTATGATCGAGCAACAACTTGTTCAATCTGGGTTTTTTTCAAAAATAATATTTTAAACGATAAAAAAAAAAAAAAAAAAAAAGGTTTGTATGAAATTCACAATATTTGATTTTTATAAACTACAAATACAATCTAATATGTAAATTGACACGACTCAAATTTTATTCAATCCAATTTAATTTAAATTTTATTTCAAATTTTTTTCCGATAAATGGATTGTAAATTTTATTTTACTTTCTTCTTTTCGGTTCTTACTAAATGCATATAACTGATTTTGGCTGGTGTAAGTAGCGATTAATAATAACCTGCGGAAAGAATATAAATAGATTTTAAAACTTAAAATCAATAATTTTAAATTTTTATTACAAAATGCTTCAGTTAAAACCACATTTACCAAACTACAGAATTTAACTATTGGAATATTATTCCGATCTGTTTTCTATTTTAGCACCGGCCCTGTTGGAAATTTCGCTCATTTATTTACACTTATCCGGCCGTTCTTACCCATATTTGACCGTTCCTTTCATTTGTTAAATACAGTTGGAAATTAGGACGTACCTTTTATATCACGTCTTAGAGTATTTCAAAGAATTAAAAAGTATTTCTCTTTATTTGTTTCGAACAAAAAAAAAAAAAAAACCTTTTAAATAAAAGCAATGTATCTGATTTTCAGATTATCCGAAAAATTCTAAGCACGTTATTTGCATACTATTTACATCGGAAAAATTACCATTCTGTAAAATTAGTAAAAACATTGTTTTTTATCTCGAGTAAAAAAAGATTAACTTTACCATATTTACCGACACCATTCTTAACTTAATTATAAGAAAGTGAGATATATACACACACATATATATATATATATATAATGTCGAATAAGTTTCTTTACATAGTTCTTATGTATACCTTACGTTGAGGAATTATCTGTGTGTACTCTACTTATTACACCGCCTATCGATAGAGATAATATCGAAAACAAATTCTTTACCGCGGTAGATTAAAAGAAATTAATAGTTTTGTTTGACAGCCAACAAAGAGACGGAGAGTTTGATCGTCACCGCCGGATACGCTCTACGTGTGTTAACTGTTGACAAGTCACATGGAGAAAAGCACAAATTAAAATCATCGTAATTATATGTTCGCTGTATATTTGTATTTGTTTGTGGCGTTCTATTCACAACGTAAAAAAAAAAAGAATTCGATCACAGTTGAAAGTTTTGTTTAACACCATAAAGCTAAAAAAATTACCTTCAAACACAAATACAATCAATATGGTTTAACAATTCTTCAAAAACGGTATTTCCTATTTAGAAACATCTTATTAAATTATAGAGAATTCATGAAAATAGAAAAACTTATTAAGTCCATTATTGATGCAATTATTCTATGTAGGAGGACAAAATCTGCATTATAAACATATTTCAAGTAATGATATTAATTGCAGAAACACTTTTCAAAGTTTCTGAAAATCAATCTTTATTTAAGGTATGGGATTCACTTAAAAATTTCCTATTTTACCAGATTATCATGAAATACGAAATACACGGCACGTTCAAACTCATAAATATGGAAAACAAATGGCAAGCAGGAGTTGGAGCACGATTATGAGAAAAACAAAACATATGTTTTTCTGTAGAAAAAATAAATTAATGAAAACATTCAGAAACTCAAAAATTAGAAAGAATTATATAGGTTTGGGCAAGCCCTCGTAACTCATCATTGCAAATAGTCGAATTAGATAAATGTTTCAATTTCACTGTTACCGAATAATATGTATTTATTGAGTTTATGTCACACTTCAGCTTTTTGTTTTTTTGATACTAATAGTTATTGAATTTTACATGTTAAAAATGACCAGAATAGAATATTTGCCGACCTTTTTAAATATTACCTTTATTATGCCAACCTTCAATGATAAACACTCCTGGACAAATTCGGATTCCAAAAAGACAAAATTAAAAGCTACGAAAACTGGCAACTATCTCATGTAACAGCCAACATCTTAAAAACTTTTTTCTTTTTTTTTCTCTCTATTCCACTTGGTCTGAACGTCTGATGTGACCAGGAAAGTCATTTGCAGACGTCCACTAATAATTCAAAAAACGAAGTAAAGAAATTCTTCCACAATAATAACATTAACAAAACATTACTCAAGTATCAATAATTTTCATCTTTTGTTATTAATTAGACGTTTACTTAGCTCGATTAAATTACTTCATTCCTATGTATGTTTTTTTTTTTTCATTCAATTCAAAAATTACGCAAAAAATTAATTTTCTACTTTTAAAATTACATTTTATTACTTTAATTAGATAATTAAACATTTATAAAATAAAATCGATGATCAAGGTTAAAAATATTTAACTGATAGCTTATTTAATACTTCTTTTTAAAGTTCGAAGGTAAAATAAAAATCAACATAAAGTAAAAATCGTGGTAAAATTATTAACAGAGAACTATTGTTTAGTGCTTCTTAACGTAATTTGTTTATTTTTTATTTATTTAAGCCCGCCAACTACAGACCCAGTACAATGATAGTTTTATTCACTTTTCAATGTGCGTCGATGGGTTCGAACCGAGTTCTATCCGAATGAAGCACTATCAATTAATCAACCATGCTAACTCGATGTAATCCGACAGTGCCTGCGGTTCTATTACAATTACCCCCCCCCCCCCCAAAAAAATAAATTTAAAAGCTATCGAAAATAATGAAATTAAAAATTAGTACGAATTTTAACAACCTAGTATTTCATCTTTCCTTAACGGATCGTTTGGTAAAGAAAGAAAAAGTTTCTCGTCTGAATCTTTGTCTCGATTTCTTATACGCGCTGATGTCCTACATGTGGCAATAGTTCTCAGGGGCGCAACAAACTAACATTGTGAGTAGATGCTCAAAACATGTGTCTATCGATGACCAAAAAAAAAAAAAAATTATTTTTTTAAAATTACAAATATGACGCCACATTTAAATATATTTTATTTTTCATCGATAAAATTTGGTTTCCGCATAATAGGTGTTAAATTAAAACGTTAGCCTTCGCTTGGGGCGCCCATCACAGTGGGTGCCCGAGCACCGTTGGACAATCTGTTGTTGCGCCTCTGATAGTTCCATATTACCCTTTCACTTCTGGGACATTAATATATTCCTAGTTTTCTGTATTGTCTCAAATTCAGTTTGAGTTTAAAAACTTCTTATTAATCGCAAAATATATCACTGAACTTTAACTTCACAATACTAAGCATGGTGTTCCGTTGTGCACAATTATTTAGAATATCCATTACGCTATTTAACAATTATTTTTAAATTTATTTTGGAAGTTAACATGTAACTTGTAATTTATATTATTTTTGAATATTTTTGGTATATTTACGTACAAATTTAATGAATGAATTGTCGGTGTTGTAATTTATAAAAATTATCTACGGGACAGACCAGATTATTGCTTGTAATTTGTGTACAGTAAAAAAAAAAAAAATTGAAATTAACCTAATCCCGCAAAGCAAAAAAAAAAAACGCGAAGTTTTACACAATCCTCTGATTATGCAACTATTACATTATAATGTAAATCTCCTCCTTTCTTACCTCATTCTATCTGTAATTTGTGGAAATCTCGGATTAAAAGAAATATTATTATTAGAAGTTTATAATTAAAAGTTTTAATTTTTTTCAAATAATATAATTATTATCTTTCGATGTTTTTTTAAATTTCTTAGTTCTGAAATAAAAAAAATAAATAATCAATAAATAAATAATTAAATAAATAAGAAAATTTATATTTAAATCGAAATATTTAAATGAAAAAGTTCGATATTATTATAAATTAAAATTATGATTGAATAGAAACAACAATATATATGCATATATATGCATCAACCCCCCCAGTGTTTAAACTACCGGTCATTTTTTCACGCGTCAACCCGCTAGCTCCACATTTGTAATGAAGCACTTCCGATGTCTTTTTTAAAATAAATAGTTCGCGAACTGTAAAATGTTCAACGATATTATTAAAATTTAAACTAATTTTTCAGACATCTAATTTTTGCATAAACCAAAATTAGCTACAGTTTTATGTAACGCGTAAATGATATCGAATAAAACAAAAGCTTTTTCACGACCGTAATAATTTCTATATTCCTGCTACATTTATTAATTTAGAAAAAAATATACCGAAAGTGTAAGCGAATGAAATGCTCGAAATTTTTTTACTCTTTTTTTTTCTTTCATTCAAAACTTACGACTTACTTCAAAAAAAAAAAAAAAAATCGGCCGGATTCCTGAACATGGCGGGACCTCCTATAGTAGTAACAAATATCATTTAGGCCTTTTTGTAGATGACTTCTAACGTTGAAAATTACATATTCTTTCTTCATGTTCGCGTTGAAATTCCTGATAATCCAAGAATCATCTAAGATATAGAACTTCGATGACAAATTAAACACAACATTACTTGTAAACGATGCGTTAAAAATCAATAATCGTTTATAACTAAAAACTAACAGACTTTTACGATTACTCTAAATCAAGTCCTAGAATACATTTAAAATAGCACAAAAAGTTGATGTGCAGAAACTTAAACAGCGAAATAACGCCACAAATTCATAAATTCCCAATCGGCTAAATTTAGTCATAGGTCCCTTAAAGAAACCTAAACAACTGTTATTGATTTTTTTAAAATTAGATCCAAGATTGTAGACTTTAAATATATTTAAGGGGCTCTCCTTCATGGGCGCCGGCAAAGATGATCAACGGGGGGCAGTTGCCTCCTCCGTGAAAATTTCTTAAAAATGAAAGTAGGAAACTGGTGAAAAATACGATTATTGTTCCATTTGGTAATAAAATCTGGCAGAAATTAAAAGAAAATCTACTTTTTCTTTTTGTAATTTTTTTACACGATCAAAAAACACAATGTTAATTTTCGATGAAGATAAAATTATTCGCTACTAATTTCGCATAAATTATATATAACACCTTTAATGTAATTTATAATATTTTCATTATAAATTTTATTCCAAAAATTCGTTAAAAATTAACCTAAAGTTGTTTTAAAAAATAATTTCCCGGGTTTAATTTAGTAAAGTACATATTTTCTACGGTTGAAATATTTAAATCCTTCCCCTGCCTCGAGTAAAATCCTGCGGGCGGCTGTGCTATACTTAAGACAGATGTACTAGATCCCTCCCTCCATAATGCGGAAAACCTACAGACGTTTATTGTGGAACGGTGTAAATTTTTAAAACACATATATCGTAAAATTACAGTTTACAAAAACTTGATCAAATTTAAAATTAATCTTGAAATTTGGAAGAATTTCATCCGATAAAATAAAAAAAAAAAAACATTCATTTTCGTACAATTCTTTTTTCCAGTAATTGAAAAAGATGAGTCTTATATTTCATTTTCAGCAGTTGAGGGTAGGAAAAAAAAATTACTCAAATTACTAAGAGATTTTAAACTTTATCATCTGTACTCTGCAACGGAAACCAGACCCTTTTTTTTTCTCCCGACTTTTATCGGTTTTTTGTAATGAAAATCTTGAAAAGCATCATCGTAACATTGACTTGTTACAAACTTTTCATTTGGTTAAACATAAACAACCATGTTTAATAAAAAAAAAAACAACAAAAAAAACATCTAAACCCAATCGGAATACTACTAAATGTGGTAACATCAAAACTGAAATTGTACGTGGAGCACGCCATCCAAGTCATAATTGTTACCGCCTTATCAAATATTACTATGGTAACTTTACATTTCTTACATGTCTAGTAAAATTCAAAGTAATTTCGGAGCACGATGAAATTACTGAATTTATTGCTTCTTCCGGTATAGTTAATAAAAACTTACCTTTAAATTTTTCCATGACGACTGGAAATAATACAATAGAACGAACAACCAACTGCAGACGAAAAAAAGCACGATTCTAAAACCTCTCCTTTTTGTCAACATGATCGCGGTAGTCTTTTTTTATGAATATTTAAAAAACCGCATCATCCGCTTCCCACATCTCCCACGGACGATGGAAAGGAAAAAATTAAAAACGATATATAAACGATATTGCGAATACGACTGAATTAACCATAATAATCCCTAAACGCGAACAACGACCCCGAACGCCGAACAAACGAAACGTAACTGAAGCGGTAAGGATAGCCGCATGCGCGATACTTATCGATCATAAACATAAACAAACTTCAGGATAACCCACTGCCGTTTCGTACGCCGACGAATACTTGCCACTCGCAGACTGCAGATGGCGCCATAAATGTAAACAAAAAACCGTTTAGCTGCGTAAACACTAGTGCTTTTCGCATACGGATTTCACTTTCCTTCAGCTTCCAAGCCAGTAGCTGAATATCACTTATTTAGAAGACTTCGTTTCTTAAAATTGACAATGTAAAACGAAAATTTTAGATTTTTACCTTGATAAAGATATTCGAACGTGCAACAATTAAAAATGAACATAATGATAATATAATTATTGTAATTGAAAATAAATGGAAATCGTTAAACTATTCATAAAAATTATTTTCTTTTATATAGATTTAAAATGAAAAATTACACTGCTACATTAAAATATCAGGAATTATAAAGACATTCTTTATTGAATTAATTGTAATTGTAACATAAAAATATGTTATTTACGAATTCTTAGAATTCAAATTTCTCTTTACGAATAAGTCACGCAAATAAATATACATGTAGATTTTAACCGAAATTTTGATATTAACGAAAAAGTACACGCTGCCTTTAAAGAGCTGAACACCGGATGAAAAAGTATAATGAAATAGCTGATGTTAAATAATCCAATAACACTAATCTATGAAATAATTTAACATTACCGCCTACGACCCCAGTACCATTTCGATTCACTTCACGTTTTAGATTAGAAATTTTCAAAATTAATAAAACCTATTTGCAGGAAAATTACATTGTACGAATAATACAATAAAAAGTAAGATTTTTTTATATACAGAACAAAGGCTAAAAATTAATTTCAGAAATTCTGTTTAATATTAGTATAATTCTTAATAAAGAAATTGTGTGTATAAATAATAAAATATAAAAGCAGATAAATTAGTATTATCGTTACAATTTTATTTTCGTCCAATAAGTACGCCAAGGTTTAACCAACATTAGCATATGCATTATTCACGTGTTGGACAGAAATACAATTATAATAGTAGACAATCAATTCTGCTCTTTCATAAACAAAAAATCAAAATAATTTCGCTGGCAACCTCTTCGTGATTAACACAGTGATATTTTTTGAAAATTTTTAGACTGAATTCGTATTAAAATGATAACGTATAATTTATTTTATAAAAAGTAAATAGTAAACTGCATATAAAATTTAATAATACATTTAATCCTATTAATTACGCACGTTACGTCACAGATACGTTTAACAATGAAATTTATAAAGCAGGCAGTATTTGTATGGACACCATTATATGCCGTATTATTAAGACATTTTCATGTATGTAATGGATCAGTGGCGGATCCATGAAGGGAAATTGGGGACACTACCCCCTCTCGCAAAGTACCAAAACCTCGATGAAAAAATTTATTACAACAGGAAAACGTAATTCATACTATAAAAGATTTGTATAAATATTACCTATGGATTTAATTATAACTAATATTCAATACTGTTTTATAGTAGAACTACTAATGTTCGGTTTTTATTCTATTTTAAACACAACTGTCATCGATTATTTTATCTTTTTCATTTATTTTTAATTTTTATTTAGCAATGTGTAAATGAAAATAGTTCAGTGAAAAATATATATATATATATATTTTTTTTTTTATTTGCTCACGAACAAAGAATTCGGATCGGATTACTAACAAAAATAAAAAAGAAATAAAGCCTAATAAAAATACTGTCGTTCTATATTCAAATTCTATACTATCATTTTAGCTACAATTTTATAATTTCGTTTTATTCTTCACCTAAAAATAAAACAAAATTTAAATTAAACTGTATAGTAATAAATTTCTAAAAAGGTGGCCGCTATTTGATTTTCTTTATGAAACAAGGTATTTCTCAAATCTACAGTCTACCGTGTAAGATATTACGTAATTATATAATTTTCCTCCCCAAAAAGGCCTTTCTGGATCCGCCCCTGAATGGATAATACTCGTTCAATGATTAATTTCACAAAGATTAAACTTCAGTAGTTCTCTTCTTTAATTCATATTAAATTTTCTAATGGTGAAGAATAGGCAGAATTTAATTTCTTTACATTACGCAAATACATTTTTAATTTTATTCATATGCAGTTTATATTAAACGATAGTAACTACCAGTAAAAACGTAATTTAAAAATGTGTTAGTTGCTCTCAAAATATTCAAGTTTTATGAACTGATGATAGGGGAGAGTATGTCGATAGCCCATTATTACAACTAATTTACATCATACAATGAAAACTGTTTAAAAGTACATAGTGAAAGAATTAAATGTAATGTTTTTTCCTATACAACGCAACAGAAAAATCTCCTATATTTAAAGGTAGACTTGGAAAGTGATAACGGGCGCACGTTTGTGGCAATCGAAATTTAGGACTTCCAAAAATTAATGCACAGAAGTAAAATTCTAGGACCTTAAAACGCCGAACACACGGCATCGAAAAATTATCGTGCGCAATTAAAAAAGGATCATTAATACCATACATTTGATGAACGGAAAATCCTTGATGAAAATTAAAAACGTAAGTGAATAAACTAAAATTTATGAAATGAATAAAGGTTCCGCGAAAACAATTACGTTCCTTGCGGTAAATAAAATCAAAAGTTACACATAATTTAGGTTTTTTAATATCTACAAACAGTAGTGCATTTAAGATCAACCAATTATGGATGGGGGGAGATAATGATAAAATGTGAAGATGCTTACACTGGATCTATATATAATGCATACGCGAAATTATAAGAACATACTGATATACAAATGAAATTAATATCTATAAGTTTATAAATCACATTTTATACCAGAATTTTATTATAAAAATATTAAAAATTTAAATGTTAAAATTTTTTTTTAAGAATCGCCCCGGGTACATCACTGCTAGGAATTGCAACTCGGAAGATCGGATTCGGTATTCCGGTGGTTCCGGCGTCACTAAACGTTTATCAGGTCCGGTGTCAACGTACCGGATCCGGTGATCGCAATTTTTGGAAAAAATAATCGCGTTGTTGCATGAGTAGGTAGGGGAGACTGGGGACAATTGAAACAATTTTCATATTTTTTTTTTTTTTACAGCCAACCTATATTTATTTTTTAAATAAATTTATAGTATATTGCCTGCACAATGTGTAAGGTTTGTAAATATATTTACACGTTTGTCCTATTCCCATATAGTCAAAAAATATTTGAAAAAATCTGATAATATTTTTAGTGTTTCAATTGTCCCTGGTAGGGGGACGGTTGAAACAGAATCCAGGGACAATTGAAACAACAGTGATGAATAATAAGCAACTATTACAAATATTTATTTCTTATATATTATAAACGATAAAAATTAACTGATATCTTTTTATATTATTCATACATACCGACTACTAAAAATAATAATAAAATATTAAATCATTATATCAAAATAAAAATTTAATATTCATTAATGAAAAATAAGAATTGCTTAGATTAGTGGTCGGCAAAGTGCGGCTCCGGAGCCGCATGTGGCTCTTTGGCTCCTTAAGTGCGGCTCTGGCACAAATATCCGCGGAAGGCGCAATAATATTTTCATTTAAAAAAAACGAAAAAAATTACATCTTATTTTGATAAATTAAAATTCTTCTATAAATCGAGAACATGTATAATTTTTTGTTTAAGTTAAAAGATAGATAGGTAATTAAAATTTGATATTGTTGTACAAATACGTAACGAACATCGAGTTTAATTTTATTAGTTTTTGTAAACGTAAACACAAACCATGTACAAGCTACCGGCTGAAATTGTTCGTATGTTTTCGGCGTACTCTGGTGTGATACAGAGGTACCACAAGCATGCGCGCGGATACTTTTTCTAAAGTAGTAGGGGTACAAATTGGCATCACAGACCAGCAGTTGCAGTGTGAACAGTTTTGTCTCATCTACCATGTCTGCCGTTGTCCTGTCTTATTAAAAAGTTGTTGTATTTTTCAATCTAGCTGCACATCTTACAGGTATTTTTATACGATTTTATTACACCTGCTATGTATGTTTGTGGTTCCGGTACAAAATTTGTAATCGATTTTTCGATAACTTCTATTTGTCCAAATTTTGGAAGTTTTCTTCTATTTTTGGTCATATTAGAAGTTTTTCCGGATGAAATTTGTGAAGTTATGGAATTAGTGATTACCATTATCAACTCCATTTTAGCTAAAGCTCTTAATCATCGCCAATTCAAAGAATTTTTATTTGAAATGGAGAGTGAGTACGCTGATCTTCTGCTTCATAACAAGGTACGTTGGTTATCAAGAGGGAACGTTTTAAAAGTTTCGCGGCCCTTTTTCCGGAAATTAAAGCATTTCTTCTTGAGAAGGGCATTCACTATCCAGAACTAACAGGCGATCAGTGGATCCAAAACTTTTATTTCATGGTAGACGTTACGTCTCATCTAAATCAGCTTAATCGTAAACTACAAGGGAAAGGAAATTTAATTTTTTCGATGTTAGAAGAAGTAATAACATTCGAAAACAAATTATCCATTTTTGCTCAGGTTTTTGAAAGGAAAACATTGTTTCACTTTCCGAGCCTGCTGAAGCATCGCTAAGAATAAATAATTCCTCTATTGATAAAAAACATTTTAAAACAATAAATTTAAATATGAGGGAAGCATTTCTCAGCAGGTTTCAGGAATTTAAAAACAGCAGAGCAACTTTAGCATTTGTCAAAAATCCTCTTAATGCTATGATAACCGAGTTGAAATTTTCTCCTTTTGAAATTGACATCGGTAGCTTTGGAATACAATTGCTGGATTTAAAAAACAAGGAGATATGGCGCTCTAAATTCGAACGTCCTTGTGTTGAATTGGAAATATTGGAGAAGAAAAAATGTGATCTTAGTTCACAACACAAGTGGTTGAATGACCTGGAGAAGGAAGACATGATCATTTTCAACGCTTGGAATAGTATTCCTGACTCTTACGATCAGCTGAAAAAGCTCGCGTTTGCTGTTTTTTCCCTTTTCGGTTCTACATATATATGCGAACAATCTTTTTCAAGGATGAACATTTTCAAGAGTAAACTGAGAAGTCGACTTATTGATGAGAACTTGGATTCATGCCTAAAATTAAAAACAACAACATACAAACCTGACTTACTCAAACTTTCCAAGGAGATGCAAGCACATTGTTCGCATTAATAAATATTTATTAAGTATGAAATTTAGTTTTATTTAGTGTACTACTTATTTAGTGTAATAAAAGTTTACTAAACAAGCAGATTTGGCTCCCAATTTTTTTTTAAATTGTTGTAATGTTCATATTTGGCTCTTTGGCTAATAAGTTTGCCGACCACTGGCTTAGATAATTCGAATTACTTTATGAATTATTCAGAAAGGCAATTATAGCGTACATGGGATAATTCTTGTCGAGTGCATTCCTCGTGGGACTATTTGCGACATTCTATGCATTGAACCCATTTTTCTTTAGGTCGGCTTGAACCATAAGGTTCCAAACAAACCAAGCAGAAATATTCTTTGTTTTTTTTTGGGGGGGGGGGCGTCAACAGTGGAACTTACCTAACGTAGAGAATTTCCCATTATATAAGGAAACTATTAGAAATTGAGGAAATAAAGAAGGTTAACAAAGGAATTATATTGAGAGAGGGGAATGCAAAAATGGCATGGGCACTATAAGAAGTGTGAAGGCCAAGGCGCAGAAGGTTAGAATACAGGGTAGAGCTCTGAAGGGTCAAAAGGACACAAAGGTTATTGAACAAGAGAAAAGCGGAAAAGAGAAGGCGGAAGCAGACTATGATTGAACCGCAGGCGAACTATGGAGGAAATAATCGAACAGCTAAAACAGTTGTTACGCCGGTTTCATCAATACTATAAATATCTTTTGCTTCAAACTGGTTTTGATCCATAACTTCCATTAAGTTATCGAAAATAGTTGGATATTATTAGCGTAGGTCCTTAGCTGACGTGCCCAAAGGGGGAATCTAAAAAAAAAAAAAAAAAGCATTAAAACTCGTAGCTCTCGACAGACTTGTAGTTTCAGCACAACGAATTGAAAGTTCCGAATTACGTTTCATGAAATCATTAAACCAGTCTACTTTTGCTAGGCGATTTATAACCCACGTTTTTGGCACATTAATTGAATACTTTATGGCCAATTCATATGCCAGTTTTTGTATTTCTTTGGACGATAATCCATAAAATACATTAGCCGTCCTAATAATATATGCAGCAAAAATTGTTTCCTATTCTGGGTTGAATACGCGTCTTACGCATCGGTAACCGTTGGTTACGGAAGTCACAGATCGTTTTTCAGTTGCTTTTTTTTGTTTTACAACATATCTACTCAATGAGACATAGATCAAATCTAATTTTTTTACAGCAGATTGTATAGAGAGATTGTCAACCATTTCCCTATATGCTTCTGCATATTTAGATATAGGTTGTGAATCATAATTTGTTTTCCGTATTCGTGTTAGTTTTTTCTTATACTTTATATTTTTTTATGTCGAGCAACACAAAACTCGTCCTTACATAAATTTTTATGGCCACGATGATGTAAAAATCAAAATTCATTTTACTAGATTTTAAATGATGTCGCAACTTTTTGGCTTCCCATTTAAAATTACCTTTTTATAGTTTTTATACTATTTAATAACATTTTTGTCAATTGTTTTTATAAACAATACCATTTACGAGGAACAATTTCTTGTACGATCGCAAAAATTAACTAATTCAGAAACGAACTATGTGGGGAAATAAGGGAAAAGAGCTTGAAGAACACATAACGTATAATTTTATACTTTCATTTACTGTTTCAATTGCCCCCATGGTAGGTAATTTAATAATATCATCATATTCTCTAAACTGGCTAAAATTTTTATAAATACTAATAGCACTATCAACAGATAAAACATTAAAATGTATAATATATATTTTAAAAATCGAATATTTATCCTATTTATCGGTGTGTCACAATTATAATCGCAGTACAAAATTTTTCAAACACACCGCTAAACTCTTTTAACTATTCTACACGTGGTTACTGCCGGTTTTAGTCAAGGAACGAGTAGTAATTGCAAACTATATGTTCGAAACAATTCATATCAGTGTTCACATGAGTAAAAAAAATACTGGTAGTATTATTTTGGAGAGTGTTTCAATTGTCCTCAGTCTTCCCTACTTTAAATACATGGTGCGTGTGCAAATCATATTTACGATCCACGTGATGAGTGTGAGAATGATTAAAATACGAGTAGTAGGTTATAAAATAAATGAATAATGCCGGAGACTTCACACAGATTGTCTGAATTATTTAGCTTAGCAATGAATTGAGTTGAGTTACATTACGTACGAACTAAAATTTAAATTAGAATTGTAATTAAATATGTTTTGTATTTTGTTACAGCTACTACTGGTAGTATACTAGTTTATTATTAGTTTAGACTAGTTAACAAAAGTTTAAAAACATGCCACTTTCAAAACCAAGCCAAAATGAGGAGAATTATGATGGGGGACAGTGAGAAAACTGTATCGCATTATTTTTAAAAAAATCCAAAAAGACAACTCTGTGAATGTGCAATGCACATTGTGCTTTAACGTACTAAAAATAAGTAAAGATTCTTATAAAGGTACAAAAACACATTTGGGATCAAAGCATTGCATTGACCTAAGTTCTGAAAATAACCAATTGAAACATCCGAATTCTGATTCATTTCTTAAACCATCCACATCAAAAACTGATTCAATTGATATTATTTATGAGGAAGAAATTCTCAAAAAAAGTCTAAAACAATTGACAGTTATTTTAAAAAGGAAAACTTGATGGAAAAGATGATCTCAAGAATGGTCAGTCAAAATGGCGTGCCCCTCAGTTTATTTTGTTTGCTCGTTGTCTAATTTTAATCTCGGAAATAAAGTTTATTTTATATATATGCATATGTTTTTTTATAAACTACCTATATAATACAATCACTCGATTAACTGATTAACAGCCTATTTTAGAACGAAAAGGGAAAATTATCCTGATTTGATCAATCCGGTCGAATCCGATTAGATTGAAAATGACGCCGGATTGCAATCCCTAGTCACTGCCTAAGTTAATTTAAATTGGAAATAACTGAACATGTAGTAGTACAACCAATGACCTGCGTGAATGTACGTGGGGGTATAGATTTATTCGTTTTAAACAGTAAACTTACAGTCTATCCATTTATTTAGTCGGTCATTCGACTACAGACATTGTAACGAGTTAGGCAACCCTTTATACTGATGTCACTTCAGTCTACTTCCCCCTCACATTTGAGGCTTCTAGAGATTCAGTTAGGTTTTTTAATTTGAAAACGTATAGGAAGACGTCTCTTTTCCGACTTTGATTTTTCTTGAATAACAATGTTTTCTAGGTCTTTTTCCCCTGTGATATATTTGAAAATGTTAAAACATTTGTATACTTTTGATTGATAATTTTTTTTTTTTTAATAATTTCAATATTCGGTATGTTAGGATAAATGGAAACTAAAGTACTTAGGCTCTACTATCAGACATACATATATAAATAAGAAAAAAACAGTTTTGCAATAGCAATTGAAATAATTCGATTATTGGTCAGAAGTTCTAATGAACAGGCTTTTTCATCCTAATAGCGAAATCAAATATTGTTTTTTTCTATGCGTCATGCTGTTATTTTTTGCAAATGTAATATTGCAGTCTGACTTTTAAATGTCACTAAAATATTGGTAGCACTCGAGGAGGGGATTGAATATTCTTAAAACAACCAACTTCGACATCTTCAATGAAGCATTATAGAAGTTTTGCAACATAATAATGATAGTTACCGAAATGACCTTTAACCAGAAACCGTCAGGCACTGTTTCTTGATTTTTTTTTCCTATTGTGAACCTGGTTCATCTGTAGAGTTATCTGTAGGATTAGACTAATGTTTAAAACACTTCCTTGCCAACAGGTTTGTAGAAAGTTACACATTGATTCAAGAAAAACTACGACAGAACGCACAGACAACTTAAAAATAAAAATTTTACTCTTTAGAATTCTCGCAGAGCATTCCCAAATGATGGAGTTGAAAATTCAGTTTAATCCACAATATTTTGTTGTTAGAAAAAGCACATTTGTTATTTAAAGAGAAACCTCAATGGATGTCAATCATTTTAAAGTATATGCTTCTAATGATTTTTTCATTTCTGTGACATGCTAATATTTATTATGGCAAAAACATTACTTTCATTATTATATTTTTTTATGAACGGTAAACAAAATTTGCTAAGTTGGAAAATAAAAACGACCTTTAAAAAAAAATTTGCTGCGGAGATGAAGAAAACCTACTCAAGGTACAATAAAATAATTCGACAGCAAATCATTGAACACTATCAATTTCCCTTGAAATACATCATGATTATTACAGGTTTAGAAAATATAAATATGAAATAAATGCGAGTGTCCCTTAAAGATTCAATAGCCTTAAACTGTCCCAAATTTAATAATTGAAAACCAACAATATTTATTTCGGCCATACCAAATTTATCTGTAACACTGATCAAATTCTTTTAAAGTTCTTTACATTAAATGTAGATAAATTAAAAAAATTAAAATAAACAAGTTTCTCAATAAAAACCAATAAGTATAAATTCATTTACCTTAATAAATTTTAAAAAAAATACCTCATTTTAGAAACGTTTTCGTCCAGAATCCATCAAACAACATAGAGTATACTCAATTAAACAGGGTGTTTCTTGTTTTAATCGAGGGTACTCTTTATTATAAGTTATTGATGGGTTACGTCCAAAAAACATTTCCTTAAATTGAGGTATTTATTTTAATTTATTAAATTATATTAATTTATACTTTCTTATTGTTTGTTATTAAGGAATTCATCTATTTTATATTTATTTATTTATTTACATTACATAAACTTCATAAACTAGGTGGCCATTTTGTTCATTGAAATATAATTTTATTATAAGCTAATAACCGAATAATTGCGTTTTTAAAATACCAGTTATTAGTTTAAAATCTTGTGTTAAGATTCGATCTTTAATAGCTCTACGGATTAGTTAAATATGTCTAATCGTCAATAAAGAAAAGTGCTCTTTCATATACTTATATTATACTTATAAAACATTATTTGTAACGCAATAAACTTAACGTTTCAAATGATTAATATATATATTCGTAAATCTTATAAAGCTGCAAGAAAAAAAATCGTACAGCCCATTCTATAGTAGCTCGAGAGTTAATTTTTTTTTTAATCGACGTATTTTCTTCGTGAGATCATAACAAAAATTATAAAACCCTCAAAATTTTGAAATTAAAGGGCCCAAATGTTGAAAAATGTGAAAATCAAGTTTCAAGAAAACTTTTTTTAAAAACTGCTACAGTCGGTTCTATGTGAGTTACGGTATTGATTTTCTTTTTAACCTGCACACTAAGGTCTCCAAAAATAATTAAATGTATCATAATCCCCGACTCCTTGTCAAGGGTATGGGACTTGCTTTACTCTACTTTTACTTACTTTATATTCCTCTTACATACACCATTGACTGTTAAACTAAACAGAAACAATACACAGTTCTACACAGGCAGCCTAATCGACTATAACAAACTTCTAAGCTTTCTACAAAGTAAATATTACTCCCTCTATCCGCTTACTCCTAAAAGTATGAAGAAAATTAAAATGGTCCTTAAATACCTTCCTGTCGATAATGATATCAAAAAAATTTCTAAAAAATGAAACAAGTTTTGAAAAATTTCTCAGTTCCATAAAAAAGATTCAGACAACAGGGATATCTCTTTACCGCTTTATCCAGCTAAGTTTCCGCAATCCACAAATATTAGTAGCATACTAAAAAAAATTAAACATCTCTGCTACTACGTTTTTTTCCACACGATTTATGAGTATCTTGTTGTGGGTTTCCGTATTTTTCGCTTGTTCGCCCGTTTGATCTTGTGTTTACTTAAAAATCTCAGCAACGATTATTCGTTCGATCTTGTGTTTACATTACAATCCGGCACCTTCAATCCAGGTTCTTTCAGCTAAGGGAGTAAATCCTGACAGAAAATCCAGCGGAAGGCAAGAGGGAAACCACCGCTGTAACGTCCCTAGTACACATCATTTAAATGGCGAGTGAAATTCAAATCATAGCCCCGAGTTCCGGGCGCCCCTTCAATGGGGCAGGGGTGCGAAGAATCCCCCGGTTAGATCTCGCAAAGATGAAATAAGAACTGTTCAAGACAGCAAAGGATAGGGGTGCCTATAAAGAATTAATCAAGCTTGCCATCAGATGAGCCTAAGATCGAGAACGGCCATGGCACCGAAAAAAAGAAAGATACAAAAATCTAATTCGACCTGCCCTTCTTTATGCCTCTCCAATATGGTCTAATATTTCAAGATCCACCATCCAGAAAGTTCAGCGATTCCAAAATAAATGTTGTAGAATTATTCTAAGCGCTCCAATGTACACTAGCGTAAATAATATGCATGCTGCCTTGGAATTTCCGTTTATTAAAAATTTAATATACTCGCAAGTTAAAAAATTCTTTGACGACTGTAATATAAGTGATCATATTTTTGTCACTAAAATTGAAGACCACACAAGAACCTCTCTCTAGCTAAAATACAAAAAATACAAACACAAATGTATTAAACATATACTGCGTAAGTTTAACTGTTCTCAGGCTTCTCCACATATATCAATGATAATCTCTTTAAGTATATTTTTTTAACTATATCTCATCGCATGATTTTTTATGATGATATTCATATATCAGATGTTTTATTATATTCTTATTATTTTTATTATTTTAGTTTTTCCTTAAGTTAGGTTTTTTTTCCTAATATTGTAACTTAAAATAATAATTTACTACCTAAGCATAAACCAGACGTAGTTGCAGACACCGTTGCGCGTTGAAAAAGGCATAATTAATCAATACACGTTCATTACGTAATATTACGCTATTGTATGTTTGTTCATTTTTAAATTTATATAATGAACTTTTTTTTTTTCATTCATTCGTTATCATTTTTGAATTATTAACAAACAAGCGGTTCAAAAATTTAAGTATTAAAGAATGTTGCCATTAAATACTTTACAAAAAAACTATGACTTTGGAAAAGTTAATAAATCCTTCTTTTTGTTCTTTTCTTTAAACAATAAACGTTAATTTGCTGTACACTCGAGGAAAAGGGTGTTTCTATTCAAGTAATATTTACATAAATATTAAGTTCAACTAATTTTCATGGCGCATAACACAAAAATTACAAACCGCAGCAAATATTGACATATCAAATTAAATGTTAAAATGACGAAAAAAAAACAAAAAATTAAAAGTTGTTTCGAATTGCTACACAAATGATTTTGATTTGAATATTTAACATATCACTTTATAATTATTAAAACAAAATTTATAACTCGAAAAATACAATTAAACAGCGTGTACAATTACATATCAATTTATTGACTAATAATCATAATAATGATAAATTTCGTTAAAATAAATAACTTCTTATACTACGGCATAAAATATATCATAATATGTACAAATAAAAAATAAAAAAATTTATAACACAGAATTTCATGTATTAAAAATCGCAAAACCAACCGAAATCATATTAACTATACATATACGCCACTTACTTCACCTTTTCCGTCATATCAGGATTACCAATAATCTAAAACATTCAAATACACAGAACTGACATTTATTATTTTGATGGATTTATCGATAATGAAAGGGGAATAAACTCTGCTAATGAAATTATTTTCTGCTGCTAGTAAATAGTTAGATGGCTAAAAATACTTAAGCTTATATATACGAGTATTTCAGTTTAAAGCTTTTTTTCGAAAATGGAATGAAAATGTTTTAAACAGTAGTATGGTTTTATTTATTTTTGTTTTTTTTTCTCAAATAAGTATTTATATTTTTAGCCGTCCCTTTTTTATTACAATTTGTTTTTAAAAACAGCGCCCATGCTTAGGCAGTATTACTCAATGGGGCTCACAATTTACAGTTTATTTTTGTAAATAAGACGCGCATACATACGTACAAGCACACACCGGCGCTATGTATATATATATATATATATATGTATATACGCTCACATTATACACATACACACGCACTAAAAAAATCAAGAGGATGCACACAAAAGTAAAAACTCATATAACAAAATGTATAATAACCTTGAGACATATCCACCCGATTCACATCATTGAAAGAAAAAGCAAAAACTGTGACAATTCATTCTGTTCATTTTTCAATGTATATTAATAATTATTAGAATAGATGATAACGTCTTACTAGACGGTTACTAAATAAGTGAAAAATTTTGTGTGATATTATTTGGAAAAGCAATTTTTCAATCTGCACAATTGTTTTAAAAATATAATAATATTAAGTGGAATTAAGAAGAAAAATTAACATTTTATAATCAGAATGCGGGTTTACTGTTTTGATCTTGAAGTATATATTTGGATAATTTTGTATGAACTGAAGAAGAAAAAACAAAATTTATGCGATGGCAAACTGTTGCAGATGTCAATTTTCTTGGGAGTCATGCGGAAAGTGAGAACAGTTTACCTGAAACAATGTTCACATTCTCCAATTAGAAAGCATAAGGCAAAAACACACCGTCAAAATCGAGATACGAGATATTCCAGAGAACAATAGTAAACAGAAATTGTAGTCTACTGGCATAGCTTTTTACACGTATATTTCTTCCCTTTGATAAATAAATTTTAAAATGAGTATAAAAAAACGGAATTATACAGAGTGCAACAAGAAGCGTTTTCAATAGTTTCCAATATAGTTAAATTGTTATATGTATTTACTTTATGAATTACTTCGAGCAGATTACAAAGTACTCTACACAACAGCTAATAACTTAATTGTTTGAATACTGTACCATTGTTCAGATTGGTCTATTAGATGACGAAAAACACAAGCTATTTTTTTTATTTTCCACAATGGGGAATACATCACAATCATTAATGTTTTTGCTTCCCACAAACAATGTTATACCAGTTGATACGTTAGAAATCAATTTGTAAACATACATAAGTATTAGGATTGTCTACTCACATAATTTTGTCTCAATTAGAATAAGCTCTTCAGTAATATAACTCATAATTCTATAAATTTTTAATCGCCGTAGAAATGGGAAAAAAATGTTTTTTTTTTTTTTTACTGTATTTATTTATTATGACTTGCATCAGTAAGGCAAAGAGCTAAAAATATGTGGTGTTGTTGTTATTTTAGATTAAATGTTTTGGTACACAATTCGTAGTAAGACACTACTTTATTTTCTCAAACATTTCTTTGGAAATGGAGTTCATATGACTGAATCAAAATACACTAAAGTTGATCCAGCCAAATTATGTGACACTCTCGACAAGAATACTATAAATGACCATATTAGCATGATTAATTCTCATAATGACTATAACTCAGTGGACTCAACTATTGCTGCACTGAATGCCTACTTAATTAGATCTACAAAAAACTGCGAATACCCCTACAATGCAAATAAAAATGACTGGTGGAATTCTGAATTAGAAAACCTGAAATTCCTAATTAATAGAACTCGTAAAAAGAAAAATAAAACTAAAAATCATCTAAAACGCTTAATCATTAATGTTATACTCAAAACGTTGAATAACGACTATAAAAAGTTAATAATAAAAACAAAATTAAACTACTGGAAAAGATTTATAACAGAGTCCAATGCATGGGGTAAGCCCTATAAATATGTACTTGGAAAGCACAAAAAATGTGATATTCCAGAAATAAAACATAAAAATAAAATCTATTACGAAAATAGTGAAAAGTGTACCATACTTCTAAATCACTTCTTCCCGGAGATTAAGGATGAGATAATTAAACCAAAAAATACCTCTACCTCCATAAAGTTAAAAACTGATCATAATACTATACGTGATATTGTAAAAAATCTCAACAATAGAAAAGCCCCTGCAAGAGACAGAATAACAAACAAAATGGTAAAGCTAATCAATACTAATTTCCCCGAATTGCTATACAATATAATCAACAAATGTCTTCACTTAGAATTTTTCCCTTCAATCTGGAAAACCTCAGACATAGTTCTAATAGCAAAACCTGGTAAAAACCCTAATGAAGCATCAGGATACAGACCTATATCACTCCTTAACTCCTGTGGGAAAATATTAGAAAAAGTCATTAATAACTTCCTAATACAGGAACTAACAGTTAAAAATACATTGCATCCCAATCAGTTTGGCTTTAGGACATCTTACTCCTCTGAAGGGGCAGTATATACACTAGTATCATCCATTAAAACTATACTTAAGGAGGGCTCATCTGCGGTGGTTATCTCTTTTGATATCAAAGGAGCTTTCGACAACTGCAGATGGTCCTCTATAATTCAAATCCTTCAGGAAGAACAGATTAATTCATCACTAATTAATATAGTCACCAGTTATCTACAAAACAGATATGCCCGTCTTCAAATTAATGATGCAACAATTCTTAAGAAGATATCGTGTGGAGTTCCCCAGGGCTCTGTACTAGGTCCTACACTCTGGAATGTACTCTACTCAAGAATTCACAAGCAGATTGAAAAACTTTGTAAAACAATTAACTCTGGATCAGTATTAATATCATACGCAGACGACCTATGCATCCTGTTTAAAATAGAAAAGTATACAAACTTTAAGAAGATTGAAATTATATGTGAAAACCTGGAGAACGAGATTGCAGCAATGGGGTTATCCTTCTCTACTGAAAAATGTAGGTCTATAATATTCGGCAACCAGAAGCTATCAGAAAAGGTCAAAAATTTAAAAATAATATCAGGGAAGCCTATGCAACTAACAAATAAATTAAAATATCTTGGAGTTACACTAGACAGTAAACTATTGTTCACTGCTCATCTAGAGGAAATCAGTATTAAATGTATCAAACTCTATAACAACCTTCTTAAAATTCTACCAAACAGCCATGGACTCAGTCAAAAAGAAAGGGTTATATTATATAAAGGCTTAATTCAAGCCATCTTTGGATATGGATCCTGTGTGTACATCAATGAAAAAATTCTAAAAAAAGTTAACAAACACCAGAGAAAATTTGTTTTAAACATTTCATCCTTGTACAAAACCACTCCATCCTCTGCTGCATGTGTAATCTCAGGTGTGCTCCCCCTTGATCTCTTCCTGATAGGTAGGGCCATAACATCTGAATACAGGATTACTAAAAATCTTAACTTGGTTAGCAGCTTAGGTCTATTGCAGAACAATAACCTCATCAACGTTCTTGGCGTTACACCAACTGTAAAGGTACTTAAAAAACACATTCATGCTGAGCTGGTCAATCGTTGGCAGCTACGATGGCTGGCAGAAACTACTGGCCGAAAAACGTTTACATTCTTTCCGAACATAACAAACAGACTCAATCTTAAGAACATTAAAATAACGTTCTTCAACTCACAAATTCTCTCTGGGCACGGGAAGATAGGTGAATATTTATATAGATTCAATATTGTTGACAACCCTAATTGTCAGCTCTGTGAATCAGGGGTGTATGACAATATCCACCGCCTAATATTTGATTGCCCTGCTACAAAAACCATACGAGAAAAATTTTAAATTAATCATCAAACGCAACTCACTATAAACCAAAGCAATTACAATGGACTACTCAAATACTTTCACCTACTAATCAAAAAAAGATTTCCACTCAATAATGCAACTGAATGAAATACTCCTCCTCACTATGAATGCAGATGTGAGTGTATGGTGCTTATATATGAATGTATATATAATGAATGTAACTTAATATAAATAAGTGGTTAAAAATCTGATGTAAATATAAGAAATCTGGTTCATGTATGGATATATATCTGGATACTGAATATGTAATTATGTAAATATTATGTAAGTAGAAATGTGTAAATACATATACTGTTCAGCTGAAAAAAAATGATATTAATGTAAGTAGGCTACTCTATTTTCATGTATATATGTATATGTGTACAGGTATTTATAAATAAATGTAAATGTAAATTTTGTAAACACCTTATTTATTTCTTATAACTCCTTTTAATTGTAGCGATTTTATTTTCACATCTCATAATTACTGTATAACATTTAGTATGTATTTGTAATTCACAAATTCACTTGCTCTGTTTCATATTATTATAAGAATAGTAACAGCTGGTCTTATCTTAATATTTATCAATGTTGTAATGGTGACTATGAATTATCATCACCATTGCTGTGTAATAGGAAACTTTTAATTTTCAATACTTGTGTTAGATTTAAGTACACACTTCACAATTCACCCAAGCATTATATTTCTCCATTGTAACCTATGCAATAAGCACACAAAATATTCTTTGTACACAAGTAAATAACTAAATAAATTTGCCCCACCAATACTTTTGGACTGGGGAACCAAAAAAAAAAAAAAAAAACTGAATTTTATTGCAAATGAGAGTAATTTAAAAAACCTTCTGGCAAATAACGAATAGTCATAACATATACATAGAACAAAATAACTTACGTTCTAAAACTTATTTTGCCATTAGCATTAAAGAGATTTAATAATAATCGATATTCACAACGCTGTTGGCGCAGTTTTTATTATTGTCATTATTATATTATTATTATAATTCTAGTTATTATTATTACTAATATTATAAAAATTGTTATCGATGCATATTTGTATTACATGTATTGGAAGTTCATCTCTAGAACACCACACGTAATCCAATAAAATGAAATTTACAAACAAACCTGTTACTAATAAATAACTACGATAAAATAAAATAACAATCAAAAAAAAAAAAAACAAAAAAAAAAAACACTAAAATATGCATTATACCAGAAATTACTTTTATAATTCATGACAATTATTTAATGATATATGTTATGCATACATGTTTATATATTTTTTGAGCTCGGTATGGAAATTCATTCTATTTTTAAACAAAAATCTGAATAAAGTAGAAAATGATTTTTCCCTAAAAAAATTTACTCATGTTATTTTTTTTATTGTAAAAGCAGCAAAATAGAACAAATTCTAAATCTCTCGTAGAGCAACAAGGATTGTAAAGTTAAGGTTAGCAATGTAAGAAGTTCAAAAATACTAATATGCATAAATAGGCCGATTCTTTTATTTTGACCGCTAATATTTTTCCAAATTTTTCTAATGCCTAGTTATTTTAAACAGGGACAGATTTGAGTGATTTGAGTTATGATAAAGAATTTAAGACCACCCATGCATGACCACCAGTTAGATGATGGAAAATTTTAACTTTTAAGCCACTGCGTTACTATTGTATTTTAAAAAAATAAATAAATAGATAATTTAAAAATTTTAGCCGCTCATGAATTTTGCAGTTTTTGGAATAATGTAAATTTGGATATGACTGAGAACTGTACAAACATTAATATAGACTTTATTCATTTTTTTATTTTTTTGACCACCAATACGTTTGATTATGAAGCGATAACGAAACGTAGAAGAAAAAAAAAAACAAAAAAAAATTCTCTGCTCCATTATTTTTATTAACAAGTATATTTAATTACAAGTATATATATATATATATATATTTTTTTTTTTAAATTATTTATTCTAATTAACTAATCTTTTTTTTTTAATTTTTATTAAATATTCTCACTTATTTTTAAAAAGTGCTCGTTAAAATACAAAAGATTTCAAAATGCAGCAAATCCTTTTAATAAATCACTAAGCAATTGTAAATCATTTATTGATACTACCGCAAAGTGTTGGTAAGTAACCAAATTTTTAATTATTTCAACGATAAACTTGCAAATTTTAGTTAAATTTATATGTTTGGTTTCATAATTCGTAATACAACAGAAAAATTCCAAAGATAAAGAATTACAGGAATTTATAAATAAATTACAGATCTATAGACATTACACAACGCAAACAAAAAAAAAAAAGATGAACTTGTTCAATATCACCAAGATGTAGTAAAGTGTAACGCTCCGTATTATTTTATTTCAAATCTCTTGCAACCATTCCCCCGAGTAGTTTTATTATTATCAAAATTGGAAGTATTCCTTCAATATAATTACTATTTTTATTATGAAAGTTACAATATTTTATAGTTTTCACCGCTTCAATTTAATTTCGATTGCAGTTAAACTTCTTTTCATTTTATTATTGTTAGTATTGTTATAATATTAATATTATTATTAACACAACTATTACTTTTACGATTTTTAGTACATATATTATCACCGTTGAATTTTTCCGACGTTTTTGTAATACCTCTAATTAGTTAACTCGAATTAATTTTCTCTCACAATTCTTTTCTACGTTATCTAATCTACTGTTCGTACTCTCCTGTTTCGGTTAATGTACTCGCATATCACAAATGTGGATTATAAATCTTCAGTTTCTTTGAGATTGTATCTTCTAACTTTTGTCATGTAAATGATACCTTTGGAGAATGTTGACAATATTCGAGTTTTTGTTTAATAATTTAAATTTATTATTCATATTTGTTTCATCAAAATTTTTTAATTTTTGTTGGAATAGCTATTTACATTATGTAAAAGAATAAATATATCGCTCATCAAAAATGCCAATTTTATAGCAGGTGATTTTAAATATACCTCGCTATTTCTAATTTCCCTCGTTTCATGGTGGGGAAATATTTTGGAGTAGTACAGAATCGGTTCCATTCTATTCCACTGGTCCTTCCCGTATTTACTCGAGTTATATCCACTACCGTTAACAGATATTACAACCATTTACAATAACAACCCAACAACGGTATAAAACAACTGCCGATATAATTCGAATAATTTAAATGGCACTACTTTGTGTCTTTTGCTTTGCTCTTAAATCTTTATTTGCTATTTCTCGAGCCTTTTTTCGTTTTTTCTCAACTTCCCTATTCCTTAGTCTTTCTTATTAGTCCTGCAATTTCAGATCTAGATATATTTAGTTCAATTCCCCAGTTTATTATGAATAGGTTAGCTATGCTGACAATTTTTATTTGTATCTGTAGAAGCGGTTCGGATTACTACCAAGGAGATTGTGCTGTCGATTTGTGCGATGATAGTAATGTGTTAACGCATGAGCGGAATTTATATCGAGGCTGAGAATTATTTTCAATCGGAAAATTTTATCTTCGCACGTGTGTAAGTCGGCAAAGTCTATGCATGAACATATTTCGTTTCGTTACTTTTAATCTGAGTCAAACTCCATCTTACGTGTGCTGTCTTCTTCATGTCGCCTATAGGAAAGGTTAGTAAATTTTTCATCGATTCCGAAGGTGTTCTTTAAGCTATTTCTTCTTTTCCTTCCAAATCTTCTAGCTCCATTATCCTCTCAATTCATTCTCTGATTTCCAATTTGCTCTTAACCCATTCTATTTCTATAGATCTTTTATGGATTCCTAATCACTCTGACATTGAAGACAATGATGTAACATACATTTTGGCTCATTCGGTTGTCCTCGATGATACCTTTCTCAGCAATTTTCCTGCCTTGGACGTACTGCTTTTTTCTCAGCCAATTATTACAAATTGTAATCAGACAAATATCTTTCTTTATTCTCTAAATGTACTTCTCACACTATATTCAAATGTAGTCTGCTCTCACTCCTCAACTTCGATTTCAATACATTTCTTCGCGGCGTCGTTCCACAATTGTTTTTTTAGTCATACTTCGATTTAATCACTCTCTCTTCTCCCTTCTTCACACTTTCTTTTCATGTGTGATGTAAATCATATGTTTTTTTTGAATGCTTCGCATCCGCTGTTGAACGTTCTCTCCTATATCCAAAAATTTTAGCTTTGGGGCTTACTGATCCTTATAATTTTTTTCTTTAGTCTTTCCTTCCTATTTCTAACTGTAATTCCTGCGCTAAAATTTTTTCTATTCTCCATCTCTAATTGTTTCTAGATTTAAATTTATTATCTAACCGTTCTAGTTGCTAAGTAGAAACCAATGTCTAACCAAAATTAGTACTTTAAAATTTTTAAAAATATATAAAACATACTCGAAAGTAGTAAGGATCTCCGCAGTACATAGTTTTTTATATGAATTTTTTATTATTTACAATTGAATGAGAGGTAATCTAAAAACCTCCAGTTTCCTAAAACCATTCACCGGATACACAAAAAAAATGCATGTTTGTTAGTATCGATTAAACGTAGATCGGATTTGGGAACAGATATTTGTAACGTCAGTTGATGTAAGATCAAACTAGGATCCCGAACTTAGTGGAACGAAATTTGCATCAAATTTCCAGCCACAACACAAATAGCTGAGCTGTAGACTTTGTTTGTAACAATACATTGATAAACTGAAAATACATTTCATGAATGGAAGTACCCTTTTTTTTTTTTTTTTTTTTTAAAGTACTTGCATATTTATTTAAAGTCGGTCGGCAACCACAGCCATTTGCGACGCTAAGAAGTTTACATCTTATAAGTAATAGATTATAAAACAAAAAGAAAAAGGAAAAAAAAAAGAACTGATATACAATACTACTACATAAGTGGGAAAAGTCTGGTGGCCCTAAGTATAGATCAAATTTTTATCATAAATAATTTTTTTAAATATTGATTTAGTTAACTTTTATTTTCGGGAACAAAGAAAAAACAGAAAACAAGAAATGAACGGTCAGAACTGGCGATCTCAATTCACGCATGCGAATCCATCTATAACATATATACTTACATATATACACATACTAAAGTAAAATAAAATGTTTCTGCTAATTATTTTTATTTTCCTGGATAACAAATTCTGTAACTAATAACAAGTGTTTTTTTTTCTTCTTTCATGCAACCTAAAATAACCCATGACTTACTTTATAATCGCGTATTACAAAAAGAAAAAAAAAATAGACTGCCTCTGTAAAACGTCGGTCTAGACCAGCAGTAAAATTACTTTCACATTAAAAAAATTCTAGTAAATGTTGAACATTCTGTCAAAAGCGTTAAAGCATGAAATCGGTTTATTATATCGTAACAATTTAACTGTGGAAAAAATACTTTGAAATTCGAAAAAATAAACGAAAAAACCCCTGGTAGCTGCTTCACTGATAACTGCATGACTGAATACTACCGCACTTGTTTACGCGGGCTCTTGTCACCTCGTTATATCAGTGCATTCTTATACTTAAATACTGTATTTTCTGCGAGCTTCATTTATTTTGCAGTCGGTGTTTTCATGTTCTGTGAAATTATGCACTACTTTTTAAACTAGCCTCGTAATCCTTATTGTACCGAAGTAAAATAAAATGAAGAAAAACGATAGAAAAGAAAAATGCCCCGAATTAGGAGCAGTCAATAACGGACAGATTTAAAACACTCTTTAACATTAAGAGGTAACAGTAAATTATTTGAAAAATCAATTTTTTTTCTTTTTGGCTTAAAATATACTTTGAACTTCCCTGAATACGAGGAAATCTGTTTTTTGCCTGGAAAAATAATTCCCTTAAAATTTCACGCTCTTTCCCGAGCGCGTCAGGCTACTCCAAAATGCCTACCCGCTGCGACTATCACCTTACGTAAATATTTGCTCAAAAGATACCACCCTAATATGTCTTGCTTTTTGATTTATAATTTTCCTAATGCATCAACAGATGTTGATAGAAGGTATTTATGTTAAGTAACAAGCTTTCCAAAAGAAAAGTAGGTCAGTATAGCGTAAGTACATGTATAAGGCTAAACACGCAACGAGGAGAACTGTGGTATAAGTAAACGAACCTAACAAAAACGAGTATAGCGTCGATTTCTAGAATGTTGACACATAGTAAAGTCTGGAACATACCGAAGAGGAAACGATAAAGCGTTTCAGACAGCGCACTAGTATTCTCGGTCGACATATATAAATTAAAGATGTAATAAAAATTATCAGATAAACATTTCTTGCAAGAATATGCGCGATTATTTATCGGATTTTAGGGAATTTTTTTCATTTAGTAAATGCGTCAAAGTATCGCAGTATGATAGAACTGATAATAAGACAAAATGGAGTGGAATAAAAGCAATGCAGAAACGAAAATGAATCAATTTGAATTCTCTGCATTGCTCGCCAATGAAAGATCTATCGTGATCATTTTTGACGCGTCCATCGCTTTTCGGAATCGTGTGTCATTGATTGGATGGTTTACAGGCAAAATCGTGGATGTTGAAGTAAAGACAAAGTACTATAAAGCTTGCGAACACTGGAAAA
The DNA here is from genome assembly GCA_039619475.1 of Icerya purchasi. NCBI lineage: Eukaryota > Metazoa > Arthropoda > Insecta > Hemiptera > Monophlebidae > Icerya > Icerya purchasi. Next base: position 396,900,415 of record CM077116.1, read on the forward strand.
ATAAATTAGAAATATCGTAGTATAAATGCTGGTATGAAGCCCACGCCGATGAATGTCTACCGAACTACGAAGGCTCATTTGGTAAGATAGAGGTATACGCTGTTGCCGAGATATTTGAACGCTCCGAAAATTTTCACGCCCTAAAATACGCAAACTACATCGGTGATGGTGACAGCAGTACTTTTAAAGGCATAATGGATAAAAGGCCGTATAAAAATTTTAAAATAAACAAATATGAGTGCATTGATTATGTGCAGAAGAGAATGGGTACTTAATTGAGGCAACTAAAAAAAAAAAACAATGAAAGGTCTCGGAAGAAAAGGTAAATTAACCGGAAAATTAATTGATCAGTTAGCAATTTATTACGGCTTGGCGATATGTGGAAATCCGAACTCCTTGAAAAATATGAAGAACTAAATTTCGGCGACTTTATTTCATAAAATATCAACCGACGAAAATCCGCAACACGAGAAGTGCTCAGAGTCTTCGTGTGACTGGAAGAAAACGAAAGCAGCGGGTTCCTTGGATACCTTTTGGCATAAGGAGCCGCTTCCTAAGGAAGTTTTTGGAGCGATCAAACCGATTTATGAGGACCTGAGCCGAGATGATTTGTTAACCCGTTGTTTGGGAGGCCTCACACAAAATAGCAACGAAAGTTTCAATGCTACGGTTTGGAATTTAGCTCCAAAATCTTATTCAAGCAGCAAAAAAGTCTTGAATATAACGGCTGATATTGCTATGTGCAATTTTAATGAAGGTCTGATGAATATTCTACGAATCATGCAAGTTTTGCATATAGATATTGGCCTCCAGTCATACAATTTTTGCCTTAAAGTCAATACTAAGCGGATCAAGCACGCCAAATTGTCTATGACAGATGCGGCAAAAGAGGCACGCCATACCAAAAAATCATCGAGTAGAGAGAATGAGAAAAAATATTTAAATTTAGGACAGCTTTATGATCCGAGGATAGTAGGTTAATGATAAAAATGTTCAAACGATCGAATTTTTCACTTTCTCATGTCTATAACACATTTTAAAACTTAAAACGCGTTTTTCTCAAAACTGAAGTTTTCAAAACGACACCTCGCAGCATAACTCGAACAATTTTCATTCTTTTCGTTTGAAATTTTAACTATACCTTTAAAATAACATTCCAAAGAGAAATACGTATGTGATTTTTGAAAAGTTAATTTAAACATTCGAGTTATTAACAAATAATTGCCCTTTTTTTTTGGCCGAAAATTGATTTTTTTAAACAAATACGAGTCGTCAATCATACAAAAATCGATATTTTTCAAATCCGGTACGTATTTCTCTAGCTATTAGCATGTAGATGAAGTAGAAAATTTTTATTTTTCTCAGATTAAAATTTGCGCTTGATATAGTGCGTGCTGCAGGGCGCCTTAAAATCAACATGCCTTACGAGAATGGCTAGGAAGTCGCCATTTTGTAATATTTTTTGACAAAAATTTTTTGTTAAATATTTCAATATATGCTTAATCATTACCTTGAATATTAATTTTCTATTTCCTTTTCTTCCATCGAAAAAAAAAAAAAAAAAAAAAGGTCAAAAAAAGCTTTTATTTAGGCTGCTATAGCGGTGTCGCCCCTTAAAAAGACGAAAAATTTAATACGCGTGAAAGCATCCACTAATTACACAAAATATCTCAAAAATTTAAAAGGAGGCAAACGATTGAGTTTTGTAGATCACTTTATTATATTTATATTGTTTACATTTCTTTAGATTTTTGCATGTTATTCGACATTTTTTTTATTTCGCATATAAGAAAACCACAAATAATTACTGGAAATAATTTGTATGATATTTAAAATGTTAAACACAATAACAAATCATTTTAAATGAATGAATATGGTACTATTTTACATGAAAAGATCACACGTAAATAGCAACAACAAAAGAAGTATCTAAATAAAAATAAATGTAACAAGTACCATCATATATAACTGAGCGGGTCATATACCTTCTTTTTATTGCAAACATTCTAAAATCCAGCAATAGTACTCAAAACTTCAATTTCGATATCGACGTCCTGAAAAAAAGAAAAAAATGAATTTCTATAAATTATTTATTATCGATTAGTTTACCTGCTTCATTGCTATTCTGAATCGTACATTATTGAAAGAAAATTCACTGCTGTGTATATCGATAAGGTAATAAAATCCATTAATTGTTCAATATTTAAATTTTTTTTGAAATACTGGAAGTCGTTAAAATGTCAAAGAATTTACTCAATGTGGTGAAGTAAAGTTGAAGAATAAATTTTACATATTTCACTAATGCTTAGCCCAGTTTTGCCGAAATAAATAAAATGTTAAAGGAAATTTATTCCATAACCTTATTAGCACTTCGAAAAAAAAAAAAAAACTTACATATACAGTTCTTGTAAAAAGCATTCTGATTATGCATCTTTTAGACTGTGCTGATCTTAATTTCCGTTGTATATCTGAACAGAAATTGTTATTTTTGAACTATAGGTATTATTAAAGAAATCGTATTTAAAGTTTGGTAAACGAAGATCCAGATTCTTATTATTATTTCAATACTTTATTTAATTTCTAAAAATGTAGCAACTGTACTGTGATTTTTTTTTTAAAAAAAAAAGGGAGGAACTCCGTAAAAATTGTAGTTATAAACATGTTCCACTGGAACAGATTTTAAACATCTTACATTAGTTATGTATGATTTTTTACTTTCACCTAAATTAAATCATAAATCAAAATGAAAAATCTTTAATAATACGCATGTTATACAAATAAAAATGTATATTAAAAAAAATAATTATATAATCATTTAAATTAATGTAAAAAAAAAGCAATAAAATGTATTTTAGCAGAAAAAGTCTTTTTAAAAAAAATACGATTTCATTATTTACTCTAGAAATTTAATAAAAACACTAAAAAGTAAAACATAATTATTTAATAAAAAGAAATATATTCCAGTGTAATATATGTAAAAATATTACGATAATTCTCAAACAACACAAACTTTTTAGAATCACTAAGTAAAGTAAAGTAAGTCCCCCATACGACAGGGCGTCAGGGATTGTGAAGTACCAAATTTAAATTAAAATATTTAAAATCAATTAAATAAGTATAACAACTTTTTAAAAGTAAATATCTTCATTGGTTTTTTTTTTTTTTTTTTTTTATAAACTGTTTTATTTTACACTTTTGAATGTGAATATTTTTGAGAGATAATATAAATAGACCAACAATGATGCTCTACTTTCGGTACTGTATAAAGCTGAATATTGGTTTATTAGTTCAAGAATATGGTCAAATTCTGTCAGTAACAAGCTTCAGTTTTCACTGCGGAGTGCATGGCAATTATTAAATTTTTATTATTCGCCATTAGGCAAAATTTTTTAGGGAATTTACTTTTTCTAAGTAACTCCAAAAGTGTCTCTTCAAGAACTTTCCTTTAACTTTAAGGCACCCCTGCTTACTCTTAAAATAAGTTCATAATTGATTGAATTGGCGGAAAAGGTGGTTAGTTAATATAAAACTGGCGTGGATTCCGGCTCATGTGGGTATAGATGGTAATGAGATAGTGGATAAAGCATCAAAATTAGCGGCTGATGCGGTTGTTTCACTAATTCCAAAATTCCCTAGCAAAGATCTTTTATATTTCATTAAGTTTGCCCATAAAGAATATTGGAATTCTCTTTGGAACAATCCGTATAAATCAAAATTATACAAATCTATTCAACCGTATATACCTAGATTACCGCGCTTTGTTTCGATTTCGGATAGGGGGATTAAAAATACTCGGAAATTTATAGTGACGAGATATGTCGGTTACGATTTCGGGTTAACAGATTACCATATTCTATATATAAGTAGGGGCTTAGTCAGTCTCCTTTTTGTCCACACCCGGATGATAGAGATAAGTTGACGGACGCGGACCATTTATTTTTCGAATGCAGCCGATACAAAAACACTCAAACAGTATTATATAATTCATTGATTAATCTTAGAATAGACCTTCCATGTAAAATAAGTTCGCTCTTGGCTACAAATAATACCGCCTTATATTGGATATTACATACTAATTTATAATGTCATCGAGAATTGTAATTTAACCTTGCTTTAATATAATGGCTGATGGGTTGTCTTGCATATGTTCATAATTTCTCCGTATTATAGTGAAAATTTTTTGGTTAATTTTTTTCTAGTTATATTAAACAAAGAAAATATATCCATAAGGAGACTATTTTTTAACATTACTTTTTCCTACTCAGTAATTCAACGATACACACAGGTGCTACTGCTGACCGCTACACATTTTTGAATGAAAAAAAAAAATCATTAAAATCGGTTCACATTAGCACAAGTTACGCGCCAAAAACAAAAGAAAAACACATTCGACAAACGTATAACCTCTTCTTTGTTAAGTCGATAAAAAACCGTTATTATCAATAATAAGTTGTTACATAAACTATAAAAATCAAATACTTACGACTGTCCTTGTTTAGCACCGCTTAATATAACATATGGTGACTGAGTTTCCTTCTGCTTTTGTTGCAACATATTCAGTGTACCAAGGGGTGTATCGGTTGAACTCATTTGCTTCATTAACTTTTTCCACAAAACAGAAGAAAAAAAAATAGTTTTTTAATGTTATAAATATTGAAAATAAAAATTATACATAAAAAAACTGATCAACTGGTAGCAGACGTTTTAGAACTGGCTTCTACTGGTGAATTTGTTATTAATAGTACTAGTAGTGAAACCTTATAGGGTGAATAAAATCGACAGAGCTTATAAGATTACTACAAATGCAAGGTACTGTTGACGTATGTAATATATAGTTTTATGTAAAATTTTAAATTAAATTTTCTACATATTACATTAAATTCAGCAACTAATTTTATGTACAAAAAATTGATTGGCTATGAGTATAAATCCAAACAATGGAGATGTCTATAGTAATATTAAAAATACTTGAAAATGAGAAAAAGTTAAATAGAGCTGAAAACTATTCACATAAATAAATACAGATCCAAATTACTGAACGATTAGACATCGAGTAACGGCAATTTGCTTTTTGACATAAAATTCTAACACTATTTGCAATTCATTAATTGTGAAATATGGTATTTTCAGCATTTATTACCCCATTACTCTTTTTCACTGTTAATCTCATTATTTCATCATAATTATTTCTCCCGTTTGTTATTAATAACAACTTTTTTTTTTGCAAGTTCAGATCTTTCTTCTTTTTTTCATATTTTTTGTTCAACCTTACAAATCGATTTATTAATGCTTTTTCTAGTTTAGTGACGCATTCCTTATCATTAATATTTTTATAGCACTACAGTATTCCTATTTTTTTAAGATACCGTACACGTATAATGTACGGAATCCTAATAAGATGGTACAGAAACGACAAAAATATCAAATAAAAATTTCAATAACCGGATAGAAGGAATCTTCCCGATGAGAAAATTATGCGCAATGTGATCCGTATGGATTTTGTATGACAAATTTTATGTACTAAAAAATCAGAATAAAAAAAATTAATGTACTCACAGATTCTTGTTCACTTTTCTTCATCCTTTTTTCTATTTTATTTTTTCCCGGCCCTTTTCCATGGAATTTATGCGATAAATATCTAAAAGAAACACAATAAAATACACTAAATTAATTACGCAATTTTACAATCGATACTGCTTCATCATATATTAAACTGAAAATCTATTCTAAACGTTACACAAACGCTATATTAAAACATGAATATTCCACTGATCTACTGAATGAGATTACCTGAATGCTTCCTTAGAAGATAGTAAATGGCCATCATCATCAATATATTCTAATTTGATATTCGGTTTGTAACTATCTTTTTCTTTGAAATCTTGGGTAGGGCCGTTAAATCTTTCTCTTCGCGAGTGTTTGTCGTCTTCGCTATATGAAAGATAAAATATTTAAAATATGATTTAATTGAAATTTAAAAAAATTAAAACTGACTTAGGGTAATTACAGCAGTTATTGTAAATAAATTTTACTTTAATATCTTCTACGAGTTTTATAAAGAGTTTCGTATTTCTTTTTTTTTTTTTTTTTCATCCTTTGTTATCTTCCAGAGGAATTAACCGTTAACTTAAATATTAAACAGATAAGTTCAGTGCGATTACTTTACACTCTCTGGCGAGTTGATCCAAAAAACGTTTTTCTCCTCTTTTCTGCATGTAAATTAAATTTTCCCGTCGTTCTTCCTCAGTTTTTTACTTCTTAGACCTTTTTAAATTATATTTCATACAATAATTTTATAATTTATTCTCGCGGCTACCTTCGTTTATACGTTACTAGTATCAGTGATTGTAGAAATCTTTGTTCCCCTTTGTGTCCACACCACACGATCTGAAGCTAACTTCCCAGTAGAATATATTTACACCATCACAAAAATTTAAAAGTAAATTAGGTGCTGCGCAAAAACATTTAATCATTCATTATCGGACATAAAATTTCAAAATCATTTTTTAAATTCAAAAATTAATTTCATTCGTAACGTTGCTTAAATCCAATATTTTGTTTACAAAAATGAAATTTTTCCGCTCTCATATGTAATATTTCGTTATATCGAAATAAATTGAACGTTTACAATTATATCTAATTTTTTTCTGTCCAAAATAAAACATAGAACTTCATAATTATATTTTGTCAATAAAGTCAAATCATAGTGACAGTCGAGTGGCTAAAACAATCAAATTACTTAATGGGATCCTAAGTTCGAAATCCAGCGACGATAATTAAAAATTAACAAAAACAATCTTAGAGTCATATAAAAGACATCGATACACATACCAACTTGTGCGCGTAGATTGCACTAAATTTCGCATAAATTCGCGTTGCAAATGGAATTACCGTAAAAACTATATCTTTACAAAACAAAAAAATGTACGAACAGGTATTTCTTATGTTCAGAACCGAAGAGTATATAGGCCTAAAGAGAGAGGGAAAGAGAGCAAAAGAAAGAGAGAGAGAGAGAGAGTGCGTGAGAGAATAATTTGTTTACATTTTAAATATATAATACGTAAAGATCCAGGCATCGAGAGGAAATGGAAAAAAACAAAAACCAAATTTTTCCATTTAAGTAAACATCAGAAACTAGCCTTAAAATTCTACGGGAAAAAAGAGGACCATTATACCGTTTAAAGTAAAAGGAAAAACATCGTTACAAATGGGAAAGTTTTTGAAAAATTTAAATTTAAAAGTAAATACAACGATTTGTTCATTTAAACCGCTGTAATTTACTTTCAAGTTATTAAATCAAGCAATTAACAAATGTGTCTAGAATCATAATTCGAGATAAGTAGTTAATTAAACTGAAAAGTATTATTAATTATACACCTCTACAAAACATTTTAAACTGGTTTCACAAACTTCTCGCGGGAGTTTAAATGTATTATTAAACCTGAAATTCGCATTAAATTATTCAATGTTAAAAGTTACGTAAATTTTCTTACTTATTATTCAAATCCTTAAACCCAAAAATCCCTTAAAAATAAGAAAAAAGAAACGATACGTACATAAAGGCTTTATCTTCGATAGAATAATTTTGAGCTTGTAAATGAGAAAATTTCGACGCGGACGGCCTGTGTTGTTTTTCTTTCTCAAGATAGCCTTTACTGGCAGCTAGTTTAAGTGCTCCCGCTACACCGATATCTAAATCCGGTTCTTCATCTAATATAGCTTTTTCATAACTAGCTATGTCGACTGGAGTTTTATCTAGTAGATAATAGAAATAATATTAATTCGATATTTACGAAATTTTTAACAAAGCAAAGGTACAAATACACAGGAATCGTTTACTCCGTTTAATAATGTTACCTTCTGCTTCCTCACTTCTTTATGGCATTCTTTTTTAACTTGCTCAATCTTTTTCGTTCTAGTTTTTGTCTTGTTAGATATCCGTAAATTCGACGTAATCCGCCACATTTATTCTGCTTTCTTTCTCTTATCCGATTAATTCTTTAATAATTTCGAAATCGCTACTAGCATCATGAATGAATATCAAACACCCTGAACTCAGCCGGTAACATTGGTCAATCTGCACTGTATCAGAAACACATACAATTTTTTACCATTATAGTGCATTGATCTTCTAAGTTTCCGAAAACCACGAGTATGTGATCACTGCCGTTTACCACCATCAGCACAAAGTTTAGCAAACTGTAGATCTTAGCTTTAAAACTTCGACGACTAAGAAAAGTATTGCTCTCACTTTATTTTAAGTACGACTTTAATACTTCATTTTCCTAGATAAGTAAACGATCCCGCCTCCTTCTTTCTGTTTCTTCAGTCGACTTCTTAAGTTACAACTCAGATCATACTTAAAACTAAACAAATGTTATAAAAATTATTAAATTATTAAAAATTAACGTATACCAACCAAGTTCCACTTCGTTCCAACCGCTTTTATCATCAGACTTTTTTTTATCTTTCAAATCCGCTTCAAAATCCTAAAAAAAAATAAATAAATAATAATTTGCTGTATTATAGTAAAAATCCAGACTAAAACGATTTCATTAATCGGGGACACGCCTTAAAAAGTCAATACAATTTAAAACACTCACTAAAATCTGCTGCGCGTCATCACGATTACCGGAGTGACCGTAGGTAGGAATATCGCCGAGAGTACGACAAAATTCGGCAGTTTCATTTAGAACTATCGTATTACCGAGCATAGCTGACTCTTCTTCTTCAGATCGCTCAATTTTTACAGTAACGGCAACCTGTTTTATCAAAAGCAAGGAAAAATTAAATAAATAATAACCACGTTTGACTAAGTAGTTCGCTTTCTAAATAAATTAAGAAACAAATAATTCCAAAGTACGGCGCTTATTTCAGGCATGACTTTTAGGACGCCATAATATGCATAAAAAAGTAAATTTTTAGTCATATATATATATATATATATATATACACAGTTTTATCAATTAATAAATTCTTTTTGATTTTCCCTCATTTTGTCGTACTGATCGAAGCCCAATCTTAAAACTTCTTGGCAATATACGATTTTGGGGGAATTATATTCCGAAATGACCAGATTTTTACTACTAGCACGTCAGTATAGAAATTGGAGGTTACGAATTCTTAATAAGATACACACCGATTTTAAACGTCTATATACAATAAAAACTAAGCGAACCCTCTAGAATCCCTGTGTAATATGTGGAAAGAAGCAAACCCTACTTTATAAAGTTGTTCTCATGAACTTTAATGTTTTAATTATACCAAAAATTATGTATGGTATATAATTTTAGAGAAACTAACTAAATAAATAAATTGCAGAAAAAAAGCTTAAGAAAACGTTTACCGTCCTGGTAAAATTAAATTGCTCAGCGGTGTGAAGACAATAAAATTTCACCGAACGTAAATGTACAAAATTCGAAATCTAAATTTATTTGTCATACTAAAGTCAAGTAAAATCAAAAAAAAAAAAAAAAAAAATTAATACATTACATTCGTCCAAAAGAACAGAATTAAAAAATTAACCATAGAGACGATTATTAATATTCTTAGTAATGTACATTTTCTGTATTCTAAACATACATTTTCCTGTGAAACTAACGACTACCCAGTTTATCAGTTAAAATTTTTTTGTTAAAGTTCTTTACAAAACGTTCAAGATAAAATTGAAACGATTTTCAAGGAGAATATAATCCAGTCACTGGTTCAAGTCCAGAAAAAAACTGATCACTTTTTGAAACACTACTTTTTATTCCATCTTCTTCATATTCCAAGACCTTTAATAAAAGGACATTAAAAGCTCTATTTATTCTTTGAACTCGCATGAAGGTTTATTACTGCCCAAGAGTTAAAATATTTTATCACAAACGAAACTTCCGCTAATAAAGTGTAAAATTTTGTTAAGGCTACTACGGTAATCGTTTTAAACTTACAGAAGATCAATAATGATCAGAATTACAAATATGTTCTTCAACAGAAATAACTTTTTTAATATGTCAATTTTTTTGGGCCGGAATCAAGATTTTTTTGCGCCACTACCTTTAATACCGTCGAAATTGATTTTTCTTACATTTTGAATTAAATGTAGTAATACAACAATCTGTTCATCGCTTAACCTATTTATAAAGAACAAACAAATAAAAACCGGATCACTATATTAAATCCACGCATTCGCTCTATGTTCGGTGTAAATAATGGCGTGAGGAAAAAAGCCCATCGTGATAGTAAACTGATTGAAACAGATCGAAAGAGTTTAATCCATGTTATATGAAATAATCCATTTAGATCATCGACAACTGAAGAAAATAAATTCAAAATTTCTAAATCGTGTCAAAAACAAAAAGATGAATATCCATGCGAAAGAGACTAATGAGCGTCATCTTGTTGATATCAATGTAAAAAGAAACGGAAGCTCGATCAGACAACATTTCCAGGCAAACTCGATTTCGACATTGTATCTTAACAAGATTTACTCAGACAAAAGAACACAGCATTAACTAGAGCCTCGGGATTGAAACGTGAACTCGACCGAAACCGAACAGTTATAATGAACGATATAGATGACTAGAAACAAAAACTGGTTTTGTTTCTACTCATAGCGTATGTTAAATTTTTGGAACGGTTCTTTGAAAATCATTTGTTGTCGCAGCGTGTTCTGTGTATGACCGATTGTAGTTTCACAACAGGATTACCACCTTCAAAGATCGAGGTATTGCTTTATGAAGAATTTTCTGATGAGAATGTTAAGAAATTTTGCCGTATGCAGAACAGCTACAAAACTTTTTCTCGGAGGAGGCTTACCTCGCCTATTCTTAATCTAATAGATTCTCATACGCCGACTACCCCTCGCATCTGTCACCTTTGCATTTATTATTATTCTTTGAATATTGTAAGCGAACGTCCTATATCCCCATGATTCGTCAGCTTCGATTAGTATTCTGTTCAAAGAGAATCATTGAACAAGCAATTAATGTACCGGTAGACGTAAACAATATGTACATGAGTTGTCTCGTTATTGCGATGATAATTTAGCTTTTAATATACATATCAAGCGTCAACAGATTCACAAGTCGTATTACTTGTCTGAGTATAAAAAAAATAATAAATCCGCAGTAAAACACAGTGGTGACCGTATTTACTGGTTAAACCTTTGTATTGCTTGAACGGGACTCGAGTAGATGAAGATTTCTTTGGAAATATTCAAACGCCTGACTTCCGGTTAAAGATGAAAATGTTGATTCAAATGAATCCGTAATTGAATCAATGTCCGACAATGCTGAGTACGTAAATGATGCACTGCTTGCCAAACAACGTACACTTATGAGTTCAAAAGACAACTATCTCGATAAAGCACCTGGTATGAACAAGGAACTGTTGAGTTTCGCTGTTCAACAAGCACTATGAAAAATGATTATTTCCAAGTATTTATATATGAAAACTATGTACGTTTAAAATAGAAAACGGCACATTATTTATCATCGTAATCAGTAAGATTCGTAGACGAAATAGACGCAGTGTGAAAAAAGATTATGATATTGATCACATCATCCAAAAACATTATCAATGTTATCCCGTATAGCGGGGAAAATGATATCAAAATGGGTTTTTTCTTTCTAACTGTTAATAAAATTTTCTGATTTTTTTTCCTCTGAAAAATTATTATTCTTATTTATATACTTTCATAGTTTCGTCAAGTTACAAAACTGCAAAATTTATTTCGCAATATTTTTTTTATCAAAATGATAATTCTAATTTCCTACAAATAACAATTTAACTTTTTCAATGGAGCACCCAACTTATCACAAACATTGTCGTCTATACGGTTTTATGTTCTCGTTCAATTTTTATCACTGTGCTGGGAATTCAGTTCTTAGTATTTCGATCCGAGTAAAAAGGCATGCGTGTCCGTCCGTTTCTTTCTGCCGTATAAACCGAAACAGTGATCAGATGCAGAAGTTGGTTATAATGACGGAATCGATTATATCAGTTGATAAGAAACATACTGCAACGAGGTTAAAAGAAACCTAGCAATTGTAGTTTGGTTATCGTTATGAAACCACGAAAAACGTACTTTTAACGATGATTATTATTATTATTATTATTTTTATTCGCCAATTTATTTGTTTATTTTTATATTACATCTTAAAAAAATATTCGAGATATTAACTACATTCGGTAAGTGGTAAATTAATTTTCTTATCAATAAATATTTTCTTCCTACTAAATGGCAATAGGACTATATTTATTTCATAAGATTCGAACAATAAAATTCGGTTTGTTACACAGATACGAATTTGTACTAATCAACTGCTCACCGATTAAGACCGAGTAATAACATTTTAGTTAACATGGACCACTTCTAGAGTAGCTAACTTTTTGATTTAGATTTCCCGATATTCGCTACGAAAAGAAAGAAAATAGACACTCCCGAAAATCACAGAATTAATAATTATAAGAGTCGCAAAAATTAAAAAAACAGAATATTGTGACATCCTTCAAACATAAAAGCTACAAGACTAGATTTGTACTGATTTTAACATGTGCATCGATACGTGCTTATAAAATAAATTTTCACCAAAACATTTCATACCTGTTCCACAGTTGGTTTTGAATGGACCATTTCGATTTGTTTCAACTTTCGAGCTCGTTTTAGTGCAACTTGTAGTTCACTGTCATCTTCTTCCTCCTCCTCAATTTTAATATCCGAAACAACATGAGCTGTATTTTTAAAAAAATTTACAAGCCAAAAATTAAACGTGAATACAATTTATCATAAAAATATATAATTATAGCAGAATGAAAATTACAGTTAAATAAATTTCACCAAATTAATACAATAAATTGAATTTTTGATAAGAAATAAAATAATTATCACAAAATCTTCCTATATAAAATAAATATAATTACCCGTCATTTTAGAGAAACCATATATTCTTTTAAACAATTAAATTACTCATATAAAATCTATTTAATTAGTAATAATAATTTAGATATTTTAAAATTCGTTAAACCGGCTACGAAAGCCTTGTGTACACGGCACATTCGTTAATCTGGTTACATAATAACAGATTTATACAGGGTGTTCTGAAACTAATTCAGGAAATTTGTTTTACGCTATAAAGCTCGTCAAAATGAACAAAAAAGTCCCGAGCGAAAAATCATTAGGGCGAACAATTAATTAGTTATAATTAATTTATTTAATTTAAATGAAAAAATATTTTTTTACAAATCAATATTTTGTAAAATAAAAAGAAAATAAATAAAATATGTATTAAATGTAGTTGTAAATGTATTGTCAATAATGATTTGTCTTTGGCCTGTAGAACAAGTGCTTGATATGTTGACAATTTTACCGTACCACCAACTCAGCTCTTCACGTAATGTTGTTTACGGCCCGTTACAGAAGTTCTGGTGTTCGTCGGATGTCGTCAAACGCTGCCACGATCCGCTGTACGCAGTCGTCTCGTGTGTTGGTTGGTATACGATAAACCTTTTTCTTAATACAACCCCGCAAGAAAATATCCAAAGGAATTATATCGGGATACATTCCTGGCCATTCAATTGGTCCGAGGCGCCCTATCTACATGTCCGGGAAGACTTCATTCAAATGCTTTCTTACAACCCTTTTGTAGTATGCCGATGTTCCATCGTGTTGAAACAGCATATCTGGTCTAGGTTGCAGAGGAATATTCTCTAACATACCAGGTAAATCGTTTTGAAAAAACTTGAGATATGCTGCACCGGTCAGTCTAGGTGGCAAAAAGAAAGGGTCAATTAATGTCTTACGAAATAAATATAATATAGAACAAATGCTATTATGGTAGCTAAAGTTTTTAACAAATGTTTACTATTCAACTTATCGCTAATCATACCTGCCCAAACATTAACGGAGCAGTGATATTGAAATATCGTCTCCCATGTTAAATTGGGTTTCTTTTTCGGCCCAAAAATGACAATTACGTTGGTTCATCATTCCGTTTTTCGTGAATGTGCATTCGTCAGTCCACAGAATATTTTTTTTTTTAATTTTCCTTCCGACGAATCTGCGCCAAAATTCCAGCACAAAAGTTCATTCATGGCTCAAAATCACATTGCAAGGGCTCTTGCTCACGACGGTAATATCTTTAATTACAGCATGCACCATGCTCGGTGTTACACCAATTTGACGAGCAACGTTCCGTCCAGACGTAGTCGGATCATCGGCAAACAATTCTTCTATCCTCTCCTCAATGGCTGGCACAAGTACATAGCGGAGACGACCCGTGTCACCATAAAACGGAAGTACGCTACCAGTATCCATAAAACGTTGGTGCACTGCACCAAACGTTTATGGACTGAGCCTACGGCGGTTCGGCCAACGCACAGCGTATAAACGAAACGCTTCTTCGAGGCTGCAATTACATAAGTAATAATAATGCACCATTTTCGTATATTCCTCTATAGTGAAACTGCCACGTTCGTCACGGTTTGCCATGGTGATTACAATCGCACTGATGAAACAACATGCCACAGCTAGCTACGAAAGCAATGACTGTATTTTGTTTCTTGTGTTTACAAAACAAGTAATAATAATGCACAATTTGCGGGTATTCCCGATCATAAAACGACCACGTTCACGACAGTTTGCCATGGTGATTACAATCGCATTGATGGAAAAATATGCCACAGCTAGCTTTAAAAACGATGATTGTAATTTTTTTTCTTGTGTTTACAAAACAGCAAAGAAAAACAAATGAACACTGAGGCTATGTTGTGATAAAATTCATATACCGCTGATTTGAAAAAATGTGACGAATTGGGTTGAATTTTTACTTACTTGACTATACACTTACGACTACATTTAATAGATATTTTACTTCTTTTCAATATTTATTTTATTTCAAAAAATATCGAATCATAAAAAAAAGTACTTATTTTTTTATTACAATGAAATAATTATTGTGTAATTATAACTAACTAATTATTCGTCCCAACGAGTTTTCCATCAGGACTTTTTTATTCATTTTGACGAGCTTTATAGCGTAAAACAAATTTGTTGAATTAGTTTCAGAACATCCTGTATAAAGATGAAATCTTAAACATTAATAATTGTTTAGCAAACAGAAAAACTCGCATAATATTTATGGCGATTTATTTTCTAAATTCTATCAAAAAAGAAAAAAAGAAAGGAAGAAAGAAAAAAAAACAGCATGGGCTTTTTATTTTAACTGTGAAAAAAGACTAATTAACTTGAAATTTTAATAGTTATGATGAATTTAGGATAAATTCCACTGCATTAGTGTTTAATTGGATATATGAGGGCATCAGATAACAATGGTGTACTTCTTAATTCCAAATGAATCTGTCATTTCATATCCAGACGGTGATTTATTCCCTTACATAACAAACTTACGGGGAACCACAAAAAAATTGATTACTAAAATAGCGAATCAAACTCCTGCATTTTATACAAATTTATCAACACGTAAACGTTGATCCACAAATTACAAACCTTTTATTAATATGTTGCCTGCCTCACAATATAACTAGATCTTATAAACCATTTTAAAATAAGAGCAATGATTTGAAATAACTATTAAAAACTCTTAAAATTACTGCTATTACAAATTAATTATACCGTGGATAAAATATCTCCAATTATTATTAAATCTACATAATTCATTTATTTTTTTCCGATTTTTAAAAAGAAAATAATCATTAAAATGTGTATGTAATTTTTTATTTATTTCATTTTTTTTATCATTCATCAAATTCCATAAAATAATTTTTTCTGCAATATAAAAAATGATAAATTGATTAATATTCAATTTTTCATTCCGGGACATTAATAATCGTTTAATTACGCTATATGAAAATAAACGATTTATTAAAATTTTAACCATTGTTAGGTACAGTTTTTTAATAAATCTTTTAACAAGTGAAAATAGTAAAAGATATTCATTAAACTCTTTTTTATCTTTTATTCATTAAAAACAATTTTGATAAAATATTCAAGTACCAGGCACATCATCCACATCCATTAGATCAGACGGAGGTTCCGTTTTTAAAGTCGATGGCTTTATATCGGTTTTACTATCCACACCGTTCGTAGTTTGCATACGTCTGTCCGCAGTATTTTCCATTGATAATAAGTCATCCGCAGTTAAAGGTTTAGATTTCCGCATTTTACGCATCTAAATCAAGTAAATCAAAATAAATTCTAAACAGCTTTTCTTTAGATTTTAAAATTCAACAAACATTCAGTAATATTTTGAAAAATAAGAACGAACGTGTTTTTAGTGCTAGATAAAAATATGATTCCCCATAAAAAATCCAAAGATCTTTAAATAAGTTGTATTTAAATACATAATACAGCGCTGCATAGTTATCACACAAAAAAAGAAATTATGTACACAAATTCAGCAAACGTCACGAAGAAATGTATTCAAAACAATTCTTCTTTCCTAACGATTTCCCGGTGCGGGGTCCGTTTGGCAACACTGTCTTCTCCATTTTCTACGGTCCTCGGCGTCCTCTATCCCAACACCGACTTCCACCATGTCGTTGTTGACAGAGTCTATCCACCGTCTTCTCGGTTTTCCTCGTGGTCGCTTTCCTCCAGGGTTATAATCTATTAACATCCTCACAGGGCTATTGTCTGTTTTTCTCATGAAGTGACCATACCATCGGAGTCTCGCTTCCCGTAATTTCAAACGTACAGGTGCAACTCCTATACGTTCCCTTATATCCTCGTTTTTGATATGGTCGAGGAGTGTGTGCCCAAGAGACCAGCGTAACATTTTCATTTCAGCCACATGAATTTTTTGTTCCATTTTTGTGGTTGTCGCCCAACATTCAGCAGCTCCATATAGCATTGCAGGTCTGATAATCGTCTTATAAATCCTCCCTTTGAGACGTATCGGTATTCTTTTGTCACATAATACTCCGGTTAGCTGCCTCCTTTTCATCCATGATGTTTGGACGCGGGAAT
Organism: Icerya purchasi; assembly: GCA_039619475.1. Classification (NCBI taxonomy): domain Eukaryota; kingdom Metazoa; phylum Arthropoda; class Insecta; order Hemiptera; family Monophlebidae; genus Icerya; species Icerya purchasi. The sequence goes on from CM077116.1 coordinate 396,917,384, forward strand.
CTATGTCGCATTGTGTATCCCCATCTGAGGTAATATTTGAGCCCAGGTATTTGAACTTAACGGTCTTCTTTAACACCGTGTTATCTATTTTGATGGACTCATCTGTAGGTTCTGCACATTCCAAATATTCAGCTTTCCCGATGTTAAGTTGAAGTCCATTTTCCTGTAAGCTATTTTTCCAGATCTGTACGCGCTTCTCTAAATTTTATTCAAAACAATGTTTTTCTAAAATTCAAAGTAGCATTTTTTTTTTAATTCTTAAATTTTCATGGGGTACAGGTTTTATTGTTACTAGAGTCAGTTTGTCTAGATAGTGATTACTCGCTAATCAGGTACTTGTCAACCGATAAACAAAAAGAATAACAATAATTCAGAGAATTATTTTCCGTCGCGTTGTGCGGAATGGTAATCTTTCTTTTGGTAGACTTGATACTGATGAAAGAGCTAAACCAGTTTTCTTGTTGGTGGGACAGATAAAACAATTATGTAAGCCGAATAACAATCTAATAAATACTGTTTAAAAACAGACTGCATTAAGTCCATGTATGACCCGAGCAAGGCAAACTAAACAAATTGCTTAGCGGATTAGTCTTGTGAGCAAGCGAGTCTCTAGCTTCTTAAAACTGGACATTTCGGCTAAGGGAGTAAATCCAAATTCGACAGAAGGCAACGGAATATTTTCAAGCCGAATTCAAACAATAAATAATATAAGATTCAGCCGTTTTTTCGTGGCGAAGCGCATTTGCAAGCCCCGATCGACGGGAGAAATATGCAAGAGTCAACAATGATACAAGATATAAGATGAACAAAAATAATAAACCATCAACTAAAAAGTGCAAACTAATAAATCCAAAGAACCTACGGAACATCAAACATGAGAACAATGTTACTAAGTGAAGAACTAGAGAATCTGAAAAAAGAAATCGCAGTTTGAATGCGGATATAACAAGCCTAAGAGAAGTCAGATGGTTCCAAATGGTGATTTTTACAGTAGAAATTTGAAAGTTAATCACACGGTAGCAAAAAATAGAATAGAAGGAATAAAGAAATAGCACTGCATAAAATGGACAAGAAACGTGAATGCTAGCCGAAAGTATAACGAAAGAACTAAACTAATAAAAATAAAAAAAGAACTATCAAACCAATCTCTTATTCAAACATATATGCCTACAACAAAATACTTAAATAAAAAACTGAAGAAAATCTATAAACAAATGGAAAGTAGGCGATAATAAAAATCTTGCAGTTAAAGATTACTGAAATGCTGTTGTCAACGAGGGAAAACAACCTACAGCTGGCAGCTTCGGACTCAAAAGGCGAAACATAATAGGAGCCGGAAGGGTAGAATTCTGTATGAGTCAATGAATCAAAACTTAACTGTAACTAATGCATACTTTCAGCAACTAAAAAGGAGATAAAGTAAAGCAAGTTCCACACCCTTGACAGAGAAGATACACGGGAATATAACCAAAAGGCGGAGAAAGATACCAACTGAGTAAAAACTATCCAGGAGCGAGCACAAACTTCAACCACAACCCAGTAATGTTGAAAATACTTATAAAAAGCGAGAAAACAAAACAAAGATTCTACAACAACATAACCGATGAAATACAAAAAGTTTTAACGACAATAATAAACTGGAAAAATTTCAATACTTACAAGGAGAGGTCACGATCTGCGGGTCACCGATTTTGGTGAAACTTTGCAGATCGATAGAAGACCATGAGTATATAAACTTTGTAAAATATTAGAGTGCAACGTTTTGATTTACGCGAAAAATTTAAATTTTTAGAAGACGAATTAACCGAATGATATATATAGCCGTTTAGACAAAAATATGCAATAAATTCCAGATCATGTTTATATACCTTGTGCAAATAATTCAGAAGACTGATTATTCCAAAATGAAGTATATTAAACAAAAAAATTATTAAGAAACAATAAAATAATTTAAAAAATTCAATTTTTAATTTCATAAAAATTTAAACATGTTATTTATTACATACTATAAAAATACAAATTACATTATATATGTTTTGTGGTGTAATGGTAAAAGTGACGTCTATTTATACATACTTGGAAGTAAGGTGTCCAGGTTCGAATCCCCCCCTTGTGGTGTTCCATAAAATTTTTGATTCTTATATTTTAAATTATTAATTGTTATTATCTAATTAGTTCAATTATTTATACATAACTACATAAATATAATAAAGCGTAAGATAAATATGTTTTATACACAACGAATTCATTATATACATATGTATATAAATAGAAATTAAAAAAATATACTTATCTACATATAAAATAAGAGAGTTGATGAATATCAGTTATAATTAAAATGCTACAAACTTAATTTTTATTTACATAATTTAGGGTGACATAGATCATAAAAACAAATAAAACAGCAATTCCTGCGACATTTACTGCAACATATAAATGAATTATTATCACAAGTGTAAAATTCTTTTAATTTTTCATTTGAAAAACAAATTTCATTTACATTTAAAAATATTTCACGTTTATCTGAATGTTTAGAGGGAAGCCATGTACAGAAACAGTCGTTAAATAATTTAAATGTTTAAAAATTGTTATTATATTTATATAGTTACGTATAAAGAATTGAACTAATTAGATAATAACAATTAATAATTTAAAATATAAGAATTAAAAATTTTATGGAACACCACGAGGGGGGATTCGAACCTGGACACCTTACTTCCAAGTATGTATAAATAGACGTCACTTTTACCACTACACCACAAAACATATACAATGTAGTTTGTGTTTTTATAGTATATAAATGTAATAAATGACATGTTTAAATTTTTATGAAATTAAAAATTGAATTTTTTAAATTATTTTATTGTTTCTTAATAATTTTTTTGTTTAATATACTTCATTTTGGAATTATCAGTCTTCCGAATTATTTGCACAAGGTAAATAAACATGATCTGGAATTTATTACATATTTTTGTCTAAACGGCTATATATATCATCCGTTAAATTCGGCTTCTAAAAATTTAAATTTCTCGCGTAAATCAAAACGTTGCACTCTAATATTTTACACAGTTTATATACTCATGGTCTTCTATCGATCTGCAAAGTTTCATCAAAATCGGTGACCCGCAGATCGTGACCTCTCCTTGTTAGACAAAGAAATAAAACTTAGATTTAAAAAATGTTTTTTTTTTTAACTGGGTTCGGCAACATGGTCACTGGCCTAAAAACTGGGGAAAGAGGAGAAAGAAAATCATATTTTTATGAAATGTGAGATAGCCAACAAAAATGCACCAAGCGTTTGAAGAAGAAGGAAAGGAAAGGTCAAATTAAGTGCTGTAGGGATGGAAACACTGCTTGATAAAAGAAAGGAGTAGAAAGAAGATTGTTCCATTGAAAGCAAAGAGCTTTCAAACGTTATGTGATCAGGGTCACATACAAAGTGACTGTTGGAGGGATGTAGAGGACAAAATGGAGATGGCACGAGGAGAATCGGAAGTGCGACGAAGGGAACAAACTGTGCCCAAAGCGCAGGCGGTATATCGCAGAGATATTAGAGCGACGCATAGAAAGAAAGTCAAGAAACCATGGATATGGGAGGGGGGAGCTGAATAAACAAGTAAAAAGAATCCGGGTTAGAGAATGAGGAGAAGTAAGAGTTGAACCACAATTTGCAATGCACAGTAGTAGACAAAAGAATAATATTGACGGATGAGAATACAGAGAAACCTGCTGGAAAAAAAAGATAGCCGAGCTAATGAGACAACTAACTCATTTTCATCGATTCTGGAGTAACCAGGAATTCATAAAAAATCAATCTGGATTAAATCAGAAACAAAGAGATTTTAACCAAGAAACTTATAAGAAGGATTACGTAATCGGTGACAGGGGAGATGCAATAGCCTACAGCAGGCTCTGAGAATCTGACCGAATGAGGATATTGTGAGAGATACGTGAAGATCTGATGAAAAGTAGGATATGCAGAATAATAATGGACTCGGCACAGAAGATTGAACTGAAGAAGAGAAGTTTAAAGGACTCAGAGTGATTTAAAGGACAAACAAAGGCTGCGCCAGCTCCACCTGGTCCCTTGAAGCTATCAATGTAGATTGCAAAGCGGTTAGAAAAACAAGGATTTAGATGTTGTAAAAATTCAGATAAACGTCATGGTATAGAAAAGTTTAGAAAGAACAGGAAAATAAAATCAGTTAATTGGATGGAGGAAGGAGGATAAATATAGAAGTTTTTTGTAAGTCTAGATATATAGTAAAAGTTGAAGGAGCCAAGCAGAGGCAAGAGACAGAACTGGTGTCTTGTTGACGCAAAAGCGCCAATTAATAAGATGAGGCGAAATTTATAAAACATGAGCAAAATGCACGGATCGCCTGTTTAATTCGCACGTAAAAAGAACTTAATAAGGTTGAACCTTTTAAGTGATGACACATATATATGATTAATGTGCTTACGGAACGAAAGACAACTATCCAAAAATACTCTCAAGTAACGAAAGAAGTTAGCAAGGAAGATTGGTATATTTTATAAAATACTGTAATATTATAAACTTTGTATGATTCCAGCCCAGAAGGCCTAAACCAGCGAATAATATAATATAATTCTAAAAAGGTTAAAATAACATGATCATTGTTTTTTGTTGTTTTTTTGTGAACATCTATAACCTGTTTTTTCTTTCTAATTATTGTATAAAACCAGTCTGAATACTTTGTAAATCAAAATAAGCTATTTAAAGAAATAAAATTCTATAATTTAGAACTTCATGTACAGTAAAATTTATGTTTCTATTTATACGGTTAGGACACATTAACACACAGAAGATTAACTTGATCACATTCATCGATATTACTCGTTATCAGTATTTTTAAAAACTAATCATATAAATTTAATAAGAAAACGAACAAAACAGCGAGTAAAACCAATAATACAACAAAAATAAAACAGTTTTTAAATAATAAACAAGCTCCAATAATGAATGCAAAGTTTTTAATAAGTTACCTTTTTGGGTTTCTTAAATTTGAACGCGATTTCCTCCTCTGTGTAGTAATCTGTAGCTGGCTGAAGAATTGGCAGTTGCAACGACTCTAATTTTCTACCGGTTTTTTGCTGCATTCTGGCTCGCATAAGTTCTCTACGGGCGTCTTCGCTTAAACTTATGTTATTTACATTTCCTTCAAAAGAATTTTTATACTTTATTATATATTTTTCTAAACGTTTTCCATGGCATTCTAATTATTATTTGACGGTGCGTATAAATAAATCTATTCACTTACATATTTTACAGTTTAAATTGAAAATAATAATTTTTTTCACAAATTGGCTCATCAAAGCTAACTAAACCGTGTAAAGTCTTAGAAAACCCCTGATGTACAAAGATGCAATAATAATAAAGAACCACGGCCGAATTTTATATTTAATATCTACACACGTATATTCACACTCAATTAATAACTTCATACTACATAACAAAAATAGCAAAATTTAAAAAATGCTCATTAATCAAAATTTTCATTAATTAACACAATCTGAAGACAGTGGAAAACAACCAAATATCAGATCATCAACCCCGACTCATATCTACAGAAAAATACAGGTTAAATATTAAATCAACCAAAAAATAATAATTTAAATTATAAAAATGATATAAAAAAAAAAAAAACATTAAATTATTTAAGAACACCCGAAAAAAATAATTTAAGAAATATGCCAAAGATACGAGTAATGAACAAATAAAAAAAAACATAATGAGGCAAAAGATAAAAAACTAAAGAATATTTATGATAATGCAATAAATACAAGTAAATCAAAGAAAACAAAACACGGTAAAAATAAAGAGAAGTCGCAAATAAATAATATAACAGATATAGAGAAACTGCAACGATCCAACTAAAAAATAAATTTAAGTACTACATCACAACCATCAAAAAAACAACTGGATATCGGGAATAAGGGAAAAAGAAAATAATTAATTAATCTTATAAATAAACAATAATCATGAAGTAAAATATAAAGCAGTAATAGAATCAACAAGAATATTACAAGGAAATTGCAGAAACCTAAAATCCAACTATATTGAATTAAATGGTCATTTCACATAAATAAAATAAACATCACAGTTCTAGTAAAAATGTAGTTGAAAAAAAAATTAATAAATATTAAATACTACAAGAAAAAATATGATAAAAACAATGGACTATGTGAAGCTACAACTATTGTAATTCGCAATAACATAACTTACGTGACAATAATGCTAAAATAGACATTATATCTATAAAGGTAAACATATTTTAAAAAAATACATTAATATTACAGAAGTATACGCAACGCCTAAACACGGAGAACTGTAGCATGACTGGAACCAAACAAAAAATACGGCAACAGACTGCAACTCATTTATTACAGTAGATGACATGAACTGCCCACGTAGAGCGAGGAGAAACAAAATGAAAAATATAGAAAATGTTGCATTAAACGATTTCGTCGAATTGAATAAACTTTTTACAAAAATACGAGAAAAGCAAGATACACGGCATCTTGCAACAGAACCTGTAATAATTTAAATCTATCCACAACCTTCATAATGTCGAACGCATTCCAAACAACTGTAAAATCTGACAGTTTATAATTAATAATAATGTTGACAAACGGATGTAAAAAAAAAATGTAAAGGGTCTTGACTGATTAATTATACAGAAAATGGAAACCGTATAAAAATAACTTTAACAATGAAATAAAAAGTTCTAAAAGAAAAGATAGTTCATAGTAATGATACCTAACATGCAGAAGAAACATGCAAATCTGTTTAAAAGTAATCTGTGTCCAGAAATTACATAATTGTTTAAACTATCCAAAACATTCTCAATCTTCATCAATAAAACAGATATAAACTAACGAAAAATTGAGTACATATTAATTAATTACATATTTATTCAATTCACCTAAAACAAAACTGGACTTTTTCTCCCCTTCAATTTCTTCGTCGTATTTTCGTAAAACCTTTTTCTCAGGTGGTCCAAGATAATCCGGATCAAATTCGTCATCATCGTAAGCATTGTAACCAGGTTTCTTACGTTTAATTTCAATATTCTAAAATAAAATATTTGAAAATAAAATTACAATAATAATACAAAAATGCAACTTTTTGAAAAAAATAAAACTGAAAAAGAAAATCGTTTGCCTATAACATCTTTTTATAACAAATTTTGAAGTTTTCACTTTCATTATTATTATGACAACTATTACAATACTGTATTTTAATAAACAAAAAATATTAATTATTACCTTCTTATATCGTTCTTCATCTAACATATTCACATTTACAAGGGTATCGTCGTCATCACCCAAAATCGGCTTATCTTGTAAAGTTAAAATAACATCATGACCTTCAGAAAAATTATCCTATGAAATTCACAATTAATTTAACTAATTAAAAGTAAAATCGAAAATAATTGCTTTCAAAAAATCTAAAAAATGTTTTTATACACTCTTTAAGGTTGAATGCATTTCTTTTAATTCCGACGTACACATTCACATGTTGAAAAAGTAGAAATTTAATATTTGATTTATGAATAAACTGGAACAACTCAATACTATTCATTTGATGTTACCGAAAACAAAAAATATTTTTTCCCAAGTCGGCAGAGGTATTATAAAAATTACCAATTAAATACCTACAATGATACGATATTCAATAGTTCTACAAAAAAAAAAAAAAAAAACAAAAAAAAACACCGCTTATTTATAGAAATCACGTGACTAACCTACAATCAATTTTACCTTCAAAATCCACCATTAAATAGTGTATTATAGATACCACGGAGTTCACTCCAACACAGAATGGCACACAAATTAAATAGTTAATATATAACTTTTTATCGCGTTAAGCATACAAAAACTGAATTCAAATATCCGTAATACTTTACAATTCATAAATTTTCAATTTATGTTACTTCTCTCATGATGGATCACTACGAACTTTATTCTATAAAGACTATTCATAGTACTTTATAAGCATCCTTAACTTCTTGCTTTTACAAAATTCACTACATTTTTTTCTTGTATAACTAGACTGTTGACCAACTGTATAAAAACAGCTTCAATCAAATTCAGTTTCTTAGTGAACAGTAACGCATTGTTTAGGACTAACATTAGCCTTCTACATTATGTAAAAAAGTAGCACAGTTAAGAACAACGTTCGAGATATCTATTTTTAAAAATTCTTTAATCATCCTTTTTGTTTTTGTTTAAAATAATTTGTGGGTCCCATAAGGAGTCCGTCTTGGGTTCCCAACGTAATTACATCTTTTATTCATAAATTACAATATATTAACCATTTATTACATTATATTCATTTTATACCTATTCTGTAAGCTAAGCTTAAATTCTACTTTAAATTTAATACATCTAATTCCTTAATTTAGCATATTTATGCTTCCCTACACACCCCAACCACATTTAAACGTACGCTAATAAGTACTGCTTTGAATTGAACAACCGAAATAATGAAAAATGTAAAGTCCACAGGATAGATTTTGCTCCAGTCTGACCTTCGCCCCTTCCTCATTCTTTGCACCATGCAATCAGTCATATTTTTATCTTATTCTCCCCTATGTGCAAATTTTCTTCGTCTCTCATTTCCTTTGGTATATCACCCAGTAGTTTTATCAGAACTTCATCTTCTACACTGTCAATTTTACTGTTATTTTTTTAGGTCTTATGAGACATAATTTTTCATAATTCCTGGCATAAATCCTTTTCTTTGTCGGTAAATTTTTTTCTTCTGTTCTAAACCTTACCATCTTACTGTAATAAAAAAAGCATTTTTGGAGACATTTTGTTATTGTTATCTCACCAGGTAGTATTTGTTATCAAATTCGATCTTCTCCAGTTCGGTAGAACTACTTTTAAATATCATTTCTGCAGCTTACTAATTTTTTTTAACTCCGCTTTTTCAACCACCTCCTCCAAAAACATACTGTAGATACAATAGTCGCAATAATCTGGCTAATAATAACATGGAAAAATGCTGTACTTTAGTTTGTTAAAGTACTAAATGATTGAACCCAAATCTAATTTTTGTTTTTTGTAAAACATAAAATAAATATTCAAAAAATAATATATTTCGATAAATCGGATACCCCCAACTCCTCATGTACACAAAAAGTTATCCAGTACTTTTGGAATGTAAGTAAAGCTGGCTTGAGAGAGGGAAAAACAGAAAGATAACTGTACCATAAAAGAAACCGAATTCAGAAACTGATTAAATAAAATTTCTACGGAGAATCAATGCATGCACTTCTACTCAAGGAAATATGTTACTTGCTGCAGCAGTTATTATACCGGTCAGCAAACAAAATTCAGTTACTCAATTACCTACAGGTAAAAAATTATTTAATAACTTTTTACCCGTAAAAGACCGACGTATTATCAATATTTATAGTTTTATTACACTTTAATATACCGCCCACAGTAGAGTCTTCAAATTTTAGGATTTTTTTAAATCTAATAAATGATTTTACATATTTTCTTGGCATTACAAATATAAAGTAATTTCTTATATTATGTTTGTTTTTTTTTTTTCTTTTTCGAACATTTATATCAATAGGAGACCGTTCCTACTAATATAATGTGAATTTCTTTATTTTCGATAATAAAATTTTATTTAAATGTACATTTAACTTTAAAAACACTAAAAACATCATTCTAATCACTAAAAGATTACAATGTACCTGGTAAATTACCTACTTCTCAAGGATAATACGCCTATCAAAAAAACTGAGCAAGTTGAAAAATACAAAAAAAAAAAACATTTAATCGAATATTAAAAAGAGCTAAATAAAACTTGGCGAACTCATTAAAATGCCTTATTAAATCCGAAATACATCAATAATTCAATAAAATAAACGTTTAAAATTTATAGTGACAGTTACAATACTTACCAAAGAATGTTCTACTTTCAGTCCTTTCAAGTCTTTTGCGCCATATATTTGTTTTTTCGTAATTTTCATGTCTTCTTCCACTAATTCACCGATACCAAACAGTTCGTCCATTTCGGCCAGTTCTTTCGCCTACAATAACAAAATATACACTAAAGAAAGCCATTATCTATTTCTAACCAATTTTCTTATTACTTAATTATTTTTAAAAATTATCATAGACTAATTAGTACACAAAATAAACAACTAAACAATTGATAAATTTAATGTTAATTGTATTTATTTGTTCATAGAATTTTAAAATGTAATGAACACATTATACATATATAAATAATTTGATCCTTTGCACATAGCCACGGGAACACTCCTTGGACCAGATGATGGTATTCTATAATTCTTATGGAAAATCGGTTTTAGCTGCCATTTTTAAAGATACAAATAATTCATAGAAAATCGATACACAAAAATGGTGTATAATTTTTTATATTGCATCCGGTCTAAAAATGACATAGTCATTTGTTCCTATAAATCTCCATTTACCGTGTACTTCTTATCACACAACTGTATACCCTAACTACTACTTTTATATATTCTAAATAAATTCAACATATAAATACAAATTTATTTAAAAATCACATTGCATCCATATCAAAAAACCTACACATGCATCACAACAAAAATCCTAATAATAATCTTCAAGATTAAAACTAATAAAATAAAAACTATAAATTTTTCTTATCAAATATAACACATACGATACAAATAATTAAAATAGAGGTTTTATACTCCGATTTTTTCTCTTTTAAAGCGATTTAACATATCTTCGGACTAAATTTACACATTTCTATGGACGTTCATTAAGGCAAGACCTGTAAACCTTTTTTAACCAATTGATTCCGTAAATAAGTTTTTCACCACCTTAAAGCCGAAAAATATCTTCCTCGCGAGCTTTTGATACAGGTAATGTACAAGAATTTTTTTTTAAAAATTGTTAATATTAGGAAACACAGATTTATTGCACCCCAGTAATGCGTCAATAGATCTTTTGATTTACCTATTTTGGGACTATTGAATTCATTTCTTTTTGCGCCAAAGTACTATTCATGGTTGGAAAAGTTTTCTATCCCTATTGTATGAAATGTGCGCATATATGATAATTAAAAACGGAAGTATTTTTTTTATAATCTGTAAATTTTTAAGAAAATTTTTCCCTGAAATTGTCAAAATATTTCGAAAATTCCATGCTTTACTAATTTCAATTTTTTTAATGTTCTTACGACTGACTTAAATATTTTAATAAATCCCAAATCCATCGTAACTTTCTATCCATCGAATTTCGCACATAAAAATTAATCTAATTCATTTATTATTTGAAAGATGTTCTTTAATTTTATTTTTTAGGATCCATAGCAGATTTAATTCTAAAATTTTCAAAGCCTTTACGACTCCAGTGCACTTTTTTGTACTCTGCACTTTACAAGAATGCATAAGAGACAAATTTAAAGAATAGACACTGCAGTGCACGTATGAAACTACTAGACATTTTTCTTACTTGTATACAATTAAAATGTACATTCTTTGCAGTGGCACCATCATATCATTAATGCAACAACAAATCGGGAAAACCTTCAGTAATTTTTGATTAATTTTTCACTTTCTTCATTGCAATCTATATGTCTTCACAAAGAGGCAACAGTTCAGTAAAATATCTATTATTAAAAGCTGTTAATTTTAATTACAGTTTGATTTTATATAATTTTGTCACAAATTTGAATATTATTTTGAATTATCAGGTTTATATTCATAGCATTTAAAGATCGCCTCTCAATGTGGTCAATTCAATTTATATCTCTAGATGACAAACTATACATAGTAACGCTCTCAAATTTCCATCATTATGCATAAGTAATACTAGTTTTAATGTGAATAATCCAGGATTGCAAGTTACACGCGAAGTTAAATTCTTGATGTCCATATAACAATTATAAGTAAGTTTTAACTTTTTTCTATTTTAGGCAAATTGTTTAAGATAAGCAGAATCGAGTTGCACCATAATATCTGATGTAGATCTTTTAAAAATAACAATAAAATTATCTACCGAAATTAAGCTTCTGTTAATAGTTAGCATTACTAGACAAATATTTCAATGGCATCCTTTTACCTACTAAAAGATTTTACGATTAATAAATTAATTTCCAATGATTTCCTTTTTCACCAAATTCATGGGCAAAAATTTACATAATATGTAGAAAGGCATAAATAAATCACTAAAATCGTTTCAATCAATTTAACTGAAAACTTATAATTTCTCTTTTTTTAAAATAGATTTATATTTATCTTGAACTCTCACAGCTGTTAATAATTTAAATTTGAGTTCATCGGTTCGGGATTTCTGGTCGAAACAGCAACCAATATCTAAATCATAGATTTTAGTTCCAGCCATTTAGCATTTTTAATCTATAGCTCTATAGATGAAACCGAATTTAACCCATATTCTGAATTTATTTGAACCATGATTTCCTTTATAGATTTAAATATGTAACTTCTTTTGACCAAAAAATTAGTTAATGAACTCGGTACGTTTCGTTTTGTCGCTAAGATTTTTTAAATTTATATTAACACACATTTTCTTTGTAAAAATTAATAACAATAAATAAACTGTTGTAATATTCAAGTTACCTACACTAAAATTAATTATGGTTTTTTCGATTTCAGTTGAACAATATAAAAAAAATTAACAATTATAAAATAAATATAATTTAAAATTCAAATAATAATTTCAAATAAAGCGGGCTATGCCGTAATGGGGATATGAAATATCTATAACAAGTAAATAATCCCGTTCCTTTCTAAAATGTTGAAAAAATTAAATTTCACTGACCGCATTTCCGTTCTTTTATTTTTCTAATTTATAACATGTTGTCCTAAAAAAATTTCTAATGTAAATTTTCGGTAAAATTTTTTTTAGCATAAATTTAGTAATAAAAAGGTACAAGTAATAAAACTGAATAATTTATTATTTTACGAGTATTTACTAATTTATATAGGCTAAGTAATTCATATTACTAATTGTTCACTTTATTATTACAGGTATATATACTAATATATTAGTTCATAGCAAACCAACATAAATAAAAATATTCACCAATGTAATCACAAATTGTTTTCGCACAGTTAAACCAGGGTGGCCACTTTTTAAAAAATAAATTTCCCTAACTTTCCCGGGTTTCTAGATTTTTTCAATTTTTTCTCCGACTTGGAAACAACAATCACACTAGAAAAAAACGTTTCGCAATGTTTTTTATCATACTTCGATACAGTTTAATTCCGATTATAAAATCTCAAATTTTCTACTCGTACTTCTCGTTAAAAAATGGATAAAAGTCGTAACCATTAGTCTCCTGTTTTTTCAGTTACTAATGATATCTAATGAGATTTTTTATTAACTACACAGACTAAATGTACGTATACTAAAGTTTTCAAATAATTTTTAATACTCTCAACTTTTCTATACATTATACGAGTACATCACGCAGGTATTTCTGTACCTTCTTCAAATTCCTTGACTTTCAAACAAATTTATCTGACTTTCTCCTAACTAATGACTTCCCGGACTTTTTCCGGTTTCCCAAAAAGTGGTCATCCTGTAAAGTTAATACAAGAATCTGTAATATTAAGTAGAGATAAATACTTACGAAAAAAGTCTAACATATGCACTTCATAAATTTTAGTAACAACATTTAACACAAGTAAGTAAATTGGTTTTCATTCAATATAATTTAATTAAAATACACGCACATATTGAAATAATTTTAAACTTCTTCTTCATACCGATTTACTTTAGTTGATTCAGTTTCATTATTAAACATACATTTGTAAAAATATACTTTTCACACTAAGAAATATTAAAAATTATTAAAATCACTATTAACAATCAAAAAAAAAATTATCAATGAGCTATATTTAATTTAAAACGATTTGATTATATTTTTGGTTCTTAATTTTTGTGTGTGCTGGCCAAACACTACGGTATATTCAATTCTTGTGTATTTGCAAATAAATCTTTCATATTTAATGCTTTTAAATCTTGTTTAAAATCAATAAAATTTTTACATAGGAAAAATATTGATTAATTAGAATAATTGTGAGAAATATCTTCTTCGTCGCAAACAATGTATTATTTCCTATAATTACCATTTTGTACGAATAAGCTCAAAATTTTCCACGCTCCATTATTTGTGATGTATTGATCCAAGAGATTTCTTCAGTGATGTTATAATAATACTGTAATATATATCTTTACCGTTTTATTCATTCATTGTTGTATTTTTCTTTTATTATATACACATATATATATTAGCAATATTTTCTAATTTTTTTAGATTCGCTCTGTATAATTTCACAAGCATCATGTACATTTTAATTTTATCTCCAACAATTGATACAATCAGAATATATCCTTTCTTCTTGAAATCCTTCGTAACATGTATCAATTGCTTAAAACTCTGCTTGCCAACTTCCACCTTTAACGTATTTATTTTTTATTTAAATTTAAAAATTTCAAGTTTAACTCCCTAATAATATAAATTTCTTTTAATAAATCTTCATCTCATATGTTTCATAAATCTAATCTTTATTAAATGGAAATCGAATAAATGATCTGCGAAAAAATTCTGCAAATACAAAATTTCCGTGTACTCACCCTTTTTTCAGCCATTTCTTTCTCCGAAACGATACGCCTATTTTTCTCAACCCATTTTCTTACATCGTCATCTTCTGAATCGCTCTCATCAGCTAATTTTTTAACTTTCAGTAAGCGTTCTTCTATTATCCTTCTATCACGTCGAAGCGTTAGTCTTTCTTTAAGTTTCTCTGAAGATTGTTTTTCTGCAATATTTTCTGAAAAACGTTTGAAGTAAAATTTAATTACAGCTATTGCTACTAATTCTATTTACTTTCGCAATATGTAATACAATACATCCTGAATGCAAAGCGCATTCAAGGACAGCAGTAATGATTAAAACTAATATTAAACATTAATATTTATCAGAATACTAAACATAACAAGTAGGGCAACAATAGTTCACTTAATGAAAGATAATAAAAACAAACAAATAACGGTTGTTCCTCCAAAACATGAAATCAGGATCATTGATTTTATAAATTTCCTAGTTATATCGAAAGGAACACTGTAAAAGGATATAATAATACCAAAAATACTTAGGGATCAAGGGTAAATTTTTCTAAAGCTATAAAATTAAAGAGAGCTATTATACATACTAAACTTAATAGTAGCCAACAGATAAAAGAAAAACTGCAGATTTACTAAATTTGTGCATTATAAAAAATGCTTCATCAAATTATATTATCATAGAGGGAGAAAAATAACTAGCTTCAAATCCCAAATATTATTATGAAAAAAAGCAAAATCTGTTTAGCAAGTAAACAGACAAATTAGTTTCAATTTCAGGATAAAACTAGAGAATAGAATTTCATTAACAATATCCTTAAAAGTACCCACGACTTTAAAAACTCAGTTCAGAACCTAACGACTAAAATATAAAATATTGCAAGAGAATCGATATCTCGATTAAAAACAAAGGATTGGACTAAAAATTATTCAAAGGAAATAAAGAAAATAATACATAACAAACGCTGATTAAGGAAAAACTGTCAACAGAACAGAAATCCAAATTCAAAAAAGAAGCAATATAATCAAAGATTTAAATCTCATGATACAAAGTTTCTAAACCCAAACACTATAAGACTGTACAAAAAGACGTTTAACATCAGAAAAAAATAGAAAAATAATAAAGATTGGACCAACAATGGTGAGAGGAAAAGCAAAAGAATTGGCAATCTGAACAAATTCTCGAGGCACATAGAAATTCTCCTTACTACAACATTGCACAACATTAACAATCAGGTGGAGGCATTAATAAAGACCATTTACCAAAGGGGGCAATCATCTAATATACGTATAATGCAATAATAAGATTGTTATACTTCCCCGTTCAGTGAAAATTTGCAGAAATTATTGTAATACTAAAATCGAGTAAACCTCTAAAAAAAAACAAGTCCTATAGGTCGATTTCTTTACTACTTGTAAAGTTCTTGGAAAACTATTACACAAGGGGTTTATAAGAATATTAAACTTAAATAGGGTTATTGATTTACGTTAATTTGATGTTAGACATAAATATGGAACTATACAGCAAATTTATTAAATGGTTCATAAAATTGAAAATAGTATTAAAAATAACAAACTCTGTTTAGCTATGTTTGCGGATGAGGAAGATGTATTCGGGGAAATGCAGCACAAGGATGTAACCGATAAAAAGAAAAATTTTACCTACAAAGTGTTACAAATTACTAACATCATCTTTCGAAAACCAAACTTTTCAATTAAAATATGATAAAGCTTTATTTAGTAAACACAAAATAAATACTGAGGTACTACGGGATATTATTTTGGGCTCGCTCCTCTATTAAATCTTTACAGCAGATACGCTAAAATCAAATAATGTTGATATTAATATTTTTGAAAATAATACCACTTTTTTTGAACTAGACGTAATATATGAACACTTAATGAAGATCTACAATCAAGTTTAACATAATCACAGTCCTGGTTTAATACATAATGACTAAAAATGAATACTGAAGAATGTACACCTTTAACTTTCACTGACAGAAAACTAAATTCAATATCTAAAATATACTTGAATGGAAATTAAATACCACAGAACTAAAATATATAATACCTCAGATTACATCTGAATAAGAAACAAAATATGTTATTGTCTCATGATTTATTTTCAAAGGATATTATACATAAAAATCTTAATATAAAAACTGTAGAAGTAGAATAAAAAATCATGCGAATTATCGGGGCATTGTTTCACAGTAAGAAAATTGCATCGAACCAGGATCTTAGATTTAGCTAATAAATAAAAATTTCCGTTCAAGTAAAAATTGCTTTGACGTACTAACCAATAGGGTAAACATAAATAAGCTCTTATTCTACAATAAACAACTTTGCTAGATAGATAAATAACTAATTGCAAGATAGCAAAAATGTTTCAAGTATGAAATATATTTCCTGACAGTTCGCAATAGCAAAATTCTTTCTCAAACCATTTATTTATTAACTACAAAATTAAATTTACCCGGCGGTTTATGAACAAAATCGCCCATATCAATGCCACCATGAGAAGAAATTTGTTGCTTTTCTTCTGACGAAATTTTGGTAGTTTCAAGTGGTTTTAAACCTAATTTTGCCCGTATACGGTTGGTTTCTTCAACAGATAACGAAACATCATTCGATGAACGAGCCGATGAACCATCGATCATTTTTTTCGCCGAATTATTACTTTTCTCTTCATCATATTCATCTTCATCTGCTTCTGAAGACAGTTCCGAAGAACTTAACGAATATTCAACGGATACATGAGATCTTGACATAGTCGGCGGAGGAGGTGGTGGAACTGGTGCCGAATGATGTGAAGACGAAATTTTAGGAGCAGGCGGTACTTGTGGAACATTACTATTTGAATTTGTATATTTAGAAATTTTTGGTGCTGGAGGAGGTGATACAATAATGACATCATCATCACTATTGGAAGAATCTAAACATAGATGACAGACATTAATTTTAATTAATAAATTATAAAATAAATAAAACTTAAGGGAAAAATAAGTTTTGACAATGTGATTTATAACTTCTATGTTATCAAATTCGTTCACGTTTGTAAAATACCGTGTCTAATAGTGAAATAAAAAAAGTTTTATTTCAACTTATTAAACAAAGAAATGTATTATTTAAAAAGCAAATAAATAAAATTTTACTTTTAATCTTAAATTTTTTTGGTGAATGTAATAACAAGAAGTATTTATTTCATTACTTTCTGGCGGACTTTTACATTACCTGTACTGCCATAAGCATCCACCAATATCGGTAAGACCTTTTTATCTTTATGAGAAGACTTTTTGTGATGTTTACTTTTCGTATATTCTTTTTCAGGTTCCGAGTCCGAATCACGATAACGATGGTGATGATGTTTCTTTTTCTTTGATTTATGTTTATGTTGTTTATTAGTACCGCCCATTATATTATATTTTTAAACTCTATCACAATATCATTAAATAAAATACACAATACTTGTTCAATATTAAGAGAAAAAATTATACAAATCAAAAACAACTAAGAAATTAACTGTGTTTAATGTTTTAAAATACAGTGTTGCCGTTAGTTACAAATAATATACGTCGGATTTCGATAGGCAATATTGAAATCGAAATAAGGTCTTTTTTGATAATAAAGCATAAATAATTGAACCACATAAAATTATCTTTTTTCAAAAATTCTAAATAATACTTTAAAAATATTATACATACAAAAAATTCTAAAATATAAAAAAATATGGTAGAACAACAATTGCAAAACATTTCAGTTTGTTATTAACTCCCCAAAGGTAAAATTTATCTTAAAAATTTAAATCTGAATTTTATAATATAGTTATATCTAAAGAGTCTAAACAAAACAAAAAAAAAAGAACACTTTTTGAATAAATTTATGTTAAAACCGAAATTGGTCAGGTGTACAAAAGGAAATTGCGATATTGCAATTTGAAATCATAATTATAAATGCTAAACTACATTTACTGGTCATCTTAAGTTATGTTTTCGCACATACGAACTGAATTAACTGGTCATCTGAGTTTATATTTTCACAATTTGTGTTGACGTGACAATGTTAATAGTAATTTATTTATATTATATTGTTTTCATTTCTCGATTTTTGTTTAAACTAGAAAACAAATTTAAGTGCGCAGTTTATTTCGAACAGTTTATTCGTAAAATAATAAAATATAATTTTCATAACAAGAACTACCGGTATAATTTATATATTAAGTTAGTAATAAATTTTAAAGTTATTGTAACTTGTAACTGTGACTAACATATTTTCAGATACGGTAGTTTAAAATGTAATTTTTTTAATGCTATAAATTGTATAATCCAAATTAAATAAATTTGTTTGCTCTCGTGTGACTATAGAATATATAATTTAAGATATTTAGTTTCATAAATATACAGTTGTAAATATCTTAAAACCTTTAACCGACCTTAGAATCGAACCTGCAACTACTTAGCAGGGGGTACTGCATCAGCACATTCAATACACTTATACCACAACTCAACATCACGAAATGTTCTTGACAGTCATTTATAATATTATACTATTTTTAATAAATAATTGCATGGGAACCATAATTCGTGTTGAATGACCATATGGCCAAAGATAGATATAGAGAGAGAAAAAAAATTAATAAATAATTATTCTTTCAAATTGCGACATCGCTTAATATTTTATTAAACAAGAATAAAATCTTAATTAAAACATAATTTTCATGTGTTTTTAGAAAATTGTTCTACTACTTTATTATAAAAGTTAAATTGTCCATGATTACGCGCCTATGAATACTCATCATGGCCAGTTGATTAAAAAGTTCAGAAGCTCCGGTGGGGGGGGGGCAACGGACCACCCCTGCACCCCTTTAAGCGACGCCCATGACATTACATACATTACCCAGGCATTCCGTACAATATTTATATTACATACATTTCCAGTAACACAAACAATATTTGATATGTTTGCATTAAAATAAATGAAACTATTTTTACTTTCAGTTAACACTTTAAGCCCCATGTCTCCATATATGGAGACAGCGTCCGTTACTAAAATCACCTAATGATTTTGTTACAAAAGTAGCAAAAATGACAATTTGTAACATTTTTGTCAGAGCTTATACACGATATTTAATCACTATGGAAATTATATTTTTGTTTATTGGACATCCGTTCTCTTAAAAAATTACTTAAATTGTGTCTCCATATATGGAGACACATGCCCGTTAAATCCCAAATGAAAATGATTATGAAGATAGCATGAAAAGTAAACAATAACTAGTTAATATATTTAATGCATATTTTTATGTAATCATTATTTACAGAAATTTACAATATAATTAACAATAAAAATTAACGATATCTATTTGAATTATTTATGAACCATATTGAAACATGGCGAACACATCGCGGGTTTATTTTATGCATTCTTGGGATCTCGTAAATACTTTTTTTGCTAACTTGGTAGCTTCATCCCTCGTTTTATCATTACCTGTATTATTTTTATAACAAACTGTACAGTTTGAACGTTTACCTGGTTCCAGTTTGTGTTTAAGTTTACGTGGTTTCTCAATATCTGTTACATGGTCCAGGATATAAGAGGCACGTTAAAGTTCCCATACGTGTAAAATCGGTTAGAATAAACTTGCGGAAGTGGGTGTGCTCTCATTTTGCAGTACATATAGCATTTAAGTTTAAAACTAGTCCAAACTGCAATACTATATAGGTTCTTTCGTTTTCGAGTTAGATGAATTAATCGTGAGTGAAATTGTGAATGTTGCCACGGACTACAAGGCGCGCTCAGTTATTTTCGTTTTTTAAACCACAAAAAAATTGCACCATTTTTTGATATAGAATTGATGCATTCACGACAGCAGTATATAGGCAAAAAATGAAAAATGTGATTTAAAGAATATATGCACCACAATAAAGGAAGGCACTACAACACGATAAAAGAACAGTACAAAAACGTTTTACGCGACACAATAATAAAACCCTTGTTTATGATACATCAGTTCCGGGAACACGTGACCTGCTATAAACGAAAATTGTTTACTACTTCATCTACTGATAACGTATTTTACTAGCTGTCTTATGTCAACCATATATGATGAGGACAAATGATTTTTCTTTACTTATGACCGTCTCCACATATGGAGACACTATACTACCCCATCAACCCTGGCTGTCCCCATATATGGAGACATTGTCACTTTTGTAAAGTTTCTTAAAAATGGCTTGGGGTTTAAAGTGTTAAGTAATTTGAAATATATTGATGTGGAATTATGATAATTAAAAAAGTAATTTAGTTGTTTTCTAAGAATTAATAAAAAATATCGATTACGATTTGTTGAGTATAGTCTCTTCATTATTTTTTTGAAATAGCGACTAACTCTAATATCATTTTGTTTGATCAGTTACTAATATATGTAAAGTTTTTTATTGCAATAACATTTTTCAGCATGAAAGTTTAATTTTTAAAATTTTTTTAAAATGTACTGCTAAAAAATGGAAATTATATTAAAGAACAGTTTGTTTCAAATTTTAATATCTAGGGATTCATGAACTACTTATCTTACAATGCAAATAGCAGCATTAAATGTTTTGATGTAGGCCTTTCTGATATAATTAGGAGAAATAAAAAATGGGATTTATCGAATGAAATTTAATAATGAATTTTTAAAATACCTACTTAATTATTTTCATTGATTTTATAAATGATGCTACCATTAATTTGTTGAAAAAATTATGAATGTTAAAGAATGCGATGAATTATTAAGGCTATTTATTGTGTGAAACAAAAAAAAAAACAATTTGAAGTAAATATTTATTTTATTTGCACTATTTATAATACGGCCGATTTGGTTAATATTATAAGGTACATTTAAAATTAAAAGTATAAGGAAAAATTAAGTAAAAAAATGTGGAACGCTTCACGATTTTGCGTGTCATCCTTGCGCAGGGGCCATGCTAATCTTCTCTGTATCGTTCCAATTTTAGTATATGTGCCGCCGAAGCGAACACAACTCAGTTTGGGTTGTTTGTTGTACTAGTTACATATACATCATTAAAAGTATTTATGATTTATGTTATTTCATTAATAAAACTGAAATACTTTTAATCATCCAATAAAGTAACAAGTAAATAATTTATTTTTAATAAAGTGCTGTATTAAATTCGATTTTTAATTAATTTTTAAATTTAAAACTAGTAGTGAAACTTCATATTATACAAATTATTACTTA
The DNA here is from genome assembly GCA_039619475.1 of Icerya purchasi. NCBI lineage: Eukaryota > Metazoa > Arthropoda > Insecta > Hemiptera > Monophlebidae > Icerya > Icerya purchasi. Next base: position 396,939,261 of record CM077116.1, read on the forward strand.
ATCAAATTTAAAATATAATAGTAAAGTTCTAACTGTTATTAATTAATACTGTAACTGAATTGAATAAAAAAATTATTAAGTAGTATTGAATAATAACTTTGAAATAAAATGTAAAAAGATGCTGTCAAAACCTTTCTGCTGATGTTAACTGAAAGATGCCGGCATAATACCAAAAAATAATTTCTTTTATAAAATTTGTTTATCAAGTTTTGTACGCTAATTTTTTAAATTTTTGAATAATACGTAAGAGATATTTAAAACTTAAGCTGTGATTATTTGTAACAATGGCTGATATGAAACACGTAGTTCCATCAATGGATAAAATGTTATTGTATAAAAATTATATTGATAAAAGTGTTGAAATAGGAATTGCGGATAATAGGAAGTTGTGCGGTGTCTTTTACACTATTGATCCAGTTACAGAAAAGTATGTATTATTGAAATGAATATAATATTGATTTATTAACATTTAAATTTAAAAACTCGGAAGAATTATAATGCAAAGTGATTACAACAATTATATTTTAATTTTTTAATTATACCATATTAAATTTATCGACGGTTACAAAATTTTTATTACTCAATTTTTAAACTTTTTATATTATATAACATATGCAGGTTAACGTATAATTTTTGTTTTGTTGGTTTTTTTTGTGTTTTTTTAGTGTTTTTTTAATATCTTAATAAATGGAATAAGGTAAAGCTACGCTAAATATTTTATGATTTAGTGTACAGTGAAGAAATTCAAACAACAAAATACATTTTAAAAGTCTAAAAAAAATTAAATATTTTAATGACATCGCAGTGAAAATCAAAAAATACAATGAATGTTTGTTCGTTTAGAACTAAAGCTTTATTGCTAAATGTTTTAATATTTATGTAATGCGATATGAGTTAAAAAATAGCTAAATTCTAACATCCACCTAATATTTCTGAGCAATGGAATTGAAATATTTATTTTTCTTTTCGCGTTCAGTGTGCATTTGGCATTCTAAAAAGATTAAATTGAGCGAGCTAAAGTTGTTCATGTTACCTTTATATAGCAGTTCCAATCATTCTAATAAGGATATAAAGGAAGGTAAAAAAATTAAAAGTATCCCTATATATCATTTACTTACTTATCCTGAAATAGCGGACAACATTCTTGTGGGCGTTTTGCATTTTTTTTTGTATTTAAAAACTGATTATTTTTAAATTTCACAAAATGAAATTTACAACAGTTTGTTATTAGATTTTATATGACAAAGTGATTTGTCACAATTCGTAGAAAAGTTAGATGTGGATAAGGTGAGTACTTCCAAAAATTTTGACTTGTAAAATAACTTTAACTTTTATTTTCAAATGAAATGTTCTTTTAAAATTGTAATTAGTAGTAGAGATTTACTTCATTTTTTAAAACTACGAATAAAACTAGAATTATTGATAATTTTGATGAAAAAATGTATAAATTAACTAAAAAATTAGATTTAATTGAAAATTAGAATATTTCTTTTTTTCTTTATTTTTGGGCTAGTCAGCGCCGGACGTTTACTCATCATCAAGAGGAAACGGTTAATCAAGAACAGCAGGATAGAGGGGTTAAAATCTAGAAGGAGAGAGAGAATTCGAGAAAGGGCGAATAAAATAAGATACTGCAGGATGGGAGGAAATAACCTACAAAGGAAAGGGAGAATGAGATCAAAAAAAGAGGCCGATATTGCAATTGTCCATGGTAGCGGGTAGTTTCTGTATCTGTAACGATTTCTTAAAATAGCTTGACATAAAAATGTAATGAACTATAAAGTACATTTCATCACTTACGACATATTAACCATCCAACACTATGACCACAACTGCGAAAGCAGCACGCAGTACTAACTGGATGGATGAAGACCATCAGATATTACGGTCACCGCTAAGTCGATGGAAGAGATAGAATTCAGTACTACAACAACAACTGCGCAAGCAAAATCCACATTGACTTTTTTTGTTTGTGCTGTAAAGTACTGTTAAGAAACCATAAGCAACGCTATTACCTTAAACCGTAAAATGGATATATATTATGGACTGTGTGTTGGCCCAATTTTTTCAGTAAATCTGTCAGTAATGTAGAAATAAAATAATGTGAAAACACAAATTTTATCAAGAGTATATTATACATTTAAAAAAATTACATTGACATGTTCCGGAAAACTGATTCCACAATTTTAGGGATAACGAAAGTTTTAAAAATTGGAAATATACTAAATTTTATAATATAATCGATATCTGGAAATAAATCAACAATCGAGAAGTGGGTTATTTTTTTTTTTTTTTTTGGGCGTCGAAAATTCAACCCATCGACAATGTAATATAATTAATTAACTAATTAACGCTATACATTAATATTACATTGTACTATATAATTATATAATAGCTTGTATACTGCAGCACTCCCGGTGGCCAGGAGAGAATTGACATTAGATGGCAGAGGGATCTGGAAATTTATTATTGAGTTATACAAAATAATTCTTTGCGTCGTGTAAAAATTGCATTCGAAGATGAGGTGGTCAGCATCCGCCACTTTGTTCGAGTCTAGTGGATGTTGGCAATAGGGAGAAGAAATTAAACCCATGTTGTACAAAGAAGCGGGGAGACGGTTTACCCCCAGCCGGAGGCGACATAAGGTAACAATGTACGATCTGGTACTCATCGAAACAGTCGTAATGTGGTTGAACCAAGGAATGTTAGGAATATTAGGTTGAATTCTTTTGTACTGTTGCGCGCAAAATGGATTTGCCCATGTAGCCTCCCAATATTCTTTATGAGCATATCTAATGAGCTCGAATAGGTCTCTGTTTGGAAAATATGGAACTAAACAACTATTCATCCATGTGTCTGGCAGCTATGTCTGCCACTTCGTTACCGTAGATATCCGCATGTCCTGGTATCTAAACAAAGTTAACTACTACGCCAGATTCAGAAAGGGAAACTACTAGGCTTCTGATTTTATAGAGGTATGGATGGGATTTTGTGTTGAACGATAAGTGTTTCAAAGATGATAAGCAACTCATAGAATCAGACATGATAATGATATTTTCAGAGAATATATGTGAATTTAAAAAGGACAAAGCCTTGAAAATCGCAGCACATTCGGCACTAAACACAGAGGTAAAACGAGGAAGAGAGAATTTTTTAGTTAAGTTAAGACATGGTATAAAAAAAGCAGCACCCGCAGAATTCGAAGATTTAGAACCATCAGTAAAAATCGGTTGGAAATTCGGCCAATGGTCCGAAATTATCGCATTGAATACTCTGCTAGCGTTGTGCCTATTAACGAACTGAAAAGAATCCAAATCTACCTGTAACTTAAAGCAGTTATGTGAGTATGGGTATTTAAAGATCAATGAAGGATATGACGGTATGGTAATAGAAGAATATCTCTGAAGCCTAACCGCACTTAAAGATAATAGAGGCATTTTGGAGGTTTTAAATCTCCAATTGTTTTTAACATCCAAATAGGAATTAAGTAAATTGAAGCTGGCTGGAGGACAGTATTTCATAAGAAACCTGTCTGCTAGGTACGATGACCTAACAAAGAGAGGAGGGATCTTGGTTTCAACTTCCAAAGCAGCGATAGAAGTAGGTAAGCAAGCACCAATTATAAGTCGTAAACATGTGTTCTGTATCCTCCCTAATTTGTTACGATTGGTTGCTGAGGAATTATTAAAGAAGTAACAACCATAGTCTAAAATACTGCGATAGTATGCTTTGTATAACTTACTCATTGTGCACGGAAAGTGGGTTATTGTTTAAAAGGTGTAATAGTAAAATTATGAAATGTGAACATGTGTAAAACGAAGATTGAATATAAAATTTATAAATATTAAATATATATAAAATATTTTATAAATTCTTTAGATATATAATAGTTTTCATATGTATTTAATAATTTCATATTTAATATTCATTTATAATATTACTTTTATATGTTCATCATTTTCTCTGTATTTTATAATTTTACCATCATATTTTTTGAATCTCAACCCATTTCTCGACTCGTTAATTTATTTTTTGGCATCAATTATATTATTATAAAATTTACGGGTAATTAAGGAGCTAGTTTTTCGAAAAATGTCGGCGTAATAGTTTTTCAATTTTTTAAATTAATCCCCCAGATGCCACATAGGTGCGAATCGGGCAGGCCAAAAATTTCAAATGTTTCTCTCTCTTAGGATATGTATCATAGGACGCCTCCATTTCTACAATAATTATGTTCGTACGTAGAACTCGGCGTCATTCTTTTGAAAGCCGTTTTGATAGGAACGTCGAAAAAGTAGTCTAAATCCGCACCCGTGTAGCATAGGCGTCTCAAAGGAGGCTCGGTTAAAAATTTTCACGTGTAAAAATAAAAAATATTTTTGTGTTTGTGACATGCAGAAATGTAAACAGTCACTTTTATTATAATTAAAATTTAATATATTATAATGATTATTTTTATATAATACTAATAAAGGAGGAACAGATGCATTTGAACAAAAATGCCACACGTATACGACCGCTCGAGATGTTAGGCGTTGGTTCCTTAAATTTTTTTATAATATTTTGGATCAGGCCGGGATGAACGCTTTCATTTTGTACAATCTGAATGCGGTGAATGAAAGGCTCAGTAGGCGCGAGTTTTTAAAAAAATTAGCGTTTATCTTAGTAAAAAGCCAACTGCGTCACGTTTGCAGTCACAAAATCTACGAACAGAATTAAGTAAAAAAATTAAAGTATTGTTGAAAGCAGAAGAGGAATCTCTTCGTAATTTGAAAATTGTACGAGAAGAAACGCGAGCCGAATGCAGGCTATGACAGGACAAGAGACAATAATACGCACGCGAATGAAGTGTCCCTTCTGTTTTCATTGTGTCTGTGACGAGTATAGGTCCGGTTTGTATTTGGATTATATTAACAATATTCGACAATTACCATTTTTTTGTTTCTATGCGTAATTGACAAATTTATATAAATTTTGTACCAATTTGTGCCGATTGTGATTAAAATGATTTTTTTTGCCTTTTCCAAGTTACTTTATTTTCAAGCATCCGTTTAAAATAGTTAAAATATAATTTCTCAAATGAACTTTTTTTTTTCTTATTTTTTTAATATAAGTATTTAGCTATATTTTCCCATAGGTTTTATTGTCACTTATATATTTAAAATAAATATACGATTTATTCGGCAAAAAACGTATTTTTAAAAAAGTTTTTGAAAATTGCTGTTTTTCGATATGATAATTTAATTTAACAGTCTTGCTAACAGAAAATTTGAATTTCCACAAAAAATTTTACCTTAAAATCATATAGTTATATTAATAATTAATTAGGGTACATAACAGTTACAAACACTTAAAAACGTAAAAATCAAATTGGCGCACCCGTGTAATATTTACGTCACTGGAGAGAGATGTTGTTGTGGGGGGGGGGGGGGTAATGATAGTATATTTCTGATAAATTTAGAGTTTTTACATTATTTTTATCTAATTATCGAAAATTGTATTTGAAAATAATCTATGAAATTAGGGTTAATAATGACAAACGGAATTCTAATATCTACGTGTCTGATAAAAAATAGCTAAGGTGATACGACAGCCGATACAACTAAATTTGACCGTAGAAATTTTACCAAAAATGTAGAAAAATGCAAGATGTCTTGAGTTGGATTGTTAGGCTCTTTTATAATAAATGCATTTATTGTATTATTCAAAAAATTAACAGTACTAGATTATCTGGAAAAATTCTTATGTACATTTTATTAATATAGAAATTCAAATGTTTAACTGATCCTTAAAAAGCTTATGTTTTTTTTTTTTTATTTTTTGTTTTTAGGCTTATATGTAAGACGATCAGCCACTTCTTATGTTGTTTTACATGAATATTTTTAACAAAGGGGATGTTTAAATCATTATAGAATATTAAGTTAGAAATGTATATTTGTGTTGTTGTAATAGTTTAAAATATATTAGATTGCCGCCTTTGAATCAGTTACTTTTATAATTGTTGAATAAAAGATCTCTTTAATTTTTAAGATTTAATGTTGACTTTGACCGAAATAAAGAATTAGTTAGCCTGTGTAAAAAATTTTGCATGGGTTTGTGCAATATGAAAGCGACAGTAAGTCGGTTCGCAAATACATTATTGTGTTTGATTGTTGAATTTTAAAATAATTTACATTTACCTTAGGGAATGTAAACTCTGTTGATAAAGGGAATGTGTAGACATTTTTATTCACTAAACTTAATTCTCCGTATGCATATATTGTTTAATCGCCAACCTGACGTACAATGCTAAAAGCTAATACAGCTGTATCATTATGAAGGAGACCAAATTGATCTTTTTAGAGTTGAGGAAATTGTTGCTATAAATGCATTATAAAAATGGGCTAAAAGACTACCCTGTAAGAACGTAACATTTTTTTCTCTAGATATTGCATTATTAATTTTTACTGCAAAAGGGCAAGTAGGGAAGAAACAGAATTGGGAGATAATAATTGTTTAAGTTTAAATAGGAGTCCAGTGTGCGATATATGATTGAATGACTGTGATACAACCAGAAAAATGCCGAACCATACCTTCTGTTTTTCAGAAACGATTGCATCAACCAATTGTGGAACTGATGTGGTTTAGAATGTCGGGTTCTGAAGTCAAATTGATGATCAGCAATTATCAGTTAGTATGTGGTATATTTTTTTAAAATTAGTTTTTCTAAAACTTTAGATAATCATTTAAGGATCATAATAAGTCTATGGGAGAGTAGTGAAGACGTAGGCTTGTTTGGTTTTAATTATTAAAATTATAAACTTTTCTAAAGTAAATCATCACTAGAACGGCTTTGAACATGCAACAACGGAGGATAATCACATTTTTGGGTAAATTGAATAGAATTTCATCGATTAATTTACCTAATCTAAATAACTTATTTCGCAGAACTTTTGATTGAGTCGTCCTTTTTCGATTTTTCAGATTTTATTAAACTGGTTAGGTCTCAAAAATTATTGTAAATAATAAGTTAATCCGATTTAAAAAAAAAAAAAAAAACTGGCATTGGAGTGAAGAATAATCAGTTATTAGATTTATAGCACGTAATGTTTCATTTTATTTTCTCGTTTTTAAAAAATTCCACGCTTTAACTCGTTCCTGTGTAAAAGTTTCCACTTCAGATTTTTAGTAGAATATTTACACTTCCTTCTTTCCAATAATCGTCCCTCTATCTGTCTATTCAGTCTATTTACCTATTTATTGCCTGGTTTTTTGTGTTTCCTTTACTTCGCTGTTCTGTTATTGTCGTCATTATTACCTTCTTCCGAACTATTTTCTACTACTATTCTTTCATTTTCGCTTTTCGGTGGCTTCCTTACCATGCCGTTGTTTTATTGATATGAACAGTTATTTGCAACGCTGATTATGTATTTGTATTCTTTGTGTGCCTTTTTCTTTGGCACGTTCTATTCTGTAATCCTATTTACTGAAACATAGGCTTCCTGTTTTTTATTACGCTTCTTATATCGCGTCTTTACTTTTTCTATATATTATTCCTGCCATTTCTTTCATTATATTAACAATGTCTGATCGAATTAAAATTTAACCGACTCTTTCCTTTTTTAATTATTTCTGGACGAAGATCACCCCGGTTGACGATCCTAAAACAGAAATAAACAATATTTTAAAGTACATTAGAAAATTATTGTACTTCTGAAGTTTTACGTAAAATAATTTGATGGGAATTAAAAACTAGGTCTAGTGAAAAGACTTCCGTAAGAGCAACAGGGGTGCTATGAGAAATTGTTTTATAAGCTCTGCAGGCGTTTATTAAGTATTTACGTTGTGTAGAGTAGATTTTTTGCTTTAGGGTTTTCTTTTTTAGGTGTTGGAAAAACATAAGTCTATATTTGTAATCAAAGCCCCATGTATTTCAGCACACTTTTAGTAATTGATATTATTTAGCGTCCAACTTAGATGTAGTGGAGTCTATGTGTTGTTTAAAGGAGAGTTTATTGTCTAATACAACTCCTAGGTATTTAAAATGTTCGACTACTTTTAAAGTGATCCTCCTGTAAAGCACTTTAATATTTTTCCTTTTTAGTTCCAGAGAGTTTGTGAAAAAGGACACAAAGCGTTTTTCAACTGAAAGATTAAGCTTCACTTCATTTAGACGGGCTCCGAGTAACTCAAGCGTTTTGTTAGCTGTTTTTTCGAGATTGACTTTTGTATCGTCCGTTATTATGAATAGTAAGTTATCTACATATGCGCATAGGTCAACGTTCTTGTCGTATGGTAGAGCTTAGTTGAATAATATATTCCAGAAAAGTGAACCTAAAACGCTACCCTGTGGGCAGCCTTTATTGGTTTCAGTGTTTGCAGTATGATTAGCTATTTGAAGAGTTACACGTCTGTTTTTAAGGTAGCAGTATATTGTACATAGCAATGGTATGTCTTTGATCGGAATAGATTTTAAAATGTCAAACAAAGTAGGATGCTAGCAGTTATCAAAGGCTCCTTTGATATCCACTCCTATGACAAGAACGCTCGATTTTTTCTTAAGGCTGCTGCTATCTTGTTGATTGCATAATTCACAGCATGTTCTGTGAACAGACCTTGTCTGAATCCAAATTATCCTTTATCTAAAAACTGTGTTGAGTTCAGATGGCAAGTTATCCGACTTTTTTAGTAGTTTTTCTTAAATTTTGCTTACAGTATTTAAAAGACATATTGGGCGATAGAAGCTTATGAGATTTGCATCTTTGTTTGATTTATAAAGTCGGATTACATTTGCTTCGTGCTAGGTTTTGGGGAAATAGTTTAAAGAGATGATTTTTTTTTTATATAAGAGTGGAAGGAGTTTTGGATAGATCTTTTGGATTAATTTTAGTGTCTTGTTTGTATTATTGTCAGGTCCAGCAGCTTTGTTGTTTTTTAAATTTTTTATAATGCTATTTCGTGCGGAAGTATCAAGAGGAGTCCGTTGTTTGTTGCTGTCTTTGTCAGTACTGTCTAACAGAAATAGAAAGGACAGGGAGTAATTTAGATTCTCTGTCACATTGGTGATTCTATCGCCATTATTTTTTGTGAAAAATGGAATATTCTTTGGTTTGTTTGATTTCAGACACGTTAATTTGTAGCTTAAGCCCTATGGTTTGATATTTTCAGAGCAAATTTGGGGGGGGAAGTTATGTAATTACGTAATATCTTCTGTGGTAGGAAGTAGATTTGAGTAACACGTTGTTTCATAAAGAAAATCAAATAACGACCTCTTTAGAAATTTAAAAATGTTTTAAAAATACATAATTATTACAATTTAATTTAAATTTTATTTTATTTTTTGGTAAAAAATAAAAAAATTATAAAATCCTAGCTAAAATGGTAGTTTAGAATTTGAATAGTAAGAAAGATAGCATTCTTATTAGACTTTACTTCTTTTTTATTTTTGTTAGTAATCCGATGTGAATTCTTTCTTTGTGAGCAAGTACAAAAAATATATATATATTTATCTTTGATCTATTTTCATTTACATTATAAAATAAAAATTAAAAATAAATAAGAAAGGCAAGTGATTGGAGAGAACAGTATTAAATATTAGTTATAATTAAATCCATAGGTAACGTTTATACAAATCTTTTATATAAATTAAGTTTCTCTGTTATAACAAATTTTTTCATAGTGACTTTGGATCTTTGGGGGGGATGTCCCCTATCCCCCCTCCCCCGTGGATCCGCCACTGCCTCAATCGTGGAAAACCTCCGTTCTTTCATGGGTTTTTTCAGTTTTTGGAACAAGAAAAAGTCATAGGGGGCTAAGTCCAGCGAATACGATGACTGAAGCATGATTACGGTGTTGTTTTTGGCCAAAAAATCATGAACAAGCAACGTTGTGTGAGCAGGTGCATTATCGTGATACCAAAGCCATGAATTGTTTTCCCACAAATCTGGGCGTTTGCTTCGTACTGCTTCACGCAAACGGCACATAACTTCAAGGTAATATTCCTTATTGACCGTACGAGCTTTTGGCACGAATTCATGATGCATCACGCCATTGTAATCGAAAAAAAAAAGAGAGAAAAACCTTCACATTTGACCGAACTTACAGTGCTTTTTTCGGTATTGGCTATTCTGGTCGCTTCCATTGGGATAATTGACTTTGGTTTTGACGCCATAACCATATGCCTATGTTTTGTCACCAGTTATGAAAATCTGAATCGTCTTTGATGTCATTCAATAGTTCCTGAGCGATATTCATGCGACGGTTCCTTTGGTCGAAATTTAGCAATTTCGGAACAAATTTCGCTGACACACGTTTCATGCCCAAAACATCCGAAAAAATTGCATAGCATGAGCCAACTAATATGCCGACATCCCCAGAAATTTCTCTAATAGTGATTCGACGATTCTCCATTACAATTTTGTTCACTGCTTCAACATTTTCATTAGTTGTTGAAGTGCTGGGACGTCCAGGGCGAGCATCGTCATTAACATTTTCTCGACATTTTGTGAGGAGCTTGTACCACTTATAAACATTTTTTTTGCTCAAAGTAGACTCGCCAAATGCCACAGTCAACATTTCAAGTGCGCTGGAGCACTTAATTTTATTTTTCACACAAAATTTAATATAGATTCTTTGATAATTTTTTCGATAGCAAAAAATCGCCAAGCATACTAAAACACGTCTAACCTTTATAACTCTCAAACACAAACTAAAAATGCAATATAGCTGATAGTGTCAACGTATGTTGGGGATATGTGTAGCAACTTAACAAAAAAAAAGAAAAATCCCAAATCGAATGTACGTAGCTCGCGAAATTTGAAAAGTCACCTTATTTTTTGAACAAACCTCGTATAGATATCTCAGGTATGGTATAGCTTTTTCTCTAGGTGCTCGATATTTTTGCTGTAAATCACAAACGTTAAAAAAATAATTTTTAGGCTTTGTTCAGCTAAGTGATCAGAGTGCATAAAAATTGCTCATTTGACTGTAACGTGTCGTAAGGAATTTGGTTTGAATATGGATTCACTTATTGGACAAGGCTATGATGGATACTCCATTATGGCTAGCAAAGAAGGGGGAAGATTATTAGGAATATGTATCCGAAAGCTTTATTCATGCACTGCGCAACTCATAAATTAAATCTTGTTGTTAATAATTTAAATAAATTAGTTGAAGTTCGAAATTCAGTGGGAGCAATTAAATCAGTTATTACATTCTTCAGAGAAAGTTCAGTACGAATAAGTAACAAATATTCCTTTACTGCGTGAAACAAGATGGAACTGAAAAGTATAAAAGCATTCGTTTATTTCAACAACGTTTTTTTGAAATTATTGGCAGATTTGAATATTTATCGATCAATGGTAATAATCAAAATATTAAACAAATTTCAAACCAATTGTTATCGGCATGTCTCACACCGTATTCATTGTTTCCGTATTTATAATTGCACAATATTCTGCTATATTAGAATCAGTTTTAGCTGCTTTTCAGTCTGTTAACTTGAATATCGAGAAATGTCATAAGTGGATCAGTAATGTGGTAGTAATATCATAATATCATGAAAGCGCGGAAAACAATTATGAACAAATAATAGAAATATGTAACTCACTAGATGTTAATTTAAGAACCCTACGTATTGTGTTTTGCGCCAACAAAATCGTCCTAATTGTCCGGCTTTGACAACAGAAGAATCTTCTTCTTCTCGTGCCACCCGATTCGGGTATTGCTTAACCATCATTTATGGATTGGATTATCTGCTGAAATTGATTACGATCTTTTGCTATCCTGACTAGATAGAAGAATACTTTCGATATAATATTTTCATTTCATATTTACATTTGTTAGTAGGTTCTAAAGATCATAGATTTTCACAAAACAATGTAACAATTACTACAATTTTTAAAATTCATTCAAAAACTTTCACATCAAAGAATCTGTTTATAACCGATATGAAAGTAATGAATGAAATATATGGAATTGAAAATCTCCTTTATGAAGCAGGAAACTGGTATGATTTTTGGACAATTACTCCACCGATATCTATTGCAAATATTGAGGAATTGACATTAACTAATTTACTTGAGTATGCGTTATTGTATCCTTCGATTAAAATAGTCATACAAGTTGCAATAACAATTTCTGTTACATGAACTATTAAACGTTCTATTTCTACACTACGAAGGATAAAAACGTGGCTCAGATAAACTGCAACTGAAGACCGATTGAACGGTCTCGGTTTAATGAGTATACACAGGAAAAGAATAGATACGTAGTTTTTGAACGAAGTGATAGACGTGTTTGCTCAAAAACCAAGACATCTACAATTTTTTTTCAAATAAATTTAAGCATTTATAGACATTTATTATTTTTATTCTGTATTTTTCACATACCTATAAATTGTACATTGTAGTATTAATTAACGTTCAGGTATTATAAATTTATGGTTTTACCGTCAATAAGTTCTAAAATTCAGAACGTATATGCACTTCTATATATAGATTAGTAAATCAATTAATATTTATGTCTATATCCTGATAAGTACATAACGTTTATAGATATTGTTATTAAATACATCAAATTAGATTACACAAAATTTACATGTATGTTTGTATGATTGTATAGTGGAACAGAAAAAAAATGCCCCCTCCCCCTTGAAAAAATGTCTGGGATTTAAAAATATGCATGACGAAAAAAAGAAACTATGAACGAATATTAGGTGAGCACCGCAAATGATATTAGTAATATTTCCGAAAAAAAGGAAAACTGAATACCGGAAATAAAGCTTCAGTGAAAATACAGAGTTCATCATATAAAAAAAGAGAAAGACTGGAAACTTTATTTTTAATATTTGCTACCAGGAATATTATTTATACTAAAATTTGAAATCCTTACTCAACTATTGTAGTTTGCCGTTGTAGTAATAAATTCATTTTAATAAAACGGTTTGAAAGATATGAGTGAAGATGTTCTCTTAACTGTGTAATTATGGAAGATCACCATGTGAATAACTCAGTCCCTTCAGAATCATGACTGTGTGTATTGTTTAGTTGAACAAAAATTGTTAGATCGGGCAGACAAGTTATAAAAAGGTCGATAATCTTTAGCTAAACGTAAGGTGATAAACATGTTTCTCAAAGAGAGAAGGAATCTTTACATAAATATAATTCAAGATAAAACAAAAATTTCTTTATTAAGTTCCAAATACAGATTTAAACAAGTATTAATTCACGAATGAAACTATGGGTAACATCTAGTATAGATATATATATATATAACTCGGCCATTTTGGCCTCGCAAGGGGCTGTGCCCCTTGACCCCTCTTGCTTTCATTTCTGTCTCTTTCTCTTCTATACTTTGTATAAAATGATCAAAATTTACAGCGTAATTCTTACTGGCATCAACACACACAAAAAATAACATAACCATAAAAATCCTATTCTAACATTTACCTTCCATTATATAAAATTAAGATATTTTTTCGTTACATTTTTCGTTACATATTTCATTACATAAAATTGTGACATTTTTTAAACAGCAATAACAAAAATCCTACAAAATATAACAAACGTTACATAAAATTGGGACATTTTTCTGGGACATTTTTTTTGGGACATTTAGCGTTACATAAAATTGGGACATTTAGCGTTACATAAAATTGGGACATTTAGCGTTACATAAAATTGAGACATTTAGCGTTACATAAAATTGGGACATTTTTTCGAATGAGGGGTAGCCTAAGAATTACATTGTGATTAATATATATATATTAATTACAACGTAATTCTTAGGTTACCCCCCATTCGAAAAAATGTCCCAATTTTATGTAACGCTAAATGTCCCAAAAAAATGTCCCAATTTTATGTAACGCTAAATGTCCCAGAAAAATGTCCCAATTTTATGTAACGTTTGTTATATTTTGTAGGATTTTTGTTATTATTTAAAAAATGTCACAATTTTATGTAATGAAATATGTAACGAAAAATGTAACGAAAAAATGTCTTAATTTTATATAATGGAAGGTAAATGCTAGAATAGGATTTTTGTGGTTATGTTATTTTTTGTGTGTGTTGAGGCCAGTAAGAATTACATTGTAAATTTTGATCATTTTATACAAAGTATAAAAGAGAAAGAGACAGAAATGAAAGCAAGAGGGGACAAGGGGCACAGCCCCTTGCGAGGCCAAAAATGGCCGAGTTATATATATATATGAAGTGAGGATGATAGAAACAATTTCATTGCTATTATTAGAAAATGTTAAATACGACATGACTCAAAAATATCACATAACCTTGAAAAAAGTTAGATTTCGGTTTATAGCAGGATGTACAGCAATAAAAATATTACAGTTTTGATAACACCGTCTATAAATTTAATTTAAATGACAAACGCCACAGTTTCTGTATGGAAAATTTTGAATAATATGTTGTAATATACTTTCATAATAATAACACAAATTAGTAACTATTTTTCGTTTTTTGTATATTTGTTATTAATTAAAAGGATTATTAGAAATTGTTTTTTCTTTTTGTATATTTTGCTTTAAAGCTTCTTCATGCATATTTAAGCTTTTAAAAAGACTGCTTCTAGACGAATAGAGTAGCAATAACATTTTTATAAAATTATACACTTGAACATCAAATATTTCAAAGGAACAATTATTAGGGTTACGATTTAATCGTGTAAATTTATTTTATCACAGAGAAAATTGTAAAATTTTCAACGTATTCTTTATGTAATTAGTTGCCATATAAAATAATAATTTAGCTCTAATTAAAATAGTCAATAATGTTTACACATTTTAAAAAAAATGTTCTTAATGGTATTCTAAGTTAAAATTTTTTGGAGCCGTGAAACTTCAGTTTAATTTATTTTGATGAAATGGGAGGTAAATATACAAATTTATCGTTTATGATGATGCATTTTATTATATATATATATATATATATATATATATATATATATATATAAATATATATATATATATATCATAACGATAATAAATATCTGAGATAGAAATATTTTCGTAATGTTTAATTTCGATTACAGCTGATTAAATTGTTTTTTGAATTACCTGTTTCAGTGTTATTATTGCGCATGCTGATGATTCGAATTTGTCCATAATAAATTCAGAATGCATTACATACATAAAATCGTTAAGCGACGAGATAATAAAAACCAGTTTTTTTGAATTGCCCAGTCAACATGGTCAGAATTCGAACGTGTCGTCCGATATTCAGTCTCGCATGGAACAGTGGTTGAGGAATCATTTATTCAACGTGAACGTAGATGGTAATAAATTGAAGATAGACGAAACATGCGTAATTTATCCTCCATACGGACCAGATCAATGTATTTGCGATGATCCGATTAGATTAGAGTTAATTCAGGATATAATTCGGCAATTGTCGGTTACTGTTAGTAATTATGAGACCAACAAAGATGCTTCGGTTCCTATAAAATGAATTTTTAATGGATTTAAAATAAGATATGGTGTGATTTTTTTATGCGATAAAGATGCTATTTCAGTTGCTACTAAATAATTCAGTGGCTGCATCGATATAAACATATTCTCATTTTGGTGTAGCCGAAGTTTTTGTTTAGTATTGGTTTATATTAAACTTTTATTTTGCCTTTATACTAAATATATTTTGAAAAAGAATAAATTATTATTTATATACTTAGTAAATTGTAATATATATATATATATATATATATATATATATATATATATATATATATGAAAGTTTAGTGTATGATTTATAAATTTTTCATTACACTATTACAACTTTCATTGATATTAAAACCAAGTTTAGCGAATGTAAACAAATATTCAGATACGTACTGGATACAGCTGTAAATTTTATAAAAGCGTTTGGCTTTTTCTTCCTTTTTTGAAAAATCGATCCAGATAATACGGAGTCCGGAAAAACGCGATCCGGATAATCGCGAGTCGACTGTGTCTGATAAATACAAAACGTAATAGGTAGAAAAAGATATAAGCCAAATTGTTGAAAGTACCTCGTTCTTTTTTTTTTTTTTTTTTTTTTTCAATCAAAATTACCATCAGGAAAAAAGATGGAACTGTTTGAACCTGGGTCTTGCCATTTGCTGAATTGAAGTTGCAAATACATACCTGGAACCATAGTCGGAGTTACATCATATTAGTTGCACCGTGGGATACGGATACGTAAGTATGTATGCTTCTGGACCTAATCATCACTAGTCCCTACAAAGAAATTAAAATACATATTTCAATTTCTAAAGTTATAAATATTTACTTAATTTTAAACATTAATTAAATTACAATTTCTTTAATACTGATTATTTGTAAATTTATCGAATTTTTAAATATATTAATTCATTTTACAAATCATTAAAATTAATTTGTATATACCTTTGTAAGGGCTGCAGTTAGTTGTAGAATGATGTGTTTTTTTTTCACTAATGCATACTATTGGTTTGGCTTATGTACAATTCAAAGTACTGCGGTTATTTATATACCGACATAAACATGTTGCGTTTTTACCTAGATGTGTGTTATTTTCATCAAATTTATTACTTTAAAGCAAGATATTGACGTTTTTAGCCTACATAAACAATGATGATGGTAATTTCCCAGTCTTTTGTCGCTACTGTAATAGAATATTATTTTTCATACTCACACGAAGTAGTTCCAAGCATGTGGGTGCTCTCATTAATTTGTTTTTACCATCAGATAACTGTTATTGGTATTGCTTGTTAAGTTTACCACTTACATGTGCATGTCATTGGGATCGGTACAAAATATGTATCATGAAACATGCCAACAGGGAAACAGGCACATATACAGCAACTTTAAGAACTATAGCATGTAAATGATTCTTAATGAACTACTCATGCTAGAATATTATCTAATTGTCTAAAGGTATAGAGTATTGTACTTTCTAATGATTGGAAGCACCTTTGCCTAATACTTGTTATTACTGCATAGTACAATATATTATGTTTCTGCTGTCTTTTAGAGTCAGGGGCGGATCGTGAATTTGTGGGACCCTGGGCTAATGCTACTTAGGGGCCTATCTAATTACTCAATTAATTGCCATTTTATCAAAAAACTGTTTTCTATAGTGATGTAGGTATACAGTATAGGAAACAAGTAGGACAATAAAATATTTTATTTGATTTGAATATGACTTAGTGTTTATTTAAACAGAAACTGTACGACATTAGTGCAAAAGAAATTGACAGGTTATGTGTAGAGTTATGTTATATAAATTCTAAAGCAACCTTTCTGCATTTTTGTGCTGCAAATTCCTTTATTTGCTCATCATATTGTAAGTCCTTTGTTAAATCACAATTTATGGAAACAATTGATAAATGATTTAGTCGATAGTTCGACATTGTTGTTCTTTATTTGTTTTCTATATGCGACATCCTAGAGAAAGAGTGCTCTACTTCATAGCTAGTAATTGGCAACGTTAAAAAAATCTTTAAGATGGTATAGCAATTTGGGAAAACATCAACAAGTTTCTTTTCATAAATTAGCATAAAAATTTCACCGCAAGAGGTGTAAGACTCTGGCTTAGAGTATAACTTTCGATAAATGTTCATTTACGCAATCTGGATAATAATCAATAACATTACATACACTTTCCAGATCGTATGTTTTCCATATTTTTGTCTTGCATATTCATTAAAAATTTTAATTTTTTGCTATACATATGTCCCATAGACTTGGCTTCTTTTATTTAAATCCGTAATCAGCTTCATCAATGTAACGTCCAGCGTGTCTCTTTTAAATTTTTCTGCGCCGTATACTAAGACTTTATCTGTAGACTTATCTGAAAATTTTGAAGTAATGCGTCTTTGGTTTATGTCACTGTAGTCTATTCGCATACTAGTACTTAATTTTTTAGCTTTCTCTTCGTATTCCATTAGCTTCTGATCTGATTGGTGCCGTATGTTGTTCACGAACTCTTTTAATGGCACAATTAACTTGTTGCCTTCACAAATGTCTAAACTAGGGCTCTGCATTTTTTTATTAACTAAATTAAAACTCTCCAAAATTTCTTCCCAAAAAGTAATCAAAATTGCGTTATCGAGTTTCGCCAGTTTATTAAATAAATTTATGCCTCTTTTCGGGAATCAACTTTCTCATCCTCATTTTCGCTGAAATTTTTGAAAATTTTCATAATGTCATCATAATTATTATTTTTTAAAACTTTAACAGTATCATACTGACAAGACTATTTGGTCTGGCTTAAACTTTTTAACGTAAATTTTAGTTTTGTTTTACGATTTAACAGTTCCCACCTATGAGTCGAAGCAGAAAAGAAAACGTACATTTTTTACACTACTCCAGAAAAGATCACAATTTTGGTTGCAACCTTAACACTACTAATTGTAATGATATAAATATTTTATACACTTTTCCCCGAAAACAGTATCGTAATACAATAGCAAGTTGGTCATTGTGAGATAAATCTGGGGTTGAATCCATCACAATTGAATAATACTTTGTGTCGTCATTTATTTGAGTTATAATTTGTTTAATTATCTGTTCGCCCATATCTCAATTACTTCCTCGTATACTGTTTTGGTCGTAGCTCTCGTTGTTCAATATGTTCACGAATGAATGGGTCGAACTCTGTCAATAGCTCCAGAGCACCCATAAAGTTATCATTATGTGGAGAACCAAGTACTTCCTCGGAACCTCTAAATGCTAAGCCCCTTATACTCAAAAATTTTACCACTGCAATAACCTGTTTTAGGACATTGTGATAATATTCTGTTTCTTTCCTTAATTGCTCTTGAAGCTGCTTGTCTAAAACAGACTTATTTTCTTTTCGTGTCAACCACAGTAACATTGAATTCTTACGTTCATTAGAATTTTCGTGATTTTCTAAACAAGTTCCTATGTGTTTCCAATCAGAAAATTCGGTTGTATATTGAAAAGAGGTTTTACAAAAAAGTTTGCAAGCCAAACAAAAAACAGTACCACACCTGGTTGAATAACATAGCCAAGATCTTTCTAGTAATTAGCCATTTTTCATTTTCTTAATGAAATAACTATTTGAAAATGATCTGTTTTGTTCTTTGTATTTTTTTATTAAAACTGAATATTTATTTTTCGGTTCTTTATTTTGAAAGTCAGTCATTTCATGTGAGAGGATGCCATTAATAAAATCATTATTTAGCAATACTGGCAACAAGCTCACGTCAACATATTTCTCAAACTCAAATTCAAAATTTTCTAAATTTCTTTCCCCCTCGGTATTACCGTCCTCTTGCTGAACAACAATATTGTTCACAGAGGGTTGCTGGTAGTCAAGATCTTGCACATTTTTATCACTTGCATTTTTTTTCTGGTTTTGCAATTTTCTGTTTCCTTCGGTTAGATTTTCTTCGGATAAGATCCCTTCCTTTTCGCTTGTTAATGGATTTGTAGCTATTTCATTCTCGTTTTTATGTTCTAATTTTAAAAAAGTTTCAATTTTTGCACATTTATTTCTTTCTTTTTCTTGAACCAACTGTAATTTTTGTTTTTCAGTTCCACTTTTATATTTTCTAGCAGTCATATTGTAAAATAAGGTTTTGATATTTTTCTGAAAATAAATAAACGATTAAAGAGTTCATTTAGTATTGAAAAATAAAATAAAAACAAAAAAATCATGATTTATAATTCTTTTTACTTACCTAGTATATATATATATATATATATATATATATGTAATATGTACTATATTGATTTTGAAAAATGTTTTTTTTGGGGGGGGAGGCTCGTCAACCAGGGACCTCACCCAGAAACAATAGGAATAAGAGTTAACTAATTAAAACTTGATTCGATCGGAAATGCAGAAATAAAAGAACCAATGGCAGGAGTAACAGACTGGGACGGAATGGACAGGATATAGGAAGCACAGTAGGGAGAAGAGAGCCTTGACTTCAAAAGGAGTAAATAAAGGGAAGAGCGTTCCGCAGAAAGAGCAGAACACTCAAAGAAAATGTGATTAGCATCACAAACAACTGCTTCATTAGGATGTAGGGTACAATAAGGAGAGGAAACCAAAGACAGACGAAAACGGGAAACGAGCAATAGAGTGTGATTGAAGCGTAGGCAAATAATAGGGGCAATAACAGAACGTGGAAAAGAAGGGAATTTTGAGAACCAAGAATTAGTTGGAAGGTTAGGTTGAATTGAGAGGTAGAAGGAACTTTCATTGGAAAAAGAAGAAGGAAATTTCAACCCTTTAAAATAGATTCTGAAGCAGGATGATATATATTACGTAAAAATAATTTTGAAAAATTAGAGTTAAATATATCCCTGAATTTTAATTTCAGATATTATTTTTTACTTCACAATATCGATCGTTTATTGTTTTCAATGGGGGCTGGGGGCCCTTTGTAGCTACGGGGCTCTGGGCTGCAGCCCAAAAAGCCCTTAAGTAAATCCGAGTTGTTACACATAAATGAC
Source organism: Icerya purchasi (assembly GCA_039619475.1). Classification (NCBI taxonomy): domain Eukaryota; kingdom Metazoa; phylum Arthropoda; class Insecta; order Hemiptera; family Monophlebidae; genus Icerya; species Icerya purchasi. The sequence continues at coordinate 396,959,692 of CM077116.1, forward strand.
TAAGAAAAAACTGGTGTATTAGTAATATTTTGTTGAGTTCGATCATGCTACTCTTTTTAAGATGTATAAAAATAAACAAACTGCATACTCCATAATTTTTTTTCTTATTCTCATTGGTTCCGAATGTAACTGGATATGAATAAACATGTTAACGGTATATAGTTTTTGTAGGATCTTATAATAGTGGAAACTCAGAAAAATTATGTATGATCGGTAAAGGAGGTGAATAGATTGTTTAATATTTGGATCTAAAAGCATACTTAGGCTAATTTTGAAAAAATATAAAATTTTTGTAGATATGTACGATGGAAGAGTAAAAGTGGTGGATTAGTTGTTTTCTTTTAGTTAATTTTGAAATTGAAAAACTTATTGATTAACCACGTATAAAAACTCATAGAGTTGAATCTGAGACAATGTGTATGGATTTAGCAAACAGTTGATACAGAATAATCAAATAATTTTATTGGGATTACATCAGGAAACTACACTGTTGAATCTCTTATTTATCCCTGCATTTTAGTTCCGTCTGCTAAGTTATTAATATGTATTTGTGTAACTTTACTTAAAAATTTTTACTCATTATAAAACTGATATAGAATGATTAAATAATTTTGTTAATCGAGTTATAGCAATTCTGGATTTTGAATTAGTGTGGTTGATCATTATTGCATCAGAAAACTATTTTTCCACTACTGAATCTCCTATGAATCTTTGCTTTTAAGTCACATTTCTAAGTTATTAATATGTATTTGCGTGTTTATATAGAGTGCATACTTTATTTGAAAATAATTATTTGTTAGACATGTTGATAATTTTAATTTCAAAATAAATTAAAAGACCATCCGCGGGCAATACAACATTTTTTTAAAAAAAGTGTATAAAGGAGGTGCAGCCCAGAATTTTTTTTTAAATTTGGGGTCTAAGTATCAAATTTCAAACGTTTTTAGTGAAATTTTGTCTCTTCTAAACTCTGGGAATAAAATGTGACTATACAAATCGGTATGCTGTGGTGCATAATTGGGAGCTCCAGAAATAGCACTTGCAGGTATGGTCCAAATGGGGCTTCTCGAAACAGCGTGTAAAAGTACAGCAGCAGTGTGTGCTCTAGGGAAAGGGGAATTTTTCGGAAATGATAAAATATACTACAATTAATTTTGAATACTTAGACTCAAATTTGGAAATGTATCATTAGATATGTTGGATGGGAGAGGTGGAAGTTTTGGAGTACTCTCAGACAAGTAATTTTAGATAGATTACGGATATTGGAAGGGTTTTTGAATCCAGACATTAGAAATGAGATTAGTTTCTATTCTCTTCACCCACTTTAGGGGTGCAACACCAGCACTGCTATATTCTCTGGTGATTAATATAACAATCACAGTACTCAAAGTTACATTATCTTCTTACTTATGCCAAATATTCAAACGGCCTGAAAATAAAAATAATTTTATATTGCCTGTTTTAAAATAGTTGACAAAGAACCTGATTAATGTATGGTAGTACAACATCATGCGAAAAGTATATGATTTCAGTTGTATACAATTATCAATCTGGTTATTAGCAATTATTAAAACTTTCAAGGGAATAAATGGAGTATTGTGATGATATTGTTACAAGCAAATATAAAATGGAAGCTGTAGTTGCAACAAACAAAAAAAAATATAACTTACCAGATCATAAACATCACATAAACGTACTGTGTTGAAGATTTAATGGAAATTATCAGTTGGTATAAATTAAAAAATTTGATCAACTTTTCCAAACATGCAAAATCTCCCAATAGCGAGAAAAATGATTACACTTGTAACAATACTGTTAGATATGATGTGGAGATGGGGGAATGTAAAAAAAATACATGTAAATAGGACACGTTTTTTTTTTTTTAAATGTTTATTTCAGATAAAGGTTGTATTTTATTAGATTCGTGTTCACAACCAACTTTGATTTCGGATACATTTGTAAGAGTAAAATAAAAGTTTCATTAAATTCTAGTATGCCGATAAGAGGCATCGGTGTTATGATTAATACTACGCAAGTATTAGAAATAAAAATATTTTCTCGAATTAAAGATTTTACATTGAGTTTAATTGCAGAAGTTGTTCCCGCGTCAGCGTTGGCTTACAGTCTTGCTGTTAATCTTTCAGATGAAAAAAAGATCGATGTTAAAAAATTTCATTTTAGCAGTGTTTAATGCCATAAATGCAGTTCGGAATATTACGAAAAATGTATAACACAAATTCCACTCCTAAATGTCGTAACCTTAATTACTCGACCGACGAAACCTACGCGGCCGATGGGACTGTTTAATTTCGAACGATGGTAAGTGTGCTCGGGTCAAAGTTTGAACATCGACACCTACATTCGATCTTACACAGTCAACGGGGGGAAAAAAAGGTTGGAGGTTAATTTTTGGAATTTCCGAATTCTGAAAAATCGCGGCAGGCTGGGTAGAGCGAGCGGGAAATCAGGCCAATGTCAGGATTCAGGGAAAAAAGTAAAACAAATAGGTTTGTTTTATGCGCTAAATTAATAGAAAAAAGGGGGTTAATGAGGGATTAATAAAGCACGATGGTACGTGACTAAATAGTCGGTCCTGATTGGCTAATGTCTTTGAAGTGACCGGTGTTTACTACTATGCATGAAAGTACGAACCTCGAATCAAATCTGTTCAACGAATTAAACTGTTCGCCGTTCGCTTCTTCAATTCCTTTTTGCGAAGCAGGAACTCTAAAATCGAAACACAGAATGGGCTGGTGCCTCGTACGTATGTAAATGGTGTAGTAAGCTTGTTGTTATTTTCCCTAGCCGGCAGTAGGTTGTTTTCATTTTCATGTTTTATTAATGTACAATTTTCGCTTAGTAAATTAGTACTTGAAATAAAAATCGTTTATGATTTATGACGCTTGTAATGACGTGTTCGCAGCCAGATTTTCGATAAATAGTTTTATTAAAGAAAACCTGAAGGAGCGGAATTTTTTCGTAATTTAAGCAACGATCGTAAATCATTTTTGATCGTAAATCATTTTTGATCGTGCAGGTGCGAAACGTATTTTTATTAAGGACGTATGCTAATTATAATGAAGACAGTTCATTGATTTAAATTATCTCTCGGTGTCTTTAATTCGACACTATGCATTTTTAAAATCGTGGCCTATTCGCGTTAAAACAATTTTAAAGTGGCCGAATTTGCGAACACTCATTGGATCCAGGAAAAACATTTGCAGGTAGGAATTTAAATGCATTCTGTAGTTGTAACATTCCTGGGAAACTAAATGATAATGATCGGAAGTGTTAAATGTTTTCGTCGCATATTTATCGAATAATTTGGCGATTTTTGATTTCTTTTCTTTTGAAGAATATCGTACTGTTTAATATTTATAACCTCACCCCGGGCTTTTTTTTTTTTTCTATACTGCGAGTACTGAACTTTTATTTTCTCTACTTTTAAGTTTTCTTTTCAACATGTTGAAACGTTTACCAAATGTAACATGTTACGCGTTTTAGTACGATGTCCGTAAAGGATGCCACAATGCTATCATTCTATTACGTGGACGTATTAAATTATTATATTTTTGAATGATTTGTTTTTATTTTTATTTTAAATGAATTATTACAAAACAAAAACAGACAATTATGTTTTTTAAATTGTATACTATAAAGTTGCCTACAAACCTTTTTTTTTTTTTTTTTTGATAGCCTGGCCGCTTTCAGTACATATTAAGCAATATAGACAAATACACAAATCCAAATAATTAGAATAATAATTTAAGTTCTAGTATCTTTCTGCGTCGTTGTTGGTCTGTAAATTGTTGGACTCCGATGATTCGAGAGTTGCGCTAGGTAAATTATAATAAAAGTTTCTTCGACGAATGTCGGAACGATATTTTTTAGAGACTTCCTGGTAACGTACTTAAAACAATAAATAGTTAAGTGAAACAAGAATCGGTAAATTCTCTTCAACAGGTCGACAACGAAAACCAAAGTAGTAGCTTGAAAAACAGTAAAACTACCGCTGACTCCGATCAAAAATTTTTCAGCTGTATTTTCGTCAATCTTTTGTTTCCCGAAACCTGTTACTGCTTACCAATCATTTCCAAAAAGACGGTACGCATTTCGTCAACATCGATCTGCGAAACTGTACATCCACTTACGATTGAAAACGGGATCGATCTCACATACTATTATTACATTCTCGCTCTCATCACGTTTTCCGTTATTTATTAATTTACTTCATGTGATAATGTAATGTGTACATTATAATGTTTAATGGTTATTATTCGGGTTATTAATGGAAACCAGCACGTTGTTTAGATATGTATATAAATAAAACTTAAAAAAAAAAAACCCAAAAAACTTACTCCTTTTTTTGATCAAAAATCAGCGTCAGCTGTAGCTTCAGAATTTTTAAACAATCTTTGTGTAAGCTGTTAAGGGTTCTGTAATTTTTTTTTTTCTTTTTTCCTTGGGCGCGTCAACACATTTAGGACTAACAGAATGATGAAACGTAGGAATTTGTAAGTTATATCAGGAAGCGATTAGAAATAGAAAAAATTAAGGTGGCCAATACAGGAACAACAGATGGAGGAGATGGAAGAGCATGAATGTAGCGGGGGCACAGTAAGGAGTCGGGAGGCCAAGGCCAAGCAAATTGGAATAATGGACTGCGCGTCCGAGGGGATGCAAGAGCATTCGAATAGAACGTGATTTACATCTCAGGTGAAATTTAAGATAGGAAAATGGAAGGGACACAAGGGAGACTGAACAATATTAAAAATTTGTGTACGGTGCTACTACAGTTGGTTCTTCTGGAAGGAGAGACTGTTCATCTTTCGCAGTTATCCAGGGGCACAGTATTTTTTTTTTTTTTTTTTTTTATGGCCCGGCTTTATCAAGCCATTTAGCCAAAGGGACACACAGTATTTTGCAGGTACAATTGGGGACAGGATAATTTCAGTAGCGTTCAACATTTGTTAGGAAACAACTGCGGTGTCGTTTGAATTCAGCTAGTGAAACATATATTTTTTTATACAAGTGATTTATATCCGTGCATCATTTGTGTAACTCAAGTGGATATTACAATGCATGATTTCTAGACTGATTTACGGCAGACCCGAAAGAATAGTGAAAAATGTATTGTTATTTATAAAATAAATATACGAAGAAAATTTTCAAGACCCCCCCCCCCCTCGCCGTTTTAAAACTCTAGGCACGGCCCTGAGCCCGACCATCGAAGGAAGGGTAGGACAATATCTAATGGGCTACGCTGTTTGTGACCTTGCTGGAAGTGGTTTCTTCATTCTTTTTTTTTTTTTTTTTTTTCAAGATAATTTTATTGATGGTTCTAATTTTTTTCTTTTTTTAAATATTATTTATATGATCATCCGTATGATGTGGGTAATTGTCGGGATTAAAACAGTGTACGGATCAGAACGAATTTAGAGGCATTTGTTCAAATATTTCTATATCTTATAAATGACGCTTAGATCAGTCAGAGCGGTTCGCACTCTGCGAATCAGTACACTATCCTTCATTGAATTTCTCAATTTTTTTATAATGTGGGTGTACGTCTGTATTTTACCGTTTCTATGGTTTCATTGGAGAGAACAAGTATACTAGGCCAAAATTCGACTTTTAATTCGTTTAATTGACAGGCGTTTTTAAAGAATATTTTTAAGATAATTCTATAAATCAAGAGGAAACAATTCGAAATGTTATTTTTATGAACTGTGAATTTTAATTCGTGTAACGAAAAATAACATTACGTAGCTTCAATACACGGTATATTTGATTTATTTTATTTATTACAAATTAAGCAGATTATGGCGAATTAAAACTTTATAAGCAGACAAATCATTTAATATATACAAAACGAAAGCCCTGCTAACTTTTTTTGTACATACATATATCGATGGAAAACTCACTATTTCCGGATAATTACATTTAAAAGTTCATTCGCATTAGAGCCCCCTCCCCCGCCACCGTAAAACTTCATAAGCATTCCATAAATAGACGTACGTATTTACAGGAATATTTTATGGAAACTAAAAACGTTACTGAAACCTTAAAATAAGAAATATTTCTTTTGAGAATTATATAACATCTTTAACTTAACATAGAAAATTTTCAGTGATCATGCTTCACTTTTGAACATAATGAGGTTCCACCGTGTTTAAAATAATTTTTCGGAGAATTTACTTTTTTTTAATAAAGACGACTTTCATTAAATATTTTGAGGTTTCTTTTTTTCTTTTTTTCTTTTTTTTTCTTACACGTATATTTTAGTACAATCTTATATTACAGTGTAAATAAATTAGCATTACTTTTGAAACGGTGTTACGACTTAATCTAATTCGTAACATGAACAGAGTAGAAACTATGTAAAATTACATTATTCTATTTGTAGTATCGATCTTTCGATTGGTTTACTAATAGAGGCGAAACGGTTAAAAGTTTAGACTTTAGATGCGCGTGATCCTTTTCCATTCTGTTCTTCTTCTACTCAGCTGTTTCAGTTGCTGGTAATTATTTGTTCGCATATTAACTTGCTGCGTGAATCTCCTTCTCGGGCTTCCCCTTGCACGAGTTCCTTCTATTTTCCCTTCTAACATCGTTTGTTATCAGCTCGCCGTGCCTTAACAAATGTCCTTTATTTCTTCGTTCAGAAATAGTTTTAATGATTTGTCTTTCTTCTTCTATCCCGATATAAACCTCCTCGTCAGTAATTCTATCCGTCTATTTTATCTTGAGTATTCTCCTCCAGCACCAAGTTTCAAAGGCCTTCAGCTTTGCGTTTTCCTCAGCGTCCAAGTTTCAGCACCAATATAAGCGACCACACATACGTCTTTACGAACTTCTTCGCTAGGTTTATATTAAGCTTTTTTAATTTCAATAGTTTTCTTTTCTTATTAAAGGCTGCTTTCGCTTGTGCTATTTTCGCCTTGACTTCTGTTGAGCATCTTTCATCCCCCATGAGATTTGACTTCCCAAATAAGTAAAGTTTTCTACTTGTTCTATCATATAATTTTGTACTCTGATTTTTGTTTTTAATTTTATTGTACACGAAGATTTTTCTTTTCTTTTTGTTGATTTTCATATTATATCTCCTTATTATTTCTTCCATTAGATTTAGTGCTTGTTCTTTCTGCCAGCACTGCGATCTCATCAGCGTATCTTGTCATATTTATTTATTTTTTCCGTTTATCTTTATTCCTTTAGCTCCCATTTTCTCCATCTCCTGACAGCTTGTTCTATATATATATATATATATATAAAAATTAAATACGTACGGAGATAGGCTACATCCTTGTCTCATTCCTCTCTTGATTGCTGCCTCAGCATGCACATTGTTCAATCTGATAATTGTCTTTTGGTTTTTATACAGGCTATGGATTGTTCTTCTGTCTCCATAATCTACTCCTATTATATCTTTTAGCACATTGAACATTTTTTCCCAGTTTACACTATCGAAAGCCTTTTCCATATCCAAAAATGCAATGTATGTTGGTTCACCTAGTTCTATACGTTTTTCCATTATTATTCTTAAGCACAAAATGGCTTCTCTGCATCCTGTCGATTTCCTGAATTCAGCCAGTTCTGGCTCAATTTTATTCAGCATTCTTTTGCATATAATTTTAGTTAAGATTTTCGAGGCGTGCGTTAATAAACTAAGTGTTCTATGCTCCTCATAGCTGGAAGTTCCAGGTTTCTTTGTTATCATAATGGATCAAACTTTTCTCAAAATCCTCGGGAATGGTACCCTTTTTATAGCAATCTTTTACTGTGTTGAACAATCTGTTATTTTCTTTCTTCTCCAGTGCTTTAATAATGTCCCCATTGATACCATCTATTCTTGCTGATTTCTTTATTTTTAATTCTTTAACTGCCAGATCAAATTCCCCTTTTCATAATGTTCAACCCTGTCTTTTTCGACCAAATGTTCTACTTCTATTATGTTTTTATCCATTTCCTTGTCATCATACAATTCTTCTATATATTCTTTCCAGCGGTCTGCTACATCTGCCAGTTTCGATTATCACTTTTCCTTCTTTGTCTTTAATAGTGTCGCTTCGCTGGGATTTATTCCTAAAAAGCTTCCTTACTTCTTGATAAACTACAGTAGTACTTCCTCTGTTTACGTGATCATTTATGTTTAAGCATCACTCCTCCAGCCATTTCTCCATTGCTTTCTGAGCTTCCCTGTTAACTAGATTTCGCAACTTTCTGCATTTTTCTTCACCTTCTGGAGTTTTTGAGTTTTTATATCTTCTTCTTTCTTCTATTAACTGTATAATTTCTTTGGTTATCCACTTCTTCCTTCTTTGTTTTTCTTTCTTCAGCTTATTTTCCACTACTTTTGTTATCGAGCTTCTCAGATCTTCCCACTTTTCATTAACGCTGTTGTTTTCCATATTATCGCTTAGTTGTTCATCTATGTTCTGTGTGCTATTCCTATCCTTTATATTCAGGATTTCGTAGGAGGTACGTATCATATCTTATATCTTCACCGCTTATTTTACATTTCTTAAATTTTAATTTGCTTTTCGTTATTATGGGAATATAGTCGCTACATAACTCTCAATATTATATAGGTATATAAATAATCACATGCGTATATAAGTACCCACACGCACGTACACCAAGAGTATATTCACATGCACACAAAAAAAAAAAAAAATATATATATATATATATACGGGTATATGTATAGTATAGAATAAATTAGGTGACCAGCTCATAAGGCTTTGTGCGCTTAAAGCGCCTTAAATTATCATCAGAAAGTAGCGGTTCTAAGGCCTCTCGATATTCAGGTGACTGCGAAGTCGGTGTTCGTGCGTTTCTGCAATATTATGACTTCATCGATCGACCATGGAATGTTTAAATCCGAATGTGTATTGATACCAGGAAGCTCATGTTTCGGAATTTTACAGTTTCTGTCGTTTTGTGGTTATATTGTTTGTATATCTTATAGGTGTGATCGTTTATGCGCGATCACTTAAGCGTGAGCTTTTTTAGAAGCGTGGCTGTTTAGGCTCTATCGGGTGAAGATTTTTTATTCGGATCTTCGAACTTGCTAAACATGACCATATGGGGTCATGGATTCTCAAAATTACCTCTTCCACCTTCTCACCGCCGTTAGTAATTTCACACAAGAGAACAAACAGTATCCGTTGTTGATATGATGTTATAGATTCTGCGTGTTTTATATAAACATGCAACAGATCCAGCAACGGATTTTTTTCCTTTTTCCGCGAAATGACTAATGGTGGCAAGAAAATTAGTTTATAAAAATAATTCTGAAATCCGTGTTTTATACACTTTTAACGGAGGTATGGAGAATAATCTTGAAATTAAAATCCGTACAAGTGTGAAACTGGCGTGGATGACATTGAAAAATCTATCGATAGAGGGGGGAAAAAAAGAGCGGACGGTAATGACTTTTGAGTAAAATCTAAATACTAATTAAAAAATTATTGAAAGCGACTATTCCTTAGTGTTTCACTGAAAGATAAATAAAGGCAAATACTGATAAGACCAATATAATGGAAATAATTTAACGGAATTAATGGGCGAGATGAAGAAGCGGTGGTGGAAGATGGATTAATAGAATAACATTATAAAAATCGGAGAGAAAATGAACCGAGGACGTTTGCGTAAAGGCTGGGAAGATGATCAGAGTTCTAAAAGAAAAGCACGGCGCAAAACGAACTGGATTGGGGACAAGAAAATCAGATGTAGAGTACTTCGCCTAGCAGTGTGTTGTTTTCAAAGGAAAAAATAATGGGCAATAGCGAGTGTATATTTTGGAAAACTTTTAGTTATTTGTAATAATCTATTTTTTTTAAATATTGTAATAAATGTGTAAAGAACGAGGCTTTCAAACTTTTTATCTGTTTACGCGAAGCATCATTGTGCAGCCGACAGTTAGTTATTAACGTAAAGTCAAGTTATAAAAACTGCTCTCGCTGAAATTAGATGGATTTTGATCTTTTCTTTTAAATACAAAGAAAAACATTTAAATCCATTCTGCAAGTTAGCAACGTTCATCACTCACATTAATTACACGCATTTGTTTACTTAGATTGCGGCTTAGAAAAAGATTGACTAATGCTTGAGCTTTAGTTGTACAATCCAATTTTACAAGTATAAATTATAAAAAACGGACGTAAATAACACTCGAAATAGAATCGCTATCCGCTCGGTTTTGAAATAAACACTCTTTTTTGATATTTTTAAAGAATATCATCTTCAATCTGGAAACCAAAAATTATACAATTTACGTTAAATGTTCTTTGGATAATAATTTATTAAAATGTTCGAGAAAATGCCAAGTTAATTTTAGAAATGAAAAATTTGTACCACAATATAGGCCGGTGGTGCGAAAAATGAAGCTTTTGTATTTGGAATAGATTAATAGATTTGAGGTAGATGAATAATTTCTTTATAGCGATTTCATCGTCACGCAGAAGTTCTTTCAAGGAAGAAGAAGTAATATTGTGAAGCGAATGTGATTGCATTTACGGTCGTCTAACAGAATGTATTGAATAGAGAGAGAGAGAGAGAGAGACGTGGAAGAATATATTTTATAGATAGTAAGGATTTATTCAGCAGAAATGAGGGAATAATCTGCGTGTGGCCTATGCACAGATGACTTATAGTCTGTATGTCAATTTCAGTCGATAGTTTGGCTGTAAATAGTTTAGTAGAAAAAACGGAGTAGTAAAGATGTTAGAGGATGTAGAGGATAATAGCTATCTGATCGCAGATGATGGCGCATTCTGCCAATGAATTTGATTTAGAGCCATCGGTTAAAATTTTAAACGAAGAATATTTCAGAGCGCGTCTGTGAGAAGTGGTCTAGATGATTTGGTAGACGAGTATGACATGTTAATATTTATTTGAATGAATTCAAGTTTTAAAAATCGTTAAATCATCCGCGTATAGAGAACATTTTTATTTGAAATTTCCTTTGATCAGTCACTTGACTAATGGTCAAGTTGAATTATGTCTCATTTTAAAGCATTTATTTGAACATTTTGGATCAGAAAAATATCGATCCGGAAATCACGAAAAAAAGAAGTTAACTAAAAAATTTTAAATGAATACAGGTAGAGTTCTTCGCGGACGCTAAGTTTTTCGAAAGTTTTTAAAAACTTTAAAGCGCTAAGTGTCTCGGATGCTTTAGAGCAGTCAAAAAGAAGAGACAGTCAACATACGACGCTTAAGAGAAAAGTAGTTGCCGACTGAGTCCTGAAGAAGTATCAATTGGTGGTTCGCGGTAGAACGTCCTGGTCGGAAATTGCACTGTTGCTTTTATAAAAGTTTGTTATTTTGTGATTTCTCGTGTTAATGGAGTGTTGATTTTGAGAATTTTGCATAGGGCAGATGTCAGCGAAATTATTCGGGGTAGCTAAAGAATTGTTTTTTTTTGGAATAGTTAACGCAAATCTCTAAGAGAGAAAAATTGGCTAGACATCTAGATTTGGTGGAAAATACAAAGTACATTTTTTATGATTTTGTTCGCTGCACTTTGGACAAAAAAAAAGATAGATTATCTGGTTCCATTGTAGCTGGAGATTTTAGTTCATAAAGAGTAAGATTTCGGTTCTCGGTTGAGACTAGTAGAATTTAATCTGCTTCAATTTCTTTATGCTCAATTTTGATGTGAAATGTTACTTGATAGACCTATATTATGCGTAACAAACGCATTCAAGGGCGTCGCCAGTCGATGAGCGGGGGGGGGGGGGGGCAAGATGATAGAAAGAGCGTTATAGGAAAAATAAAATTTATAAGTTCTACAGGCTTAATATTTTATTAAACAAGAATAAAATTTTAATTAAAACATAATTTTTGTGGGTTTCTGCCAAATTGTTCATGATTACGCGCCTGTAAATACTCATCATGGCCAGTTGATTAAAAAGTTTCAAGGCTCCAGGGGGGCACCTGCCCCCCTTCCCTGATCTTCGTTGGCGACGTCCATGAACGCATTTACTATTTGCCTTTTTTTCTTTAATCAACTAGTTACGAGAACAGATGCTGCTGGGTATGTTGAATTTTATTCTCGATTGATCTGATTTTCTGTCAAGCGAGTTTTATAGAGCATTTCATTGTGCAAATAAAATTTCACTAAGAATTATATCTGATCCAGCGTCCAACTGGTTCGATGGTTTTATTTTGAGCGATTTTTTTCGCCGGCGATTGATTTAAGTTTTTTTAATACTGCGTTGTGATTTCTAATGGCTTCTGAATACTTTTCGACCTTCAGGCTATGAATTTTAATTTATATTGCGCTAACTGGATTTTATTTGTTTTTCGTAAATAAAGCTAATTAATTAGTACAGGAGATATTGAGATCCTCTAAATGATCGTAATAACCGTCGCATTTCTTGGATCAAAATATAGGCCGATGAACCATTGTGATGGCCAAGAACGGTATAAATCGCAAAAAGCTTGCAAAAATAATCACGCATATTAAAAGAAATTTTATTACGTTAATCAATTTCTAATTCGGAAGTTGAAGTTTCTGAAACTAAAAAAAATTAATTTTTTTTCCAAGTTGGCTGTATTTCCACGAAAAGCTCGCTGCTTAGTAATAATAAAAATATATTTTTATTTTTTATCAAAAGTTTAAGAGTTTGCAAAAACTGTTTTCCCTTTGCCTCAGCAGAACGTACTTTGAAAATTTTTGGAATGACTTTTTTTTAACAATATGAAAGAAATAAAAAAAAATTCTAGCGTACAAAAATTGAGCTTTTAATAGCATGGCATGGATCGATTACAATATTCTTATAAAATTTCTACAAGCAAATATATATGTATAAAAAATACATACATATATCAATGGCAAACCACCACGTACAACATCACATGCGCGCCAGGTCAGTACACAGCAGACCCACACGGGACTGCATTTGTATATCGATAAATCAAACGATTACTATCAGTTCCGAATGTAGTCTTGCGTGTATACACACCTGCGTTGCATATAATAATTGCCTAGTACACTACCTATATCTGTACAGCTGAGATGTACGAATAGGTAGTACCCACCAACCATTAGGTTGAGGAAGAAGAAGAGTATGTATATATACACACATACATATATGTAAATGTAAATATATATATATATATATATATGTTTTTTTTTTTTTTTTGCAAAGTACTGTTTTACCCACCAATGATCAGTATTTGCCTGTTTTCTAAAATGAGATATACAAATCAAATTAATACTTTTTTAGAAGGCGTAATAGTTGTTTTTTTTTTTTGTTTTTTTTCGTGCCATTTACTGCTGCAGAGGCACAGAAGTCAGATAATTGTTATTGATCCATTTTATTAGTTTTATTTAACTTTATTACTAAATCAGCAGCTTTATCGAAATTTTCACATGGTTTAAAAGTGAATTCTGGCTTATGTACAAATGTGTCGTATTTCATACTAATAAGAATAATAATTCTTAAGTAACCTTATTTGGTATTTTTTGAAAGAAATTTTTAAAATGTTGCCATTTGTGCAGCATAAATATCTAGCTTTTGAATATTTATATATTTTTCTTATATTTTAGATGACCGTATTTGGAGAGAAATTTAAAAATTAAATAAGTAGTAAAAGGTACCTAATTAATATTGCTTATACAACTCTAGTTGGATATAATGTATCAAGAGTTGCCGGTTCTGTATGATAAGTTATGAATTACTAATATTTAAAATTATATACCTAATACTATATTATTAAAGGCAAATATTTCTTGTAAAGTTTTTTAAAATGATTTTTTCCAATTTTACAAATCATCAAAGCTTTGTAGTTCTAAATTTAGAGATGAAAATTTTGGTTGTGTTTAATTAAAGAAATTTCCTATTATAGGCTCGATTATGAAGAATTTTAAAATTTATAATTAGCATAATCTTCGTAATTTTCGCCTAGTTTTAAACTTTTGTCAAGAAATCGAAATATGGTTTTGCTACCTGCAAATAGAAAGATTTTCATTGCTACATAATACAACCGAAATTAAAATAATTTCTCTTCTATCATCGAGATTTTTAGGATCTGGCAAATTTTGAGGCATAATATCCTCCGTTATATTTCTCCTTAAGTAAGTGTACTCATAAGCTCTTTTAAATTTTTGAAAACGAAACAATATTTCGAACTTTTTTGAACTTTTTGCAAACATGATAAAGTTTTGATAGAAAACCAAAATATACTTAAATTATTATTACTATGGCAGAAGCTTTCCGTCGATACACGGAAAAAAGTTGATTTTTTTTAATCTTAGGAACTCCAACTTGGGAGTTCGAAATTGGTTTTAACTGATAAAAAACTTCTTTTAATGTTGACGTTTATTTTTGCCGATTTTCTTAAGATTTCTATCGTCCCTGGTAAACGATGGTTCTAGAGTTATGCATTTTTTTAAGGAGTATTTTGTCCATGATTTACACGTTAAATGTGTTTCCAAATGGATTTTTTTACGTTCTTCAAATCGTTGAATTATATTCATCAAGTATGAGAAGTTGTAAACATTACAGTGTACGAAATGTTAGTTCGTCTTTGGTTGATACATACATTAATTGCAATATTTCGAACTATCGAATTGGTTATAAATTGTTTTTTTTCTATTTCATGTAAAATGCTCGAAGAGTGTAGAAGGAAATTTGAGAGCCTCATTTTACGATTTCACGGTGAAAGGTAGATCACAACGACAGGTGATCTAAAAAGGTTTTCAAGATATTCGTCTTCGGTAGATGGCCATTCGATCGGACAGTCAAACCTTACACCGAATTCACTCTCTGATCAATCGATCACGACCAGTCGATTACGGCAAAATTATACTGATCCACAGAAGAGACAAATGAGAAGAACGAAACGGAACTGAATTTAAACACTATCATTAACTAACTACGTAATGCCTGAGAAGTGTTAAGTGTTTATTGCAGATTTAACGAAATTTATGATAATTTACGGTATAGTTTCTTACAAAAATTATTTCAGAAAAATTATTACGTATCTCGTTGTAAAAGAGAAAATCGAAATTTATAATTTTCTACAAGAAAATTAATAAATTGCATCATTACACTACTGGTACACGTCAGTTCCTTGTTTTTTTTTTTAAATTTCTATTCCTGTTCTTTTCGCTGAATTATTTATAGCGTACATGTTTTTCAATTTATTGGAAAGTGCATACCCGTTAAACAGGCAGTTATTGCAGTAGAAGAGCGGAATAATTAAAAATACGCATAAAAAGTTTTGATTATCAGCATGCTGCCCTTATTATATCGTTTAAAAAGTCTTTTTTAATTACAAAAAAAACTACTATTTTATTATTACTAATGCGTGAAGGAGCGATAATACTTTTTTTGATCTTTTTTTTTTTTTTTTTGCGTCTTAAATGATTAATTTAATTCATTGTAGGTAGTCTAATAATTTTAATTCCGGTAGATAATTTAGAATTATGCCCTTGTCTTCGTTGAAAGACGAAGTTTTTCATCCTTTTCGGAGGACTGTATATGTATATAACTTTTTTAATTTATTCATTTACTGACGCCCTTAAAGTAATCTATGGAGTCAATGTATCTATTATTTTTCAAATTTCGTTTGAACTTTGAGAATCTTTTGTATTAGTTACTGTTTTTATATTTGTGATTAATTACTTTTTCCGGTATGTAATAATCGATCGTAATTTTAAGAATTTTTTTTTTTTTTTTTTTGGACGCTTTTAATTGCCAGGATTATTGCTCCCATCGGATAGGTTTTAGATTAGGGAGTAAAGGTGGGTTTTTTTGAGAAAGGTGATCAATGAATTTAGTTGTTCTGGGTCATCAGATATTGACTGAGGGGTTATTTTATGTTGTAATCGTTGGGCAGAGAAGGAAGGACAGGAGAGAAGAAGGATTTTCGTTACCGGAGATGCCAATGTGATTCGGGATATACATGAAGCTGATTTTTATTTGTGATTGGAATAAGATGTTGTATAAGTTGAGTATTTTCTGAATAAGAGGATTGTTTTTAGAAGTGTTTTGGAAAGAAACAAGGAACTTAAGGAATCGGTGATAATTAAAAATTTGCCAGACTGATCAGATTCGTTGATATGGAATATACAATGGTAGATGGCCCCATTAATTCCGCTGTGTTGTTTGGAAGAGAACGAGAGAAGAGAGAAGTGGAATGATTTTTGATCTATGGAAAAGGCGTATCCTACGTGGTATGTTTTTCTTTTTGAGCCGTCTGTGAAGCAGTGTGTACGGTCACTGTATCCCGATAATTGATCAGTGAAGTGTTTTTTAATTGTGAAAGGTGTGCAGTCTGATTTTGGTTAGGCTGTAAGAGTGATATTTATTGGAGGAATGGGGATATGAACCATGGTTGATATTGTTGATTTATTTGTTGTCGGAGTAGTGGGAGAATATGGTTACTTTTGATTATTTCAGTGAATGAAGCGATTGGTTCGTGGACTGAGATTGACGGAGTTGAGAAAAAATCTATAACTCTTTTAGATATTGGATGAGATGTGTTTGCCATAGTTTTGGCTAGATACTTGTTTGTTAGTAATTTTCTACGATAAGATGGAGGGAGTTGTGCAGCTTCGCAGTAAATGCTAAGATTAGGCGAAGATGGAAGAGCTCCTATGCATAGTTAAATCGCTGTGTTATTAACAATGTCTAGGCTGGAGAGAGCTTGATTGTTCTGCTGAACAGTATATGGGTGCTCCGTATTCGATTTCTGATCGAATTAGGACTCGATAAAATAGTAGTACTGCAGGAGTGATCGAGATTAAAATGAAATATTTCCATATGTATAATTTGTATGTTTGTTGTTTCTAATGTTGAATCGGTAACGTTCTTGATTTTCAAATTTTCAATAGATGATCGTGTGCAGTTACACGTACTACGGCATTCGTTGCATGCTTTGAGTTTTCTTTTTATCATGGTCCGCTTGTTCTATAAATCATTATTAGTGTTGTTTTTTATTTTTATCGTAGGTTTTCGCGCGTTTTTTCCCCATTAAATTGATCATACTTATTTTCTATAAAATTAAATATAATCATAACTTTCAGTCCTCTATTTCGTCCCTTATTCGTGTGAAAGTATCTAATTACTTCGTCCGAGGACGTGAAATACTCGTAGGTAACAAATTATTATTTTTTCACGACAGTTCGTTCAGGGATCCATAAATGTCATCACGGAATTAATTATTGGTACGTTAAAATATTCGATATAATTTTTTTCTTTAATCTATTAACGATTGTGTTTTTATTGCTTAAAGGCATACACTGTTCATAATAAATTTTTCTAGCAAATTTTTCCGGGAATTAAGCATAGCATAACGGTAATGTATCAATACAAACAGTCTACATCCATCACAGAAGTCCGTATTCAATTGAAAAATTTTTAAATTATTTGTTGAATACATTTCGACAAATTTTTTCAAACTTCATGTTTTGTTTCTGTCTCGGACCGAGTTAATCGTTTGCATCCCTATCCGCCGTAAAGTCTTTTACCATTTCACTATAACATTTTTTCTAATCACCTCAATTTCGTAGTTAAAATGTGTACGCGCTAAATAAACACCTCGTAATAAAACATATTGTGATCTGCTTTCCTCCAATTTCTATTCATTTTCACGTTTTGATGCCTTTTTTTTGCAATTATTTTTCTCGAAAATTTGATTTTCCGCGGCGATTCATTCCCATTATTTGTTTTCCTTTGATAATGTTTATGATTTATAATTTACTATATAATTTTTAAATTTTGCTGCGTTAATCTCACGAATTAAAATTTTTTTCTTCATTTATTTATTTCACTCATATTGCTCCATTTTTATTTCGCTACAACCAGATCTATGTCACTATGATCCGACAGTTTGTCTCTTATTACCCCTTTCGTATATTTTAAAGCATGCATGCTCACATATATTCACACACCTTCTCGTACATACAATGTCGATACATTTTCTGCCGGTCTCTTTAACCACTAAGACTGCAAACAAACGTTACACCATATATTTCGAAGAATACCATTAAAAACTTATAAATGTAAAAATGAAACACGGTACAAAAATTTGCCTTAAAAATTTGTATTCACAGTTTTAAGATCCGAACATTTTCAACGATTTCTATTTCGTGTCTCCCTCACATGTAAAATTTACTTTTTATTTCTTCTTTGATCTATAGCAATATGCTCAAGTGAAGAGATTAACAATAAACAATTTTTACAAATAAAGTATGTAAATGGAACGTGATACAAAAATTTCCATCAAAATTTAGAGAATCCAAGTACAAAATTCCGATCATTTTCAACCATCTCTGGGAATTTACCCTTTTTATACTCTCACGAATGATAAAATTTGATTCTTTTCATACTTATATATGCACAAAAGTTTGATTTGAAAAAAGTAAAAAAAAAAACAACAAAAATAAACGAATATGAAATTTGCGCACGTAAATAGATTTTCGTTATTTTTAAACATCCTTACTAATATTATAAATGCGAAAGTAACTCTGTCTGTCTGTCTGTCTGTCTATCTATCTGTCTGTCTGTCTGTTACCTTTTCACGCTTAAACCGCTGAACCCATTTAGATGAAATTTTGTACGGAGATAGTTTGAGGTCAAGGAAAGAACATAGGATAGTTTTTATTCTGGAAATATTATATTAATTTTATTATTTCTTGCGTATTCGTTCGTTAGTCGATGTTATTTTATTCAGCCAGATGTTTTTGTTCGGAAATTCTAAGAAACATCAGAACGCCAGAAATCAATTTCGTTATGTAAACAAAATTACCAGCTAGCTTTTATTAACGTGTTGTTCATCTTCGATAGTCGCCATTCGTTCGTCCGTTCCTAGCTTTTACCCGCGACGACGTTGTCCGCAGAAAATTATTATTTCAAGTAAGCTGTTTCGACGTCAATATATAAATATAAATGAAAGAGGTTTTATTATTAAATCATAACGATAGTTATATAGGTACTTAGTGAGTAGGCCGGAGATTTCCTTAAAACATTTACATAAACGTATTATATTTTGATTTTAAAAAAAAAATTCTTATTATTTTTACTGTCAATATGCCTCGCAGGCGTAAATCTGATCTAGCGTGTAACTCTAATAGAGCTCAAGCTGCGAAAGTAGCTAGAACTGAGGAATCTCAAGAGCAGACACAGACACTTTATGTTACACACTTTTTGAACCGTTTGCTCTAACTCCGAAAGTTTCGTTAAGGAAATGAAATGCGGTTTCGTTCTCGACAAATAGCGATGTTTCCAGCGCTATATCACATGTCCCAAAAAAAAATATATTTTTTTCAAAACTTTCGAGCTCTAGGTGCCCCGAAGGCCAGAATATAAAGTTATAAGCTCAGCTATATTTTCCTATAAAGCGGTTCTTTATGCATATGTTTGAGGTATGTTTTAGTTTCTTCAACGTTTTTATTCGGGTTATTACTTGAGCTTCCTTTTTTTTTTTTTTTTCTTCTGTTTTTGGTCTCACAGGAGAGTTGAGTTAAATCATTTTTTGACTGTAATTTTTTGATTTTATGAAAGGACTTCTGCATTTTGTTTTATATTTTGAATTTCACAGTTAAACTGTTATTTGGCGATGAGTTATGAATTTAAAAAAAAAGTTCTAGATTGTCTTAAAGAGAATTTTAAATGTAATTTATGATGCAATTTCGGAATTAATAAGTCAAATCGTTCGTTGATTTTTATTCGATATTTTTGTCGTTTCTGAACCATCTTGTTAGGATTCCGTGCATGATACGTGTACGGAATTCTAAAAATATTGAACATTTGAAAATTTTAGATCAGCTTTATATTTAAAACTTAAGGTTTAGCAGTAATGTGTTATGCCGCACTTCATATTTATTGCTGTGTATTTTGATTTTCGTAGAAAAACTTTAAAATTCGTGAACTTAAACGAAATCCTAAAAAGGAATAAAAGACATTTTGTATTAATATGGTAGCACGATAACGTGTTAGGATTAATTTTGTACCATAGCATGAAACGGTGACGCATATGGATTCGATTGCGCACTAGGCCGCCTTTTAGCTCTACAGTAGTAATTACTCTGCAATGAAACATCCAATTTACGAATATTAAAAAAAATTTTATTTTGAAATTTATTAATTTAGTTATAATAATAAATTGTTTTAAATCAAACGATAAATAATTTATTATGACTCATCACCTTTTCGCATAATTTTTTTTTTTCTTGCTTTAGCTCGCGCGAGAACGTCAGTTATACCTTGATAATCAAATTCAGAAATAAAAATTATCCGTTTTCAGACTCGTAGTTCGAAGACTTCACTGGAATGACTCCTTCACATGTTTCAACCTTAGAAGAGTTACCTAATTTGTCCTGCTTGGAACAAGATACGCTCTGTTTTTCATGCCTAATTAACTGCAGTGAATTATTTTCGTCCATAAAGACGAAGAAGAACCTTTTCCCCTTCATATTATGAAAGTACAACATATCGTATAGATATTAGTCCTTCCTTTGATCTTTCTTCTGATCATTAGTCCATTGTACTGCACCATCATAAGTGATATTGTTATACACCATAAAGAAGCTCAATTATTCTTTTATAATAATAAAATCGGCCGGGAAGCGTACCGAGACTACTTACAGCTAAACTTAAATTTGAACATTCCACTTAACAGCAACGAAAACATTGAGAACTCGGGACAATACCTTACTTTAGAAATGCAACTGCATCTATTTTAAATATACGCTCCTGTGTTGAACAGAAAAACGTAAATAACAGATATCCGAAAATAGTTGTATATCTTGTTGCGGATAAAAAGCGACTAAGAGCAAAGTGTGGTTTCAAACAAGATATCCGAGCTTTAAAATTTTATTTAATAAAAAAGTTAAGTAAATAAAGAAATGATTAACAAATATAAAAAATAAAATACGTTCAATGATTAATTAAAATTGTCACCATTGCCTGTGGATGATTATTCGCTGTAGACGTGTTGCAAAAACATTAAAAAGCCTATTAAGAATGTACCGCCGATAAGAGATAACAACAGTGAATGTGTTAGACTAGGAATGAAAAAGGAAGAACGGATTTATTTGCTGCCTACTTGGCAAATATATTTAAATTTGATTTAATGTCGGATTCAACAATTACCATACGGCATACTAATACATTATATTTAGCGACGCAATTGTCTTGATCATCGTTAGTAAATATTCCGATTAAGTTTACTTCACCGCAAGAGGTAAAATGTATTATAAAGTGTCGCTGAAGAACAAAAAGAAGTGCGGGCTTGGTCCGATTGCAGCGAAGTTATTTAAAAATAAAGCTCTTATGTTTATTACATTTATATGTAACCTTATTTTTCGCTGACATTATTTTTTAAAGAAATCGAAGTTTGCACAAATTATTATGATCCCTAAGCCCGAAAAAGATCCACATAATGTATCTTTTGCTCGGTCTATATCGCTATTACCAATGTTATCAAAAGTAATGGAAAAATTAGTAACGTCCATGTTTACAAGGAAATAATATTATTCCAAATCATCAGTTTGGTTTTGTCAAACAACACTCCACAGGCGCAGACCAGTTACACAGGGTAGTAAATATTATCGAAAACAGTCTGGAAACAAGACAGGTGTGCGTTTATTGATGTTGCTCAAGCCTTTGATAAGGTGGGTCACGAGGGTTAACAGTATAAATTTTATCCCAATTTTGCTAAATTCTTTCATTAATGATCGGTATTTTCGGATACGCTTTGAACATGAACTTCCTAAGATTCATTTTGTCTTAGTTGGGGTATCCCGAGGTTCAGTGTTAGAACCTACGCTGTATTTACTACATACCGTCGATTTCTCGGTAACAGAAGGTAATACGGCCTTACTTTTGTGTAGCGCGGATCTTATTGCTTCTAGTATAGATTTTTGATAATCCGTATGTCATACGCATTAACATTTTTCTCCTGTAATATTTAAATTAACTTGTTATAACTCTATCGAATGCTTTCTCATAATCCAAGAAGCAAACGAAGATATCTTTCCTTTGGTCTCGACACTTTAGGAAAAGTACATTTACAGCCAACAGTACGTCTCTGGTTCCGAGTCCTTGTCGGAAACCAAAAACTGATTTTGATCCAAGTCCTGTTCACAGACACCTCTGATTCTTGCATGTATTATTCTAATGAATATTTTAAGAAGGTGGCTCATTAAACTGATCGTTCTGTAATCGTCACATCTGGATGCCGTTACTTTTTTGTGTAACGAATGTTAAGCGAAGCCATTCATCTGGTATTTCTCCTGAATTATATATTTCATTGAACAGAACTGTTATCTTTTTGACTTTATCATTGTTCAATAATTTCATTATATCACTAGGTATCTCATCTGGTTCAGTCGCTTTTCTCTGTTTAGTTGCCATGATTGCATATTCTACCTCAGATTTCAATATCTTGTATTTTTTTTCTTCTACAACTGGCGTATCTATTTCACCTCCAGAGGCACCATAAACTTTTTTAATGTAATCACTCCACGATCCGAGTTTATCGTCTATATCTATTACAAGCTTGCCGTCTTCATTAATTAGTTTTTCTGGTATTCTTTTCCGGTATAAGAGGTCCCATTCGTTTAAAATCTGTAGTACACTATTACAAATCTAAACAAGTGTCAAATATTTAGGTATACGCTTGAATAAGCGCCTGACATGGAGGCAACATATTGATAAAAAAAACAAAAAAAAAAAAAAACTTATAATATTCAAATAAAGAAAATTAACTGGCTTGTAGACAGAAATAGCGTGTTATCATTGGATAATAAACGCTTTCTATAAATTACTGTTACTAGATACCAATGTGGACCTGCGGAGTGCAGTTTTGGGGCTGTGCTAAACTAACAAATATAAAAAAAATCGAAACAGTCCAGAATAAAATCTTGGGGACGCTGACAAGCGCACCCTAGTATCTAACTAATGATACCTTGCATAAGGATTTCAGCGTTTCATTTGTGGCTTACATTCTTAAACATTATGCTTGGAGATACGTAGACGGACCGGAAGGTCACCCGAACAATTCGGCTATACAATTATTGAACAACTCTTGTGATGTGAAACCTCTCTAGACCTTTTGTAGGATCACGGATATTGGGGGAATGCCGGTGAGTGCTTTTCCTTTCATGAGAGTTCAAAATTAAAAATTTCGCTGATTGGCTTTGTTGGTCAGATTGCGAAGTAAATAAAGAAAAAAAAAAAAAAATTATAATATTTAAATTTATTGTAAAAATAGAATTTTAGTATAATCGTTTGCAGTGTCAAGGGCCAAATGCTTCGCTACCGAACCACGCTTTAAGTCGAACAACAATAAAGAGAAGTATTTTGAGTGGTAGTTCGGCTATTGAACTTGAAAAATATTAACAACCACTTTTTAAACATGTACATAAAAAGGAACTCCGAAGAGAAAATATCACCACATCAAAATTCGATTCTTTAAATGTTGGAAATCCTCATTTTCCCGGGGCGTATTATTATATTCATGGAAAGTTCGTTGGTTGTAGTTGACGGAAGTATATTTTAATTCCTTAATGCAAAAAACGTTGATAGTGCGGTTATTGTTTACAAGTGGTTTTATGCATTCTAGAAATGACCGATTTACATGGGTACATAAAAAGTACATTAATTTATTGTTTTAGTATTATGTAAAATAATGCAAATTACAATAATTCTGAACTGAATTGATGTAACATTTAGCGAGTGGTATATCGTGCACGATGAGTGTGGTTTTATATTATTATGATATATTTTTTAATTTTCTTAATATAAATAAAATGAATATTTATGTGAACTTTTCACAGCAGTTTGCTCAATAAAATACCTGATTTTATACCGTAACAAATCAAGCTTGAAAGAATAATGTTTCGGAGAAATTTAAGTTTCGAATATTTTAATATTAATTATAAAATAAATAGCGCTCGATTTCAGCTATAAATTGTAATTTGAATTAAAGCAGATATGTTAAAAATCGTAATTATTTCATGTAATATCACGCAATGGTATTGTGCTTAAATCCCAAGTAATAGATACATAAATTTAAAATTAAGATAAAATCCAATTTAAAGCGATTTTGGCAATATTGTTTTTTTTCCCCTTTTAACGTGCTTTTACTACGACAACGGCTTAGATGGTTACAAAATGTCGTAAAGTTTGGCGACTCAAAGAAATTTGAAAAGATGAATAGCAGTGTGTTCGTCGCCGCCCGAAATATTGTGCAAGGAGGTCGGTAGATTGAAAGATTGACAAGGAGTGCACAGTGGAGAAGGGCTTCTTCTTGGAAGATATTCCTGTGTTAAGCTAGTGTGTCTTATTCGTAATCTACATAAAACCATTTCTTCCTTACGGTTGCGACGGAGTGCAATAGTGGAAGTGTTTGGTAGCTTTTAATTTATTTTCTAACGAGCTGAGATCTCTTCAAATATCAGACCACTCCTGCCGTAAGCAACTACTCACCATGGCTCTGAAATCAGCGCTGCATGATACGTGCATTCGGTGTTGGAAGAAGGAGGGTGGTTTCTTTTGCAATTCTATCATCGGTTTCATTTCCGGCAATCTGTGATCTGGGATTCATGCCAGTGTTGTGTGTCCAGTTGGGAATGTGGATAGGCGCGAGGCGACTTTCTTAACTAGAGAGAATGCTGGAAATGGTGGTATGAGTCTGTAGGTATTGGAGTGTGCTGTGTGAGTCCGTAAGGATCAATGACTTATTCGGCAAATCGGAAACTTAATGTACCGCTTGCTTGATCGCGAACCAAAGTCGTCGCTAAATAGTGCACAGCCAAGAAATAATAATTTTTGAGTTGAATATACTCAGAAGTTATGTTCTAAGGGTACCGGGTAGATTTTGGATGAAGGCAGACGGAATATTATCTGGACCAGGTGACGTGTTAGGCTTCAGGCGCTTGATGGCGTTGGAGAGCTCCGGCATGGTGATAGCGGTGTTGAATTCTTCTGAGTCGTCACTGTTTAGATCGTAGGAGTTTATTTCTTCTGCTTTTTTGAAATTTAGGAACGTCGGGATGTAGTTTGCATCAGATGAGGTCTGTGTAAAACTTGAACCAAGTAGGTTGGCGGTTTCGTCAGAGTCTTGCGTGTAAGTATCTCCTTTTTTTAGGATGATCGCATTCAAGGGCTGTTTAGCACTGTTTAGGATCCTTATTTTCCGCCAGAGTTCGGTTTGGTCAGAGTGCTCGTCTATAGAGGTTATAAAGGAGTTCCAGCTCTGTTTCTTCAGTTGCCTGGATAGTCTACGGGCGGAAGTTGGTGAGATCGCTTGTGAGTCTGGTTCTTCGGAACTTAGCAAGGGCCCTATTGCGATTTTTGATGGCTAGTTTGAGGTCTTCATTCCACCAAGGAACGTTTTTTGTGGATATTCTGCCGGAGGATTTTGGTATCGAGTTTTCAGCTGCTTGTAGGATGTGTTGGTTGAAATTTAGGATACAGGAGTCGATGTCTGGTGATGGTTTGGGAAGTGGGAGGGCGCAAATTGATTTGAATTTATTCCAGTCTGCCTTTTTTAGAAGCCATCTTTGGGTTGTAGGAAGTTTTTGGTTCATCGAGCTGGTGGAGATGTGGATAAGTATAGGAAAATGGTCACTATTACACAGGTCGCAATGCGTTCTCCAGTTGAATCGGTGAGCAATGTCGGAGGAGCCAACTGACAAGTCGATCGCAGAGAAGGTTCCATTAGAGCTGTTGAATCTGGTTTGTTGGCCGTTGTTTAGCAGGATTAGTTGGTAGTCGTCCTGGAGGATTCTATTGATTATGTTTCCTTGCCGCGATGGAGTGAGTCGTATGGAACTGGATTGATACAGTTTCTATGTTAACTTCTTCGGTGGTGATTGTTTTGACGATTTCTTGTACTGGAAGGTTTGGTTTGTTCGTTAGGACTAGTTGTAGTAGTTGATCGAAGCTGAGGGCGTTTGGAAGTGTCTTGTATTGGCTTTCGATGGCATTCGATGCTGAGATAACGGCCTGTTTGGCCACGGGAGGGAGGTTCAACGGAGTTGGTGAGAGATTAACAGTAGGTAACGGATCTACAAGCAGGCTGGTTGATGATGTCGTTGGCGCAGACACGTGGTTGATTGGTGTTTGATCGCGAATAGTCGTCCTGGTTTTGTTCCCTTGATCTTTGATAGTACACCTTGCGGTAGAGTGTTCATTGGTTTTGCAAAGATTGCAGTAGGTGTCGTTGTCCGAGAGGTATACAGTGAATTTCTCATCTTCGTATTCGATGTGGATGGATGCAGGTATTGGAATAGGTTCTTCAGGGTCATTAATTATATAAGTTTGTCTTCTGAAGCTGTATATACGGCGGTATTGGTCTTCGGTAATACCAGCTTTCATGTAGCTAACTGGCGCTGTTAGTTTTAGATTGATGTCCACCAATTTGCGTTCGATGACGGAGTGGGGTATGTGGGGGGAGGCGTTAGATATTATTAGGCGTTTAGCGGTATTGATTAGTTTACGTAGTTTTAGGATGCGAGAGTTTACAATGGTTTATGAGTGGGATTGAATTAGGTCGTCTGCTATTTTGATTGAAGCTAAGTACACGCATATACGGTTATTCGATATACGAAATGCAAATAATATGTCTTTCGGAGGTATCAGGGTAACGATACATTGTATACAGTCTTTTAGTTTATCGTCTTTGTTAACTTGGATGACGACTGCTTGGTCACGTGAAGGAGGTTTATCGAACTGAGCGACAGAAGCATATGATAAAGCTGGTTTACCGTTTGTTGACGTGTTGGAACTGGTGGGTTTTTCCGCCATATAGGCGGTTAGCGATACTGGAGCTTCTTGTTTACATCGAAATTATCACCAAACAAAAAAAGTATAGTACAAAAAAAGAGATAAATTTAACACATACCAGAAAAAAGTAAAGAGATAAGATAAGAAAGAGAAGAAAAAAAAACTGTATTTAGAACACAAGAGCGCACGACTGTTCACTTCCACGGTTAAGAAACCAACTCCCCGTCTTAGACTACTGTTACCTTATTTATAGAAATTCTTCTAGGTCTCTTCTTTCAAAATTAGATTGTACTCACAATACCTGTCTTCGGCTCTGCCTTGGTTACCCCAGTTCCGACTAATCCAGCTAAATCCTATACTCTGCTCTCTTCATTCGTAGATATCCTGTTCAGATAATTGCTTTTTGATTAAACGCCTACCTATTTATTCTTCTTCACTTGTTTTTTCCTACTCTTCTATCCTTCATGAATGTCCAATTTTATCTTTACTCCTGTTTGTCTTCGACAATTTTCGCGTATTATCTATAGTCACGATAAACTTTTTTATTTCTTCTCTTTTAGTTTCTCTAGTTTCCTTCATTCGATTAAATGTCTCTGGTCACGTTACTTTCGAAATTCTTGTCGTTCCCTTAATGCCGTTTACATTACGTTTTGGCCACATCGGCTTTCTGTTACCGTTTTTCCATTGTGTTTTCCTGATCACTGTACCTTGACAAACCTGTTTCACGCAGTGTGCAGACCATCGTTTTTTTCTGAAAGACGAACGTTCTATTCAGAACTTCTCCGCTCCCAGTCATTTCTCCTATAGCGTTATTCCATTATCACTCTATTTTTACATGCATTACTTGCTCGCCTTAAAATTTATTTATTTTTTTCTCCTTTAGATGATTTGAATTTTACACTCAAATTTCACAATAGGTTTTTTTCGTTCACTGACGGCGATGGTATTACTAAATTAAAGAAATTTAAATTTAGAAGTCGGGTCCTAACTTATCACAGAGTGACCATGCTGCTCATTTATTTATTTATGATTCCTCGTTATTGTATTTTTATTTTCTCCCTAAATTTTCTAAGTTTTTGCCTCAGACCGTCATTAAACAGGAATTTTGCAGTACGGTCAATTGTCTTTTTCCTTCTCATGCACTTGTTTTTACTGATGGCTCTAGAGGACCCGGTGGGGTCGGATCGTCTTTTATTCTTCCCGACTCCAACTTCTCCGAATCCTTTCGCCTCCCATCTTTCTGTTCTATTTTTACGGCCGAATTGATGGCTATCCTTCGTGCGATCATACATATCTCGTCCAATCGTTCGTCCTCCGACTATCTAATCATTTCTGACTCCATGGGTGCTCTCCAGGCTATCAGTTCACCGCTTCCTCCTTTCTCTTCTGACTTCTTCATTCTTCGTATACGATCTCTCATTTATAATCTTTCTTTCCATCACTCTGTACACATTGACTTACTGTGGGTTCCTGGTCACAGAGGCATCGAGGGTAATGAAATGGCGGATGCTTTGGCTCAGGTTGCCGTTCGTTCTCGCTTCTATTTTAAAAAAATTCCCGGCTGTTAATCTATTACCCCTAATTAAGAAGCTTCACTTCAGATTTTGGTCGGATGTGTACCCTTCTTCTTTTACCAACAATCGTTCCTTCTACCTTTCAATCCAACCTACACTCCCTTCTCATCCATGGTTCTCGGAGTTTCCCTCTCTTCCACGATTTATAATTTCCTCTATTGTCCGCCTGCGCTTTAATCACACACTGCTGCCCTCTTCACGCTATCGTTTCTCTTTGGTTCCCTCTCCTCATTGTCCGTTGCATCCAGATGAAGCGGTTGTCTGTGATGCTGATCACATTTTCTTCGAGTGCTCTGCTCTTTCTGCGGAGCGTTCTCTTTTCTATCTTCACCTTATAAAGCTGGGGCTTCCACTCCTTACTGTGCGTCTTACATCTTGTCCCTTCCTTCCCAGTCTGTTGTTCTTGTCCTTGGTTCCTTTATTTCAGCTGTCTCCAATCGAATTAGGTTCTAGTTAGTTGTCTCTTCTTCCCATTGTGTCTGGGCAATGGTCCATAGTTGATGCGCCCAAAACAAAAAAAAAAAAAAAAAAAAATTCATTGTAGACCGCATAGTGGCCGCAGTGTTAAAGTACTAACAGTTATACCCCAGTCAGCTCTTGTCATTAGGTCTCCCTACTCCCTATAACTCTTCCTTTATCCTCTCCTTTCCTTCATCTTCTGTGGTGTCCGCACTGCTGTCCTTTGTTGCGTCCATTTCGGACCGCCTAGTTATTTAATTTTTTAGCTTAGTTTTCTTGTTGTTGGGTCAATACCGCTGGCGCGCACACAAAAAAAAAAAAAAAAAAAAAAAAATATCCCCGCGGGGAAGTAGTATAATTCCTTTAACAGTTTAGTTCAGTTTAATTTTTATTCACAGACAGAAATGAAATATAACAATGTAGATCAATTAAATTAACGCTGTAAATGCACAATATTTGCATAAGTCGCGGAGGTCATTCAAGATTACAAAGGCCAAAATCTATGTATATTGTAGCCAGAAATTTATGTAATTTAAGGTCCAACATGTTTGAACCATGTCTACGTATGTATTCCCCGAGTAGGTTTATAGTCTGAAATGTGAACATAATTTCTTGAAACTTACGAACATATAATAATAATAACTATATACGTATACAGATTTACCCTTACATTTTACAACTTTTCCAAAAACACCCACATATTTTCAAAACCATTTAAATTTGCATACCAACTTTCACAGAATTATATCCATTCATATAATCTAACACTAGCCAAATATTCAATTTCTTTTCGTTAGTGACTTATCCGCATGAGATGTTAGCGACTATTCCGCTGGCGATTTCTCTGTCGATCATGCTGTGCAGCAGTTCCGATACATCAATTCGCGTCCATTCCCTTGCATCATCCATCCAGGTTCTTCTTCTTCTTCCTCGAGCTATTAACAATCGTAATTTTAAATTGAACTCAATACAAGCACACTCCTAAACTTATATAATTGTCTTCAAAGCAGAAGTATACACCTACGTCACATATAAACCCATGCATGCACACACATGCCCGAACCGACATGCATACAGACACAGGGATTTACACAACAACACAAATTCCTCAATTTTAGATAATATTCATTAAGCTTAAATAGAATTTGGTTTGAACTGTGTTGCATTTAAACTCTGATTATTCCCTAAACTGCAAATAACAATAAGCTGTAGCAATAATAACGTTCGTAATGGTATTTTTAATTAAAAGATAAGTACCTAATTTACACATATACAGGAGCCAGTATAGCGGAAAGCAAATGTGAGTGACCTATATACGATCAGAATTATAAATTAGACAGCCTCAGTGCCCCATGCTTACAAAATCTTACCAATTAGTTATAAATCTAAAATCGTATATACTTCTACAATCCCCTTGTTAATAATTTCAACAGTAGAAATTCTTAAATAATAATACTACAAATAAGTATAAAAATAACAATACAAAAAAAATATATATAAATTAAAGTTAAATTAAAATTAAAATCAAAATTAACTTGAAAACTAAATAAAATTTAAAATACAACCGAGTTACTGTAATTTGACATAAGGGATAATAGGAATAATCGAGTAATCAAACTCTGATTTTTATCCCAACTACGAGTAGTTTAAAATAAATTTTTATCTCCTGACTCACATTCAAATTTCTCGTTCATTTAATCCGCTCTATTACATACATTTCTTGTTTTCCCGCCTTTTAATTTTACTTTTGTTACTTTTTTGTTCCAATGAAGTATTTTCTAGCGGCGGTATTATTTTTCCTTTTTTTTTTTTTTTTTCCTTTTACTTGATTCACATCTCTAACAATATCTGTTTGTCTTCATTTAAGACTATTTATCTTTTGATTTATCCTTAGACTTTCTACGGTTTGCAAACTCCTTTGCAACGAATTTATTGAATAATTGCGCAAAAGCCCGTCAAATAGAGGTAAAACTGAATGCGTTTATTGCTGTTCGAAAATGACTGTAATATTGCTAATTGAGAAAATTCACGTTGAAATTACTAAATTCGTCCGCTTTCACCGGTTGCCGATGTATCTAAGTGACCCTTGTTTCACATATGAATCCATACGAAAGTTGAAGCTACTTGAAAATTCTATCGAACACCGATCATTTTATTACAGAAAAATCATATCGCTCGCTAGAATTAATCATTCCGTAAAAAACAATTTTATCTTTATTTTCGGTATAACGTTATTTCTTTGCGGACTATTTTCGAAAAAATATTAATTCTAATGCGTTTTTAAAAGGATTTTTCGGTTTCCTCTATTACAATGAAATTTGTACTAACTTACAGAAGGCGCTTTTGCCTTTTGCCGCGAAGAAACTATACCATGTACGTGTGGATCGCATTACCCGTGGCTATTTATAAGTGAAGGCAAGTGCTCTGATTTGCCGGGTTGCGTAAAGTTTTGTATGAATCTTAAGAGATTACGCGATATTAATCACATTTCATGACATATATGAGTATTTGGCAGAATTATTTCAGTGCGATACCACCGGAACTGGTCTAATTTTAAATGTATCGCGTTTACAAATTAAAAATTATTAACAATTTATTTCTTTCGCTCTTAAAGATTGTTTACTTTCTTTTTTTTTCTTTTTCGGAATACATATTCTGAAAAAGTTTATTTATTATTATTAATATTATTTATTTCTATTTATTTAACGACGCTCGACAGCTAGGTG
This sequence comes from Icerya purchasi, assembly GCA_039619475.1. Taxonomy (NCBI): domain Eukaryota; kingdom Metazoa; phylum Arthropoda; class Insecta; order Hemiptera; family Monophlebidae; genus Icerya; species Icerya purchasi. Next base: position 396,991,201 of record CM077116.1, read on the forward strand.
TCATTTGCGGCATGACTATAATCTATAAGTTGCTATAAATATTACATGCTTTTAGAAAGTTAAGTAAAATGTTAATATTATTCGCATTATCGGCTAGTATATAATTAATGCTTAAATTGATGCCATCGTAATAGCTTTTTCATATTTCTGACAATCGATCAATATGTGGCACACCGACAGTTGACACTGATATTCTGAGCGGAGAGGCGGTTCGGTGTTTTGGAAAAAGTAATTGTGGGTCAATTTGGTATGTCCAATTCTTAGGTGGGCTATCACGACCTCCTCTGTACGGGTTTGTTGGAATGATATTCGCCAGTTCGATAGTGTCGGTTTAACAACATAGAGTTTGCTTCCACAAAAAACTGCTTGCCAGCGGTCCTTTATTTTTCTGTATAAGTTGGCGCTGATGTGTTTTAAAGCAATATTGTTAAAGGTAATTGTTGGTGTATTTCCGTGAATGACTTCCCGTAGCGTGATGTTTAATTGGACGCCTAGGATTTTGCTTCTTACGTCTACCGGTCGTGGTATTACGGGTTTTGATTTATGAAGTTCCAGGAAGGCTAGGTCAATTGAGAGATTTTTTAAATGAAAAATTAAAATCTTGATATAAAATGATTCAAATAGTAGGGTTGTTTATTTTTCCTGAGAATAAACGTTCATTCTGATGCTTTTTCATCGTTCATTTTTTTCCCCTAAATTTGCACGAGAAACTGCCATCGTAGAGAAAAATAAGGAAACTACAATTGAAATGCAGTAATTAAATATGCAAGACGAGCAGGAAAAAAGAATACCATTTCGTAAAAACGAATTTAGTTTACATTTTTTAAGAATTCTGTTTGTTCAGTGTGTAAACCGTTGTAATGAATTATCTTTTGTGAAGAGTTTTTATTAAAATCAGTACACTTCTGTATGTATTATATTTATTATTTATTTATTTAATAAATAAATAATAACTCCTTTTCTGCTTTCTTTCTTCAGATCTGCACATTAATTTCATTTGGTTTTAATGTGAAGTGTTTCGTTTTCGATAAATTTTATTTGTCACGTTCGCGGTTTTCGATCGTTTAAACCCTTTGTTTAGTACGGGGCCTTATCTAGACCAAAATTTTAAGAGGGGTTACGAAAATATTTTTATAAATATAAATATATATATATATGTATATTAATTACAACGTAATTCTTAGTCTACCTAGAAAAAATGTTCTAATTTTATGTAACGAAAAATGTAACGAAAAAATGTCTACAATTTATATAATGAAAGTTAAATGTTAGGGTAGGACTTGTAATTATGTTGTTTTTTTTTGTTTTTTTTTTGATGCCAGTAAGAATTACGTTGTAAATTTTGATCATTATGTATAACGTACAGAAGAGAAAGAGACAGAAATGAAAGCAAGAGGGGTCAAGGGGCATAGCCCCTTGCGAGGCCAAAATGACCGAGTTATATATATATATATATACATATTTGTGTGTGTGTGTATTATCATGAAATATATTTATTTATAAATAGTACGAGTACACTAAAACCTTGTAGTCAATTATTGTATACGCAATATTTGAACACTACAATAAAAACAAATAAAAAATAGTCGTTTCCATAGAATTCATAAAAATTTCAATTTTCTTCTCTTTTGTGAAAAATTGAAAAGACATCAATTTATTCTGAATTTCGGTCCATTTAATTGAAGCAGTTATTATTTCGTAAACATTTTGAAGGGGGGGCTCTGAAGATACGGTCCTGGTTTAGTATAATCTATATATAAATAGGCGAAGACAGTTCAGTACCTTTTTCTCCTTTGTTTATTGACCGATTTTCTTCTTCTTTTTTTTTTGTTCAGTAGCTGTTGATAATCTTTAGTGTTACCAGTAAAAACTTTTTGGGAACAGTTACCTTCTTTTTTTTCTTATTTAAATACAAAATTAATACAAAAAATGAAAAAAGAAATCGCTATAGCCATTAAATTTGTTCTTATTAAAATGTTTTAATCTTTCTTAATAATCATCATTAATGCCTTTTTTACAGTGTATTAAATCTTAAGGTGTCATTTAATATCGCAATAAATGAGGATTTTTGATTTACTGTTTTTTTATCGAATTTATTTTTTATTCAATTATAATGGTACTGAACAATTTTGTATTGTAAATACGTATAAAAGTGGACGTTCTGAGACATACAATGAACGAATGTACGAGAGTGGAAAACAAATTTTAGGAATATTTTTGCATATTCATATATGTTTTCCTTAAATTTTTAATAATAGTTATTGTCGTTGAATTTTGACCAATGGACAAACACTAGTTATTGTAAATACTCCGGATCACGTAAAATTTATTGCATTTTTTCTGTTTGCCGTACTTTTTAGGATTCCGTATACATATAATGTACGGAATCCTTATAAGATGGTACACAAATGACAAAAATATCAAATAAAAATCAATAATTCACGAACGGCTTGACTTATAAACTTCAAATTTGGAACATAAATTACAATTAAAATTATCTTTAAAACGATCTATAACTTGAAGATGACCGATTACCCTGGGCGGCAAAAAACCCAAAAAACCGTCAAGAATATATAATATGGTACATAAAACGACCTCAAAAATCACTTAAAAAATCATAACTCGTCACTAGATAAACTTATAACGCTGAAATTCAAAATATAAACTACAATGCAGGAGTACTTTCATAAAATCAAAAAATTACGTTACAAAAGTTATGCAAAGTTGCCCAAAAGTTCAAAAAACAGCAAAAAATGACGTGTCCCCCCCCCTTAGCGCCGCGAGTATTGTAGTTAAAAATTTTGAATGGGGCTAAAAATACGCACATACCCGTATATTTCTCTAGTTTGGAACATCCGGATTTCCAACTTTAAAACTGGACCCTCGGGGCGACGAAAGCTCAAAATTTTGTAAAAAAATATTTTTTTTTATAGGCATGCGATATATCGATGGAAAGATCGCTATTTGTCGGGAACGAAACCGAATTTCATTTCCTTAACGAAACTTTCAAAGTTGCCGTAAAGTTCAAAAAAGCGCGAAAAATGACGTGTCCCCCCCCCCTAGCGCCGCGAATATTACCGATAAAAATTTTGAACACGGTTAAAAATATGCGCTTCCACGTATATTTCTCTAGTTTGGAACATCCGAGTTTCCAGCTTCAAAATTGGACCCTCGGGGCACCGAAAGCTCGAGATTTTGGAAAAAAATATTTTTTTTCTTGGGCTTGTGATATACCATTAGAAAGATCTGTAGTAGTCGGGAACGAAACCGAATTTCATTTTCTTAACCAAACTTTCAAAGTTGAGATAAAGCTCAAAAAAGCTCAAAAAATTGCGCGTCCCCTAGCGCTGCGAGTATTATAGCTAAAAATTTAAAACATGGTTAAAAATATGTACTTCCACGTATATTTCTGTAATTTGGTGCGTCCGGGTCTCAAGCTTTAAAAATAAAACTCCGGGGTGTCGAAAGCTCAAAATTTTGTAAAAAAATATTTTTTTTCCCGGTAATGTAATATATCGTTTGAAAGATCGCTATTTATCAAGAACAAAACCTTATATCATTTTCTTTACCAAAAAATTCAAAGTTGCCGTAAAGTTCAAAAAAGCGCGAAAAATGACGTGTCCCCCCCCCCTAGCGCCGCGAATATTACCAATAAAAATTTTGAACACGGTTAAAAATATGCGCTTCCACGTATATTTCTCTAGTTTGGAACATCCGAGTTTCCAGCTTCAAAATTGGACCCTCGGGGCACCGAAAGCTCGAGATTTTGGAAAAAAATATTTTTTTTCTTGGGCTTGTGATATACCATTAGAAAGATCTGTAGTAGTCGGGAACGAAACCGAATTTCATTTTCTTAACCAAACTTTCAAAGTTGAGATAAAGCTCAAAAAAGCTCAAAAAATTGCGCGTCCCCTAGCGCTGCGAGTATTATAGCTAAAAATTTAAAACATGGTTAAAAATATGTACTTCCACGTATATTTCTGTAATTTGGTGCGTCCGGGTCTCAAGCTTTAAAAATAAAACTCCGGGGTGTCGAAAGCTCAAAATTTTGTAAAAAAATATTTTTTTTCCCGGTAATGTAATATATCGTTTGAAAGATCGCTATTTATCAAGAACAAAACCTTATATCATTTTCTTTACCAAAAAATTCAAAGTTGCCGTAAAGTTCAAAAAAGCGCGAAAAATGACGTGTCCCCCCCCCCCTAGCGCCGCGAATATTACCGATAAAAATTTTGAACACGGTTAAAAATATGCGCTTCCACGTATATTTCTCTAGTTTGGAACATCCGAGTTTCCAGCTTCAAAATTGGACCCTCGGGGCACCGAAAGCTCGAGATTTTGGAAAAAAATATTTTTTTTCTTGGGCTTGTGATATATCATTAGAAAGATCTCTAGTAGTCGGAAACGAAACAGAATTTCATTTTCTTAACCAAACTTTCAAAGATGAGATAAAGCTCAAAAAAGCTCAAAAAATTGCGCGTCCCCTAGCGCTGCGAGTATTATAGCTAAAAATTTAAAACATGGTTAAAAATATGTACTTCCACGTATATTTCTGTAATTTGGTGCGTCCGGGTCTCAAGCTTTAAAAATAAAACTCCGGGGTGTCGAAAGCTCAAAATTTTGTAAAAAAATATTTTTTTTCCCGGTAATGTAATATATCGTTTGAAAGATCGCTATTTATCAAGAACAAAACCTTATATCATTTTCTTTACCAAAAAATTCAAAGTTGCCGTAAAGTTCAAAAAAGCGCGAAAAATGACGTGTCCCCCCCCCCCCTAGCGCCGCGAATATTACCGATAAAAATTTTGAACACGGTTAAAAATATGCGCTTCCACGTATATTTCTCTAGTTTGGAACATCCGAGTTTCCAGCTTCAAAATTGGACCCTCGGGGCACCGAAAGCTCGAGATTTTGGAAAAAAATATTTTTTTTCTTGGGCTTGTGATATATCATTAGAAAGATCTGTAGTAGTCGGAAACGAAACCGAATTTCATTTTCTTAACCAAACTTTCAAAGATGAGATAAAGCTCAAAAAAGCTCAAAAAATTGCGCGTCCCCTAGCGCTGCGAGTATTATAGCTAAAAATTTAAAACATGGTTAAAAATATGTACTTCCACGTATATTTCTGTAATTTGGTGCGTCCGGGTCTCAAGCTTTAAAAATAAAACTCCGGGGTGTCGAAAGCTCAAAATTTTGTAAAAAAATATTTTTTTTCCCGGTAATGTAATATATCGTTTGAAAGATCGCTATTTATCAAGAACAAAACCTTATATCATTTTCTTTACCAAAAAATTCAAAGTTGCCGTAAAGTTCAAAAAAGCGCGAAAAATGACGTGTCCCCCCCCCTAGCGCCGCGAATATTACCGATAAAAATTTTGAACACGGTTAAAAATATGCGCTTCCACGTATATTTCTCTAGTTTGGAACATCCGAGTTTCCAGCTTCAAAATTGGACCCTCGGGGCACCGAAAGCTCGAGATTTTGGAAAAAAATATTTTTTTTCTTGGGCTTGTGATATATCATTAGAAAGATCTCTAGTAGTCGGAAACGAAACAGAATTTCATTTTCTTAACCAAACTTTCAAAGATGAGATAAAGCTCAAAAAAGCTCAAAAAATTGCGCGTCCCCTAGCGCTGCGAGTATTATAGCTAAAAATTTAAAACATGGTTAAAAATATGTACTTCCACGTATATTTCTGTAATTTGGTGCGTCCGGGTCTCAAGCTTTAAAAATAAAACTCCGGGGTGTCGAAAGCTCAAAATTTTGTAAAAAAATATTTTTTTTCCCGGTAATGTAATATATCGTTTGAAAGATCGCTATTTATCAAGAACAAAACCTTATATCATTTTCTTTACCAAAAAATTCAAAGTTGCCGTAAAGTTCAAAAAAGCGCGAAAAATGACGTGTCCCCCCCCCCCTAGCGCCGCGAATATTACCGATAAAAATTTTGAACACGGTTAAAAATATGCGCTTCCACGTATATTTCTCTAGTTTGGAACATCCGAGTTTCCAGCTTCAAAATTGGACCCTCGGGGCACCGAAAGCTCGAGATTTTGGAAAAAAATATTTTTTTTCTTGGGCTTGTGATATATCATTAGAAAGATCTCTAGTAGTCGGGAACGAAACCGAATTTCATTTTCTTAACCAAACTTTCAAAGTTGACGTAAAGTTCAAAAAAGCGTCAGCTCCAATTAGCGGCCCCCTTCTTGCGACGCGAGTATTACAGCTATAAATTTGGAACATGGTAGAAAAAACGCGACTCTACGTATATTTCTCTGATTTAAGACAATCGGACCCCAACTTTAGACTGAGACCTGTGGGGCACCGAAAATTCAAAATTTTGAAAAAAAATTTTTTTTGTTTAGGTTTGTGATATATCATTAGAAATATCGCTATTCGTCGGGAACGAAACCGTATTTCATTTTTTTAAAGAAATTTTCAAAGTTCTGAAAAGTTGAAAAAAAAAAAATAATTATGTGTCTCTCCACTAGCTCCACGAATATTACAGCTGAAAATTTTGATCGCGGCTAAAAACGTGCTGATCCCCTTATATTTCTCGAGTTTATAACATTTGGATTTTCAGTTTTAAAATTAGACCCTTAAGGCGCCGAAAGTTCGAAATTTTAAAGAAAATTTTTTATTTTTCTGACGCATGTTATATACCGTTTGAAGGATCGCTATCTGTCGGGAAAGAAACCGTATTTCATTTTCTTAATTGAACTTTCAAAGTTTGCTGAAAAGTTCAAAAAATCGAGAGAATTGATTTGTGACGCGAGTATTATAGCTAAAAATTTTGAGGAAAGTAGTAAATATGGGCATCCATGTATATTTCTCTGGTTTGGAACATCTAAGTTTCCAATTTTAAAATTAGTGACTTGGGGCTCTGAAAGCTCGAAATTTTGTAAAAAAAAAAATTTTTTCAAGTGTATTATTATTGGAAAGAGCGCTATTTTTTGGGAACGGACCCGTATTTCGTTTTCTTAACAAAACTGTTTGAAATTTACTAAAAGTTCATAAAATTCTGAAAAATGACGTGTAGCCCCGCTTGTAATTTATGTATTGGTTCAAGATTTTGAACAAGGTTAAAAAAATGTGAGTCCCTGTTTATTTATTTACTTTGGAACATCTAGGTTTCCATCTTAAAATTCAGAACCTTAAGCGCCGAAAGCTCGAAAGTTTCAAAAATAATATTTTTTTTCCGGTCATGATCGATGGAAAGATCGTTATTTGTCGAGAACGAAACCATAAGTTATTTCCTTAACGAAACTTTCAAACCTTGATGTTCCAAACTTGAGAAATATATGTCGAAGCGCATATGTTTAACCCTGTTCAAAATTTTTAGCCGTAATACTCGCGGCGCTAGAGGGGATGCACTGTTTGAAGTTTTTGGCAACTTTAAAAGTTTCTAAATACGGTTCGGAATTATGTTTAGAGACTCCCGTGCAACTGGCTTACGAATTTCGACTGTTACTGGTTGAATGTCGGATGGTAACATTATCTGTTGAAAGTTAATATCCGCACGAACGGATAATATTATTCCACCACGCGCACAACTAGCAAGCACCGGATTTGATTCGAGAACTTTATAGTTTTTTAGTTTTAAATGTTGGTTTTGTTTTAAGTGGGTTTTTTGAATGCACGAAATAAACAGGTTTGTTAATCGGTGTTATTTTTCTTTTGGCTTTATCGGAATACGAGATTGCAGCGGTTTTTAGAATTTGGTTCGGATTGAAATAATTTTCGTTAGTAGTGTTAGTACGAGGGATAAGAAACGAAATAGGATCGCAGGTTTTGGTTTGGTTATTTTCATTACGAGGTGTGTTAGTGTTGTTATGAACTGTAATGAAAGGAACGGACTCACCGCATCATTGTTTAGGTGGTACGTCCGCCTGATGAAAAACAGATGCGAATAGTATTTCGATTTGTTAAACAATTTAACGACCTATGTTAGTAAATAAATAAAAAAAAAATATTTAATAATGGTCTAACATATGGAGAGAGTCGAAAGAAAATACCGAATTGTTAAAAAATCATCACAGTAGAACGACAGTCTTTTTCACATCGCGGAACTATATCGACCTTTTTTGGTAAAGTAACCAGTTCGTCTTGCAACCGAAAAAAGTTTAATAACAAAGTAACCAAATTGCCTCGAAATTCGGTTTTCCAATTAGTGACATTTACAAAATTCGTAAACTATAATTTCGATTACCGTGTCTCTCCCTCCCATTCGCCGAGAATCCAGGATGCAATCACCAACGTACACCAACCTGCCAGCAGGGAACACCAACATTCTAGCAGCCGCAGCAGAGTGATACGTAGCATCAATATTATTTCTAATTAATATTTTTTGCGTGTTTTCGTTTATATATTTATTAAATATCTTTGACGGTCGGCTATTCAAGAAAGATAGGTGTAGGAATTAACAAAATTACACATTTAAAAAAATCATAAAACCTTAATATTAGTATTATTAAATCTAAACCAATAATTTAAAAAAATAAATAAAAAAAGGATTTAATTAATTTTTCTTCATAACCGTTACATTGCACTTCAAATTAATCTAAGTCTTCGATTCAAATTAGTATTTTGCTTTACTGTTTTAAATTATTATTAGAAAAGATCTTTGAAATTTATTAAGATATTAAATTAAAATAGTAAAATAAAAATAGAAATTTATTCAAACAAATTTTCTTACATACTAAATAATTATAGTTATTGTTAACTTTCATACGGAATCCTCAGCGCATGAAACCTCATGCTTGACTGAACTTGTTTTAATTAAACTGTTTTTCGCATAAATGTAAGAGAGTGATGATAACCCGTCTTTGCGTAAAGCGTAGTTTATCGTAAATTTTTTCATTAAAACAATGAGCCTAACAAATCTCGATATCCTTTTGCAATCAACTTCTTAAAGCAGGTAGCAGTAGAGTGGTAAATCAGTTTATGTTCTGTTATATTCTAAGAAAGGAAACGAATTTAAAATATTATCAGAATTAGCTGCACATTTTAAAGAGCGCTAAATTTTTAAGTTAAGCCATTGCAACGATGACATTAGTTCATTTTTGGCCGAAATTTTAGCGTTCGTTCATTTGAAAGCGTCTCAATAGAGCTCTGAGAAGATTTTTCATACTTGCGCAAAATATTTTGCCAATTGTTGTAATGCCGTTCAGTGCGTACGCTTATTTTTTGTGTATTTCAGATTGACAAAAACAAATGGATCGCAACTTTAAAGCAGTTAAACAATTCGTATCAAATAAAATCTTAAAATGTTAGAAACATATCGTACGGAAGAAAGAGAATAGGCTTGAAAAATGTATTTTAATCGAGCAGATATAGAAGAAAAACGGCCTTAAGACTACTGATAGTCGATGGATAGATAACATAACAAAAAGTGGACGAACTTGAAATCGAGCAGTGGGGAAAGTAGTCTAAATAGAAACCTATAGAGAATAATCACATGGGACGTATTAAATCACAATGCTTAGTAATAATTCAGTTAACGATTTCGAAGAGGAAAAACAGTACGTTATTTACGTAACCATCTATCAATAAAAAGTACAGGGCCGTGCCCAAAATTTTGAAAAGGGCGGGTTTGAAAATTTTCTCGTCATATTTATTTTATAAATAACAATACATTTTTCACTAATATTCATACTATTAATAATTTCCATCATTTTGATTTATATATTACTAGCTGACCCGGCGAACTTCGTACCGCCTTAAAAAATAAATGTTACGTTAACTTATTAGCCGAATTAAATTCAGTTGTTTATTAAAATAAAATTAATACTCAAAATGAATTAAATGTACAAAAATCAAAATAAAAAGTATTTTAATTATATTAAAATGAATGAAGGCATTATTCGCCTTAATAACAAAGATCAGTGTAACCCAATAAGATGGTCCACAAACGACAAAAATATTAAATTATACAATAAGCTCGGAAACGGGTTGACTTATCAGAATTGGATCATAAATTACAATTAAACTTCTATCTATGATAATTTACAACTTTAAGCAGGGCGATTATCCTGGGCGGCAAGAAGCCGTCTCGAATATATAATATGGAATTTAGAATGACCTCAAAAATCACGTTTAAAAAATTCATAACTCACCACCAGATAACCCTTTAAAAGCGAAGTTCAAAATATAAAACAAAACACAGAAGCCCTTTCATAAAATGCAAAAATTAGGGTTAAATAATTGTGTAAACCCCCTTTTGGACCAAAAAAAGTAAAAACAAAAGAATTTTCTTTATAAATTTTGTATTAAATTTCGTATTCTGCTATTCAGAGTGGAGAAAAATCCAACAAATGGTGTAATACACCCAGCTTATAAAAAAAAAAAAAAACTCGTCGAAATTTTTTTTTAAATTTTGTATTTTGCTATTCGGTGCGGAGACAAATCCAACAAATCAAAGATCATAAAAATCGATCCAGCAGTTCTTGAGTTATAGATGGTGTAACTAACACGACTTTCTTTTATATATATAGATTAATTTACATAAATGAATTATCGTATAAATATTAATAAAAATTACAGGCGTTATTAATTATCTTCTTCTTCTTCGTGCGACCCGATTCGGGTATAGAGCTTAATCACCATTCATCGTCCGTACCAACTGGCGGAATGAGTCCCGGTCTCTTGCAGCCTGGAACAATTGTTGTACATTTGTGACTCCAGTCCACGCCTTGATATTTTGAAGCCAAGAAATCCTTCTTCTTCCTCGTCCTCTTTTCCCTTCTATCGTCCCCATCATTATTATCTGCAGTAGATCATAAGTATACTCGTAATAAAAAACTTGCATAAAATATTAATGAAATACCTAAAAATATGGAGCATATTTTTTATTTATTTATTTTTTTTTAAATGTAAGAACACCCTAAAAAATCATCAATATTTATTTTAAATTTTTGATTTTTTTCAGATTTTTGTGTATATATAATAACTATTTTAGTTCCCTCCCCCTCGTGGACATGGCCTTGCAAAAGTAATTAAATTATTAAAACACTTACTGTGTAAAAGAAAAAAAAAATCTTGTACAATTTTTTACACCAAAAGTTAATTTTAAAATTAACAAAAAAAAAAATGTAAAACGGTTAACTGATATCGCCAACATTAACAACAAAAAATGTTGCATCGGTAAATTTTCGCTAATTATAAGAATTGTGAAACAACTAATGTAAATACGTTGTGTGCGGCAAATGCTAGCGAGTTCAAACATAGTTTAATTTTAATAAATAGAGATGCACGTTGCACGATCTTTTTCTCAAAATTTCCCGTGAACGCTAGAGTTCATTTTTGCTGTTTTTGACAGAAATTAAAAACAACAGTTGAAATGAGCGAACTAAAATTTCGACGAAAAATGAACTATTTTGCGTTAAATAACAACAATAATAAAAAAGTACAATCAATTTTTGTAATTCCCGAAAGTTTGATTCGTTCATTTTTGCTGTTATTCATAGAACGTTCGTACAATAAATTTTGACATAATCCTAAGTTATATGAGAAATCGTATTTTTTTCCCATAAAAATCTCGTGAAAATGGAAAAAACACAAGTTAATGAAAAAGAAAATACAAAACAACGACATTTAAAATACGGAAGAAGTTGGCGAATGTTAACGCAATTTCAAAATGTGTGCGCCTGCACAGCATGTCGCATAATTCGAACCCCATTTTAGAATTCGGCAACAAATGAAATTAAAATACGGCACAGAACAGATGACAGGGATTTTTTTTGGGGGGGGGGGGGTGTTGACGAAGTATAATAAGTGGCGCCAGTAAAAATTGTAAACAATTTAAAATTACTTAAATACAAAAATTGTTTTTGTGCGTAAAATATACTCATACCGAGCCTTCCTTCTGCGTAATAATACCAATATCTAAACAATTCTCGGGGTATGCGTGAACCTGACGATTATACCAAGATTTAACCAAATCTTCGAAACATTGATCTCCAGCCGCACTAAAATTTTATATCAAATTACTCACTAACTTTTTAAAATTTAAAATTAAAATTTTATATTTCTATTTATTTTCCGTAAAACACGAATTAAAATTATCGTATTCGTTGATCGATTGAACGGGAAATGAACTAAAACGTGATGATGCCGTACCCCTATCAATTATAAAAAATGCGAAGGAAGCCGAATGAAGTCGTGTTGGCGTCGTACAAATCTTTACCAAATTTAAAATATTTCTCTGACATACATTGACAAGAGTTTTAATATTGAAGATACAAACTGGGAGGAACATTTGACTGTTGTAAAAGAAGAAATTTATTTAAACAGTGGGAGGCATCATACAGAGAGTAGTCCATTCGGTATAAAGACAAGTCTGATATGGTAATCTCAAGAAAACATAGGTGATGGGCATCCGCGGTTCGGATATAACGTAGATAGAATATAACAACAATATACAGAATTAGATTTGCACATCATCGTATTCCGTCTCATCTTGCACGTTTGGAAATAATAGACAGCAATGCGTGTGATTTTTGTGGTTCAGAAGTCTAGTTAAAGTGTATCATTTAACAATGCATCAAATTCGAACAAAGAAGGAAACCATTATTGAAAGTAATCCTAGTAGTAGACTTAAAAACATTAAACAATACAACGAATAGTAGTAGCTAATACAGCTGAGTGTAGACAATTACGTTAATTTTTAAGAGGTAATGAAATAGTCGTATAAAATGGAAAATGTGAATAAGAGCAAGAAGAAATGGGCCAAAAGGTGAAAAACTTGGCCGAAACAAAAAAACAAAACAAATTGAAGATATTTTAATTTAAATTTTATTTTTTTAATCGATGTATTCGTACTATTTTTTTTCCGAAAAAATACCTGCAGTATCCTTCTTTACTCTAAAAATTAATGATTTAAAACAATTAAAAATTCGAAGAGTTGAAGCTGCGAAATGGTTATCAAGCTCAGTCTCTATCATAAAGGTAAGTAGATACGACACACAAATTTAGGAAAAAAACAAAACGAAACTGTATTAGAAATGAAAATATTACTTTATTCTGTGCCCTAAGAAAAGTTAAAAAAATTACAGGTTAAACGTAAAAATGTACAAGAATTATTTAATCTCAGGAAATCGTGTTTCATGCCTGTGTTCTTTGCAAATTTGATTTGAACACAGTTGCTCGTTCATATGATGCAAATCTGTTTTGCCGTACGCGACATTAAGCACGTCGAGGTGTGACCCTTCTGATATCGTAGGTTTTGAGTTATCCTTTTTTTTTTTTTTTTTTCACGGCGAAATAGATGGTTACAAAACCTCGTGGTGGCTCGAAGAAATTTAAAAAGATGAATAGCAGTCGTCGTCGCCCGGAATATTGTTCAAGCAGGTCGGTTGATTGAATTTTACGCGGAAATCACGATATCGCCGACAATCAACCAGAATGTGCTTAACAGACAGTGGAACAGAGCAAGGAATGCACCACAGTGGAGGAGGGCTTCTTCTTAGGGGTCGCCCTCTTTCGGGCATGAATTTTTCGGGCGCAGATTCTTTTGGGGCGTGGATCGTTCGGGCGGTAGCGAACGAGAGTTTTTACTCTTAATTTGTAATCTCGTATATATTTTTCGCCCAGCATTGACATAAATGTGTTTAAAAATTTTTGTACCTTTATTTGTCTTTTTCAATATTTTTTTGAAACCTAGATAGTTTCGCCAAGGAATTAAATATATAATTAAAATTATAGATAACAGAAGAAACTTTAATAAACGTATCACCAAATAAACTTGCTAGATACGAATGAAAAAAAAAATATAACGAATATATATATATTAGAAGCAAATTCAATCCAGTTATGTTACACTTTAAATAACGTAGAGTTGATGGTTTGTAATTTTTTGAATGACTGTACATGGAAAAAAAAAAATGAAAAGAACCGATATTGCATTTGACCGATTATTAATATAAATCATCTTCATCCGTTTCGTATTACTAATGCTAACGGAACTCTTAAATTTACATCGCAACAGTCTGTTTATTTGTATTTCACAGCGAAGTCGTTATTTCAAAAAAATAAAAAACATTTAAAAAAAAGTGAATAACCCAATAAAATTATGTAAAGTATGTGTTTTGTGATTATATATAATATGTACACATATATAGCATGCTATACTCGTGGAAAAACTAAATCGTTAACGAAGAGCGGCATTTTTTGTGTGGAATTAGTCGTCGCTAAATAGTGCACAGCTAACAAATGAGTCATGTTTAGAACTGTCGGGGAAGATCTTGACGCAGTTTGGATATTTTTCCAAAGGTTCTTGAAAGGCTTTTTTAATAACATTTCTTCCGATTTCTAGCAAGGAATGGTCAATTCACCCGACAGAACCATGCCACGGTGACAAAGCCGATGGAGACCAATAATAAACGTGCGGCAAGGAAATTTTTAATGATTGCAAGATGCCGATGGCGTAGTTAGTGAAATGAAACTTTTATACCTCGTGAGTATCAGCCCGTAGGCTGTAGGCTGCTGTGGAGGGAGATGATTCTAGAAGTACTAATATGTATCAGATACCAGACGTTTCCTATACGTAGATTCATTGTCCAATAGCCACTTTCGTATAACAAGCTGACAACAGGCAATGTGCGAAAGGCATCAGTGGCAAGTCTTACAGCGGTGTAGTGGACAAAGTTGAGTTTATTTAAGGCGTTTCGCTGTTGCACCGGAATCACATTTAGATCGGATTAGAGAGATCTGTGTATATGCAAAATAGGATAGATCGATCAGTTCCGTACAACGTACGCGACGATTTCCGCGTTAGATGAGTTTTTTCAGGCAAGATTTACGAAGATGGTCGATGTGTGGAGCCGAACAACAAAGTTTTTCCTCGAAAATCAGTTCCAAATAGTTTGCATTTGTGTCAGATGAAATAACCTCGCCATTCAAGCGAATATTACGATTGCATTTATTTTTCCGGCAAAAATGCATAGCTCCGGTTTTTGTAGAAGAGAAATTTACACCGTTTAGCTTCAACCAGACTTCCAATTTATTTACAGTTTCTTGTAGCAATTTTCCTCCTGATGTAGCATCATGACTTGGGACAAAAATGGTAAAGACATCGGCGGGGAGGGAGCATTTGACCGGAGACTTGACTTGTTTCACTACGTCATTGATCACCAAGTTGAATAACGTTGGACTTAAAATGGAACCCTGCGCGACGTCATTCATGAATTTTCTTAAAATTTACAATACATCAACATTTTTTTTATTTCAGTGAAAGCGGTTAACGAAACTCTCTTTAAGAAATGCGATGTATTATTAAAAACTAAAAATTCGTCAATGAAAAGTTTCACAGTTAATGTTTTATTAGTTTTACATTTTTGTAAATAATTCGCGTTTAACAAGAACACTATAGATAGGGAGGCGCTACATCTGGTAAATAGAACTCCATCTGCTACTCGTTACTGTAACACAATATTAATAGAGTCTATTTTTTATTAATTGTGCAATGATTTCTGTAACAGCTCTCTGATTGCTTTTCCGCATAAATATTCATATATATGCAGCAAAAAAATCCCTGAGATATATCATCCATTTGCCCCTAAACGGTTTCAGCGGTTCATTAAGGATCTATGTTCCGTGAAGGAATAAATATCTTTGCAAGTTCCTTCTTCTTCTTCATCCGCCGTCTCCGTCTCGAAGGTTGGCGATCCACAATTGGAATTTATTTCTATCAACAGCTGTTCGGAAAAGTTCTAATGAGGAACAGTTGAACCAGTTGTTCAAAATATTTTTTTTCGCGCGGAAATTGGATAATTGATTTCCTCTTTACCCTGCATCATCGCCTGTTTCTATGACAGTGTATTAATCTGTTTTTCAACGCGATGGAAAGGCAGAAAGTCCATCGTCTCATTATAGCTCGCCTACGCTAAATGTTGTTATTCTTTTTGCTCACAAAAATTAAATAGTCCGGCAGCCAGTAGCAGATTCTGGTCGGTCACTTCCTCTCGGCCGAAAATTCGTGACGAACGTCAGCTGCGACAGCATCGGTGGTTGCGACAACGGCAGCCGCCGAATCACATAAAAAATGAAAACATATTTTGTGATTTCCTCCTGGTGGTTGAAAATTTATGAGATGATAGTTTTTGCATGATATTTCAAATAAAGAAAAAAAAAAACGTCAGCTGGCTGTAAGTCGATGGAAAGAGAACCCGTCACTTTACACGGTGAAATGTAGATGTGAGCGCCGCTCGTCTATTTAAATACATCAGCTAATGGATTTTCCTCCGGCCTACAGCCAGTTGATTTATTTGTTTACTTCAAGTACTACGTCGACAATTATCTGACAATTTTTCAACCGAGAGGAAATAATTTACATAAGTTATTCGACCACAACGCTAATATTATGAGTATTGGCACAACGTGTAATCCTCGACAAAATTTTAGCATGCATTTAAGTGAATTTAAATTCATAAAGAAAAAAAGGAAAAAAATAGAAAAATGAATAAACAAATAAATAAATTACTCTATTATAGGAAAATCAAATTTGTTTAAAAAAATAATTTTATTAATTTATTCGTTTTCATCTTCACTTTGGCTTACGACACTCCTCTCATCGTTCTCATATTTACTTTCAAAGTCACTATCAGGACTTCCGCTTTCAGATTTTCATCATTATCATCACCTATAACAATATAAAAAAAAATTAAGTCTGTATATACATCATAATGTAAGCAACGTAAATAAAATTTAAAAAATTGATTGCACTTTCTTCGGGCTGAATTTTAATTTCTTTAACTGGCTTCTAGTGAACCAAGTAAATCTGTAGTTACTGTCAACTTGTAAACAGTCATAATCAGATCCGATGTACAGTCAGCTGACGTTTTTTTTTGTTTTTTTTTTTTATTCAAAACATTATGCAAATTATCATCTCACAAATTTTCAACCATCGAGAGGAAATCATAAAATATGTTTTTAATTTTTATGTGATTTGACGGCTGCCGTTGGCCCATCCACCATGGTGCTGTAGTTGACGTTCACGAGGCTTCATGACACAACTTTCTGAAGCATTCCACGAATTACTAGCCGAGGGGAAATTGATCGCAGAAATCTGTTACTGGCTCCCGGACTAAAATATAATTAATACTAGGAATGAAATGAACTAATCTTTCAATTTGCATTTGTAAATGTATTTTATTTTAGTTTTTTTTTCTATTTCTCAAATTTGGTGCTTTAGTCACAATCTGAGGGAAAAACAAAATGATTTCTGGCTATCCCTGAAGTGGTATCGGTTTTTTTTTTAACTTTGCTTTTATCTCTGGAAATTTAATAGCAATATTCTAATGTGTAGAGTTTCAGTCATTGGAAACTGACACACAATTTTGTACTTTGACCTTTGCTTACGTGATAATTAGCGTACCTCGGTTATCAAATGGCTGTCCGGTATTAGTAGAGTGTGACTCGTGATCATTTTAATCGTATATTCTTCTGATCCAGTATACTGACTATTCTGTTCTGATTCTTTAATTTCTGTTCCATACTCATAAACGAATTATTGACTATCCTACGTTTTATTATTTTGATTTCCTCGAATCGCCTTTTCTCCAATTTTTTAAAATTATCTCTGACTCCTTGAACGCCCTTCCGGCCATATCTTCTCCCCATTCTAATTATTCGTGTGATTTTGTTATTCTCCATATACGTTCACTCATTTATAATCTTTCCTCTCTCCATTCCATTAACATTAACTTTTGCTGTAGGTACCTACCCACTCGGGCATATTTGGTAATAAAGCGGCTGATTCCTTGGCTCGGGCTGCTGCTTCTTCTCGCCTTTTTAAAAAAAAAGAATTACATCCATTAACCTCCTATCGATATGTAAAAGCTTCCATATTAGGTATTAATCGGACACCTACGTTTCCTCCTTTTCTAATAATTATTCATTTCATCTGTCTGTTCATCCTACTCTTCCTCGCTATTCATAGTTTCTTTTGCATCCCTATCTTCGACGTTCTGATGTTTCCATTGTTTGCATGCAATTTGGCCATTCTCTGCAGCCTTCCTTCAGATTTCGTTTTTCCCTGATTTCCTCCTCACACTCTCCTCTTCATCTTGATGATGCAGTTATTTGTTCGTCCAGTATTCATCTCTTTCTGCGGAACGCTCTGTATTCCTGTTTGTTGAGGCTTGGGCTTCCTACTTCTGACTTCCTATATCCTTTCCTTTCCTTTCCAAATTAATTATTCCTGCTATTTGTTCATTTTTAGCAAAGATTTCTGATCGGATTAAAATATAACCGTCTTCTTTTCTTACTACTTGTTTTTGGATGACGGTCCTTGGTTGGCGAGCCCAAAAAAAAAGAAAAAAAGAACAAAAAAAGTCGAAATACGTAATTGGTCAAATCAGTTTGAAACATTAAGAAAAAATACACACATAATTCAGTACCGCTCTTTTACCTACTTTATTTGGAACGAATAAATAATTTTTATCGATTTTTATTCTCGTTCCGAATAAACGATTTTTAGAAATAAACAAAATTAATCTTGTTTTTTGTTTTGTCTAAATTATGTTTTTTTTTTTTTTTTGTAAAAAGTAGGAAAAAATTTGTTTAGTTGAAAGCGATGAGAATTCGAACATTATTTTTCCGGTTGGTATTTAAGGTCCTCGCGGAGCGTATTTCTTTAGAAAAATAAATTAGCACCTTGTAAATTGACTAAATGGCTACAGAGGGAATCAATTAAAGAAAGAAAAAGAGCAGCGTCTGTTAGGAGTTTTTCTTGTGCGTAATTTAAATAAACTAAAGTAAATAGAAGGAAGTATGATCGACCTTCTAAATTAATGAGTTTAAAATTAAGTATATAAAATTTTTTTTAATGTGCGCAGGTTTACTTTTACCTTCTCTAATAATCTTCTGTTGTTACGGGGGTTCCGTATTTTTTGAAAGAACATTTTATTCATGATTTGTTTACATGTTAAACAATTTTAGAGTTGCTGAATTTTATTTGAGTTTTTTATGCCCTTCAAATTGTTGCATTAGCACTACGTCTATTTAATATAGAATCATTTAACATACACTGTTTGTTAAATATAAAATATTATAGTAATTGGAACATATTATACAAATATAAGAAACAAATTTAAACGTATAAATGATATGAATATTAATTGAAAACTTTTTTTCAAGCGATTAGCTAAAAATTAATAAAACCACATAAAGTGTCTGATCAGAGCAAACTTTGAAAAGTCATTTTACAGTTTGTTCTGATCACATACTTTGCGTGGTTTTATTAATTTTAAGCTGATCATTAAAAAGGCTTTTAATTAATATACATATCGCTTGTACGTTTAAATTTGTTTCTTATATTTGTATAATATGTTCCAGTTACTATACTTTGTGTATTATTCGCGTTTGAAGAGTCCTAAGTGTTATGAGAAACATCGGATTATCTTCGGTTTATGCATTTATTACAGTGCTTCAAAGCTATATTAAATCGGTTACAGTTGTTTTATTCATTTTTTTTTAATTCAACGCAAAACTGCTTCAAGAGCACGCACTTAATGTAAACTGGCGTAGAAGAAAGTTTGAGAGCCATTATGTCTCACTGACAGATAAGAATCATGTTTACATGGCAGAAGTGAAATAAAATAGTAGGTAGTCTAAAGAGATTTCTTCGAGATGTTCACCTTCGACGGACGGCCGTTGGATCTGTTGCCCAGTTTTTTTTTTGTTTTTTTAATGCCCCATTTATGATCCATATGCAACGTGTAATTGCTAAGGTTGTTAAAATACATTGATCAGCGCAGATTTAGAGGCACTTGATCAATTTATCCGCACCTATACAGCTTAAGATGCAATGGACTTATTTTGGGCCGTTTGACAATGCAATGAACGGTAATTGGTTGGTGCTAAAATGCATGCGCATAAACAATGTCCTCCGATATGTTCTGCAGTTGGCAAGATCAACAAGTTACAGAAGTGGCAGGAAAAGGGTGGAGATGTTCCTTCTAACAGATAGTTATGGGACATTAATGTATATGTTATGCCCAATCAATGCCAAAAAAAAGAAAAAAAGTTTTTCGAAATATTTATCTTCGGTAGTTCATTCTAAGCTCAGTTCACTATACGACTGATCCTGCTCGAAACTATTCATCTCTAAATGTAAATCATTTTGATTTCTTCCGATTTTTAATCAACAAATTTGTTTAAATGCTCTCTCTAAAGCAGGAGTTCCCAACCGGTGGGGGGGCACACCCTCCTAGGGGGTCATAGAGAGATGTTAAGGGAGGCGTGAAAGAAAAATTAATTTAGCGCGTAAATTAAACATCGGACGAGGGGTGTTCAATAAATAACGTGACATGCCTTCGAAAATGACCTTTTAAGCATCTGAAAATTTTCACAAATAATCAATAAAGTAAAATTATCACAATTTTTTGCATTAGTTGCGATGAATCCACCGACATCGTTAATTGTGCACAGTTAATAGTTTTTGTTCATTATGTCAGTGAAGTTCACATTGAAGAAGAGATTTTGTACTCCCAATCTTTGACAGCAGGCACTAAATCTGAAGATATATTTAATCAATATCTGATTTCATCGAAAAAATGATTTGGATTGGAATAAACTCATTGGACTTTCGTAAACTACATCAAGAGTAGCGCTTTGAACAGTCGATTATTTAGTTTACTTTGCAAGGATCTTGATTCTGATCACAGAGTCCTTCTATTTCACATAGAAGTACGCTGGTTGTCTAAGCGCAGTATGTTGGCTCGCCTTTATGAATTGAAAGAAGAGGTCATCCTCTTTCTTGAGTTCAAAGAAAAAAAGAGATTTTTTTTTGTAAATATTCAACAATGAACAATTTCAATGGAGGTTGACCTATTTAACTGATATATTTGATGCCTTTAATCAGCTAAACTTGAAGCTTTAAGGCAGAAACGGCACTGTCATAAGTAACTATGATCATATTCAAGGGTTCATATCTAAGCTTCAACTTTGGAATCAAAACCTATCTGCTGAAAATGCAATAATATCTTTTTCTCGACTATTCAAAGCAATTAAAAATAAAAAAACTAGACGAAGATTTCAAAGTTGAAATATAAACTCATTTGCAAGCGCTGGAAAACGAATTTCACCGATACTATCGAGACATTAATTCAGAGTCACCAGTATGTCACATGACCAGAAACTCATTTGTTGTTAATGTCTTATAATTATCAGAACAAGTTCAGAAAGAATTTCTAGAAATGAAGGTTGATTCGACAACGAAAGATGACTTTCATCTCTTGACGTTGGAGAAATTTTGGATCAAACGATTTTTTGTTAATTCCAAAGTTGCCTCTCTTGCTTTGTTAATACTTGTTCCTTTTTCTTCGACTTACTTATGTGAGACAGGGGTTTCAACTCTGGTTTTAATTAAAACTAAGCAGCGAAATCGTCTTGCCATTGATAGTGATCTGACGATAGCTCTGGCAAAAACTGAACCTAGAATCAACCAACTGCTGCAGAACATGCAAGCTCAAGTATCTCATTAGTACTTTAATTATAATAAATTATTTCGATAAAAACGTTTTACATTTGGTTGAAGTTTATTTTCTACAACTTAGAATTAAAATAAATGCCATTAAAACAATGCGCGTTTTTTTTTTTTTTGATAAAAAAATTAAGGGGGGCATAAAAATGTTATTTAAAATTTGGGAGGGCTCGATGAAAAAAAGGTTGGGAAACTCTGCTGTAAAGAATGTCTCAAGACGGTTCATCAAAAAACGGTCCTTACATTTAGCTGATGGTTCTTGCTTTTTCATGACTTGCGTCTATTGCAGTCTAATGAAATCTGTCGGTTTCGCTTAACTGAATGGTACAACACCTATCTTTAAAAAAAATAATAGATAATCCCCACCCTTTTCATTTCGCGCATAAAATACTTTATTACAGTCTCGTATTTAAATATTTAAGAGAACTTCCTCGTCGACTGTATGGCTGTTTTTTTCTGATTTTTCCGACGTTTACGTCGAGTAATTTATAAAAACGAATTTATTACCTAATATTTGCATTCAGTTTATTTTTGTTTACTATTTTTGCGATTATATATATATTGTATTATCCGTTCGTGCGGATATTAACTTTCAACAGATAATGTTACCATCCGACATTCAACCAGTAACAGTCGAAATTCGTACGCCAGTTCCACGGAAGTCTCTAAACATAATTCCGAACCGTATTTAGAAACTTTTAAAGTTGCCAAAAAATTCAAACAGTTCCTCCCCTCTAGCGCCGCGAGTATTACAGCTAAAAATTTTGAACATGGTTAAACATATGCGCTTCGACATATATTTCTCAAGTTTGGAACATCAAGGTTTGAAAGTTTCGTTAAGGAAATAACTAATGGTTTCGTTCTCGACAAATAACGATCTTTCCATCGATCATGACCGGAAAAAAAATATTATTTTTGAAACTTTCGAGCTTTCCGCGCTTAAGGTTCTGAATTTTAAGATGGAAACCTAGATGTTCCAAAGTAAATAAATAAACAGGGACGCACATTTTTTTAACATTGTTCAAAATCTTGAACTACAATACATAAATTACAAGCGGGGCTACACGTCATTTTTCAAAAATTGGAAACTTAGATGTTCCAAACCAGAGAAATATACATGGATGCCCATATTTACTACTTTCCTCAAAATTTTTAGCTATAATACTCGCGTCACAAATCAATTCTCGCGCTTTTTCGAACTTTTCAGCAAACTTTGAAAGTTCAATTAAGAAAATGAAATACGGTTTCTTTCCCAACAGATAGCGATCCTTCAAACGGTATGTAACATGCGTCAGAAAAATAAAAATTTTTCTTCAAAATTTCGAACTTTCGGCGCCTTAAGGGTCCAATTTTAAAACTGAAAATCCAAATGTTATAAACGAGAGAAATATAAGGGGATCAGCACGTTTTTAGCCGCGTTCAAAATTTTCAGCTGTAATATTCGTGGAGGGAGAGACACGTAATTATTTTTGTTTTTTTGAACTTTTCGGAACTTTGAAAGTTTCGTTAAGAAAATGAAATACGGTTCCGTTCCCGACAAATAACGATCTTTCCAATGATATATTATAAGCTCGGGCAAAAAAAAATATTTTTTAAAAATTTTGAGCTTTCGGCGCCCTAAGGGTTTTATTTTAAATCTGGAAACCTGGATGTTTAAAATAAGAGAAATATACGTGAAGTTGCATGTTTTCTAACTTGTTCCAAATTTATAGCTATAATACTCGCGTCGTAAAGAGGGAGCTACAAATTAAAGCTCGCACTTTTTTGAACTTTCCTGCAACTCTTAAAATTTTGTTAAAAAAATGAAATACGGTTTCGTTCCCGACGAATAGCGATCTTTCCAATAAAATATCACAACCCGAAGAAAAAAATATTTTATTTCTAAATTTTGAGCTTCGGCGTCCCAAGGGTCTAATTTTAAAACTGGAAACCTGGATGTTTCGAATTAGAAAGATATACGTAGAAGCGCATATTTTTAACCGTGTTCAAAATATTTAGCTGTAATATTTGCTTCGCTATGGGGCTAAAAAATCATTTTTCGCACTATTTTGAACTTTTCGGCAACTTTCAAAGTTTCGTTAAGAAAATGAAATACGTTTTCGTTCCCAACAAACAGCGATATTTGTAATGATATATCACAAACCTAAGAAAAAAAATTTTTTTTTCAAAATTTTGAATTTTTGGTGCCCCACAGGTCTCAGTCTAAAGTTGGGGTCCGATTGTCTTAAATCAGAGAAATATACGTAGAGTCGCGTGTTTTCTACCATGTTCCAAATTTATAGCTGTAATACTCGCGTCGCAAGAAGGGGGCCGCTAATTGGAGCTGACGCTTTTTTGAACTTTACGTCAACTTTGAAAGTTTGGTTAAGAAAATGAAATTTGGTTTCGTTCCCGGCTACTAGAGATCTTTCTAATGATATATCACAAGCCCAAGAAAAAAAATATTTTTTTCCAAAATCTCGAGCTTTCGGTGCCCCGAGGGTCCAATTTTAAAGCTGGAAACTCGGATGTTCCAAACTAGAGAAATATACGTGGAAGCGCATATTTTTAACCGTATTCAAAATTTTTATCGGTAATATTCGCGGCGCTAGGGGGGGGGGGCTACACGTCATTTTTCGCGCTTTTTTGAACTTTTGGGCAACTTTACATAACTTTTGTAACCTAATTTTTTTATTTTATGAAAGTACTCCTGCATTGTAGTTTATATTTTGAATTTCAGCGTTATAAGTTTATCTAGTGACGAGTTATGATTTTTTAAGTGATTTTTGAGGTCGTTTTATGTACCATATTATATATTCTTGACGGTTTTTTGGGTTTTTTTGCCGCCCTGGGTAATCGGTCATCTTCAAGTTATAGATCGTTTTAAAGATAATTTTAATTGTAATTTATGTTCCAAATTTGAAGTTTATAAGTCAAGCCGTTCGTGACTTATTGATTTTTATTTGATATTTTTGTCATTTGTGTACCATTTTATAAGGATTCCGTACATTATATGTATACGGAATCCTAAAAAAAGAAAAGAGTACATCTATTCTAATAAAAGATGTTTAAAGGGTAGTGGTGTTGGCGCTTAAATAAGTAATAAAAAATTAAGAGTAATTTTCTTTAGTAATGAAATTAAATTAGAATTGTATAAGTAATAAAAAATGAAAATAAATACGAGGAATAAGTGCTTAATCATTGTTTCGCTCAGCTTCGTGATTAATCCGTATTAGTAATCATTTTTATTCCGTTTATATCAGTTACTTCCGTTGTTCACGTTCGGTATTTAAATTGTATACAATAATTAGGAAGATTTATTAGATAATTTTTAATGAATCATCATATTATATATATAATGAAAAGTTACAAAATCTTTCATCCGAGATATTCTTAAATGATAAAATTAAAAATACCATCTTTCCTGCTAGAATGAAGTTATTTGTTTAAATTTGTGTTTTATCTGGTTCTTCCGTGTTTTTTATCTTTTTTTTCTGGCCAGTTAATTTTGTTTATACGCCAATATGTATTGAGGTTAACGGACGGGCGACATATTTCTTTTTTCAAATCGAAGAAACTGCTTTCTGAATATTAAAGTGAGTTCTTATTAATTTTTATTTTAATCGTTTTCTCTAGTCTATTCCGTCTGTGATTGGTTAATTTACTTCCGCATCGTAGAGATTTATACAATACGGATTTTGAGTGATTTTGTAGAATTTTCGTTACGCGGATGACACATATTCCGTCGTTAAGTTAAAAAGTACTATGGAAACTGATAACTTTTTTTTTTTTTTTTTTTTTTTTTGAAAAATATGTATTTGTTATTTTTTACATACAAATCTTCCGTCAAGCTAAAACGCTTGTCGACGAATTATCCTATTGAACACTTTACCATTTTAAATTAACTTATACATATACATAATCGGTAATATTTACTAATCTTAATCTAATAATCTATTTCTATAACTTACATTTTCGATGTTTTTTTTTCTTCAGTTTTTTTGTTGCGCCTTGTCATTTTATTTTTATGTTTATTACTTTTTCTACATTTTCTTCTTCCTGAAGCTATTCCTTTATTTTCCTTTTCCGTTCCTCTACTTTTTCCTTCTCTATTAGTTCCTTGGGTATTTTATTCAATATCTGAGTTACAATATATTTGTCCGTTTGCTCTCCCATCTTTGTTCTTGCTAACGCCAGTTGATACGAAAGTTTTTCCCTCAACACGTATTCTGTTTTTATTCTTTCCTCCAATTCAATTTTCTTTTCTGCTGATATCTACTGCCGTGTCTTCAGTAATAAGTACATTCCTCTTATGCTCATTACGTTTTCTTTTTTAATTATTTCACTTTCAGTTTCTCCCCTTAAGGATTTCCTATTAATTTCAAGCATTTAATTTGCAGTTTATTTATTTTCCCCAAGTATACTTTTCTCGCCATTCCCCATGCCTGAATTCCATATTTGATATCTACTAGCGCATAATAAACTACTTTTAATGTTTCATTTGCTGCATATTTCTTTAATGTATATAAAGCTGGTAAAACTGCTCTTTTTTTTTTTTTTTTTGGGCGTCGAAAATTCAACCCATCGACAATGTAATATAATTAATTAACTAATTAACGCTACACATTAATATTACATTGTACTATATAATTATACAATAACTTGTACATTGCAGCACTCCCGGTGGCCAGGAGAGAATTGACACTACATGGCAGAGGGATCTGGAAATTTATTATTGAGTTATACAAAATAATTCTTTGCGTCGTGTAAAAATTGCATTCGAAGATGAGGTGGTCAGCGTCCGCCACTTTGTCCGAGTCTAGTGGATGTTGGCAATAGGGAGAAGAGATTAAACCCATGTTGCATAAAGAAGCGGGGAGACGGTTTACCCCCAGCCGGAGGCGACATAAGGTAACAATGTACGATCTGGTACTCATCGAAACAGTCGTAATGTGGTTGAACCAAGGAACGTCAGGAATATTAGGTTGAATTCTTTTGTACAGTTGCGCGCAAAATGGATTTTCCCATGTAGCCTCCCAATATTCTTTATGAGCATATCTAATGAGCTCGAATAGGTCTCTGTTTGGAAAATATGGAACTAAACAACTATTCATCCATGTGTCTCTTCTGGCAGCCATGTCTGCCACTTCGTTACCGTAGATATCCGCATATCCTGGTATCCAAACAAAGTTAACTATTACGCCAGATTCAGAAAGGGAAACTACTAGACTTCTGATTTTATAGAGGTATGGATGGGATTTTGTGTTGAACGATAAGTGTTTCAAAGATGATAAGCAACTCATAGAATCAGACATGATAATGATATTTTCAGAGAATATATGTGAATTTAAAAAGGACAAAGCCTTGAAAATCGCAGCACATTCGGCACTAAACACAGAGGTAAAACGAGGAAGAGAGAATTTTTTAGTTAAGTTAATATTTTCGTTGCAATGTATTCCATATGTATGTTCCATCTGAAGTGTTGGTCCATCATTACTCCTAAATATTTATACTGCTTTACTATGTCTAACTTTTGACAGTTTTTCATTTCGCATTCATTTCTTCCTTCCTAATCGAGTATGCAAATTCATTTGAGTGCATTATTATATTTGGACAATACAAATCGAAGCTGTCTCTTTTTTTCCGCAGTACCATTAGTCTTTTTTACATTAATTCTACGACTTTTACCGTGTGCCCATTTACTTATTGTTATTAGATCTTTTTGCATCCTTATTTCTGCCTTTTTAACATCTTTATGTGACGTAACTATTGCTATATCATCCGCGAACGAAACTACCTCACTGTAACTTAATTCCTTATACAGAGACCGTTTGTATATACAATAAACAGTATTGGCGCTAAGTTGCTACCCTACGGTACTCCTACATTCATCTCTTCTTTTTCACTTTGCACAATTAAAATATATTTACACATGTTTTCCTCTGTGTTAAATAACTTTGAAACCATTTTTTCAAACTATTCGTTATTCCTATTTCCTCTAATGCGTTTATGATTATTTTATGATCAACCGTTTCAAATGCTCTGGCAAGATCTATAAACGTTATCAACACCTTTCCCTCTTTGTAGCTATCTCTTATTTTTTCGGTAAGCTCACCGATTGCTTTCGATGTGGATTTCCCTTTTTGAAACCCGTATTGCGTTTTTGTCAATTATCCTATTTTCTTGTAAGTACTCCCGTTAGATTATTTGCTACGTACTTTTCTAATATTGTTGCAAATCACATTGCTTACAGCAATTGGCATAATAGAGTTTTATAATATTCACTGTGTTTCCCTTTTTTATATATTGGTCTCATTTTCGATATTTTTAACCCATTTGATATTTTCCCTTCTTTTAATGTCTAATTAATTGGCTTAGTAATTTCCTTCACTGTATGCATATTTTTGCTGTTTTTATATCTTTTATTCTTATTCCATCGATTCCGGTGGCCTTTGTTTCCTTTAATCCATCAATTATTTCCCCACCTGTTCTACGTTTGCTTTAGGTAAGTACATGTTTACTTTTACTTCATTTTCTTCTCTTTTTTCTAATAGCACTTTATTACATTTGTGTTCTAGGCTTTTTATGCCATTTTTGAGTCTTTACTGAATTTGTCTGCAATTTCTCTTGCTTCTGGTCCTTGCCAAAGTATTTATTTATGGTTTCATCTACTCCTAGGCTCTTTTGTTTTCCTATAATCTTGTTTATATTTTATCAAGTTTTCCTGATATCCCCCTGTTCTACTTTAAAACTTTTCCGACAAACACGTCTTTCTGCCGTCTTATTTCTGCATTCACTTGGTTTCTGAATTTTTTGTATTTTCTTCTTAACTCAATATTGTGATTATTCTTTTTTACATTTTTGTACAATTTGTCTCCTTTTTTTTATCATTTAAATTATTTTTTGCGTCATCCATTCTTTCTTCCTTTGTATTTTTCCTTCTCCTGACGTAGTTTTTGTTTGCCTACATTCTTTATATACTTTTTCAAATTTTTCTTTTATGCTTTCGTATAATTAGATTATATGTAAAATTTCAGAAAATATTTTTCAAGGGGCAATCTTGAATTTTCTCTTTATAAGAGCGAAATGACAGTAGTCAGTAACAAACTGATTAATCACTGGAGTAGTTGAAAGGTTCGAGTATATATATATATTATTGTAATGTGCATATTACATCAACTCGGGGTAAATTTTAAATAAAAAAGAATAACAATAAAATAACATAAAAATAAAAAATAATTTAGAATAATGTGCGCGTGATTGAAATTCCGTACATTAGATGTATACGGAATGCTAAAAAGGAGAAACAAAGAGATTGCCAAGTCAAGGATAGATGTAGGTACCAACTGAAATTAAAATAAAAGTTGCCAGGAAAGATAATTATTTGAAGTAGGGTTTTCCAGGGGATAAGGGCGAATTTATTAAGAACCCACCGCTTAAGACAAATTGAAAGCAGTTAGGTAGAAAAGGAAGAAATTGAGGTGAACGATGGGGGATGTGGATGAGGAAGAATACTAAAAAAAAGGGGAAGAAGGTGTTGATGGAGATCTGGAAGAAATAGTGTAGGAATTGTCACCGATTGGCATATGAAAAAGTATGTGAGATTAGTTGCCCCAATTTCAAATTGTGAAGTCTCTTCTTGGAAGGAGATAGTTTCAAATACCATTATATGTTTAATATTTTTCTGCCTAATTCACTTGGGGTAAGATTGGTCACAGGTACGGTGTGTTTGTTTTTACAATTGCAACAGAAGGGAAAATGCTGGAAATTGCTGCAATCTAAGATTGGATGTCTGGTGGAGCGGTGGGAACAGATCGCAAAAGAACTTGAAAGGAAAAATTTGGAATACCGTTTAGGTGAATAGATCGCTTAAAGAAATAAACAACTGAATTTTAAATATTGTAAAAATAATTAGGACGGAGAGTATTACGGAACCTGATTTTGGTGGAACCAAAAAGAATATTTTACCTAAAGAAGGGAAACAATATATACGGTGGATTCAAAAGAAACGGTGACTTAGCCCCTTCTAAAATGTTATATTCAAAGAAAAACTGATGGACACTTCAAATGACGTGCCGTTCCAAATAATTTTAATCTCGCATGACGTGAAAAACGTCGGATAAGCTAAAGAAAAGTTTTGTGGAAGGACAGAAAGAAATTTGAAAGGTGATAGAGTAGAAGAAGCGACCGCAATGAAGAGGGTCCTTTTTTCATTTTCTTTATTTTTCCGCAATAATTGGCAATTAACATTAAAGTAGACTAGATGTGATGTAAACCGGTGAAATATATATTTACCGTACTTATGTACAGAAAATTTTATCCTTAACAACATGGCTACTACAATAGAAAAGGTGACACAAAATATTAGCGAAATTCAACTGGTATAATCATTTTTTTTTTTAGTTTCTTAAATTAAACGAATTCAAATCGTAAGGCAAATAATTTTTTAGATGCCTTTTGGGGGGGGGGGGTTCGTCTACAAGGACATTGGCCCAAGAACAAAGGAAAAAGGATGCAAGAGATTCAGATCTATACATGATCAGAGATAGCCGACAAAAAAAATCAAGAGTCTGGACAACAGAAGGACAAGGAAGGGAGAGAATGAACGAAGCGCTGTATGGAGTGAGAATACAAATTTGTAAAAGGGAGGAGTAGAAAGAAGCTTGATCGTTTACAAGAGACGAACACCCGAACATTATGTGATCGGGATCACACACAAATTGAATATTGGAGGGGTGAAATGGACAAAAAGGAGACGGCATAAGAGAGTAACGGAAAAGCGTGGAAGGAAGCTAACTGTGCGAAAAGCGCAGGCTGCAGGTCGCAGAGATGCGGTTTGTTAAAATTCAACTTTTTAATTTACGACATTTTTGAATGAAAATGAAACCTTTCATCTTTTCTGAGTTTTACGAGTTAAAAACGTTTTCAAATTCGATTAATTACGTTTCTTGTGATTTTGGAAAATACTACCTGATATAAAAGTTATTCTTTTTAACGTTTTAATTTGGAACCAGCTATTTAAACCCAAAACCAGAAATTTCATTTTTATAATTAATAATTTCTAAAAATGAATTCAGACTTGACGAAAATTTAATTTCACTGAATAGACTGTTTTTTTTTTTTTTTGTGAAAGCAACATGTGTTTAACTGCTGTGGCTATTACAGTACGAAGATGCGCAGTTTGTTTTTATAGATATCTGCTTATTCCGCTAGATCTGATAAATTGTGTTACAGATAAAATTGCATCGGGGGAATTCTCAAGAATGTTGGTGACTGTTTTGTTATTAATTGAAGGGAGCCGGTGAGGTGATAATGCTGCACAGTCGCATAGTATGTGAGGAGTTGAGGGAGCAACATCTTGGCCACAGAAAGGACAACTCATAGGAGAGGGGGTTCTTTGCAAAATAAAATTATGCGACATGGCCGTATGGCCTATGCGCAAGCGGCTAAGTGCACAGAAATCTCTGCGGGAAATGCTTTTTTCTGGCCACCATGGTTCCGTTGAGGATTTAATTAACCTCGAGAAAGTCTGACACGAGGACCAATGGGTTTCCCATAAGGACGTGAGATTATTGAAGATTATGTTCGAGAGATAAGGTGGAGGTGGGCTGTTACTAGGCGAGGGGCAATATATTTCTGCTCGGGCGGATGTATCGACGCGTTAATTTCCAGGAATCCCTGCATGGCTGGGCGCCCACAGAAAGGATACGGAGCACTGTCTCTTAATAAGTTCGTATAATACCTGCTGGGTTCGAATTGCTACAGGATGTTTGGTGAGGGGATTAGAGATTGTCAATAAGGCCGCGGATGAATCAGATACCAGCAGGGCTTTCTGTGATGTAGGCTCTGTAGAAAGAAAATATTCCAAACAGAAAAATACTGCGTATATTTCGGCATCCAGTACCGAGCAATTGTCATTCAGTCGAATGCTTCGAATCACGTCGCAGACTTCAAAGGAACAGGCGGTTGGGGAAGAAGTAGCCTCTGGGGTAGCCTTGGCAGCATCCGTGTAGAAAAAGAGGTGGTCGGGGTATTTTTGCATTGTTGCTGTTGTCAACTGAACGATATTCGGGTGCAGGGGTTTATTATACGTCGTCAGGGAAAAGTTAACATCAATCTGTTAAGTATAGCTGTTTCCGGATTTTTACGTTCTTTCATTAAATTTAATCTGTGAAGGAAAAAAGCGCAGCAAAATGCACATAAATTTTGAACAAATAAAAAAGCAATAAACACTTTCCTTCTCATTTCATAGTTTTAAATATTGATGCGAATCAGAGTTGGTGGCGCGATCATTCATCGGCGATAATCTCTGGTCGGTGTCGCTGTGTACATGGTGACATTGCGTGTGCGCGCGTACTGCGACACGTGCCGAAATAGAGAATTCTGTCGATATCGAGAGGCCGGCTGAGGTAGATCTAAACTGATAAGGCTTCGGCTTTGTTATCTTCATCGACGGACGGCTTTTGTCTATGTGCGAGTCGGGTTGTCTCGGTGATAGGTACGTCGACCGGACTCATGTACAGATCGCGTTATTTCGTCCTCTGTTATTTATTCAAGTCCAATTGCTATTGTCCAAATTTCATTAAGCTATCCGTGGCACATTTTTTTAAAGTCATTTGTTCATATTTACGAGTATTTCATACTTTTTTTCTCTTTCATTCGTTCGCCCTACCGCTATATCTGCTAGCAAATCTTCCCCCCTATCTAAATTTAAAATTAGAACAATTACGAAGAAATGAAAGAAAAATTTCGTAAAAAAATGAGAATTCGTAACAATATTCACCATATGTTGTTTTCTGAAATATTAAAATAAATATAATTACGAAAATAGCAAACAAACAGAAATGTTATATAATAATAAACTTATTTACACGAACGTTTTCGAGTGTATCTTATCGCAGCTAATGATGGGCTCCATCAAAAAACGTTCTTGCGGATTAAGTATATTATTATGTAACGTTTTTGTTTGATTACTATTTTTGTAATTATATTTATTTTAATAATTCATAGTTCTAGAAAACAGGTTAATGGAATTCTCTATAGTTCTTTTTTCGTATTATTTTTAAAGTACAAAGAAATGATATTTCCAATTTTTTTCACCACGCGGTGATTGTGAAGAAAAGTACCCATTAAATCATAATCGAAGGATGTATTTTATTAAACTAAAACAAAAAAATAAAAACTAATATTAATGAGAAGATTTTCTCCAAATATATTTAACGATTTTTACCAAATTTGTTTTATATAAATACATAAATTTGCGTTATTGCTTTGAAAAGTACAAATAGAAAATAAGGGATTTGATTTATATATATACATTTTTTTATACACACGCCCCCCTCATATATGTAATATAATAATTACAACCTTAGGCCGGTCCCATTAGGAAAAATGTTCCCAATACGTCCAAATTTTAGGTAACGAAAAAATGTCCCAAAAAGATATCCCAATTTCATGTAACGTTTGTAATATTTTAATTTTTACCGACTTCAAAAAAGAAGGAGGTTATACATTCGTCACGTATTTCTTTTTTTTATGTTTGTTTGCGTGTAACTCATATTTATATAGACCGATTTGACTAATTCTTTGTCCATTAGAAAGAGTACCATTCAACTTGGGTACCATCTGAGTAATGATGAAAATCGGTAAACATAAATTGAGTATTCGTCAAAATTCGTGAAATTTTTCTTTTTTATTATTTTTTATTGGTATAACAGAGGCGGTTGAGTTAAAATGCAATCGATTTGCAATATTACCATGGAAATATAGCTTTGTTATCGACTTCCAAAAAGGAGGTTACATGTTCGTCTTGTTTTTTTTTTTTTTTTTTTTTTTTGTGTTTGTTCGCATATAACTTATATTCTCATATGGATTGATTTAGAATTACGTTGTAAATTTTGGTCATTTTATAGAAGAGAAAGAGGCAGAAAATGTAAGCAAGAGGGGTCAAGGGGCACAGCCTCTTGCGAGGACAAAACGACCGAGTTTATATATATATATGTATATATTTTTATATATAAAATTGTAGGACACGTGTGTTTGTCACTGAACTCCTAAACGGCTTACCCGATTTCGATGAAATTTTTTGTGGGTGTTTGAGAGGGTCCATGTATGGTTTAATTCACAATTGGATCATGTAGACCCCTCCCAGCCTGCACAATTTCACTTATTACTTCTGGGAGGAGAGAGATGGAAAAACATGTCCTTCTCATTGAGCCGTGCAGTGACGTCACAGGCGATAACATGATAATAATAATAATGATCGTTACGCTCTTCGTTCGTGTTATAGCAACCCCTCTATCCTGCCCGACCACCTGATACCGTATTCCACCCTCTGCACTCCCGCAGAAAGACCATCTGCGTCTCGAACGCCAAATTTCTCCGTTTGGGCCTTTGACCCTCTATCCCAGTCGTTCGATCGCATTCAAGCGTCTTCCCGCTGGCTTCATCACAACGATTACAGTGTCATAAAGTTTTTTCGTGTGATGATCCAACTTCCGAAAATTATTAAAGTTTTTGTTTTTAGTCGAAATTTCTCGGTTTTCCGCATTTTTCCATCCATTCATCATATTAAGAAATTGAAGAGTATCGTTTTGCTTTGTATAGTATATTTTAAACTATGTCCGAATTTTTAAAAATGCTCCCTATTATAATTTTCGGAATACATCACTATACTCCGACCTTTTTAAAATTTTAATTAAAATACAGCGAGCATGAAAATTGTTTAAAAAACTTATTCGGAATAAAACACGTCTTCAAATTTAACACAAATATTTACAACAATTTCCTTGATGTAATTTTACTTTAGTTACGATTTTAAAAATGCATTTAGATACATTCACGAAATTTTAAATAAACTACAGCAAACATGCAAAGTGTTTTAAAAATTATTCGTTAGATAATGCATCATTATAATTTTGTAAAATTGTCAGCAACACAGAACTCTAATCTAACTAAGATTGCGAAAAGTATTTTAGATTTTGTTCTAGAAATTCTAATTTTAATTCAGTGTCATATGTTTCTTTGTATTTTATAAAATTGATTACAAACGTTTTTCCAAATTTCCATCGCGTTGTAGTTTTAAAAAAGAATTTAGATACGTTTCCAAAGTTTTACTCAAAGCGATAGCAAAATTATTTAAAACGTTTTAAAACTATATTCCCAAATATAAAAGGCGATGTATTTTTAAAAGGAAGTCAGATTCGTTTTCAAAAGTTTAAGTACGCTAAAACTAATTTGAATGCACCAAAACTATGCAATGGTTCGCGATTGCTCATAAACAAAATTATGGGCAATGTTCTTGAAGTTACCATTTTCAGTGGCAAGTTTCAAAGTGAAGTTGTTCTCCTGTCATAGATCCCAATGATCCCTTCAGACTCGCCTATTCCATTCAGACGTCTGCAATTCCCGATTCGTTTGACGTTTGCCATGACTGTTAATAAGTCGCAAAGCCAAACAATGTCCATTTGTGGGTTAGATCTAGAGAATCCGTTCTTCTCACATGGCCAATTATATGTCGCGTTAGTAAACCATTAAGTTCGTTCATTTATACACCTCAAGGATTAACGAAAAACATTGTCCATCAACTCGTATTAAGATGAAAAGGTGCTTTTATGAAGGGAATCGACCTGAGTGCAAACCATCCAGAAAATAGTTTAATAGAAAGTGGTGCAACAATGCTATGCGAATCAATTAGATTCGCTTCAATAAAGCAAATGCCTTGCTGTCACGTGAATTACATTTATTTCAATGTAATTAAAATACTTTTCATTTTGATTTTTGTACACTTATTGAACTTAATTCATTTCGAGTATTAATTTTATCTTAATAAAAAACTGAATTTAATTCAGCTAACAAGTAAACACAACATTTATTTATTCTGAGGTGGTACGAAGTTCGCCGGGTCAGCTAATGTGGTGTGTTTCTAGGGATGTTAATGACGGTGGTTTCCCGTTGCCTTCCGCCATGATTTTCTATTAGAGTTTACTCCCTTGGCCGAAAGGACGCGATTTTAAGGCGCCGGGTACTTGCCTGCTCGCTTTGGATTGATTTGTCTCAATCCGACTGGGGCACCTTTTTTTTTTTTTTTTTTTATCTCAATCCGACTGGGGCACCTTGTCATGAGCGAGTTGCTGATAGTCTGCTGCTGTGAATGCAGTAAAGGGCTTAACGGTATTTATTAGACGGAACACCTTCGGCAAGTGAACCATCCTCCGTTTCCCTATCGACTATGTGTTTTGTGAGTTCTGATTTTGGCTTTTCTAATCCACGTTAAGCCCGTGAAATATAAAATTACCATTCTGCACAACATGGACGTACAGAACTCACGCGGTTGTTGTTTCGTTTCTCCGCCGGTGGGACTAGCACCATATGACGGTCGAGTGACTACTTACTAGAGAAGTTGACTCTAGGTTCAACAACCTGTGCCCCACAAACAAGTAAAAGAATTCCGATACCTAGGTGCCTTATTCACTTCAGATGGCCGAGATAAAAAATAAATTAGATCAAGAATAGGAATGGCCAAACAAGCATTTAATAATCTACAAGCGGCGCTGAGCGATCGGAAGCTTGGAATGCAATTGAAACTAAGGATCAACAACTGCTACGTGATGTCAGTGCTAAAATACGGAGCAGAAACTTGGACATGATGGATGCAGAATGTAGGAAAAAGCTAGATGCATTTAGTATGTGGACGTTACGAAGAATGATGAGAATACCATGGACGGCCAAGATGAAAAATAAAAACGTTCTGAGCAGGTGGCAACTGACTGAATATGATATAACAAAAGACGTAATCCAGAGAAAAAGGAAATACCTCGCCCATAAAATCTGAGAGGGGAGGATTTTTGTTACACGAATCGAAATGATAGACATTGACGGGAAAAAATGCAGCGGACTAATTCAGATGGAAAGGAACTGCGAAATATAAAAATGGCGTGAGTAATCCCCAGATTGTGGCTGCTATTGATGATGATGATGATGATATATATATATATACATATATATATATATATATATACACACACACATTCATAACCATCTATTTCTCGCGGCTTTGCTTGCATATTAATAACTGCTTAAATATTTTATTTTTTCTCAATATGTAGTTTTGATTCTTTCGAGTATGTCGACCAATTTTTGTTTGTCGTACCCCCGACATTTTTCTGTTACACATACATTCATTGGTAAAATATTCCAATGAAATATTTAATACACGGCGTGATTACTAAATTGTGTAGCTAAATATTTTAAATTATATTAAATAAAAACTTTTACAAAACATCATATGGAATGTAACATTTCTACACGATTCTAAAATTAAATATTATATCTGCATTATAATATATCAGTAATTACAAAATAATCTGAATATTGTACGCAAATTAACAACGAATGAACGAATGAACGAATGAAGTTAATTTGAAAATTTTGATTTTAAGTTCTAGAACCTAATCATACTCCCATTAGAGTTTTCGATTAAAATTATGTTAAAAGCTGACTCTAGTTTTTTTTGTTTTTTTGGGGGGGTTCGGCCAACCGAGGGCAACTATTCAGGACAACTGGACGATATTACAGATTAGATTTTAATCCGATCAAAGATCGATGAAAGAAAAGAGGCAAGAATAGGAACCACCTTTGAAAACAGAAAAGTTAAGATATAGGAAGCATTATAGGGAGTAGGAAAATTCAGCTTTAATAGCTGAGCGTGTAGGATATTATGTTTGGAGGAAAGACTGGAACATTCAAACAGCACGTAGTCAGGATCACAAGGGAAAGTACAGTCGCTAGAGTGCAAAGGACAATAAGGGGACGGGGAAAGAGCAAAATGATATCGTGAGGATGGGAGCAAAGTATAATTAAACCGCAGGCGGCAGATAGAAATAATGATAAAACGTTTAAGGGTAGGAAAATAATAGAACCAAGAACAGAAAGGTCTAGGCTGAATAGAAAGGTAAAATGAGTTAGGATTAGAAAAGGAGCGAGGATATACATCCGACCAAAGTCTGACATGCATTCTTTTGGAGAGGTAAAGTATGTTGTGACCAGGAGGGATCTTTTTAACAAAATGTGGGGAGTGAGCGAGCTAAGGAAACCACCGTCTACCATCAATAACCGCATGACTTGGAACCCAAAGCAGGTCGGTGGAAATGGAATGGGAAAGGGAAAGACTATAGATGAGGGAACGTATACGGAAAACAATGAAGTCAAGGGAATATGAGGAAAAGGGAGAGGATATAGCTTGAAGAGCACTTTTGGAGTCCAAAATGATTAGGTATCTATCAGAGTATCGAGTTGAGGAAATAAATATAACTGCTCCAAGAATGGCATAAAATTCCGCAGAGAAAATAGAGCAAAAAGCCAGCACTTGAAGGGTTGAGCGGAATTACTGGTTGGGGAGAAAAAGGAAGTAGCTACTCCCCCCTGAACTCTTGGAACCATCAGTAAATATTAAGGAATGAAAAGGAAACAAGGAGTTAATAAGAAAAATAAATTCTTGATTGGCAGCTGCGGAGCCAGAAGTTTTAGATGATAAAGGGAGAGAAGAGAGTTTTGGCGGGTGAAAAAACCCGAACGAGTTCAAAATACATTTATTTTGATATCTAACACGAATAATTTGAAAATTTTGAATTCTGCTCCTCCTCCATTGCAACCTCCGTGGCGCACTCACCGGGAATATACATATGTACTTACTTATAAACCATCATAGATGTAGTTAGTCGGTCGAGTGGTTTGGCCGTGATATAGCCTCGAGCAAAAAACACAGAATTTCACATATTAGGATGTGTACATTCATATATATAAATTTTTACATTATGGCGGTTTCGTTAAGCAGAAAAATTTTTTTTTCATCAGTTACTGCTATTAATTTCATTTGTAATGAGTGAAACTTAAGTTTCAGCTGAACGTTTATTGTATTTTTATTGAGAAACAGGACGGAATGTCGCTAAATATCATTTAAATAAAAGAAAACCATAGTTACGCAGTTAGTTCATATTTTTCAATTGTGAAAATAACTTTCCAAAACAAAAATTCATATTTATACTATTCATTTTTTTATATCTTTACAAATAACAAAGAATTAGTATAATAATCACGTATATATTTCCTATTTAGACAAGCTTTTATTTTATCATGATTCTACATTTCGAAGTGAGGTACAAATTATTTTAATACTTTTAAAATATATTTTTTCATTATACTTAAACATTGTACAAGCTCTTATTTCTATTAAAAATAAATCGGAATATACGAATGTTTCCTTGCTCTTTATTGATCAAATGCAGTTCTGCGGTATGTAAAGTGTGGAAACAAATACGCTTGTAAACAACAGATTAATAGTAATTTGTTTCCGATAAATATGCTTTCTACTTTAGACAAGCTATAAATAATCGCTCGATAAACTCTCTTACTAACTTACTTTTCCATAGCTAGTGATCATCAGTGTCACTACTGTTTGACAATACTTTATAACTGCTGCTCGGCTAAGAGCAATAGTAGAGAAGGACACGATGGTACTGTTTTAAGGGTAAAAATTGTCAGATTTTTCTTCAATGCGAGGACTTCTAAAAAAAAAAAACGTAAAGTATATAATTTTTTCAGGTATACTGGTATTCGATTTAAGATGTTAGTAACTGTGCTTTTTGGGTTTTTAGAATAATCTTTTTTTTTTTCTTTTTTTTTTACCCCTCTTGGGTTTGCTAGCAAAGAGCATTAGCCCAAAAAAATGGGAATAGATGCATGGAATAGAATAGAAATTATATTTTTATTTTGTCGACAATGGAATTAAGGAACACCCCTAGGACAGGAACAACAGAGAGAATAGGTAGAGAAAGAACATAAGAGGCGTTGAAAGGAGCAGGAAGACCAAGCTTTAAAAGGTGATAATAAAAGGCTGAAGGAAAGTATACCTTGAACAATCACCAGCGCAAACAAAACGGTTCTCATACTTCGCTGTAAAATAAATTTGTGAATCTTATCATAAATTCGTTCTTTTTCAGATACCTGAAACCGTTAAAACGTGTTAATTTTCTCTTTGAAGAGTTTTTCCAGCGCGAAATTAAGAATCGTGAAGTCCTAATTTTCGGTGAATAAAAACAATACAGTATAGAGAATTTACGTGACAAAGAAACGCGTTGATTCTGAGCCTTCTACTAATGTAGAAAAGATTATAATATAACTGATAATGAAAATTAAACCCTGGTAGACTAATTAAAACAGAAATTCCTTTAGAAATTGTAAGGAATGTAATGCTGAAAAACAACAAATATTTGCAGAAATTGATGTATCATCGAAACCGCGACGCGTCAGGTCCATCACAATATTGATATTTTATAATTAAACTTCAGTTAGATTAAACATATAAACACGCAATGGGTAACAACGGTTCATTAATTATTAATTTATAAAGGAAAAAAAAAACAGAAAAAAAAAGACCGGAGTCAATTAAAAAGGTCTGGAACGGCAAATTACTTCTTAAATTAAGTTACTGTGGTTGCTTGTAAAATTTTACTACCTGATGAGACTAGTTTGCAAAATAGAACTTGTAAGAAGCACTGTCAAGAAATGAAGTTTCAAATTATATTTGTTGATGATACCGATATAGTTTTTGTTAGTGATTTAGAAGATCCCATAGTGTCTACCGATTGAAAATATCTGAGAATGCATTTGGACATGAGGTTGACTTGGAAGGTATACGTCAAAATGGAAAAACGGGAGCTAAACCGGTTTAAAATTTTCTATATTAGCTACTAAATCACGGAAATAGAAATTTATTCACTTATGGGGGGGTTGACCATGAATATAGAGTGTGATACTTGAAAACAAGTCGGTCTGAAAATGTTGTGAATTAATGAATATATTTCTGTTGTTGTGGTTTTATATTTAATTGTAACGCGTCATAGAAATGAAACACAATACAATTAACGTGAAATTATTACTGTAACAAATAATGTTCCTCCTCTTTACGTGTGGAATTAAATATTTTTACATGTTATTTTTCTATTATTGAATTTATTAGCCGACAGTTTAATAAGACCAGTCCTAATAAAATAACGCTTAAAAAAAATAAATAAAAATAACTGGTAAGTGTAACGGAATTACTTAGTTACTTGCAAAATTTCCCATTGTCTTAATTTTTTTTTTCTTTTCTAATAACGAAAATACACACTTCAGCTGCAGAATTTAGGGACGAAGCGATGGCGAATTCATTAAATGACTAAAGAAAGATGGAAAGAATATATATATATATATATATATAAAGTCGGCCATTTTGGCCTTGCAAGGGGCTGTGCTCTTGACCCCTCTTGCTTACATTTTCTGTTTCTTTCTCTTCTATACTTTGTATAAAATGATCAAAATTTATGGTAATTTTGCAAATTGATGACATTTTAAGTCAACCGCCTCTGTTATACTAATCAAAAATAATAAGAAGAAAAAATTATCCAAAGGGATGTTTTTTGACGAATAGTCGATTTATGTTTACCAGTTTTCATCATTACTCACATAATACCTAAGTTGAATGCTACTCTTTCTAATAGATAAAGAATCAGTAAAATCGATCTATATAAATATGAGTTATGCGTGAACAAACATAAAAAAAAAAAAAAATATGCGACGAACAACCCCCATCTTTTTCGAAGTCGGTAAAAATTAAAATATTACAAACGTTACATGAAATTGGGACATTCTTTTTTTATGGGAGCCGGTCTAAGAATTACATTGCAATTAATATATTGAAACGAATTGAGTTATGATCGCGACATTCGAGTTTCTCAGTTTGGTGCACCAATGAAACAGAATGAGTTCCAATCGCGACATTCGAGTCCCTCAGTTCGGTGCTCCAATGGAACCTAGTCACCCGTAAAAGTTAGCTATCTAAATTTGAAAAAATAAATAAAAAATTCACGTTGGTTTTGTTTGTTCTTGCAGCATTTTGCTGAATTTACAGTGAATCACGGATTATTGTATTTTTTGAATTTTGTATATTTTTGCGTATTTGTTTAGTGATCATTATTTGTATTTATTGTTGCTCTGTCCTATTTCAGGCTACCGTATCGCAATACTTTCGGCGACGTTCGCCTATTATTAGTATCAGTAGTATTAGCATTACGATTAAATTTTATTATTTAGATGGCGTCTTGATCCGGATCTTCTCCTTTTCTGCGTATTTTTACGGGTGGCTCCCCTAGAGCTGTTGGCATGTGAGCACTGCCAGGCAGTTGTGGCCGTAATGTCGGATGGGAATCTTGCCAGGTACTCTTGTAGGTAATTTCCTGGCCGTTGGTACTGCGGACATTGCGAAGAATTTATGGCTATGATGTCAACCGACAGTTGTATTTCTCTTCCATTAACTATGAGCTTCTTTCGCTGTGTTTTGTTGAAATGGGGAAACCGAGAGATCGGATTCAAAGTTTATTTTTCGCGTAGGTGCAACTTTATCGAGCAATTTTGTTGGAATATTCAAGCGATTTATGTAATACTGTTCGCCTCTCGGACAGAGCGTTCAGATTTTAGTTTATTTTAGGATATGTTTATGTAATATTTCCCGCTTTACATATAAGGTCGATACTCCACTATTTTTTTCTTTTCTTCGTGGTTTTTTTGTTAATCGGCGTAGCGTCGGATTCGTTTTGTGTTAGGTTAGTGGGACAGCGTGTGTGAGCGTGTGATTAGTATCATATTTTTTGTTTGTTTTTTTCGTTTCTTTGTTGTATATTTTGGCTCTAAATTTGATATACGTGGTATTCGCGACATTTTTGTTATTGTTCGGTGCTAGAGACACAATTTTTGTAGCGGAA
The DNA here is from genome assembly GCA_039619475.1 of Icerya purchasi. Classification (NCBI taxonomy): domain Eukaryota; kingdom Metazoa; phylum Arthropoda; class Insecta; order Hemiptera; family Monophlebidae; genus Icerya; species Icerya purchasi. The sequence goes on from CM077116.1 coordinate 397,033,459, forward strand.
CCACAATGTAGTTTGGTGAGTTGGTGTGGCTGTCACATGCACATTTCTTTCTCTTGCTCTTTATTTCCTTTCTATCCTGATTTAAACCGACGAAAATTTTAGTTTTTTTTTGGGGGGGGGGGTTCGTCTACAAGGACATTGGCTCAAGAACAAAGGAAAAAAGGAGCAAGAAACTCAGATCTTTACACGATGACAAAAAGGAACCAAGAGACTGAACAACAGAAGGAGAAGGAAAGGAGAGAATGAACGAAGCACTGTATGGAGTGAGAATACCAATTTGTAAAAGGGAGGCGTAGAGAGCAGCTTGATCAGTTACAAGAGATGAACATCCGAACATTACGTGATCGGGATCACACACAAATTAAATATTGGAGGAGTGCAATGGACAAAAAAAAGACGACACAAGAAATCGCAGAGATGTTAGAGCGGCGCATGGAAGGAAAGTCAAGAAACCAGGGGAAACGAGGAAGGGAAGGCTGAATAGATAAGAAAAAGGAATCCGGGTTGGAGAAAGAGGAGACGTAAGAGTCAAACCATAGATTGGAATGAGCAGCAGAAGACAGAAGGGTAATATTGGAAGAAGAGAAAACAGGAATAAACCTACCGGAAGAGGAAGATAACCGAGCGAATGAATCAACTAACTCATTACCATCAATTCCGGCATGACCCGGTATCCAATAGAAGTCCGTTTGGATTAAGTGTGAAAAGAAAAGATCATGAATCAAGGAGCGAATAAGAAGAATAACGTAATCGGCAGAGTGAAGAGGGAGAGGAGATGCGATAGTCTGCAGCACGCTTTGAGCATCCGACAGGATAAGGATATTGCGAGAGACAGGAGAGGAACTGATAAAAAGAAGGGCACGCAGAATAGCGGAGGATTCCGCATAGAAGATAGAGCAAAAGGAGGGAAGTTTAAAGGACTCGACATAATTTAGAGAAGGACAGAAAAAAGTTGCACCAACACCATTGAGTCCCTTGGAGCCATCGGAGAAAATCAAAAAATGATTAGGGAAAGAAGAGTTTAGATTCTGTAAAAATTCTGATCTAACAACATTAGTTGAGGATAGGCAGGATTTTAGATGTTTTCCTTTGAGGTCTTTATTGTGGTGGATGTAGTGATTTCCGGTAAGAGAGGGTCAACCGTATTTCCTCGGGCATTTTGTTGTTTCGGTTAATTTTTTCTTAGTTGACGAGTATTCCCTCGTCCTGTTATATTGTTTTTCCGATTATTTTATTGTTTAGCTGATTTAGAATCCGTTTCCACGCGTCGCATTTAACGTAGCGCAATATTCCCTTTATAGGTCGTTTAATAATTTTCTTGTTTTGCCCGTTTTGATTTTTCGTAGGCCTGGTATGTGTTGTAGACCCAGTATCTATTCGTTGTATGTGTGTACGGCTGGCGTTATGTTCAGGACTCCGTTGCGTGGCAACGGAAGATCGAATCTGTTGATTCTTTTAGCACCTAAGTTCTCATCCATAACTTCTGTTTTGGATTAAAATGTGGGCGGGGTAGTGATACGGATTCAGTATGGCGTTCGAGCTAGAAATTATTCTCTGGTTAAAATCACTAATTTTCGACATCATCCTATCGTTCGTTGGTAGTGGAGAATACGGTCCGGAACGCTTGCACGGCCGAGAATGTATTTTGCAATTTTTTTGTCGAAATTTCGGCGCGTGTGAAGTTGGGGCCTGTGTAAGTGGTGCGTGTCCGGCGACAACAGGGTAGCATCTGTCGGGAGGGTAAACTGCGAGTAAAGAAGAATCAAAAATTGTAGCATGTGTGTGACATGCCAATAGCCTTATCAATTTAAGTTTACCGTTATTATTTAGCCTTTGTCTTTCGAAACTTGTTAATCTCGTGAGAGAAAGTCGCCGTTGGTTACTGTTTTGATTAGCGAGAGAACGCAACGTCATATGTCGCTTTTCACTTTTCCTAGTAGTAGTTTCGCCGTTGTTCTAAAAATACGGATGCCAATGTCGTTTGCATGCCGTTTATTCCCACTTTATTGATTGGGTTTTTTTTTGTAATATACGTATGTGAATTCTACTTTTCATTCGTGTTGATAGATTTGCTTGTTTAATTTAGCAAAATATACGCGTTATTGTCGTGATTGTGTATAATTCGGTGATTTGAACACGTGGTGGTGAATTCTCCGCGAGACCTTCCAGTCGGAGAGAGGTGCTTCGACACGAAGTATTTGTTTCTATTTGAGATACTAGTCAGATGTTGTCGGATATTCGTTATTAAATAGTCGCGATTAAAGCCTGAGGCTCTGCCGAGGTGAGCTTTTATGTGTGACACTACAGTTGTCACTGGCGCCCGTGTTCGTTTTTTTTTTTGCGGTCAAAACATTTTTTCGTTACATTAAAAGAAAAATCTTTCGGAATTATGCATTCCAATTCTGAGGAAATCGATATTTTACCCCGTGTGGTTCTGCGCCGCGAATCAAATTTAACCATCGGATCTTTTTCCTATAGGCTCTCCTCGAATTATTTGATCTCAGCACTTTCCCCTATAAAATGTCTTTATTTTTTTTTCCCCTTTGGGCACGCTAACGAAGAGCAACAGCCCAATCAAACAAAGAATCTAAGTAATAGCTCAAAAGGAGCATAACATATCAGATTTTAATCCGGTGCGAGAGAGAATGAATGAAAGAAGCTAGAATAGGAACAACTGACAAGAAGGGAAATGAGAGAACATAAGAGTCATTGTATGGAGTAGGAAGACCAAAATCCAAAAGCTGAGAGTAGAAAAGAGAACGTTCTGAAGATGGTGAGAAACATTCGAAGAAAACATGATTGGACATCACACAGAAAAAAGAAACCTTCTAGGTGAAGAGGACATCGCGGGGAAGAAACGAGGGAAAAACGAAAAAGTGACGAAGGGAGAAAAGTATGACCGAAACGAAGACGACATATGGCAGTGTGATCAGGGGATGACAAAGAGAAGGAAACTAGTCAAACCAACTGGTTAGAGAAGGTAAAAGCTGTACAGAAAGATGAAAAGAATTCGGATTGGAGAAAAGGGAAAAATAAATATCCTTCCATAATGTAATATGGAACTGTCTGCATATATGATTAATATTACGAGCAGGAAATTTATGAAGGTGATGTCCATTGGAAGCTCCTGAGCGAGCCAAGGAATCAGCCACCTCATTACCTTCAATTCCAGTATGGCCAGGGATCCACAGTAGATCTATCTGGATAGAACGGAACAGGAATAATTCGTGAATTAGACTGCGAATAAGAAGAATGAAAGGTTCAAAAGAGGGCAACGGTAAGGGAGAAGATATCGGATGCAAGGCACTTTCAGAGTCAGCTATTAAAAGAAATTTATCCGAGACGAAAGTAGAGGAAGAAAATGTGCTAAATATCTTCGTTTTCTTTCTATTACGTTGGTTAAATACTTTCGGGCATGTAACCAGTCTGTCGAGCACTTTCTTGTTGGTAATTTTTTGTAAAACGGTATATATATTTATAATTCGGAGACTAGTATGTGATCCTTTAAGGTGACGTCCAGTGTCATGCTTCGCACCCATAATAAAAAGTCGAGAATACGCAGTGGCAGAGCATCCTTAGTTTTAATCGACTTTTAATATTTTTCTAGTAAATAGACTCTTCATGCTTGTGAAAACCGCCTTTGTCGATTCTATCTTCAATGTAACCTCTTTTTTTGAAGTGCAACTGTCATTAAAAATTTCTTTGAGGTGTTTAACTGATGGTACATGCTGGATTTCTACTTTGTTAATCTTCAGTACGCATCCCATCGGTTTTCTTGTAAAATCCATGACTTCCTCTTGAAGATATTTATTGCGATGTAGACTACTTTAAAATTTTATTTTCTGCAGTTTTGCTAAGCTATTAGCTAAAAAAAGATTGTTCTTTGCATAACTTATATCGTTAATTACTGTACCATTTATTCTGATTCCTATGTTTTCTAAACAGTTTAGTCATATGCTGCCTCTGCGTATAAGCTGAAAAAAGGGGAGACGAAACACATCCTTCTCAAACACCTATTTTTATTGCTACTTCGTAAAAATAGGAGGTCACATTCCGTTAGTTGAGTAAATTTGTGAGCTGATCATGGTAAACGAAAATACACATCATCGATTTAAAACTGATAAATACGGAGTATTTAGTTTGGTGTACATTCATTTGTTCTTTTGTATGTAGGACACGGAAGAAATTTAAATGCAAAATTAATGTAAATATGAAGAAAAACTTTGTAATGACGTAAAACGTGAAAGTGGTATGACAAACTAGACCGTAGCGATAATATAAATTGGCTGAATTTATTCCGTAACACGACCTCATCGCTTTTTTACTTAGTACCATAACCAGATAGGTTAAAACAAACAAATGTCTAGTCTAGGGGTTGTAGGTTTGCTACCCCTTCCTCACGCTTTCTTTTTTTTTTTTTTTTGCCTCCCTCCCTCAACTATCTTCTTCTTTCTACGTACGAGGCTATTTATGATCCATGATCCTAATCATATCTTTTTTTGAATGTCCGTCCTTCTTGGCGGAGCACCTATCCTGCGTTCTTATTTATTTTATTTTTCGGGCTTCGTACTTCTTATTGCACCTCTTATATCCTGTCATTTCGTTTGTTGTTTACTGTCTCAGTTCTTTCTACATTCATTCTGTCAATCTCTATCGTATCCGTCTCTAACTAACCACTTCTCCTTCTTATTGTTTATGAGCGAAGGAGGTCCTTTGTCGACGTCTTCAAGAAAAGAAAAAAAACGTTTGCTATATTTCGGTATGGCTAGTAAAATGTGGTTAGTTCAAAATTTCATCATAAACGAAGTTTTCAATTTTACCATTTTCATTGAATGCATTGTGTATTTTAAAAATTACAACATGCTATGAGAAAAGCCGTATTTCGCAGCTTTATAAATCTTACGTAGGTACAAAGAAAATTTTTTTGTTTCCTATTGATTTTCATAACGGTTTTAATGTAACCACATCGTACATAACCAAATTTTAACTTCAAATTTACTAAAATTATATTTTTCTCTTTAGAAAATACCGACTCCATATCTCCTTAATGCCTGTTTCAGAATGAGATACATAACAAAATTTTTCAAGATCCCACAAATCATCATGTTACCCAAACCTGGGAAACCAACGGAAATAGTAATTTTGTATCAGCCAATCTCTTTGTTACCTTCTAAATCTAAATTATTCCAGAAACTACTCCTAAAGCAGCTCAAACCCTTATTCAAAAATCATCAATTTGACTTTTGAAATTAGCACTATTGATTAAGTGCATCGTATAACTAAGTTAATTGAAACGACATTTGAAGAAAAAAATACTGTTCGATGGTTTTCCTAGATATATCGCAAGCTTTTGACCGAGTTTGGCAGGAAGAACTGATTTATAAAATGAGCAACCTGCTATCGGAAAATATGTGCCAACTTCTTGAATTGTATATCTCTGATAGATCCTTCAGAGTTTCTTACGAAGAAGTGAAGTCCAAATTTCATCCGATACAGACTAGTGTTCCACAGGGTAAGGTCTTAGGATCTACTCTGTATTTATTGTATACAGCTGACATTCCAACTACAGCTGAGACGATGATTGCTACCTTTGCAGATGACACAGCTATTTTGTCAGTTGGCGGTTCGCCAGAATTGGTTACGACTAACTTGCAATACGCAGTAGAAAAAAATTAGCAAATGGACATGTAACTAGAAGATTAAGATTGATCAAGAAAAATCGGTGTACGTTATGTTTACACTTCGTGAATCTAAGATCTATCCTATATACCTAGTTTTTTAACTATGTAACTAGTTGCTATCCTTCAAGTGCTTCAGAATACGTCGACTAGCCTTCTACTGCTGTAACTAGTATCCGCAGCCAATCATTTGATTAATCTAAGTAAAGTAAGTCCCACACCCTTGACAAGGCGTATAATCTACCTAACAATAAAGCTGGTAAAAAAATCGATGAAGCATTAAATAACATTCAAACAAAGAAATTCAATATAGAATCAAACTCTTAGCATGCCAAGCTGTTGTGGTTGCCCGCTCCAATGTTCACTTCTTAAATAAGAAAATTACTATCCCCTTTTCCGCCTTAGAGGTATTAAACTAAATCGAATATATATATATATATATTGATAAATCGGTTGCTGAACCAACCAGTATGAAATCAGAATTCTAGATAATAGTTTCCGTTTTTTTTTCTTGAACAATATATTGCCGAGTTGCACGTAAACACGGATCTATCTGTTTTAGTCGGAAAACTAATCAATTTTTTAATGGTTGTAATACCCGCCTGGGTACAATCGCCACTATCGTTCACCTTCGTTTTTCGACTAGGTCACCACCGTGTAGCTCACCGCATACCTACTACCACTGCTTCAGTACATGACCACGACACGCTCATTTATGGAGATGGCAAGTTTTCCAAGAAACTGACGATACGTCTGTTCATCCTGCAGTCAATCTGCAGGAGCATTCGACTGTACCACGCCTTCCTCAGCCACCGCTGGTCATTATTCGACGAAACACCTTCCGAGCCTTTGTAGACTGTTAAGACATGTTCCATCATGAATTTCGAAGTCTACAGGTACATTACTTGTTATCCTCATCCATGGCAAACCTAAGAAGACAGTAACCAAACGGCTCCTGCTCGGTGACTGCCCAAGTAAAATGTTGTTCAACACCAGCTACTCTTTGATTATTCGGTTCTCAACGTCGGAATGTAACAATACGTACATTGAGCCCGCGAGTATATTTCAGCTCAGCCCTGTATCACGTCCCGTCCATTATCTCGGTTCGCCCGGTTATAGCGAACGCGCCGATAATGTTGAGGAACACGCTGGCAGCGTACCTCTCGGCCTACTCTTCGACGGCGGTCAGCAATCTACGATATGCCCAGTGCCAAGCCTAGAAAGAAAACCAAAAAGCCTTCGATCCAACCAGTCTCGACCACCCAGGATGACCTTTAGACGTGCGAACATAAGTCCTTCAAGCCACTTATACATAACAAAAAAGAAACCTATATGATTTAATTCGGATTCTTACCTACCGATTTTAAAATCGGGCGCATTTCAGCAACCTTCCAAATAGTGGGGAAGTGTTTCGTCATCAAAAAACCATTGAACATATGTGTACGGGGCACTGCGAATTAACTTCCCAACACTTCTTAAACAATTCTACCGAGATGTTATTACAGCTCAGTATCTTGCCAGAGAACATAATGTACAGTCGGGTAGCCAATTGAACTTATCTACGCCCGTTTTTAATATCGCCAACTGGTTTCCACGTTCCAGAAGTCCTCGATTTGTTGCTCGATTAGGTTCCTCGAAATGGCGAGATGAAAGTTCCAGCAAATCTAACAGTGCTCACTGTTTGTCTGTAACTCGTCCAACTCAGTTTCAGAGCTATGTGCATTAATGCGCCTTAGGTTTGACTATTGGTTTGGTTGCTAACCATCTAAATAAATGGAGTTGGCAGGTTAATTGTCTCGCTCCGGGACTTCTTTGGCTGTGAATTCTTATGAGCGGTTGCGAATTTCGATCATTTTCTCCTCCTGCTGCTTGTTTGGTGTGCTAGTTACGGTGCTAAAAGACCAAGTTCTAACCTTTACTGAATGTTTAACTGACACTTCGGCTTTCGTGGCGTTTTATCTTTATGAGGATAGCTTACATCCACAAATATTTCTTCCGAAACTTTTCCGATTATCGTTTTCGATATTTTTGATTTGCGTCAAAGCTGCTTTGACATTAGGCTCCATCTGAAGGAAAATGGAGACTAACAAAGTACCAAAGCTGACAACTGATTTCTTGTATTTTGTGTTTTTATCGCAACACTGCAGCGGCAGTTTCGTCCACTGGAGCAATTCTACTGCCGGACTCTTGTCCGACAGAAGGTGTAAAGCGGGGACATATCGCCTGTTAGAATTGTAGAACTGATACAGTGGTTTCACTTTCACAAATCCTGTACACCTTCAGAATCCTTATAGAAATCTAGACGTACTTTCTTATTCCGTCTACTTGTCCTACAAGAGTACGCCTGGGGCAGAGTCAAGCACCAGATACATGTTCCTCGCATCTTTTCGACCTAAATTATGAATAGGAAGCGGATTCTAGTTATTTTTATTCCGAGTCGTATGTGTATATCTTAGCAAATGAAGAATTTCATCGGTTAACGCAATATTTATTACCGTTTCTATTGCCTACTTATACCAGATGAAGATTTAGGAAATAGTATTAAAAATTCAGTTTTAAAAAAATGAAAACACCGATTTTGATGTAGTCAGTTATAAAAGACTACAGTCAACAGACTGTGAATTGGACACACAAAGCTGTTTCATGGTTATTTACTTAACAAAAGTTTTCCAGCATCGTGTAAGTACAGGATATGCATGTTAACAGTCTCGTACACCCCCCCAAACTAGAGGAGATATTTAAAACAGAGGTTCGTCTACTCCCAGTAGTACCAGGAACATTGCATCCCCCTTATATGGAGATTAATTGTTTTCTAAGCGTATCGGAACTATTACCTGAGATACTGATACATATGACATATCTTTTTTAGATACAACATGGTTTAACGGACGGTGAACTGATATCAATAAACTTATCAATAAACTGAAGATCATAAGCAAAAATTACGGCTTGAAAGTGATTCAGTCAAACATAAAAGTAATCTCAGCTAGAAACTAAGAAAATTGAGGGATACGAAGTAATAGACGAATTTAATTACTTCGATTCGCGAATTACAAACGCAGGTGGATGTGAAAAAGAAATCCGTAGGCGTCTTGCGATGGCAAAAAATGCAATAACGAAACCGGAAAAAATATAGGATATGATTATAACGAAAAACACTAAGCTAAAATTAGCCAGTACACTAATCTTTCCAATTTCAGCATACGCAACGGAAACATGAATCATCAAAAAAAAAAAAATCAGATAAAAATCGGATAAATTCCTTCCAGATGGGAATGTAAAGAAAAATGCTACAGCACGCCGAACTAACAGATAGTTTTAATAAAATAAATGAAAGCGTAATAAGACATTTATTGCGATGGAAAAAAATATTACATAGGATAAGGTACAGGGAAAGCGCTCTAGAGGAAGATGCCCAAGACGATGGACTGATCAAGTATAGGCACTAACTGGATGTGGCGCGCCGGAAGCATTCCATCTGGTAACGAATAAGGACAAATGGAGAAAAAAAAGTGTAAACAGAACAATTGTCACCACTTCTTTATGTAGGACTGAGGACTTGACGGATTAACGTCTCTAAAACAGAAAAAAAAATTTAAATCAAAAAAATTTTGATATGGTTTATGTTGAAATTTTCAGTAATTTCCTCTCTCAATATTAAGCAAGATTCTTAAGAAATAATTTGGCAGATAACTAAAGAATTTACTGTCATTCGATCTCTTAAATGTAAGATGAACAGAACTTTGAATCATGTGTAGATTTTTTTATTTTTGTATAACTGATACTTTTAATATTTATCAATAATGAAAAGGAACAAATTTTCTCAATGTAAACTATATAATGCAGATTTTCTAATACCTAAACTTATCATCCGTTTTCTGACTGAATTGTGAAGAGGCGATTTTAGTTTTCGCACAAACACTGCTTCTGTAAGTGTAGAGTTGCAAGAAATGCCATGACATAATAAAAAGTACGATTATGAAATCGATAATACTTATTTACGCTTTTCATTTAAAACGCATATGTGCTGTTTCGTGCAAAAATGATTTTATAACGTTATAATAGTGAATTTATGTTTACATAAAACGAGTCTTATCTAGTCGTTCTAAAAGTGCCCTAATTATCGTTATTTACTTTTTACTTTGCACAATCTAAATCGTCCTGAGACTAACATTTTTTTTGATTTAATTCTAAAAAATTAAATATTGAAAATGTTTGTGGTTACAGGAATTTGGTTTTTGAAAACTAATATAAGATATTCTTACAATAACGTGCGATTATTTGCCAAACCAATTGGAACCATGTACAATATCATCGAAGATCCCAACGAAAAACACAGCACAAATTTACTGTAAGTTTTGTTTCTGAATTAATCGCGAGTTATGTTAATTTAAATTTTTATTTTTTCACAGGCGCCGTTAGCGTTACCAAAGAACAGTTCAACAGCCTTAAGCTGATGATTACTTTTAACCAGCATGTTTTTGCTGTTTTATTGTATTTTTTAAATGACAGAATAGATAAACTATAATTTACGACGTTGCAAAAATACAGCTAACGATTAATAAAATAAGTGAAATTTAACTATTGCGCTACCTGCACTGATTATGAATTCACTAGCTCGAAAATCAAAAACTCTAACACAACTAACACAAAATTAAATAAAACCATTTCCGCGAAGCGACACTCCATTTTTTCGTTCCATTAATATTGAATTTTTAACATCAGTAATTATATTTAAATAATATTTAATTCTAACACAATAAATTAAAACACAATAACATTTTAAAGTAAAATCATACCCAATTTACTTCGATATTTAGATTTATTACACACTTATGTGACAAAATGTCTACAACGTAGACATATATTGTCGTAAATGAAAGGAATTTTGTCACAAGTAAAGATATTTTGTCTTAGCAAAAAATATTATTTCACACTGCGAAGAAAAACTTGCAAATATATATCTACCTATCTATATATGTGTATATAAGTAAAATCCTTTATGCAGGTACCGTGGCGAATCGGTTGAGCACTGTTGTTTCGTTCGAGTAGGGCCTAATATCCGGCTGCTACACATTGAAACTTACAAAAAAATTTCACTTGTACTGGGTTAATGTTTATAACTGACATATATTGAAAAATAATATTTTAACCTTCAGACCTCGTCTGGATAATATAATTCTCCTATAATACTACTTTTTTCCTTTTCTCATTTTTTTTTTTTTTTTTTAGGGGTTTGTAAACGAGAACATTAGCCCAAGAAGGTGGAAGAAGGAAAAAATAAAATTCTATTTTTAAACGTTTAAGTATAGAGGTCAAAAATAATTTGACACGGTGGGAGTAACAGAATCGGAAGGAAATAAGAGAATATAAGCAGCACTCTAATGAGTAGGGATACCAAATTGTAGTAGAGAAGAGTAGTAGAAGTTAAACATTCAAATAAAATATGATCAAAATTGAAAAGGACAAAATGAAGTACATATAGATGAAAACCGAGAAGATGACGCAGGAAAGAAACTATGATTAAAACAAAGGTAATAAATAGTCGAGATTGTGAAGCGACGAGAAGTCTGGCAACCATGAGCGAAAAGGAATAGATAGCTGAATAGAGAGATAAAAGTATCTAAAATTAGAAAATGGAAAAAAATAGGAGGTGAGCCATAATCTGGAATGAGTAACTGAGACAAGAAAAGTTCTATATTATAAATTGAAAATGTGCCTAAAAATCTGCAATCGAAAATAGAAAACGGACTAATGAATATCGACTAATTTATTACATTCAATACCTAACTTCGGAGTATAAAACATTTTCAATTTTCATCGCCTTATGTATTTTTTATTTGCTCCTTAAATACCTTTTTTTTTTTTTTTTTTTAATATATCCTGCTATTTTACACCTAGTCTTATCAACTATTTGGTAATCTATGGAATAAGTTAAAATAACATGAATAAGCAACCCAACCAGTGAAAGGTGCTAAAATTAACTTATATATGTGTATACAAAATGCATACACACATATTTTTGCATTCTCACGGACACATACATACCATCACACATGCACACGCACATACACCCTCACACATCAGCACACACACATATTATTTATACATTTTTAATTTATAAGAGATCTTGAGGTCGTTTCCTATTCAGCCTACGTTCCTAGCTTGGGTTACTCAGCAGTTCTCTTGTTGTACTATTAGGATGTTCTTTCAATCTGGCAGCATATCGTCGGGCAGCAGTTTCTATTTCACATTTTTTACAAATTGAACTCGAAGATCTTCATGGATCGTGATGTTGGTTATGTACCATGGAGCAGAGATGATCGTGCATAGTATCTTATTCTGTACTCTTTGCATAATTGAGAAACTGTTGCTGTTTTTGGCACAGCCCCATAACTGGCAGCCGTATTGCCTGACTCTGGTTTAAGAATTTCCTTATAAAGAAGCAACTTGTTTTCAAGAGATACTCTATTGGTCTCTTACCCAACAGTCAGTACAGTTGCCGCAGCTTGATATTCAGCTCATTTCGCTATAATGTGCTTCCTCCAAGTCAAGCGTTTGTCGAGGTGAATACCAAGATACTTTACATCTTCTTCCTGAGGGATCTCCACACCATTCATCATTATATTTCCGGATGAATCAATTCTTCGGTTAGTGAAAACTACTCGAGATGATTTTCCTTCATTAATCTTTATTTTCCATAATTTGCACCAAGATGTTACTTTATTGACTGCTGTCTGCAGATATTTACGCGCAACATTTGGACATTTATTTGAACAGAAGATCGCTGTGTCATCAGCGAAAGTTGCTATATCAACGTGCGATGTAATAGGAATATCCGCTGTGTAGATAAGGTAGAGAAGCGGTCCAAGTACACTCCCCTGAGGAACTCCTGCTCCAACCGGATATATACTTGATTCGTCATCACCATATTTAATGTAGAAATATCTTTCGTTGAAATACGACCGGAATAATTCAGCTAGTTGATAGGGAAAATGACGTGGAAGTTTTTGCAATAGACCATCGTGCCAAACTCGATCGAATGCTTGGCTTACATCTAAAAATACGGTATCGCAAACCATTTTTCCATCCAGGGATTTTTCAATTTGATGAACAATCCGATGCACCTGCTCTATCGTACTTTGCTCGGAAGCCAAACTGGTGTTCAGGTATTACCTCTTTGCATTCAACTATTGGAATTATTCTTTTTAACAGTAATTTTTCGTATAATTTAGAAAGTACCGGCAAAATTGAAATTGGTCGATACGATGATGGTTCCGTTGGAGGTTTTTGAACTACAACAATTTGCGACAATTTTAGTTGTATTGGAAAATATGTTAATCGCAGCATTGCATTAAATATATACGCTAGTAACACCAGTCCTTTTTTTGGCAATTCCTTTAAAATTTTCGCTGTTATTAAATCATAACCTGGTGCTTTGTTAGGGTTCATTGTCCGTATTATACTGTTAATTTCACCTGGTGAGGTCAATTTCATAGGTTTTGAGACATCTTGACAACAGGAATCAGAAATTAACGATGTATCAACAGGATGTGACTTAAATATATTGGAAAAATATTCGCCGAACAGTTCCGCTTTTTCAACATCAGCACGAGCCCAGCTACGATCCGGTTTCCTTATAGGACAAACAGATGGTTTTGGTTCTTTAAGGTTCCGGGCAGCTTTCCACAAAGAGAAATTATGTTGCGCTAGAATTGATAAATTGATCAGTTGCTGAATGAGTGTGATTTATTCTTTAAATCCTGCAACAAACGTTTAACGAGTTTCGTCTGCTTGTTCAATGCAGTTTTATGCGCAGGGTTTCTGAATATTTGCCACTGCTTCCTCAATTTTCTTCGTAGATTTACCTCTGCTTTGATGTGTTGGGGATAATAAAACACCGGTTGACATTTGTTAATTATTGTTGTAGCCTTCCAAGCCGACTGTTGAGTGACCTTAATGAAGTAACCCACTGCATTATCGATATCATCGGTAGTCTTAAGTGATATTCTTAAATTGATATCATTTCCGAGATATTCTCTAAATAGTTCCCAGTTTGTAGATCTATTGTATAATTTTGGTTTGGACACCTTTTTTACTATCTGGTCACTAATAGACAGTATAACTGACGAGTGATCTGATGGTAACTCATTATCTGCTCTAACATCGGTGAATATTGTTGGAATACCTTTAATAATAAAAAAGTCCAGTAAATCTGAAACTTTATTCGGATCTGTAGGCCAATAAGTTGGCACTCCAGGAGAACAAACATCACTATGCGTTTCGTCGATGGCTGATTTGAGTTCTTTACCTCTTGGAACGGAAAGTCTTGAACCAAAATAAATGTTTTTTGCGTTATAATCACCGCCGATGATATACCTATCGCCCAGAGTTTTTAGAAAATGTATAAACATTTCTTTCCTCATATTATGGCGAGGTGGACAGTAGACTGCTGAGACAGTAGTCTTTCTGTTTGATTTCAGTTCAATTACAACGCTGGTTGCCTGTAAGTGATGTGATTCATATTTCCCTAGTACATAATGTTTTATGTTACTCTTTATTATCACACCAGTGCCCCCATGCGCTATGCCATCAGGGTGATTTGTAAAGTATGAGTTATAAACCTGACAAGAAGAGTCAAGAGCAGAATGATTCTCGCCACAATGAATGAAAATTAACCGGTCTATTTCGTTGCATGATAGCGCATTTAAAAGAAGAATGAGACTACGAGAACGAAAAAAGCAGGTAGGTTGCTCTGACATGAATAACTTTGATGGCCGAATCGGAGACAATTATGGCAAAGTTTTGGTCTACGAATAACTGGATCAACCTTGAATCGCGACGGCAAGGTAGAAAGTGACAAAAGACGGAAGAGTAGAACCAAAAAATTTAATTTCGATAACCGAAATCGGCGTGAAAAATTCCTCGATATGGATAGCACAGTTGGAATATCACGAACTATGCTGAAATAAAATATTAATGATTACGCAATAAATAACTGTATTTTAAGTTCCCTTTATGAACGTTGTGAATAAGCAGAAACTGTTTAGCTTTCGAAGTAGCGGGAAAGTTAAGCTTAATCAGGTTCTTTCCTGAACGAATAATTGTGAACAGACCGTTAATCTTTTTTTATAAAATATTTTACGTAAAGGACGTCGAGTGAAGCTGAGCTTTGTTTTTATTCTACAAATTCTTGAATAAAAGCACAATTTGTGCCTTCAATGCTATTCGAAAATAACGGTGCAGTATTAGCTTAAAAAGCATTAGAGTTAAAGGGCTGCAGGGCTGCAGCCCCGCCAAATAAATTCTCCATATATTTATTTTATATTCAAGATATCAAAAATCACTTAATATTAAAGTTTCACGATTAAAAAATTCATTTTTTTTCTCCATCTAAACTCCGAACTCGTCATTTAATGGTGGCCAGGGCTGCGCATGATGCAGCTCTCGTTTGTAAAATTTCGTACAGTCGAGTGAAGGGAGCCCGGCAAGACGAAGGAAGGTGCGCATGCGCAGTTTTATCCGCTTTTTGGGCTGCACGAAAACCAGCCCGAAAGCGATCGCGACAAGGATGATGCAGTAAATCTATATATTGCTGTGTTCGCACGTTGACGTGTATTTTCTTCTGATTTACGTACGTTTGGTTGATTGAAGAAACACGTTTATTTGTACCTAGGTGTATCTTCTTGGATTTATTTGTTCATGTTTTGAGGGAGTAATTTTATTATATAGATGGCTGGAAGTGAAATAAATTCGATTTCGTATTTACTAAGTAAATTTACGCGATTATCTTTTGTTGATAAATGTGAAGTAAAAGCTCGTGGCAGACCGAAGCCACAATTGAATATTACTCAAACACATCAACTAGCAGAAATCCAGAAATTCGAAAGAAAATTTCATCCAGAAATTTATTCTAAATGCGAATGGTTGTGTGGCTGCGATGGAAAAAATATGCGTTTTTTTGTTTTCCGTGTGTACTTTTTTTTGGGGGGGGGGCGAGGTTCCGTGGACACAAACTGGGCTTACGGATTTGAAACATTTGAGTGAAAAAATTAAAAAACACGAAAATTCGAGTCAACATATAAAAAGTTCGATCGATTTTGCTATGCTGAGTAAAGTTAATATTGCAACACAACTGAGCGATGCATATCGATTATATCTATATTGAAATTTAATGGAAACGTTAAAAAAAATCGGGACATTTTATCGAAAATTATCGATTGTTTAATATTTTTCGGCAAATTTGAACTTCCACTGCGAGGACATAATGAAAAATCGGATTCAGATAATCCTGGTGTTTTTCGGGGACTATTAGATTTCGCAGAAAAACTGGACGAAGATTTGAAACTACATTTTGAAAATTCTACGGTGTTCAAAGGTAACTCGAAGACGATTCAAAATGAATTGTTGGACTGTATATTGGACATTTGTCGAACTGAAATTGCTAACAAAATAGAACAAACTCAGTTTTTGGCTGTCATGTCGGATGACACAACCAACATATCTGAAAAAACTCAAGAGGTAATTGTTTTTCGATACGAATGTAATCGAAGCCTATGCGAAAGATTTTGGGGATTTTTTAATCCTGACTCCCAAGACGCCGAAGGTTTGTCCAAACATATCTTGGAACAGCTGGAAATTGTTTTGAAAAATAATACCGGTAAACTAATCGCTCAAACCTACGACGGGGCCGCTGTTATGAGTGGAATACATAGTGGCGTTCAAAAAATAATAAAAGAAACTCATAAAAATGTCCATTTCATTCATTGTTACGCTCATCAATTGAATTTAGTGATGAGTAAAGCAGTTTCAACTAATAATGAAGTACGAATTTTTTTTTAGTAATTTATCAGGTATTCCTGCGTTTTTTTCGCGTTCTCCATAACGATTAGCTGAACTTGAAAATACAGGTATATCGAGAAGAATTCCACGTGGTTCTGATATAAGGTGGAATTTCAATTCAAGAGTCGTAAATACCGTTTTTGAAAATATTGAACACCTGAAAGAATGTTTCGAAAAATTACAAAATTCAAGTAATACCGTAACAGTTCGTGAAGCATCCGGATTTCTCCGTTTACTAAACGATGATAAATTCATATTTTGGCTGGGCGTATTTCATCGTATTATGCCACGTGTTGATTTATTATATGATGCATTTCAAAATCGTTGTATCAATTCTTCGAATGCTTTTTCTTCATTGCCAAAATTTTATGGTGAAATTTGCAAAATTAGAGAAATTAATTTCGAAAACTTGGAATCCACAAACAATGAATCCACACCTACACTTCGGAAGAGAAAATTTGACAAAAATTGAAACGCAGCTGTTAAAGAAGTTTGTGACACAATATGTGTGCAAGCAAAGGATAGATTCGAATTTACTGGTCACCTCTCAGCAGGTAAGTTACTCTTGCAACAGAAATTTGTAACGTGCCGCGAGAAATTTCTTTCCCAAGAACTTGATGAAACCATTTTGGCCTATCCTATGCTGAATAAAAATCATTTGCACACTGAACTTTCTGTTTTATACGAAAGAAGCGAATTTTCAATTGTAAAAGGAGTGGTGCAACTCTATCGTTTATTTTTTGTAGAAGCGGGAATTCACCAAACACTTAGCGAAGTGTACGTGTTGATAAAAATCTGGTTAATCACTCCAACGACAACTGCCGAAGCTGAAAGATGTTTTTCTACCTTAAAAAGAATTGAAACTTACCTACGCAGTAGTATGCTGGAAGACAGACTGTCAGCGCTTGCGATGATAAGTATCGAAAAAATCTCATCGACTCTATTCCAGATTTCCACAATAAGATGATTGATAAATTTACGAAAATGAAAGATCGCCGCATGAACTTTATTTATAAATAAAATGTTGAAGTAGATGTACCTAATTTATATCGTTTTCAAGATTTAAAATTTATTTTTGTTAATGAGGAAGACGATTTTTTAAAAATTTTCAAAATTTCTAGATTTTAGTAAAGTTTTGTTTTTTTGATATTCTTTTGTTTCCTACTACATTTTAAAATTTTAAAATTTCAATTTTTAGGTAGGTAGAACATTATGGTACCTAACCTATTTTAAAACTTTTTCTTCTTTAAATTGTTATTTTCTTCAGGTATCGATGTTTTTTTGGGTTTTTTTTCAAAAATTAAAATGATTTTTTTAATAAACTAATATCAAAATTGCACATATAACTGATAAAAAAATTGAAAAAAAAACGAATTGGTAGTACTTGATTAAAAAACATGAGTTCTAATACATACATCCCCTCTTTTTCTACATCATTAATCTTCCTTCCATTTTAAGAATTCACGAGCCGCTCCTGGAGTTGATGGAAATATCCATACCGATACATTCATATGTTCTACCGAAACATTGTCGTCTTTTGAAATAGATAAAAATGGGACGAAACAGTTTTATTAGTTCTGTTAATTAACCTGTACGATGCGTTTAGTGACGCTTTCATCGGAGGATTAGGGAACTTTTTCTGTCAAACGAATCTGGCATTAATTCAAATTAGCGATTGAATTCAGCAATTAAATAAGGGCGAAGCTAGAAATAAAGCCGATAAGAACGAAACGAACAAATTGAAATAAGGCAATAGAAATACAAGTTCAGTCAAGCATGATGTTTTATGCACTGAGGACTCCGTATGTAAGACTATAATTTACGTTTACATAATACTAAATTCAAAACAAAGAAATCTGATTTTTCGCGTCATAAAGAAGAAGAGACTCGTCATTTTTCACGCTTTTTTGAACGTTTTGTCAACTTCGAAAGTTTGATTAAGGAAATGAAATACGGTTTTGTTCTCGACTTTAGCAATCTTTCCAACAATATATCACATGACCGAAAAAAAAAAAAATCAAAACTTTCGACCTTTCGGCACCCCGAGGGTTTAATTTTAAAGTTGGAAACCTGGAAGTTTCAAGCTAGAGAAATATACGGAGATGCGCGTATTTTTAATCTTGTTTAAAACTTTTAGTTTTAATATCCCGGCTGCAAGAGAGGCGGGGGGGGGCTACTCGCGCTTTTTTAAACTTTTCTTCAGCTTCGAAACTATCGTAAAGAAAATGAAATACGGTTTCGTACCCGATAAATTCCAACGATATATCACCATGTATGGAAAAAAAAATTTCGAACTTTTGGCGCCCCGAGGATCTAAATATAAAGTTGTAAGCTTGGCTTATTTTTCCTATGAAAAGAGATCCTTTATGTATATGTTTGAGATACGTTTTGGTTTCCCGAAATTTTCGGACTATTACATACGTGGACTTCATTTTTTTGTTCTTTTTAGCTCCAAAGGGGGGGCCAGTATAATTTTTTAATGGATTTCTTTGATTGTATAAAAGGGCTTCTGCGTTTTGTTTTATATTTCGGGTTTCACTTTTAAAGGGTTATCTGGTGGTAAGTTATGAATTTTCAAGGATGATTTTTGAGGTCGTTTTAAATTCCATATTATATATTTTTAACCGATTTTTAAAAAAAAAGGAGGTTCTCAATTCAACTGTATTTCTTTTTTAAGTGTGTTACCTCAGAAAATTCTTCTGGGTGAACCGATTTTGACGATTCTCCATTTATTTAAAAGCTGGTGCTTCTTGTGGGGTCCCATTTAAATTTGATCAAGATCTGACCAGTAGTTTTTCAGTTATCCTTAATAATGCGTATTTAATTGACTTCGACTAGATTGATGATGTTCTCATTTTTTTGTTTTTTCGTTTTGTTATGCTCCTGGGATGGAAATAACTCAATTGAATGTTTTCAGTTGATAAGAGATCTGGAAGATCTGCAGAAAAATCTGAAAAAACGCGTTTCAGCCTAAATTAAAGTAAAATTACACCTGTTTTTACCGACTTCCAAAAAGAAAGAAGTTATACGTTTGTCGCGATTAATTGTTTTTTTTGTTTGTTCGCGCATAATTCATTTACTGATCCTTTGTTCATTAGAAAGAGTCCCATTCATCTTAGCATGTGAATACTGATGAAAATCGGTGAACATTAACCGAGTATTCGTCCAAAAACGTGAAAAAACGTGGCCTCTTTGGATAATTTTTTTTTCTTCATATTTTTTATTAGTATAACAGAGGCGATTGACTCAAAATACTATCAATTTTCCAAATTACCATGGAAATGTAGTTTTTTATGTTTTTACCGTGGAAATGGAGTTCAAAATGAAGAAATCGATTTTTTTAAAGTATAAAGTATGGAGAATATTGTGAAAAAAAATTGATTTTTAACAAGAAAAAAATTCAAGTATAACGCTAAAAATTGTAAAATAAAATGTTTTTTTACAAAAAATAAATACCGATTTCAAGGTTTGTTATAAAAATTTAATGAAAATGCACTAGAAAGTAAAAAATAATTACTCCCGATTAGAAAATATATATCAGAGTAATATAACTTAAGGTGATATCGTAATTCTTATGCAACATTAATACTTATTAGAGTCGGCAACAAATTCATATTAAAATAATAATTAAAAACTGCATTAAATGTTCATTAAATTGTTCCTAGATATTGTAATACGAATTTGATGCCGACTCCAAAAAGTTAATGTTGTATAAGAATTACGATATCACCTTAAGTTATATCACTCTGATATATATTTTCTAATCGGGAGTAATTACTTTTTACTTTCTAGTGCATTTTTATTCAATTACTTTTTACTTTCTGGTGCATTTTTATTCAATTTTTATAATAAACCTCGAAGTCGGTGATTATTTTTTATAAAAAAACATTTTATTGACGGTTTTTTGCAGTCCAGGGTATCGGTTAGTTTGTTTCTTAAAGGAGAATTATAATTGTAATTTATGATCCAGTTTTGAAGTTTGTAAGTGTCAAACCGTTCGTGAGTTATCGGATATTTCAGTTGAATAGTTTTGTCGTTTCTGAACCATCTTATTAGGATTTCGTACATTATATGTGAACGGAATCCTAAAAAAGTAAAAGCAGACAACAGACATAAATAAAGCGATTTCAACGATCTCTTCAACGGACAGTTGAACAGAACGCGTGGTAAACAACTTTATCAAACAAGAACGAGTTTTGTGGCCTTACTTATGAATGATTGGATTTCAGTTGATTGATATCGTTCTTGAAAAAGAAAAAAATGAATTTGCGGTTTACACGGCGATTTATTTCACAAAACACAACAAATAAAAAGTTACATATTTCATGATTAAGAAAAAAGTGTTATTTTCTTTTATATTATCCTCGACTTAAAAATGAACAGGAAAAAAATTCTCGTTTAGTAAATGAAAGAAAATATACGTTAGTTGAAAATGGGAGGTAAATGCGAAGCGGCTGCTTTTCAACGTCATAACAGGCTATGTTTAATGAGGAAGAAAACAAAAGTTACGGGTACATTCTATTAACAGAGTTAGAATAGGAATGTAATTTTTTTGAAAAAATTTTATTTCGAAACTTAAAAACGACGAATAAAAGTTCCAAAATTTAAAAAGGTGTCTATCAAAATTTTTGAGTACGTTTCGAGTGTTGCCAGAAAAAGATGCAAAAGGCTGACAACGGTTTTCGACAAAATACAAGAAATATAATATTTTTTGAGGTAATGAGTTTTTGAAACATTCAATACACAGGACTATTTTAATAGCACACTGAAATGCTGTTGTTAATTTTGTTGAAATATTTTACAAATCTCAGGTTGTGTTTGTGATATCGTGTAAATTCAAGTTTTTCACGAAGAGTGTTAATAGAAATTTCGGAATTACATGGAAAGTTTCGAACTTTAAAGTTTGCGCAAGTGGATTTGATTCAGTTTTGAACATTACCAAAAATCCAGTAATATAGAACTAACAATTAAAGTTTGATATGAATACATCATAAATTAAAAAATGTGAATTTAAGGTAGTTTTCGAAATATATGGAACTTCGGAAAGTAGGAAAAGTTAAATACTTATGACATGTGGAGTATGTACTTACAAGTTCGTTGCTTAAAAAATTTCGAATTTTGTTATACTCCTCATTTTAGCATTTGATACTATTTTCTAAAAAAAAAGTATGGCGAAATTTAGTTTTTGAACTTTCTTATAACTTCCTAACAAGTTCGTGCATATATATATATATATCGATACTCACTGTTACAAAAGTAAATTATTTCTCTTACCTAATTATCGATTTTTAAATGAGAAAACTACGGACAACGTTTCAAAGCAAAAAAATATTAAGAAGTGAATTGGAACGGTAGACGGAACAATTCATCATGATATTAGCTAGTAAAAGAGTAAATTGAAGTGAAATTTGAATGGCTGCCACTTTGTATTTCAGAGTTAGCTGATGAATGAATGGAATGAAGTTTATTCGTATGAATTTAAAAATAAATAGCAATTTGTTAAACTAATTAGATAGATAACACGCGTATCGAACGAAATATCATCTCGAGCGTACGATGGTGTTTATGTATCTGAGCATAGATTACAGTATGGTTATAAATTGACTTAAGCGATTAGGAAAAAACAAACAAAAAACTGAACTATCGAGAGAAAAGAATAGAATAAAACGGATGAAAATGAAAGTAATTGATGCAACTAGAGAAGCCGAGCAGTAGTTATAGTAACGTAACATTTGCTTAAACCGTTTGTGCTTGTATTTTTTGTATTTTAGTCGGAGTGAGGTACTCGTGTAATCCCGGATTTCATTGACAAAAATATCTTTTAGCCTGCTTGCGTCTTTCGTTTTCGATAAATTTAATGCGGGTGTATGTTATTTATACTAGTATACTAATGATTGGTAAGAATAATTCTACAACATTCATTTTAAAAACGTTGTAATTTTTGAATGGTGGACTTACTCGACCGTACGAAAGGTGCATAAAGAAAGACTAGTTGAATAGCACTTTTGTATAAGAGTGGTTTGTTTGCTGCTTCTAACTTGCACTTTTTATTTAAAACGAGTCGTAGCATAAAATTGCTTGAATGAATATATAACTTTTTTAATTTATTCATTTACTTACGCCCTTAAAGTAATCTATGGAGTCCATGTATCTATTATTTTTCAAATTTAGTTTGAACTTTGAGAATCTTTTGTATTAGTTACTGTTTTTATATTTGTGATTAATTATTTTTCCGGTATGTAATAATCGATCGTAATTTTAAGAATTTTTTTTTTTTTTTTTTGGACGCTTTTAATTGCCAGGATTATTGCTCCCATCGGATAGGTTTTAGATTAGGGAGTAAAGGTGGGTTTTTTTGAGAAAGGTGATCAATGAATTTAGTTGTTCTGGGTCATCAGATATTGACTGAGGGGTTATTTTATGTTGTAATCGTTGGGCAGAGAAGGAAGGACAGGAGAGAAGAAGGATTTTCGTTACCGGAGATGCCAATGTGACTCGGGATATACATGAAGCTGATTTTTATTTTTTATTTAACGTCGCGCAACCAATATGGTTGCGACGCGAGTATAGATTTACAACAATTTAAATATAATATACGGAGTTTATATCGAGTATTGAGTACATTTATCATACTACAGTCTTGCAAGTAGTTGAAGACAGAGTTAGCATTTTCTCCAAGTATCTCTGTAACCTTTGGTTCCGAGCCAAAGTGTCTGTATCTTTGATTTGTGTAATTTCTGCATTGCAGTAGAATGTGCTGAATTGCGATTTGAACTCCATATTGATCGCAATAGGGGGCTGGTGTCCGACTTAGTAAGTATGTCCAATTCGTAGTCTGGCTAGAATAGTTTCCTCTTTTCTTGACGTCCTATACGAGGACTTCCACATTCCGATATTTGGTTTTATTTCGTAAAGTTTATTATTGTTTGTTGCGTCCCATTCTGCCTGCCATAGATTTTCCACCAAGGTTGTAACATTTTTGGATTCAGTCTTTAATAGTCTTTTTTGGGTTTCCAAAGGTAGGTTTGTTAGGTGGTTTAGTCTGGTTCGAGGATTGTAGTTTAATTCTTCAAAGTATAATCTGCATCTGATGCCAACTGGTTTCGGTTTTTTAGTTTTGGTTGCGTATAGTCCGACGTACTTTGGATTATAGGTATTTTTGTATGTAGGCACTAGTTTGCGATAGGAGAGGTTTATGACATATTTCAAGCATTGGCAGTTTACAAGCAGTATATGAAAGAAAAATAATTATTATCTACTTATTATTGTGCTTCCTATATACTTTCCTTTCTCCTAATACATTCTTGCTTCCTTTATATGATCAATTTGTAAATATTTCTATTGATAAGTAATGTTTTTGGTTAATGGGTCGGTAATAATAGAAGATAAAAAAATAAACAAATAATGAAATTTAAATACAATTAAAATAGCTAATCGCCTACTGCTGATAAGAAGAAAAAAATCGGAAACAACGTATTTAAAATGAATAAACATAAGATAAAGTAAGAGAAATCGTATTGATTATATCATTAATAATACGTCAGCAAAACATGTTTTACCCTGAATCAAGGGAATATTCAGTAATTTCGTCTACAGACAATTTTTCGTATGTTACCATAGTTAATGGCATGTAATCAGGTATATAGATAAAAAAACTTACTTGATAATTTTTCGTAAGCTATAAAAGTTAGTGACTTGAAGGCGGATATCGAACGACATTAATTAAAGGCCATTTTAAAGTTATCGTCAAACGAAAAAGGTTCACCAAATCGAAAGATACGAAAGTACTATAACTTACTATCCATGTCGAACACTGTAGTCCGATATTTTTGTACATTCAAAATATTTACTTTTTTTTTTTGGACTGTGCCGAGCATGCGAAACAAAAATTCGGGAATAATTGAAAAGCCTGCTGATAACTGTAAAACTTACACCTGCCTTAAAATGTAATGATTGTAATTCGGCAATTGTGTAATAATCAAATTTTTCTTTTTTATTTTATCCATATGTACGGTTAATCTCACTGTTGAATATTTAATTAACTGGTCAATTAAATTATAAAGAAATGCGTAAGGCAAGGCCGTGTGCGACCGGGGGAGGGGGGGGCATTAGAACCGAAATAGTTATTATAAATAGACAAAAATCTGAAAAAAATCAAAAATTTAAAATAAATATTGATGATTTTTTAGGTGTTCTCACGTAAAAAAAAAAAACATATGCCCCATATTTTTAGGTACTCCATTAATATTGTATGCAAAATTTTTTATTACGAGTATAATCAATAACATATGTGTAATGTTTATTAATGTTCATATACGGGGTAATTCATTTATGTAAATGATTAATGCATAAATCAAAATTATGGAAATTATTAGTATTATGAATATTGGTGAAAAATGTATTATTTATAAAATAAATATGCCAAAAAAAAAAAAACAGTGGCACTCTGGGAGTGCCGACAGAAGTGAAAACTTGAACAATTACTTGTGTATTTTTTGAATCGTCAGGAAATATTTTATTGTGCAGGAAATACTTTTAAATGAAGTGTTTTTTTATTCATTATTATTAAGTACTACTACAAAAATTATATGACAATTTTCATTTAATGCGCTATTGTACATGAAAAATAATGCATATTATTTTACATACAAAAATTGCAATCTATTGCTTAAAACGTAAATTTACAAATACACGAAATATGAAATTTAATTAATTGGTATTCTTTGAAATGAATACCAATGAAACTTATGAATTTTTATCCACAATTTCAACAACTCTTCCATCATCATCATTATCATCATTATATTCCAGAACTGATTCTATAAGTTTATGGTAACTAAAATAGGAAACAAACAATTTTGATTCGAATTTATTTAAATATCTTGTAAAGACTGCATCAATTGTAGTTTTATATCTCGTTGTGCTAAGATTGCAATCATTGATCATCGTCGAATCAAATTCTCTATTTAAAAATTCAATTAACGGTAGATTTTTATCATCCGCAAAGTTGATGTTGAAATCCCCACTCAAAATCATTGGCAAATCATCAAATCTCTTCCCAATTTTATCTTGAAGTAATGCAGAAGCGTCTTTAGAATAAATATAATATCTATGTTGAATTAACAGAAACGTGCGTTGAATTGTATAGCAGCACTACTGAAAGCATTCCCTTTTTCTAACTCTCGTACGTGTATTTCGGGAACGAGAGTAGCATAAACTCAATGCAAAGAGCAAAGGTCTCTTTTTTTTTTTTTTTTTTTTTTTTTTGGGCACGTCAACAGTGGAACTTACCCAACGCAAAGAATTGTACATTATATAAGGAAAAGAAGGTCGACTAACGAACCAATAGCGCACAGGCAAGCATGCGGCGCGCGACCCGCTCGCCCCGCCCTACCTCATACCGCACCATACACAATATATGTACATACTTATATACAGAGGTGTCGGTTACGGTAACAGTGTCGGGTGTTCAATGGTTTTTTCCCATCTCAAAAAATGCCCAACGCGCCTAAAAAAGTTTCACTTCAAAAAATTTCACCCCCCCCCCCCAATTCTGGGCACAGCCCTGGCGTAAGGTGTTCTTCTTAATGAAAATAGAGGTATCTCTATATCCACATCTAACTTAATATAGAATCATTTAACATACTGTTTGTTAAATATAAAATATAGTTATAAATGTAACAAAAACGAATTTAAATTTATAAGCGATATATATGTATGGACAAAACCAAACGAAGAGTAGACATGCCTGCTTTTAATGTCGGTGGATGCATCGTACACGATAACATTGAAAAACATAAAATAATTTTTGCTGAATTATTTCCAAACCGAATACTTAAGTTGCAACCGACTCAGCCAGATAAAACTCTTCTAATATGTGAAAACGAATTAACTACTACAATCAAAAAACTGAACAATAGGAAAGCCAATGGACACGATCAAATTTCAAACAAGATGATTAAACTTCTTCACAAAGTAGACAAAAAAATATTTAAATCTATTTACCAAAAATGTATCGAACTAAATTATTTCCCTAACGTCTGGAAACAAGTAAAAATTAAAATAATAAACAAACCTGGAAAAGATTTAACAAATCCGAAATCATACAGGCCTATAACGCTACTGTCTGGTTTAAGTAAAATATATGAAAAAATCATAAAAAATTTTCTTGATACAGAAATAAAAGAAAAGTCGATTTTAAACGAAAATCAGTTCAGATATCTTAAAAACCAATCAACTGAGCTAGCAATAAAAAAGTTATGCGATTATATTGAAAAATATAAAAAACGAACAAGACATACGTTACTAATCAGCTTTGACATATCCGGAGCATTTGATCAAATAAAAATTGATGAAATCTTAAAAATAATGAAAAGAAAAAATATATCTGGTACAATACAAACTATAATTCGTAACTACTTAACAGATAGAAGAATCGGGTTATTTAATCAAGAAAACAAAATCCTATACAACAGGAGTGTTAACTCAGGAGTACCACAAGGTTCGGTTCTAGGGCCAGTACTCTTCAACATAGCAATGAGCGAAGTTCATAATTTGCATTTCAGTCAACACTGCAATATGATAAGCTACTAATTATAATTAAATCCATAGGTAACATTTATACAAATCTTTTATAGTATAAATTAAGTTTCTCTGTTATAACAAATTTTTTCATAGAGGCTTTGGTTCTTTAGGAAGGGCGATGCCCCGCGTGGATCCGCCATTGGATATACCTAACTTCAGGCGCGAATCTAGAATTAAAGTTTAGGGGAGGTCAGAGACTGAAGTTTCTCAAAGCCTCTACACTGATATAAATAATAATAAGAAAAATATATTTTCTTACGAAAAATAAAAAACCATACACATACCTACATTCACTCTAAAAGTCATATATGCATGTATACCATGATAGCGTAAACAATATCTTCTTTATGAATTACGAACAGTATGTTAAAAGAGGAGCGACACAAAACAACAACATAGAATACAAGTTATATCAGTAGCTGCATGATTGAAACTATTTAGGAGTGAGGAATTCGGGCGCAGTTTGTTTTTTATTCTTTGCACCATTCCTTCAGCCATTTCACCACCTCCTTTTTCCACAAACCAATACTGTAATAGTAGTACCACAGTTATATGCAAAAATAAAACATGAGGTAAAAGAGAGAATTTCTATAGCTCAAGCCGTGTGCTTGATCACAGACGGATGGACGTCTATTAAAAATGAACATTATATAGCTGTAACTGCACATTATATTGATGAAAATTGTAAGTTATGTACGAATTTATTAAGCTGCGTAAGTTATAATGAGCGTTATACAAGCGAAAATATCAGTGCATTTTAAAAAAATGAAATAGTCCGATGGGACCTTTCTAATAAGATAACTGCGATCGTCAGTGACAATGCAGCAAATTATGTTGCAGGTATTCGTATTGGCGGTTGGCATTCAATAAGTTGTTTTGCGCTTACATTAAATATTATTGTACAAAATGGAATTACAGAAATAAACAGTACTGTAATGAAAGTTAGAAATATAGTTGAGTATTTTAAGCGTAGTCCTCAAGCACAATCTAAATTATTAGAGATGCAAAACAAGATGAATTTAACCACACTGAAATCAAAGCAGGATGTTTGCATAAGGTGGAATTGTACTTATGACATGTTAAATCGTATACTTGTGATTAAAGATGCCGTAATTTCTACATTAGCTTTAATTAAAAATGATTTATGTTTAAGGACAAAAGATTGGGAAATTATAAATGGGTGCTTACCGATATTAAAATTTTTTTATGAAATTATTACTGAAATCAGCTGCGATAAACATGTCAGCTTATCAAAAGTAATAATATACTGTAAATTATTAAAAGGCCATATTCAAAAATATAATGGAAAATTACCTTTAATACAAAATTTAATTTAAAAAATAAAATTAGAAATCGATAATCGTTTCTACGGTAAATTTGATATTGAACAATCATTTTTACATGCCGAAGCAACAGTATTAGATCCACGATTTAAAAACAAAGGATTTTTTAGCATAAAGGGATACAACAAAGCATTAGAAGGCTTAGAAACAAAGGTACAAGTACCCAAAATTGTACCGTGCACATCCACAGGCACAACTTGTTATGCTCCACCACCAAAAAAAAACAAACTTATTCTCAATATGGGATGACTTCGATGAAGAAATAGCAACACTTGTTCCGGCAAATCCGGTTAGTGCTGGTATTGCCGAAATTGAAAAATATTTACATGAATCTTTAATAAACCGTTATGAAGATCCATTGAAATGGTGGCATGACAGAAAAGAAGTCTACTCAATTTTATATAATTATATGCTGAAAAGATTAAATTTAATTGCGACTTCCCTGTGAACGGATTTTTTCTAAAGCAGGGTTAACTTTAAATGAATCGAGAACACGGTTAACATCGAAAAAATTTAATGAATTATTATTTATAAGTTCTAATATAAAATAATATCAATAGCAGATAGTAGTCAGTAAATCTTCGTTCTGGGACCTCTGACGTCACAAACCCCAGAACTGTGTGCAGAGGGCAGAAAGTAACCCAATTTCTTGCACGGGCGCCGAAAATTTACCCAATTTCCCCCAATTTCCCCCAAATTTCCCGCAATTTTTCGCAATTTTCCTCAATTTTCTACAAATTTCCCCCAATTTTCACTGTACAGGTTCCGCGCATTTCCGATAGTTCGAACCAATTAAAAACTAACCCAAGTATATTATTTAATACCTGAAACTAACCCAAGTCCCCGCTCACCCCTCACGCCCACAGTGTTACCGCGATCTTTTTAATTAATTCAAAGTCTAAGTATATATAATATAAAATTAGCCTAAGTATTTATTTTTAATGTGCAGAGAGTAGAAAGTAACCGATTAAAAATTAACCCAAGTATGTTATTTAACGTCTGAAACTAACCCAAGTCCCCGCCCACCCCTCCTGTCTACAGCATTAACGCAATTTTTCAAAATTTAGGGCCTAAGTATGGAAATTCCAAATTTAACCCAAGTATACTATTTAAAGCCTGAAACTAACCCAAGTCTCCGCTCGCTCTTTCCACGATCCCGCGCATATATCCAACAAAGCGTTAGTCACTGCGAAAGCATACGTACCGTTCCCGCACACGCGTCGTCTGTTCCCGATACTGCGATCTTTTTTTTTTTTTTTAAATATTTCGAAGCCTAAGTATAAAAAATTCCAAAATTATCCTAAATATATTTTTTTCATTATCACATTTCCCCGTTTGTACAGGTAAATGTGGAAACACACACGCCGTCCCCGCGCATACATATATCCATCATAACATTAACCACAGTGAAAGTGCACACCCATTCCCACACATCGCGCCCTCTACTATCATGTGTATGTATTACACATGCCTTTGCGTGTAATATATGTAGCATACTTTTTAATTTTCATTTTTCGAGGTTGGGAGGGGTAAAATTTTGCCGGAGTGATAAAAACGTTTGAATCTCAACACTTAGAACCCAAAATTTAAAGGAATTTTCCGAGTCGTGCTCCGTTCCGGCATTTTTTTTTTAAATTTTATTTTTAAAGAAAATATTTGAACGTTCCATCAGTCGAATGAAAGCGGGCGAGTGTGCTGCTACGAGATGTATTATGTAAGCGCGACCGCGGCTGTACTAGAAATATTTAAATGTTCCAGCAACTAGTTGAAACTGTCACCAGGTGAGGTGAATTCCAGTCGTTCGTTTTGAAATTAACCAGCCGATCATCTATGCACACTCTCACACGCCACCGTTAGAAACCTGTTCGCGATCGCTACAAGTTCATACACACGCACGTACACACCACCACTTGATAAATATTTTTTCGTCTTTTTCCGCTTCCGATCTTATTTGTAATCCGTTGATTCTTTTTTTTATTATTTTTCCGTATTCTCCGTTCATTGCAAAAGCACACCATCCATTCATGCACACATATCAAGCATTATGTTAACC
Source organism: Icerya purchasi (assembly GCA_039619475.1). Taxonomy (NCBI): domain Eukaryota; kingdom Metazoa; phylum Arthropoda; class Insecta; order Hemiptera; family Monophlebidae; genus Icerya; species Icerya purchasi. Next base: position 397,063,959 of record CM077116.1, read on the forward strand.
TCTACAAAGCTACACTGTACTATTCCACACACGCTCCGGTCGCCGTCGAAATAAACGCCGCGATATCACTCCCACACACACACACACATACACACAACCACTTCATATATATTTTATTTTCGAGTCAAATTATTATAGAATTAGCCTAAGTATAATTTTCTTTTACATTTCTGTTTACTTCTTCCGAACGTTCATAATTTTTATATTTTTTTTGTTTCTCCGATTCTAAAAATAAATCTGTCAATGTATTAGCCACTCTCTCCCGCGCACAGAATGTTCCCTCGCACTCATCTGCTACCTATCGTTCTTATTAATTTTTTTCAAGTCTAATATTATAGAATTAGCCTAATTATATTTTTTTTTCGCTTCCAATCATTTCCTCCGACCGTTGATAATTTTCTTATTTTATTTTTTCTCAGGTTCTAAAAATAAATCCATTGTCATCTTCACTAGTATGATTGCGCACATATCTTCTGCCGGTATTTCTCATATTGTTCATAATAAATTTTCATGTCTATGTATTATGGAATTAGTCTAAAATATATTTTTTCCCCTCTAAAGACTTTTTCCAAACGTAAGTATTCAAACATTAATTCGAGTATATTTTTATTTAACGCTGTTTCATAATTTCCCTCTCCCTTATCCACCCTACACAAATTTCAATTATTTTCTATTATTTTTCATGAGTACATCCCCCTGAAACTACAGTGAAACTACACCAAACATTCCCACGCACCATATAGATTTTAACATCATTTGTAATAATTCTTTTCGAGTCTATTAGTTTAAGATTATTCTAATTTTTTCAAACTCTAAATATTTTTTTTTTCAATATCTTTCATATTATATTTTTTTCCTCAATATGTCCGCGTACCCTCATAGTGCAAAGGTACTCTGCTTATATCCTTGCATGCATGTTGCCATGTCGTTGATTTCGATCATGTGTCAAAGTCATCGAGTCTGCCCGAATCTTCCATGTCATATCTTTTGTAGAAAAACGGTTCATATGTTCACACCTACACACAAACACTCATAACCGAAAGAACACCTCTCAACTTCGTTCATCTGCGTATGTAACCAGCTTTCACCAAAGGAATGTGGTTTATCTGATACGACTCAACATCTTCAAAGACATGCATCGAGCTAGAATCTCGAAAGGATCTGTTCAGGCAGTCAGTATTAGTGCTATGTCGAACGTGTAGAATTTGTTGAAGCAGTGTTCTTCACGCATTAATAAAAGTTTGCTCTAACGTTAAAAGTAATAATTTTCTACATTTTTTAGTAAAAAGTTAAAAATATTATTCAAACATGAATAACAACATTGTTTCGAAAGTCGACGAATTTATTCAGAATTCATTTTCGAGTGATAGTGTCACGCATACAACTTCATCACCTCCATCACCGCAGTCAGATGATTGTTATACAGCAGAAGAATCAACATCTTTTGTACATAATATCATTGGTCCTGTATTATTAACAGAACAAGCAGATATAGCGGAATATTTTGTAGATATCAGCATCCATGTAGATTGTGATTATGGTTTTCGAGTAACTGAACTAGCAATGATTGATATGTCCGGTGGAAAGTGTTTGCATACGCTGTATAAGCCAAGCAGAGCATGGCATGCATCAAAAATGCCACATTTACAATGTTCTTCGATGAGTCATTACTTGAAAAATCCTTCATTATTTCCCTGTCGGGAAGAAATATTTATGGCACGCGATATATTCACGATATTATCTCAAAAACCGAGAGCTCGCATATATATTTTAACAGTATATGCTAAACTTACACTAATGGAACTTAACGAAAAGTCTGAATTGTTGAGTGATTTAGACTATGAAATCGTTAATATGGATCAAGTCTTTCGACTACATAGTATTGAGAATCTACATGAAGAGTATTTTGGTATAAGCAATTTGATAACCTGTAAACATCATAATGAGATTGATAGTTTTCATTGTGCAGCGAAAAACGTTATGGTGATGAAGGCCTGGTACGATCATGTTATCCATCCGCTGAAGCTTATGAATAATCTCAATATAAATGATTTAAGTCAGTTGTTCATTACAGCCACCAAAGAAATGATAATTACATTATTTCCAAGTTGTGTTGGTGACATTTATGCATTTCTACCAGATAGATTAAAACAGGATGATACGATAAAATCACTTCTACCATGTTACGAGCATGAGCATGATGAAGAATATTATATCGATGATGATATATTGCGACGGAGTACTCGAAATTGTATGAAAGTAAAAGATTGTATCGATTGTCAATGTAAAATTCGCACGGATTAACTATTCATTATTTCGATCGTTTATCAATTTTGTGTATATTTGTATATATTTTTGTATATTAATGTATATATTTTTTCCCCTAATCGACAGTCCGTTCGTTTTTTGTGTTTTGTTAATCATTTTGTAAATATATTTTTATACATATTTAAATTTTATTTCTATATATTTACATATATTTTTTCTTTGCCTTCAATTCCCTCCATATCTTTCATTCTATTGTATATATTTTTTCCTAATTAATTTTAATCTTTTTTCGCTCCTTTTCAATTCAGTTTATTTAACTATTTAACTATTTCTCTATTTCTTTTTCCTCCTCTTAACTTAAAGTACTGGTAATGATGAATATTACAAAAATTTGAACCAGTTGTATAAAGTGTACGTGTAATTATTGTCTAATTTTCGAATATAATCCCGCATAATTTGTTCATATCTTTTTAGACTAAAACATTATATTTTTTATTCTTTCTTTAACGAATCTAACTGTTCAACTTTTTCATGTACATCACGTACATCAAGTATTTTCCGCAGCTGTGTGAGTTTTCATTAATTTGTAAGACACAACCTAAGACCCGGAGAGTTCTCTCTAATTGTTTAAAATCTTTCATAATCACACTTTTTTTATTTTACATATATTTTTTGAGGTATATACGGGATCGTCTATGAGGTGTGTTGATCAATAGAGCAACAGGTAGAAAACCTACTAGCTTACGAGACACAGCATGTTTATAGAAAAAACGTGCTAGCATGAGCAGATCAGAGTTGCAATGTGTGAGTGAGAGACTGCATGCATGTATGTGTGCGAGAGCAACAGTTTGATTATAAAAAACGTCGAAGATACATGCATCTATCTGTGAACAATTATCACATCAAACATAAAACGGCTGACTAAAAGATTATTATTTTCTTTTTTCATTCATTCTCGCCACTATTACCACTCGCGCCCCACTGTCAAGACCTCTGAACATACATTACTAACCTCACCGACACTATAATATTTTTTTCTCTGTGTTATTAAATTAACCCAAGTATATTTTTATTCATTTGTTACGCAAACTTTTGTTCAAATCTTTCGTAATATGTCGTGCACACATTTATAGCCCACAGACACTACTCGCTTCATTACCACGAATACATCTCTTTCATTGTTACTTATCATAACATAGTTTTTCCTGAAATTGTAGAAAAATTCTCTTCGCTCCATTCTTCCAAGGTGTTTTATTTCCTAATTTCAAATCATGCATAATAATTTTAAAATCAAATTAAGTATATTTTATCATTTCCAAAAAATCAATCATCTCTGTACAAGGCATTAACTCATTTTCACATCAAACATATTATTTTTTTTTAATCTATCGTACATATTATTTTTTATCATTTAAATTTTTTTCTCAATTCACAAATAGCTAACCTATAGAAAACATATTGTTGTAAACATACATGACAAAATTACTCCTCATAATTACATCATGAATTATTTTTTTCTTCATTTTTTTTTTTTACCATCATGACAAAAGCAATAGAATTAAGGCATTTATGAATGTGTACACCATACGCTTCCAGTAACCTATCATACATTTTTTTAAATTAGTCCAAGCATACTATTTTTTCAATAACAAAGTCGATCATACATACTTTTTTCTTCTATATAATCACTAATCTATGAAAACACTTCGTTTGTTTTACCCATACCATAGCATTCACTCCTTTTCCCTCATGCTAACAAACTTCAAAATTTAATAATATAACACGAAGTTATTCTAAATACATGTTCATGCTATTAAAATTAATATATCAATTAATCTATATATTCCTTTTGCACATTTCTGAAAAAAATCCTACATGTTTTAAAATTAATCGAAGTATACTATTTTATTACCTAAAATCAATTATTCTCCCATACAGTTTTTTCCAATCATACATATTTTTTGTTTCCCATATTGTCATTATTGCAAAGTCATACAAAACAACAACATATTTTTAACCATAATGAATCCTTCATCCCGTTCCATTCATGCTATATACCATTATCATTCATTTCAATGTTATGAAATTAGTCTAAATATACATTCATGCTAGCAAAGTTATTATCTCACCCTTTGCATTATTCCAAAAATGATTTATTTTACATTTTTTCTTTAAATTTCCCTTATACTATTATTTTTGAAATGCAGGATGATGACTATGATTAGAATTCATGATTACGAAGAGAGAGACGCATGCGGAAATTGTATTGTCATTATATACAAGATGATGTGTGATTGTTGGTGAGTATGCTTGCATGCATGTAAAATATATGAGTGTGTTAGTAGAAAACAACCGTTCAAACGTGAACACAGGTACAGATACAGTTATAGAATGAGAGAGATAAAAATATATATTTTGTTATGTTTGATATGTGTATGATAAAGAGGTTAACAAAGAATAATCACATTACCCTCACAACTTAGACATTGAGTTATACCTTTGTAATATTTTAGATGTAAAAGCAGTGGCATTGACATGTAGTAAACGTTTTCATCACTTTTGACTAATTATAAGCAATTTTCCAACATTTCTCTTTGTTTTCCTACATTTTAATACCTTTACACCATTTTAGTCAATTTTTTGATATTTAATGCCATTTTTCCAGTGTTTTTACCACCTTTCTCGCAATTTTCATCATTCTTTCATCATCTTTGTTAGGTTCTTTTCTTACAACTCTTTACCATTTCGACCGTCGTTAGTGATATCCATCATTATTTATGCTTTCATTCCTTCTGCTTAATCTATGCACACATACAGCTTAGCAATCACTGCAGCTGTTGAACGTTGTAGGACCGCAATCGTGATCTCCATTTGATTATTAGGATTTAAAAGTCACATCTTTGAACGCTTGATCTAATGCATCAATATGATCTTTGTATTCGCCCACCCGCTGCTGAAGGTTCCACCTAATATCTTCAACAGACTATCATACAGTCGTTTAATAAGAGAATCTGTAAGACCCAAGACATTTACTTAACGTTTTCCCAACACATTCACAGACCTACCCTGTACACTAAGGAAATCTTTAAACATCTCTGTAACCATTCCTTTTAAGCTGGCGGGAGCAAGGAACTCCTATAAACGTTTCTCAATCAGCACTTCATCGTTCATCGCCCATGGTTTCACTCGCCATTGCACAGACATGTAATAAACATTTTCTTCTTTTACTATTTTGTTATGCTTTAACACTATTACATCATTTTTCCTCGCTTCTAACTAATTGTAACCAGTTTTCCATTATTTCTTAGCATGTTCTTCTGTTTTAGGACCTTTTTGCGCTATTTTTTCATCAATTTATGTTATTTAACATTGTTTTTCTAGTGTTTTACTACCTTTCACACAATTTTACTCAATTTTTCCCACATCTTTGAAGATTTTTTTCATTTATCTCATACATTATATGTCTGGATGTGTCGAATATACATCCTTTTAACTATATTTTATAATTTGATACGATTATAAATAATAATGAAAGATTTAATTCAATATTGTTTACAATTTATTCAATAATTTTTATGACATTCATCATAACCAATAAAAATAATCATTTGCTTTAATGCTTCGATGTTAAATTCTAATATATCATTATCAGCTATTAATAATTAACACCATAAAACGTTTAATTTAACTGAATATATCCTTCTTCAGCCAACTTTTCTTCAATCATCCGAATTTCAGTATCTAATCCATTATTTCCTGATTGTTTCGATGTGTGTAGTAACAATAATCGTTCAACCAATTCATTAGGATCGTCAGAATAATTGAAATGAGGGTCTTCGAGATATACTTTTCGAACAGTACTATATGCACGTTTCTTTTTTGTTTTATCTGGATAAACTTTTACATTCTGTATTGTAGATTGAAACAGAGGACGTATTATTTTTCTGTATTTAGGAAGTGGAGTACCCTTTAATACACCAGTAACACGTACATGAGCTCTGGTAAATTCCAGTATTTGTTTATACAAAGCTAAATCATTATTTGTATATTTATTCTCATCAACATTTGTTTCCATCAGTAAATGAATCAGTCCTGGTGTGTAAGGAAATTTAGTTAGTGTTCTTCCTTTTCCTAAATAAATTTCACCACATTTTCGATTCCACAAAACTGGTGTAGAACCCATCATATACTCATGAGTGTTAGCATTATATTGTATTCCATATACAGGATCATTTGGTACAGGTTCACAAACATCTATTTGAAATGGAGCCATTTTATGCATATTAATGGTCTTATATCCAGACTTATTATCACTATTTTCACATTCTTCTTCATTTTCAATATCAGTCTCATAATCACGTTTCCTACTGTCATTAGAAAGTTTATGACGTTTTATTATTGATGTATCACTTATTCCATCAGATTCATTTTTCATCCTTTTAGGTATTTGTAGTGTTTCCCGATAATAACTGTTTTGTAACAGGTTCAAGCATGACAGATGAAATATTTGTAATAGATTTCCAGTTCTGTAACGCATTATACTTTTTCATTATATCGCTGCGTATCCTTTTCAGTTCACTTTTAAGAATTGCTCCTTTATTTATTCCATCATTACCAACATTAACCATCACTTTACTTGTTGACATCGTTATTACGGATAATTAAAAATTCACCAAACTTACATATAAATTTTCTCTACATATACAAATCACAATCTATCTTGATCACAGCTAGTTAATGCTTATTTAACACAAATAATTTATAGAATGTTTTTAAAGGCTTAAAGAAAGATACAGTGCTAACATGCTTATTATATACATACTATAATTCAAACTGTTCCCTAAATACACTATACATGAAAATAATTCTTTATAAATAAAAATAAACAACAAAATTGGGCAGAAATTTTAGAGGAATTTAAGAATCACATTATTTAATTTTCAATATACTAATATCTCAAAATATGTGATAACGCCTAAACTTCACATATTTTGAGATATTAGTATATTGAAAATTAAATAATGTGATTCTTAAATTCCTCTAAAATTTCTGCCCAATTTTGTTGTTTATTTTTATTTATAAAGAATTATTTTCATGTATAGTGTATTTAGGGAACAGTTTGAATTATAGTATGTATATAATAAGCATGTTAGCACTGTATCTTTCTTTAAGCCTTTAAAAACATTCTATAAATTATTTGTGTTAAATAAGCATTAACTAGCTGTGATCAAGATAGATTGTGATTTGTATATGTAGAGAAAATTTATATGTAAGTTTGGTGAATTTTTAATTATCCGTAATAACGATGTCAACAAGTAAAGTGATGGTTAATGTTGGTAATGATGGAATAAATAAAGGAGCAATTCTTAAAAGTGAACTGAAAAGGATACGCAGCGATATAATGAAAAAGTATAATGCGTTACAGAACTGGAAATCTATTACAAATATTTCATCTGTCATGCTTGAACCTGTTACAAAACAGTTATTATCGGGAAACACTACAAATACCTAAAAGGATGAAAAATGAATCTGATGGAATAAGTGATACATCAATAATAAAACGTCATAAACTTTCTAATGACAGTAGGAAACGTGATTATGAGACTGATATTGAAAATGAAGAAGAATGTGAAAATAGTGATAATAAGTCTGGATATAAGACCATTAATATGCATAAAATGGCTCCATTTCAAATAGATGTTTGTGAACCTGTACCAAATGATCCTGTATATGGAATACAATATAATGCTAACACTCATGAGTATATGATGGGTTCTACACCAGTTTTGTGGAATCGAAAATGTGGTGAAATTTATTTAGGAAAAGGAAGAACACTAACTAAATTTCCTTACACACCAGGACTGATTCATTTACTGATGGAAACAAATGTTGATGAGAATAAATATACAAATAATGATTTAGCTTTGTATAAACAAATACTGGAATTTACCAGAGCTCATGTACGTGTTACTGGTGTATTAAAGGGTACTCCACTTCCTAAATACAGAAAAATAATACGTCCTCTGTTTCAATCTACAATACAGAATGTAAAAGTTTATCCAGATAAAACAAAAAAGAAACGTGCATATAGTACTGTTCGAAAAGTATATCTCGAAGACCCTCATTTCAATTATTCTGACGATCCTAATGAATTGGTTGAACGATTATTGTTACTACACACATCGAAACAATCAGGAAATAATGGATTAGATACTGAAATTCGGATGATTGAAGAAAAGTTGGCTGAAGAAGGATATATTCAGTTAAATTAAACGTTTTATGGTGTTAATTATTAATAGCTGATAATGATATATTAGAATTTAACATCGAAGCATTAAAGCAAATGATTATTTTTATTGGTTATGATGAATGTCATAAAAATTATTGAATAAATTGTAAACAATATTGAATTAAATCTTTCATTATTATTTATAATCGTATCAAATTATAAAATATAGTTAAAAGGATGTATATTCGACACATCCAGACATATAATGTATGAGATAAATGAAAAAAATCTTCAAAGATGTGGGAAAAATTGAGTAAAATTGTGTGAAAGGTAGTAAAACACTAGAAAAACAATGTTAAATAACATAAATTGATGAAAAAATAGCGCAAAAAGGTCCTAAAACAGAAGAACATGCTAAGAAATAATGGAAAACTGGTTACAATTAGTTAGAAGCGAGGAAAAATGATGTAATAGTGTTAAAGCATAACAAAATAGTAAAAGAAGAAAATGTTTATTACATGTCTGTGCAATGGCGAGTGAAACCATGGGCGATGAACGATGAAGTGCTGATTGAGAAACGTTTATAGGAGTTCCTTGCTCCCGCCAGCTTAAAAGGAATGGTTACAGAGATGTTTAAAGATTTCCTTAGTGTACAGGGTAGGTCTGTGAATGTGTTGGGAAAACGTTAAGTAAATGTCTTGGGTCTTACAGATTCTCTTATTAAACGACTGTATGATAGTCTGTTGAAGATATTAGGTGGAACCTTCAGCAGCGGGTGGGCGAATACAAAGATCATATTGATGCATTAGATCAAGCGTTCAAAGATGTGACTTTTAAATCCTAATAATCAAATGGAGATCACGATTGCGGTCCTACAACGTTCAACAGCTGCAGTGATTGCTAAGCTGTATGTGTGCATGGATTAAGCAGAAGGAATGAAAGCATAAATAATGATGGATATCACTAACGACGGTCGAAATGGTAAAGAGTTGTAAGAAAAGAACCTAACAAAGATGATGAAAGAATGATGAAAATTGCGAGAAAGGTGGTAAAAACACTGGAAAAATGGCATTAAATATCAAAAAATTGACTAAAATGGTGTAAAGGTATTAAAATGTAGGAAAACAAAGAGAAATGTTGGAAAATTGCTTATAATTAGTCAAAAGTGATGAAAACGTTTACTACATGTCAATGCCACTGCTTTTACATCTAAAATATTACAAAGGTATAACTCAATGTCTAAGTTGTGAGGGTAATGTGATTATTCTTTGTTAACCTCTTTATCATACACATATCAAACATAACAAAATATATATTTTTATCTCTCTCATTCTATAACTGTATCTGTACCTGTGTTCACGTTTGAACGGTTGTTTTCTACTAACACACTCATATATTTTACATGCATGCAAGCATACTCACCAACAATCACACATCATCTTGTATATAATGACAATACAATTTCCGCATGCGTCTCTCTCTTCGTAATCATGAATTCTAATCATAGTCATCATCCTGCATTTCAAAAATAATAGTATAAGGGAAATTTAAAGAAAAAATGTAAAATAAATCATTTTTGGAATAATGCAAAGGGTGAGATAATAACTTTGCTAGCATGAATGTATATTTAGACTAATTTCATAACATTGAAATGAATGATAATGGTATATAGCATGAATGGAACGGGATGAAGGATTCATTATGGTTAAAAATATGTTGTTGTTTTGTATGACTTTGCAATAATGACAATATGGGAAACAAAAAATATGTATGATTGGAAAAAACTGTATGGGAGAATAATTGATTTTAGGTAATAAAATAGTATACTTCGATTAATTTTAAAACATGTAGGATTTTTTTCAGAAATGTGCAAAAGGAATATATAGATTAATTGATATATTAATTTTAATAGCATGAACATGTATTTAGAATAACTTCGTGTTATATTATTAAATTTTGAAGTTTGTTAGCATGAGGGAAAAGGAGTGAATGCTATGGTATGGGTAAAACAAACGAAGTGTTTTCATAGATTAGTGATTATATAGAAGAAAAAAGTATGTATGATCGACTTTGTTATTGAAAAAATAGTATGCTTGGACTAATTTAAAAAAATGTATGATAGGTTACTGGAAGCGTATGGTGTACACATTCATAAATGCCTTAATTCTATTGCTTTTGTCATGATGGTAAAAAAAAAAAATGAAGAAAAAAATAATTCATGATGTAATTATGAGGAGTAATTTTGTCATGTATGTTTACAACAATATGTTTTCTATAGGTTAGCTATTTGTGAATTGAGAAAAAAATTTAAATGATAAAAAATAATATGTACGATAGATTAAAAAAAAATAATATGTTTGATGTGAAAATGAGTTAATGCCTTGTACAGAGATGATTGATTTTTTGGAAATGATAAAATATACTTAATTTGATTTTAAAATTATTATGCATGATTTGAAATTAGGAAATAAAACACCTTGGAAGAATGGAGCGAAGAGAATTTTTCTACAATTTCAGGAAAAACTATGTTATGATAAGTAACAATGAAAGAGATGTATTCGTGGTAATGAAGCGAGTAGTGTCTGTGGGCTATAAATGTGTGCACGACATATTACGAAAGATTTGAACAAAAGTTTGCGTAACAAATGAATAAAAATATACTTGGGTTAATTTAATAACACAGAGAAAAAAATATTATAGTGTCGGTGAGGTTAGTAATGTATGTTCAGAGGTCTTGACAGTGGGGCGCGAGTGGTAATAGTGGCGAGAATGAATGAAAAAAGAAAATAATAATCTTTTAGTCAGCCGTTTTATGTTTGATGTGATAATTGTTCACAGATAGATGCATGTATCTTCGACGTTTTTTATAATCAAACTGTTGCTCTCGCACACATACATGCATGCAGTCTCTCACTCACACATTGCAACTCTGATCTGCTCATGCTAGCACGTTTTTTCTATAAACATGCTGTGTCTCGTAAGCTAGTAGGTTTTCTACCTGTTGCTCTATTGATCAACACACCTCATAGACGATCCCGTATATACCTCAAAAAATATATGTAAAATAAAAAAAGTGTGATTATGAAAGATTTTAAACAATTAGAGAGAACTCTCCGGGTCTTAGGTTGTGTCTTACAAATTAATGAAAACTCACACAGCTGCGGAAAATACTTGATGTACGTGATGTACATGAAAAAGTTGAACAGTTAGATTCGTTAAAGAAAGAATAAAAAATATAATGTTTTAGTCTAAAAAGATATGAACAAATTATGCGGGATTATATTCGAAAATTAGACAATAATTACACGTACACTTTATACAACTGGTTCAAATTTTTGTAATATTCATCATTACCAGTACTTTAAGTTAAGAGGAGGAAAAAGAAATAGAGAAATAGTTAAATAGTTAAATAAACTGAATTGAAAAGGAGCGAAAAAAGATTAAAATTAATTAGGAAAAAATATATACAATAGAATGAAAGATATGGAGGGAATTGAAGGCAAAGAAAAAATATATGTAAATATATAGAAATAAAATTTAAATATGTATAAAAATATATTTACAAAATGATTAACAAAACACAAAAAACGAACGGACTGTCGATTAGGGGAAAAAATATATACATTAATATACAAAAATATATACAAATATACACAAAATTGATAAACGATCGAAATAATGAATAGTTAATCCGTGCGAATTTTACATTGACAATCGATACAATCTTTTACTTTCATACAATTTCGAGTACTCCGTCGCAATATATCATCATCGATATAATATTCTTCATCATGCTCATGCTCGTAACATGGTAGAAGTGATTTTATCGTATCATCCTGTTTTAATCTATCTGGTAGAAATGCATAAATGTCACCAACACAACTTGGAAATAATGTAATTATCATTTCTTTGGTGGCTGTAATGAACAACTGACTTAAATCATTTATATTGAGATTATTCATAAGCTTCAGCGGATGGATAACATGATCGTACCAGGCCTTCATCACCATAACGTTTTTCGCTGCACAATGAAAACTATCAATCTCATTATGATGTTTACAGGTTATCAAATTGCTTATACCAAAATACTCTTCATGTAGATTCTCAATACTATGTAGTCGAAAGACTTGATCCATATTAACGATTTCATAGTCTAAATCACTCAACAATTCAGACTTTTCGTTAAGTTCCATTAGTGTAAGTTTAGCATATACTGTTAAAATATATATGCGAGCTCTCGGTTTTTGAGATAATATCGTGAATATATCGCGTGCCATAAATATTTCTTCCCGACAGGGAAATAATGAAGGATTTTTCAAGTAATGACTCATCGAAGAACATTGTAAATGTGGCATTTTTGATGCATGCCATGCTCTGCTTGGCTTATACAGCGTATGCAAACACTTTCCACCGGACATATCAATCATTGCTAGTTCAGTTACTCGAAAACCATAATCACAATCTACATGGATGCTGATATCTACAAAATATTCCGCTATATCTGCTTGTTCTGTTAATAATACAGGACCAATGATATTATGTACAAAAGATGTTGATTCTTCTGCTGTATAACAATCATCTGACTGCGGTGATGGAGGTGATGAAGTTGTATGCGTGACACTATCACTCGAAAATGAATTCTGAATAAATTCGTCGACTTTCGAAACAATGTTGTTATTCATGTTTGAATAATATTTTTAACTTTTTACTAAAAAATGTAGAAAATTATTACTTTTAACGTTAGAGCAAACTTTTATTAATGCGTGAAGAACACTGCTTCAACAAATTCTACACGTTCGACATAGCACTAATACTGACTGCCTGAACAGATCCTTTCGAGATTCTAGCTCGATGCATGTCTTTGAAGATGTTGAGTCGTATCAGATAAACCACATTCCTTTGGTGAAAGCTGGTTACATACGCAGATGAACGAAGTTGAGAGGTGTTCTTTCGGTTATGAGTGTTTGTGTGTAGGTGTGAACATATGAACCGTTTTTCTACAAAAGATATGACATGGAAGATTCGGGCAGACTCGATGACTTTGACACATGATCGAAATCAACGACATGGCAACATGCATGCAAGGATATAAGCAGAGTACCTTTGCACTATGAGGGTACGCGGACATATTGAGGAAAAAAATATAATATGAAAGATATTGAAAAAAAAAATATTTAGAGTTTGAAAAAATTAGAATAATCTTAAACTAATAGACTCGAAAAGAATTATTACAAATGATGTTAAAATCTATATGGTGCGTGGGAATGTTTGGTGTAGTTTCACTGTAGTTTCAGGGGGATGTACTCATGAAAAATAATAGAAAATAATTGAAATTTGTGTAGGGTGGATAAGGGAGAGGGAAATTATGAAACAGCGTTAAATAAAAATATACTCGAATTAATGTTTGAATACTTACGTTTGGAAAAAGTCTTTAGAGGGGAAAAAATATATTTTAGACTAATTCCATAATACATAGACATGAAAATTTATTATGAACAATATGAGAAATACCGGCAGAAGATATGTGCGCAATCATACTAGTGAAGATGACAATGGATTTATTTTTAGAACCTGAGAAAAAATAAAATAAGAAAATTATCAACGGTCGGAGGAAATGATTGGAAGCGAAAAAAAAATATAATTAGGCTAATTCTATAATATTAGACTTGAAAAAAATTAATAAGAACGATAGGTAGCAGATGAGTGCGAGGGAACATTCTGTGCGCGGGAGAGAGTGGCTAATACATTGACAGATTTATTTTTAGAATCGGAGAAACAAAAAAAATATAAAAATTATGAACGTTCGGAAGAAGTAAACAGAAATGTAAAAGAAAATTATACTTAGGCTAATTCTATAATAATTTGACTCGAAAATAAAATATATATGAAGTGGTTGTGTGTATGTGTGTGTGTGTGTGGGAGTGATATCGCGGCGTTTATTTCGACGGCGACCGGAGCGTGTGTGGAATAGTACAGTGTAGCTTTGTAGAGGTTAACATAATGCTTGATATGTGTGCATGAATGGATGGTGTGCTTTTGCAATGAACGGAGAATACGGAAAAATAATAAAAAAAAGAATCAACGGATTACAAATAAGATCGGAAGCGGAAAAAGACGAAAAAATATTTATCAAGTGGTGGTGTGTACGTGCGTGTGTATGAACTTGTAGCGATCGCGAACAGGTTTCTAACGGTGGCGTGTGAGAGTGTGCATAGATGATCGGCTGGTTAATTTCAAAACGAACGACTGGAATTCACCTCACCTGGTGACAGTTTCAACTAGTTGCTGGAACATTTAAATATTTCTAGTACAGCCGCGGTCGCGCTTACATAATACATCTCGTAGCAGCACACTCGCCCGCTTTCATTCGACTGATGGAACGTTCAAATATTTTCTTTAAAATAAAATTTAAAAAAAAAATGCCGGAACGGAGCACGACTCGGAAAATTCCTTTAAATTTGGGTTCTAAGTGTTGAGATTCAAACGTTTTTATCACTCCGGCAAAATTTTACCCCTCCCAACCTCGAAAAATGAAAATTAAAAAGTATGCTACATATATTACACGCAAAGGCATGTGTAATACATACACATGA